>CAJGYO010000006.1:95998245-96598245 GCA_904845875.1 Miscanthus lutarioriparius
CCGACAAGCAAGTGAACCTCGGTAAAAAATCATTGTGTTCATCATTGATTCCGAGGTGATTGGTCTTCATTGGTATCCACATTTGTGATTGATTGGTTCATACACCTACACGGCGGTATAACCTTCTTGCCTACTCTTTACATTACCGCAAACTAGTTGTCAAGCTCTTTAGTGTAACTAGTTGTGAGAGCTTGTTAGTTTGGTTAGTGTGGCTCTTTAGTTAGCTTTTGAGAGCACACTAACTTAGTGTAGTGATATAGCTATTGTGTGGATATACTCCATTTAAACTAGAATTGTGGTAGGTGGCTTGCATTTTGGTAGGCTAGCACAAAACTCGCTTCGTCTCATAATTGTCTAATCCTTTTGTTAAGTGTTGTTGTAGAAATTTTATTAGGCTATTCACCCCCCTCTAGCCACTAGGACCTTTCAAGTGGTATCAGAGCCGAGGTCACCGTGATTTGAGGCTTAACAACCTTCGGTGTAAAAATGGCTCAAATCAACAACACAAAGAAGCCACCCCAATTTGATGGCACAAATTATCCATATTGGAAGTCAAAGATGACCACCCATATCAAGTCAATCAATAGAAAGGTGTGGAAGGTAGTAGAAACCAAAATTGAGATTGATGATCCGGAGAATCCCACCGTGGCCGAAGAAGTGCTTCTCCAAAACAATGATATTGCTCTAAGTGCCATTAATGATGCAATTGATGAGAGAACATTTGAGCAAATCAAGAATATTGAGATGGCTCATGAGGCTTGGAAGAAGTTGGAAGAATCATTTGAGGGCACTCAAGCCGTGAAGGGTGCAAAGGCAAACATTCTCAAAGAGAAGTTTGCAAGCTTCATGATGAAGGAGGATGAGAGTGTGCCGGAGATATTCCATAGGCTTCAAGTGCTTGTCAATGATCTCAAAGCACTTGGAGAAGAGGTGAAGGACAAGGACTTCTCCCACAAGTTCTTGAGATGTTTGCCTTCAAGATTTGGTACAGTGGTCACTATTCTAGTGAGGAGTGGTTTGGATACCATGACACCAAACCAAGTGTTGGGAGATATAATGATCGATGATACATATAGAGATGATGATGAGAAGGAAGAAAAGAGGGAGAAGAAAGATGAGAAGAAGGATGACAAGAAGAAGAGCGTGGCATTCAAGGCCACATCATCCAAGGGCAAAGCCAAGCAAGAAACATCAAGTGAAGAGGATGATTCATGGGATGATGATGATGATGAGAAGATGGCTCTCTTTGTCAAGAGATTTGGCAAGTTCATGGTGAAGAAGGGCTATCGTGCTAGAAGAAAGAAGTCTTCATCCAAGAACAAGGAAGAGTCAAGAAGATGTTTCAAGTGTGGAAGCAAAGATCATCTTATTGCTCAATGTCCATATAATAGCGACAATGATGATGACAACAAGAAGAATAAGAAGAAGGACAAGAAGGAAAAGAAAGAGAAGAAGGACAAGATGGCCTTCAAGAAGAAGAAGGGTGGTTCATATATGGTCACTTGGGGTAGTGATGCTTCCTCAAGTGATGATGATGATGATAGTGATGATCACAAGACCATCAAGAAGAAGGTTCTAGCAAGCATTGCCATCAATGAGAAGCCTTCTCTCTTCGACTCTTCATCATGCTTCATGGCTAAGGCCACTAAGGTATAAACTTGTAATGATGAAAGTGATGAAGAACATGATGATGAGAATGAAAATAAAAATGATAGTGATAGTGATGATGATGAACCTACTAAGGATGAATTAATTGACATGCTAGAAGATGCTAGAGAACACTTTGACATCAAGAGAAGGGAATGCAAAAACTTGCGTAAGGAACTAAAAGCCCTTAAGCAAGCCTTTGATTAGCTCAATGCATCTCATGAGAGGCTAGAGGAAGCCAACGAGAAGCTTGGCAAAGCTCACAAAAAGCTTGAAAAGGCTCATTCCTCTTTGCTTGATGAGCAAAATAAAAAGAAGCATGTTGATACTTGTGATGTAGGTTTAACTTGTGATATAATTGATGAATCGCTATCTATGCCGATCATTGCTCCTTCTACTAACCCTTCTTGTAGTACTTCCACTTCCACCTCATCTAGTGGTGACGGTCTCACTTGTTATGCCTCACTAGTGGTTGAGAATGAGAATCTCAAGAAGGAGGTTAACAAGCTCACTCACACTTTGGCTAAGGCCTATGGTGGTGAGGACCGCTTGATTATGTGCTTGGGTAGCCAAAGAGCTTCTCTCCACAAAGAGGGATTGGGCTATACCCCCAAGAAAGGCAAGGTGGCCTTTGCTCCTCACAAGACTAGTTTTATGAAGAATAATAGTCGGTTTTGCATTAGTTGCAAGCAAGTGGGTCATAAAGAGCATGAATGCACCAACAAGAATAAAAATGCTAATGTATCCTCCCTTAAGCTTGATTCATGCTATATGCTTACTAAGGGTACAAATGGTGTGAAGGCTAAGTTCATTGGTAAACCATGGATGGATTCAAAGAAGAAAGCCATTTGGGTACCAAAGAGTTTAGTGAGTAACCTTCAAGGACCCAAGCAAGTTTGGGTACCTAAAAAGAATTGATCTTCTTTTGTAGGTCAATTACAAAGCCGGAGGAAGGTATTAGATTCTTGATAGTGGGTACACTCAACACATGACCGGTGATGCAAGAATGTTCAACTCAATCAACACCGATGGCAATGATAGTTATGATAGTATCACATTTGGTGACAATGGTAAAGGCAAGGTCAAAGGGCTTGGTAAGATTGCAATATCCAATGATATGAGCATATCCAATGTATTGCTAGTAGAGAGCTTGAATTTCAATTTGCTATCCATGGCTCAATTGTGTGATCTTGGATTCAAATGCATATTTGGAGTAGATGATGTAGAGATTATAAGTGTAGATGGCTCTAGTTTGATCTTCAAAGGCTTTAGATATGATAATCTATACTTGGTTGATTTCAATGCTAGTGAAGCTAGATTATCTACATGCTTGTTCACTAAGTCTAGTATGGGTTGGTTATGGCATAGAAGGCTTGGTCATGTTGGAATAAAACAATTGAATAGATTGGTTAAACATGACTTGGTTAGAGGCTTGAAAGATGTTGTGTTTGAAAAGGATAAGCTTTGTAGCTCTTGTCAAGCCAGAAAACAAGTTGGAAACACTCATCCTAAGAAAAGCATGATGAGCACTAGTAAAGCATTTGAGTTATTGTACATGGATTTGTTTGGGCCAACACAATACACTAGCATTGGTGGTAACAAATATGGCTTTGTGATAGTGGACGATTACACTAGATACACATGGGTATTCTTTCTAGTGGACAAAAGTGATGTGTTTGCAACTTTCAAATTATTTGTCAAAGGCATTCACAGTGAGTTTGAAACAACCATCAAGAGAGTTAGAAGTGAAAATGGTAGTGAGTTCAAGAACACTAGAATTGATGAGTTGTGTGATGAATTTGGAATTAGACATCAATTCTTGGCCAAGTACACTCCATAATCAAATGGCCTTGTTGAGAGAAAGAATAGAACACTTATTGATATGGCAAGGTCTATGCTTAGTGAGTACAATGTGAGTCAATCTTTTTGGGCCGAAGCTATCAACACGGCTTGCTATTGTAGCAACTGCCTCTATTGTCACCCATTGAAAGAGAAGACACCCTATGAGCTCTTGAATGGTAGAAAGCCTAACATTGCATATTTTTGGGTCTTTGGTTGCAAATGATATATCTTGAAGAAAGGCACTAGATTGGGCAAGTTTGACAAGAAATGTGATGAAGTATTCCTACCTGGTTATTCCACTACAAGCAAAGCATATAGAGTTTGGAATTTGGATAGTGGTACTTTGAGGAAGTTCATAATGTTGAATTTGATGAAACCAAGGGTTCACAAGTAGAGAATGAGAACTTAGAAGATGTTAGAGGCATTAAACTTTCAAATGCCATGAAGAACATAGATATTGATGAATTGAGGCATAGGCAAGTGAATGACGATGAAGATGATCAAGTGCAAGTGCTCTCCAACTCAAATGTGCAAGATGATACAAATCAAGTTAGTACAAGTGGCTCTCATGACAATGAATAAGATCAAGTGGCTAGTACATCATCTCAACTAAATGATCAAGCAAGTGCAAGCAATCAAGTTCCAATCCTCCAACCAACCAATGTTGCAAGAGATCATCCATTGGACACTATCATTGGTGATATTTCAAGAGGTGTACAAACAAGATCAAGATTGGCATCATTTTATGAACACTTCTCATTTGTGTCATCCATTGAACCAAAGAAGATAGATGAAGCTTTGAAGGATGTTGGTTGGGTGAATGCTATGCATGAAGAATTGAAGAATTTCATAAGAAATCAAGTATGGAAATTAGTAGAGAGACCACAGGGACACAATGTGATTGGAACCAAATGTGTCTTTAGAAACAAGGAAGATCAAGATGGGATAGTAGTAAGGAACAAAGCAAGATTGGTAGCACAAGGCTATACACAAGTTGAAGGTCTTGACTTTGGAGAAACATATGCCCCGGTTGCTAGATTGGAAGCAATTAGAATCTTGCTAGCCTATGCTTGTGCTCACAACATCAAGCTCTATCAAATGGACGTTAAGAGTGCATTTCTCAATGGGTACATCAATGAAGAAGTATATGTTGAGCAACCTCCCGGTTTTGAAGATGACAAGAAGTCCGACCATATGTATAAGTTGAAGAAGGCATTGTATGGCTTGAAGTAAGCATCTAGAGCATGGTATGAGAGATTGAGGGACTTCCTACTCTCTAAAGGGTTCACAATGGGCAAGGTTGATACTACTCTTTTCATCAAAAAGATTGGAAAAGATCTATTTGTGTTGCAAATCTATGTTGATGAGATCATATCTGGATCAACCAATCAAGATTTTTGTGATGAGTTTGGAAAGATGATGGCTAATGAGTTTGAGATGTCCATGATTGGAGAGTTAAGTTACTTCCTTGGTCTTCAAATCAAGCAATTGAAGAATGGTACTTTTGTGAGTCAAGACAAGTATATCAAGGACATGATCAAGAAGTTTGGCATGAGTGATAGCAAAGTCATTAGCACACCAATGGGAACCAATGGCAACTTGGATAGTGCTGCAAGTGTAAATATGATGGATCAAAAGTTGTATCGTTCTATGATTGGAAGCCTACTCTATGTGACCGCATCAAGGTCGGATGCCATGTTTAGTGTATGTATGTGTGCAAGATTTCAATCCTCTCCAAGAGAAAGTCACTTGAAGGCTACAAAAAGAATATTGAGATACTTGAAGCATACACAAAATGTTGGTTTATGGTATCCTAAAGGAGCAAAGTTTGAGCTAGTTGGTTACTCTGACTCGGATTATGCGGGATGCATGGTTGAAAGGAAGAGCACCTCGGGCACATGTCAATTGTTGGGAAGATCACTTGTTTCATGGTCATTAAAGAAGCAAAATAGTGTTGCATTATCAACCGTCGAAGCCGAATACATATCCGCCGGTAGTTGTTGTGCACAAGTACTTTGGATGAAGGCCACTTTGAGTGACTTTGGAATCAAGTTCAAGAAAGCGCCATTGCTATGTAACAATGAGAGTGCAATCAAGCTAACCAACAATCCGGTGCAACATGCAAGAACAAAGCACATTGATGTCCGCTATCATTTCATAAGAGATCACCAACAAAAAGGGGACATTTGCATTGAGAGTATAGGCACCGAAGATCAACTTGCTGATATATTCACCAAGCCATTGGATGAGAAAAGGTTTTGCAAGCTAAGGAATGAGTTGAACATATTGGATTTCTCAAATATGTGTTGGTGCACCCCCCACTTATATGACATGCCTCTCATTCATGCAATCCAAGGTAAAAGATGATTGGCATGGCATACATCCTTGCTAAGGACATGATTAGTACATCTAGACATTTCCCCATTTTATTAGGCTCATTCATGAAAATCAAATGAATTTGATGTTTATATGGTATCACTATTGCTTCTATGCTTGACTTGATCTAGTGATAGCATATGACATGTTTGTGAGCTTGTAAACCTAGTGTTTAATCTAGAAAATAAGCTCTAAGTGTTTAACTCAACATGGTACAAGATAACCCTTACTTAGAGGTGTGAAGAAGCTTGTCCTTGGATCAAACCGAGTTAAATATCTTTGGCAAATATTCTAGTTTGAACCAAATTTGGGAATATAATCCTCACCCCATTGATTGACATTGATAATCTCAACCTATCTATTTTTTGAACCTTTGTGGTCATTGATGACAAAGGAGGAGAGAAACAAAGATATAAGTGATAGGGGGAGAAATAAAGATACTAGTGTTACGGGAGAAAAACAAAGATAGTAAAAAGACAACAAAGGGGGAGAATTTAACATAGGGGGAGAGATATGACAAAGGAAAGGATTCAATTAAAATTTTGAGCACACAAGTAAGGGGAGCAAGCTCATGAACTTGTATGATGCATTTGAATGTGCATTTCATATGTTTGCTTGCATGACACAAGTTTTAAATTTCAATATCCATGCTTGTGTGGTGTATGTTAGTTATAGGTTTGAATAATGAAATAAAAATCTAGCATGCATAGGCTATCTAGTGATTTCATTACCAAGTGTTTCCAAATGGTATCAAGCTAACCATGGTGCTAAGGATGGTATAATGGTGCACTCCGATTGGTAACACACTTCAAAGGTCCATCTTTTATACCTTAGCATCATTTGGTAGACATTGTCTCCTATATTTCCTAATTAATCATATGTGCAAGCTACAATCCAAATTCTTAGCACATATGTAGGGGGGGCAATTGCTACCATTTGGGGTTCATATAACTTGTCCATATCCTTTTACACATGGTAAATATGCTTGGACAAGCAACATGGATTCAATTGAATTTTAATTCATATCTTTGTTTAAGGGTTGTTATCAATTACCAAAAAGGGAGAGATTGAAAGCTCTAGTTTGGTTTTGGTGAATTGATGAAACCCTAAGTGCTAACATCGTTTATCAAGTGATCATGATATAGGTAGCACACTCCAAGTGGTGAAGCAAATGAAGATCATAACATGATGATGGTGATGCCATGGTGATGATCAAGTGCGCGGATTTGGAAAGAAGAAAGAGAAAAACAAAAGGCTCAAGGCAAAGGTATAAATTGTAGGAATCATTTTGTTTTGGTGATCAAGACACTTAGTGAGTGTGATCACATTTAGGATTGATAGCCATATTATTAAGAGGGGTGAAACTCGTATTAGAATGCGGTTATCAAAGTGCCAATAGATGCTCTAACTCATTGCATATGCATTTAGGATCTAGTGGAATGCTAACACCCTTGAAAATGTTTGTGAAAATATGCTAACACATGTGCACAAGGTGATACACTTGGTGGTTGGCACTTTTGATCAAGGGTGGTGAAGTTTAGGTGCAAGGGTAAGAAACTCCACCGGCGCCCTAGACAGAAAAGAAGGAGGTCACTGGGAGTGATCGGACGCTGGTCTCGGTTGGACCGGCGCGTCCGGTTAGGTGTAACAGCGAACACGCTGATGTCGGTCAAACGACCGGACGCTGGGTTGCTCTGTGACCGGATGCTGGCTGGGTGCGTCCGGTCAGTGCTGACGTACGCTGACGTGAGACGCACAGGGGAGACGTTGTGTGACCGGACGCTGGGTGAGTCCGGTCGGGCATGACCGGACGCGTCCGGTCGTGAAATGTCACGTTTGGAACCTTACTGGAAATGACCGGACGCTGAGATCCAGCGTCTGGTCACTTTGTAACTGACGCGTCTGGTCATCTCTTGACCTTTGAGATCAGGCGATCGGCATTAGAAGTCGATAACACGTGGCGCACATCGCACGACCGGACGCTGAGGTCCAGCGTCCGGTCAATATGACCGGAGCGTCTGGTCACCCCGCGTTGTGCCTAGTGAAGGGGTACAATGGCTCTATTTTGTGGGGGCTTCTATTTAATCCCCATGGCCAGCTCAAGCTCACCCTCTTGGCCATTTTCATTGACATAGCAACCTTGTGAGCTTAGCCAAAGCCCTCCCACTCATCTCGATCATTGATTCATCATCTTTGTGAGATTGGGAGAGAATCTAAGTGCATTGCTTGAGTGTTTGCATCTAGAGGCACTTGGTGTTCGTGTTTCGCTATGGTGTTCGCTTATTACTCTTGGTGGTTGCCGCCACCTAGACGGCTTGGAGCAGCGAGGATCGTCGAGCAGAGGGTGGTGATTGTCTCCGGCTCCGATCGGGGTGATTGTGAGGGGTTCTTGACCTTTCTCCGGTGGAGCGCCAAAAGGTACTCTAGTGGATTGCCCGTGGCTTGTGTGATCCTCATCTTGTGTTGGTTGTGCGGCACCCTATTGAGGGTTTGGCGTGTGAAGCCAATTAGGACGTGAACCTCCAAGTGAGTGAATCGCCACAACGAGGACTAGCTTGCCGGCAAGCAAGTGAACCTTGGTAAAAAATCATTGTGTTCATCATTGATTCCGAGGTAATTGGTCTTCATTGGTATCCACATTTGTGATTGATTGGTTCATACACCTACACAGCGGTATAACCTTCTTGCCTACTCTTTACATTACCGCAAACTAGTTGCCAAGCTCTTTAGTGTAACTAGTTGTGAGAGCTTGTTAGTTTGGTTAGTGTGACTCTTTAGTTAGCTTTTGAGAGCACACTAACTTAGTGTAGTGATATAGCTATTATGTGGATATACTCCATTTAAACTAGAATTGTGGTAGGTGGCTTGTATTTTGGTAGGCTAGCGCAAAACTCGCTTCGCCTCATAATTGTCTAATCCTTATGTTAAGTGTTGTTGTAGAAATTTTATTAGGCTATTCACCCCCCTCTAGCCATTAGAACCTTTCACCACCGTCGAGGACAACCCACTCTACTTCATCCCCCATTCGTGCAACCACCGCCCATCGCCGCGCGTCGGCCCATACGTCGGTCCCCTAGCTAGGTCTGCTAGGGTCTCGGGTGGCCGATGTACCGCCTAGTGCCATCGCCCGCCGTACCGACGAGCATGGGGTGTCCTGGGGATCCCTCCGGTGCAAAGGTGAAAATATCCGAGGGTTCTGTTGCAAAGTTGTTGTCTACAGAAATAGTACGTATAGTGTTCGCACTATTGTATTATAATACGAGGGCATTTTTGCAAGAGTGCCAACACGCGCGGGCTTCCTCGCCACTTGCCCCTCGCGTGCGTGGGTCGGTGCAGCGTGGGCCGCGCGTGTGGGCCACGCGAGAGAATACATTTTTCTTTTTCATGAGGAATTAGGAATAGTTTTCTAATATAATTTTTGAGCTGATCTTTGGTAAATCATATAAAATCATGTAGGTATCCAAAAATTGTAAAACCAATTTTATTAAGTTTCTAAAATTGTGCTCTATCTACCGGTGCATTTAGTTCATATATATACTTGTTGATACCAGGAGCTATTAAATCATTTGAGAATGCTCAATATTATTAAGTTAATTATTGTAGGAATTTTTGTGGTAGATTGGTGATAGCAAAAATCATGAAATTTTTATAGTAGCTTCATTGTATTATTTTGTGCTCGCTGTAATTTTGGTAGCCTTAGAATAGGCTAAGTACTAGCGTAGTTAGGTGCTCCTTGTTGTAATATAAGTTAAATCGCTAATAAGAGTAAGATTACATTTTAGTTGCTAAGTTAATATCTGTTAGTTGAATCGAAACCTATTTTTGTGGAAATGATAAGTGGTTAGTATCTTAATCATTAGAGCTAGCTTAGTGGCTTAGTATATGTATTTTTATTTTAAGAATTGTTGTTGCCTTAATATTAACATGTTGCATCATCATCGCATGCATGTAGAGAATGAATTGGCGGAGATCATGGCCATCGGAGATTACGAATTCGAGGAGGTGATCGAGGAGTACGAGGAGGAGATCCTCGTGTTGGAGGAGGTCCCAGAGCCACCACTGATGTAACACCCTAAAATTTTCATGGTTTTAAAATAGGAGAAAAATATTTAATTATGTATTTTGTGAGCATTGAAATCTAGAGGAATAATAATTTTGTTAAAATTTAAAATCAAATATAGGTCCTCATACATGTCTATGCATTCATGATGCTGCATATTATTTTTGTATTGAGTGGTTTGAAATTAGATTTCAAATTGATTTGATTTTGCATTCAAAATTTTTTGGGAAATAATTTTAGAAAATACAAAAGGGCTTTATTCTTCCCTTCCCTGTATTTGGCCCGCTCGGCCACTTCTGCTCCCGGCGGCCCATCCCGGCCTCTCTCTCTCACATAGGCATGCTCCGCCCGTGGCCCACTCCTTCCTTTCCCCTCTCCCACGGCCGAGCGTATGCACCCTCTAGAGGACACTTATTGGAAGACCAGGGTGTGCATCTCCATCAGGGATGAATAGAAGGAAGCATACTAGCTGGATTCGAACTATGCGCATCACGCTCATTGTGCCACCATGGAAGATAGCATAGAAGATGCAGCCGTTGTAGCTTGCATGGGTCTTCGTGGTCGTCGATTTGAGGATATGATGGAGGGCCAATATCGATTCCTTCCTCGCCAACACCCTGAATTGGAGTGGGCAATGATGGACCCGTAGGGCACGGATCCAATTACCCAAGTAATGGTACACTTTGGCTGTGAGTCAGTAGCAAAGATTCGGTGACTGGAAGATCAGTTGAAGGCACAACAGGAAACCCTTAAGAGATACTGATAAGTAATAGATGAGCAAAGGGTGTGCCTCAACCTACCTAGGATGTACGAGGAGCTTCCCCATAAATTTTGCCCATAGGTGTTTGAGTCCTTTTTATGTAATAAGACGTTAGTAGAATGAGTCAAGTCGAGTCAAGTCAAGTCTATTAGTGCAGTGTGAACTTTGGTGTGCCTAGTTGATTTGTTATTTTGTTTATGCGTGAGTTGGATTTTTGTAATGGGTGCTGGAACTTTGTGTGCACGTCCGCAAGTTCCATAGTTAAGAATATTAAAGTTTGAGTCAATAAATAAATAGTTGGGTTTGGTTCATCTTGTTCTCTCGGATCTATTTTTTGGAGCAGTCTGTCCTTATCTCCATGCCAATCTAAATCCACTCAACTAAAAATTATGAAATTTTTATGGGAGAAACTAGACTTAATTATATTTCAAATTCCTCTAGAATCACCCTTATATCTGATCTGGTTTGTGAGATATGGCTGTTTCAAGTTAAAGTTTCTGCATAGTCTGGAATCTAGAACAGTTTCGGTTGTATCCTATTTTTGAGTAACCTAATGACAGAATCTGGAAATGTGGTCTGAATAAAAGTTGTAGATCATTTCTTAATATTTCCAACCATGTAAAGCACGCCTCTTTTGGATATCTGGAACTCGATATATGACTGTTTTACTGAGCTGCTGATGTTGGAACTCGTCCAGAAAATTTTCAGAAATGTATTCTATATCTCTATAAGTGCTATAACTTGGAAATCTCTAATTTTTGAATATTTATGTTGGATGTCAGATGTCTGGAAGAGAAAGAGGCTGAGGTCATGGAGGTGTTCCCCCACATCCACCACCACCACCGTCACTGACTATTGAGCAGCTTCTGGCAGTGCAGACACAGCTTATGCAAGCTCTGGTGTAGAATCAGAAGAATCAACCAATTGGTGGAGCACCACGTGACAAGCGTGGTGAATTCTTGAAGGGCCGTCCCCTGGTGTTTTCTCAAGCCACTGATCCACTGAAAGCAGATGATTGGCTTCGTGCAGTGGAAAAGCAACTCAACATAGCACAGTGCGATGACCAGCAGAAGGTGTTGTACGCGTCAGGACAACTCTAGGGAGAAGCTCTGGACTAGTGGGAGGCATTTGAGTATGGATGTACCGCTAATGCTCCTCCTGTCACCTAGTAGAAGTTTGGAGAGAATTTTAGATCCTACCACATACCTGAAGGATTGATAGAGCTCAAGCAGGAGGAATTCAAAGCTCTGAAGCAGGGATCTATGTCCGTAGCTGAGTATCATGACAAGTTTGCTCAGTTGTCATGTTACGCTCCAAATGAGGTGGCTGATGATGCTGATAAGCAACACCACTTTCTCAAGGGTCTGTATGATGGTCTGCAACTCCAGCTTATGTCTAATACATACCCCAATTTCCAGACGCTGGTGAATCGCACCATTGTTATTGACAATAAGCGCAAAGAGATGCAGGCCAAGAAGAGGAGGTTTCAGGGACAGGCCTCTAGAAGTAATACTCGTCCGTGCACCAACCGTCAGCAAGGCTTCCAGCAAAGGTACCAGGGACCATCCAATCAGTGGAATCATGGTCAGTACCCTCAGCGCAACCCAAACCAGCAGCCAAATGGCAATCAATGTCCCCAGCAGCAGAGTGGCCAGCAGACACCACGACAAGGAGCGCCTAACAACACTCCTGTGAAGACTAGTGCCCCTAGCACTCCCTACAAGTGTTTCCGCTATGGAAAAGAGGGCCATCTATCGTATAATTGTCCGGAGAAGCCCAACCTACAAACCCCTCAGAGGCAGAATAGCAACCCGAAGCCCCCGCATTATGGGAAGGTGAATCATGTGTCTTCAGAGATGGCACTTGCGAAACCAGAAGTCATGCTCGGTATGTTTGATATCAACTCAACTCCCGCCACCGTTCTTTTTTATTCTAGAGCTTCATATTCATTCATATCACAAGCATTTGTTAAAACGCATAGCATACCCTTATGTACCATGAAAGATCCTATATTAGTAAGCTCACTAGGAGGTAGTATGCAAGCTTCTTATCATTGTCTTTCGACTAGTCTATCCTTAAGGGGGTAGAGTTCAAAGTGAGCCCCATTGTGTTCAGGACATCTGGTATTGATGTGATTCTAGGTATGGACTAGATGAAGCAACAACAAGCAGTCATTCAGTGTCAAGAGAAGGTAGTTATTGTGATCGCATCGAATGGGGATAGAGTCAGGGTTGATGTGGTAGAACGAACACCTCCAACATCCACTATGAACCAGCTTGATGATAACGTCAACAAGGAGGACACAGTGGTGGATGAGTTTCCAGACGTGTTTCTCGATGACTTGCCAGGTATGCCACCTGACCGTGACATTGAGTTTATTATTGAATTATTACCTGAAACTACACCTATAGCTAAGCGTCCATATAGAATGGGGGTTAATGAACTAGAGGAACTTAAGAAACAAATAAAGGAGTTACAGGAGAAATGTTTCATTCGTCCTAGTTCGTCACCTTGGGGAGCACCAGTTATATTTGTGGACAAGAAGGATGGTATTCAGAGGATGTGTGTTGATTATCGGTCACTCAATGAGGTTACTATCAAGAACAAGTATTCGTTGCCTAGAATTAATGACTTGTTTGATCAGTTGAGAGGTGCCTGTGTTTTCTCTAAGATTGATCTTCATTCTGGTTATCACCAACTGAAGATTCATGCAACTGACATACCCAAGACAACTTTTACTACGAGGTATGGTTTGTACGAGTACACCATTATGTCCTTTGGTTTGACCAACGCACCTGCATACTTTATGTACTTGATGAATAAGGTGTTCATGGAGTTTTTGGATAAGTTTGTGGTGGTATTTATCGATGATATATTGGTATTCTCCAAAACGGAAGAAGAGCATGCTGAACATCTAAGGTTGGTCTTGCAAAGGCTCAGAGAACACAAGTTATATGCTAAGTGAAGCAAGTCTGAGTTTTGGTTGAAGGAAGTTTCATTCCTAGGCCATGATGTCTCTAATGGTGGAATAGCAGTAGATCCAAGCAAGGTGAAAGATGTGTTGAATTGGAAACCACCAACCGATGTGGGAGAGATTCGTAATTTCTTAGGATTGGCTGGATACTATAGAAGGTTCATAGAAGGTTTTTCTAAACTTGCCAAGCCTATGACAACTTTGTTGGAGAAAAATGCTAAGTTTGTGTGGTCCGAGAAGTGCCAAGATAACTTTGAAGAATTGAAGAAGAGATTGACTACAGCCCTAGTATTGGTTTTGCCAGATTTGAGCAAGAGCTTTTTGATCTATTGTGATGCATCTCATCAAGGTCTCGGATGTGTTATTATGCAAGAAGGAAGAGTAGTGGACTATGCATCCCGACAGTTGAGAAAGCATGAGCTAAACTATCCTACTCTAGATTTGGAGTTAGCAGCAGTGGTTCATGCTTTGAAAATATGGAGACACTATCTTATCGGATATAAAAGTGACATCTATACTGATCACAAGAGTCTGAAGTACATTTTCGCTTAGACAGATCTGAATATGAGACAGTGACGATGGTTGGAGTTGATTAAAGATTATGATCTAGAGGTACACTATCATCCTAAAAAGGCGAATGTTGTTGTAGATGCTCTTAGCAGGAAGAGTTATGCCAATAAGGTGCAAGTGCACCTATGTCAAGTGAGTTGTGTGCTGAATTTGAGCGACTGGATTTGGGCTTTGTCACTAATGCAGTGGAGTTGGTGTTGGAGCCTAAACTAGAGCAAGAAATACGTAAGGGCCAGTTATAGGATGTGAAGTTGAAAGAGATAGCGGAGAACATAGTGGTTGGTAAGGCACTAGGTTTCCGTATGGATGATAATGGAACTCTTTGGTTTGGGAAAAGACTATGTGTGCCTAAGAGTAAGGCTATACGAGAGGCAATTCTTCGTGAGGCACATGAGTTTGCTTACTCTATTCAACCTAGGAGTACCAAGATGTATTTGGATTTGAAAGAGAAGTCTTGGTGGTACGGACTGAAGAGAGATGTTGCTGAATATGTTGCTTTATGTGATACATGTCAGAGAGTTAAAGCTGAACATCAAAGACCTGTAGGATTATTACAACCAATGAAGATACTTGAGTGGAAGTGGGAAGAAGTTGGTATGGATTTTATTATCGGGTTACCACGCACTCAGGGAGGTTATGATTCAATATGGGTGATAGTGGACCGGTTCACTAAAGTTGCTTACTTTATACCGGTCAAGACTACTTATAATGGACCGAGGTTAGCCCAATTATATATGGAGAGGATAGTGTGTCTACATGGAGTTCCCAAGAAAATTGTGTCTAATCGGGGTACCCAATTCACATCCCATTTTTGGCAGCAAGTACATAGTTCGTTAGGAACAAAGCTGAATTTTAGTACATCATATCATCCTCAGATAGATGGAAAAACTGAGAGGATTAATCAGATATTAGAGGACATGTTGAGAGCTTGTGCATTGCAGTATGGTACTAGTTGGGACAAGAGTTTGCCTTATGTAGAGTTCTCGTATAACAACAGTTATCAGAAGAGTCTTAATATGGCACCTTTCGAAGCTTTATATGGACGAAAGTGTAGAACCCCGTTGTTTTGGAATCAAACAGGAGAAACTCAAGTGTTTGGACCAGATGTTTTAAGAGATGCAGAAGAGCAAGTAAGGATGATTAGAGATAACTTGAGAGTAGCTCAGTCTTGACAGAAGAGTTATGCTAACACTCGGAGAAGGGACTTAGTTTTTGAAATAGGGGACTATGTTTACCTGAAGGTGTCACTCATGAGAAGTGTGAGAAGGTTTAACACGAGAGGAAAGTTAGCACCAAGGTATATTGGACCTTTCAAGATTTTAGAGAGACATGGAGAAGTAGCTTATCAGTTGGAATTGCCTGAGAGTTTGTCAGGTGTACATGATGTGTTCCATGTGTCCTAGTTAAAGAAGTGTTTGCGTGTACCTGAGGAGCAGATACCGTTAGAAGAGCTTACAATTAAGGAAGATCTCACTTATGAGGAGTTTCCGGTAAGGATTTTGGAGACAGCAGAATGAGTTACAAGGAGCCGAGTTATAAAGATGTGTAAGGTTCAGTGGAATCGGTATACAGAAGATGAGGCTACTTGGGAAAGAGAAGAGGATCTAAGGAAAACATACTTGTAGCTTTTTGAGTAAGCATCGTCTGAATCTCGAGGACGAGTTTCATTTTAAGGGGGGTAGAATTGTAACACCCTAAAATTTTCATGGTTTTAAAATAGAAGAAAAAGATTTAATTATGTATTTTGTGAGCATTGAAATCTAGAGGAATAATAATTTTGTTAAAATTTAAAATCAAATATAGGTCCACATACATGCCTATGCATTCATGCTGCTGCATATTATTTTTGTATTGAGTGGTTTGAAATCAGATTTCAAATTGATTTGATTTTGCATTCAAAATTTATTTGGAAATTAGTTTAGAAAATAGAAAAGGGCTTTATTCTTCCCTTCCCTGTATTTGGCCCGCTAAGCCACTTCTTCTCCTGGTGGCCCATCTCGGCCTCTCTCACTCGCGTAGACCTGCTTCGCCCACGGCCCGCGTCTTCCTTTCCACTCTCCCACGGCCCAGCTGGTCGGCCCAGTGTCGCGACGCCTCTTCTCCCTCTCTCTCACTGGCTGACTAGCCCCGTGTCCTGTATCGCTGACAACCCGGCCCCATTTGTCATCGCCTACCTCGTGAGCATGTCCGCATCGGACACTACCGGCATCAGTGAGTCTGCGCCTGTGCCGTTTCCCTTCCTTGCCTGACGCCCCACGATGCCACCGGCCTTAAATAGCAGCCCCACCGTGCCGCCTCCCCTCAAATTGCCGAAGCCGCTTCGCCTCGAGCTTGCATCATGCCGTGTCATGCCTACCCTAGCGTCGCCGCCATCACCGTTCGCCGAGCCGAGCGTCGCGCTTCTTCCGTGCCTCCACCGCTGACGCTAGCTACCTTGGTGAGTTTCACTTGCTTTCCTCTATCCTTTGGTGTCTTCAGCTCATGAGTTCATGGACCATAGGCTTAGATTCGACTACGCCACCGTGCCGGCCATGGCGCCGCCATGGAGATCGCCATTGACCTCGTCGGCGTTCCCCATCCCATCCAGATATGTTGTGAGCCGTCCAATCTAAGATCAAGGGCCAGGATTAGAACATACCCCTTCGTTGGCATTTTTGCAAAAAGGCCATTACAATTATTTGAGTCTTAACCCATAGTCCATAGCACCTTCCCAGAATACATTTTCTTCTTTAGAAGGCGTAGCTTCTTCGGTTTTGATCCAAAATACGTTTTCACCTATTTACTGTTTTGCCACTAATCTTGTTTTAGCCATAAAATCTCTGTTTTAACTCCGATTTGATCCGTTCAACTTGCGTTAGGTTCATAATTCCATAAGCTACATGTTCATACTGCTGTTAAGTATGTTTTCAACTTTTAAAATTTGAGGTTAGATTTAATCTATTATTTTACTAAAGGAAATCTTGTTTAATTCATAACTTCTTTGTTTTTGCTCAGATTTTTGTGATCTTCGCATCTGTGTGTTCGTAGTGAGACGTAGATTCATTTTGCAAACTTTTCATCTTGATTTTATACTGTTGGTGTACTGTTCTAATATATAGCTTTTGTTTGCTATGCATGATTGCTTCTGGATGCTTGTATGTTGCTGTGATTATCGAGTATAGATGGTGAGCAATTCGTGGGAGACCAAGAGTATTACTTTGATGAGCAGGATCTGTAGGAGCAGTTTGCTCAAGGCAAGTATAGCATGGGATCATCCTTGTTTTCCTATTAACTTTAATACAATTAAATTCATGTTGCTTGTGTCACCTTGATAGGGATTCCCTAGGATTGAACTTATACCTTGTTTCCTACGGGATATGCATTTGGTAGCTTTGTTAGTGCTCAACTAAACCATGATCTTATAACTTGACTAATGGTATATGCGATAAACATTAAAATATGACTTTTTAGCAACTTGGAAACAGGGGGCTGGAGTGTTTAGCTACTTTCTAAATGCTTCAGATTCCTCTCCCTAAGGACTTATATGTAAGTGATCATCCGGGACTTATAGTATAGCTGTGAGGGCTATATGGCTCTGGCTTTAGCTCAGTATGAGGACCTTTTCTAGCTTATTAGAAGTTACCTTTATAGCGCAAGAGGGGTGTGTTTTGGGTTGGATATAGTGCGGCCTCTATCCGTCAGTATATAGGCTGCACGTCATTGTGCCTGTCGGAAGGGGAGCCCTACATTTACAGGCCACAGAAACCTAGCGGCTCTAACTTGTTAGATGAACCTTTGAAAGGCTTCATAATGACCCCTGCCTGCTCACCTTGGAAGTGTTTTGGGAGCTATAAATCCGGGCATATGGGTATCACGACTCACAGTGAAAGTGTACAACCTCTGCAGAGTGTAAAACTGATATATTAGCCGTGCTCATGGTCACAAGCGGCCTTGGAACCCTTATGGAATAGATGATCACTAAGAATTATCTATTTATGCTATTCATTATTCATGTTTACATTGATCATGTGTTTTACTTTGGGAATTAAGACAACTTGTTGCTACTCTTATGCTAAAATTGTGATAACTAAAAGCTGAATGTTGTCAAACCTGTGTCAAGCCTTTTGAGCCTCATGAACCCCATGTTACACTTATTGAGTACGACATGTACTTACGCATGCTTATTTTCATTATTTGGTTAAAAATCCCGGATGGGTAACAGATGGCTATGGTAATGACGACTTTCCTTAGGATTACTAGACTTGTGGTCAACCAGTTGATGTCCCTGTGACATGGAGCTTCCGTGAGAGATCTTTTCTTTATACTTCCGCTACGTTTATGTGAAGACTACGTCTTATTATTCGTGATGTAATAAACACTTGTGATGACACTATTTATAATTTGTCGGCTTATGTGTGTGACTGATCTCTTGGCGCACATAAGATTATGCATCCCATTTTATCCTTAAAATTGGATGTGACAACTGACTGACTGAGCTGACACCCCGCCTACCCTAGGCAAGTCCCGGTGCATAACCCTTATTTTGAATGATCACTGGATATATATGTGTGTGATGTGCATTTATGTTATAGGATTTATATTGAAACTACCTACGAGTCCTACTAGCATAGGTCGAGTAGCTGCTATGCTTAGGCTATCGGTAGCGTGAGTAACCTATCGTTACTCACAATAGGTGATTATTATTATCACTCTCATGATAAAATGGTGAAAAGGAAATGGAGACCGAGCAGGGATATGGTATGGGTATTGGTGGGTGTAATAGGTTGTGTCACGCGGCCAATGGGGCATAGCTTGGTTACACTGTTTTTCCTATCCATGTCGGTTAAGGACTGGCCGTTGCATTGGATTCTAGCCAGGTCACAGACTTATTATCCAGAACACATACTTGCTTATGGGAGCGGGAAGGCTCGTTGCTCTCTTGTCGTGGGTTCTGGCTCTTTCCGTACTGACTGATTGGAGGCAGGGATGGTGGAGGTCTAAGCACCACACTGAGTCTGGGACTCAAGAGTGGGGGCTTGGAGTCCAAGTTTGGAGGGGGACCTGGACCCCTTGATAGGAGAGTGGTGGGTTGGTCTTGCTTGTGCCTAGGGTACAAGCGGGACATGTGTTTCGGGGTATCCAGCTGGGATACATTGGTTCACAAATCACCGTGTGATACGGTACGACTTGTCTATGATCTAGCACCGTAGTAAGAACTAGAAGATGAAAGGGAATAAATGGATCTGATTGCTCAACTCTTGCTTGAAAGTAGAACAGGTGCTTACATAGAATGGTTAGCTAATGAACTAATCATGACTGCTTATAAAATACATACATAAGGATTCACTACTAGTAATGCTTTTTGCAAAAAGGAAACCCAACAAACCATAAAGCTTATCATATCCTTTGGAGTCGGAAAATTATTCTCACTAGTCGGGTAAGTCTTGCGAGTACATTGTGTACTTGGGGTTTATTTACCCCTGTTGTAGGTGCAGCTTGAGGAGTGACTGTTGTGTGGAGGATTCTTCTGGTGGGCACAGATGGATCCTTGTATCTTATCGTTAGATGTTTATTTTAATTCCGCTATTTAAATTCCACACTCTGAACTTGGTATTGTAATAATGTATTTCTGAGAACTCTTGTTGTATGAAATGGACTAAGTATTGTAAACTCGTTCTCATTATTGGATCCTGGAGGAAAAACGTAGATTGTTCGATGGAACCGTCCGATGTAGCCAACTTTTGGGGTGCTTAGGGTCTAGTGGAAGATGAGCGCCTCCGGAAGCATGCTATTTCGGGCGGTTCTACCACACATAGGTGACAAGGTATGAGTACAATTCTAGGAAATCCTTAGTTATAGCAAGGAGACAGATGCATACGAGTTAAGTGTATTACAATTGATAGGAAACAAGGATGGTCCCATGCTATACTTGCCTTGATCAAAGTGTTCCTGTTGATCCTACTTGTCAAAGTAGTACACTTGATCACCCACGAATTGCTCACCGTCTATGCTCGATCAACACAGCAACATACAAGCATCCAAAAGCAATCATGCATAGCAAACAAAGGCTATCGATTAGAACAGTACACCAACAGCATAGAATCAAAATGAAAAGTTTGTAAAACGAATCTGTCTCGCTATGAACACATAGACGCGAAGATCACAAAAATCAAAGCTATAACGAAGAAGTTATGAATTAAACAAGATTTCCTTTACTAAAATAATAAATTAAATATAAACTTGAATTTAAAAAGTTGAAAACATGTTTAGCAATAGTATAAACATATAGATTACGGAATTACGAATCTAATGCAACTTGAACGGGTCAAAACGGAGTCAAAACGAAGAAGTTATAGCTTAAATAAAACTAGTGGCAAAATTATAAATAGATGAATCTGATTTTCAGAATAAAAATAAATCTAAATCGGATTTAAAATAGAACCAAGGACGGTGGGCTGGATTATTGAGAACCTGAGGGGCTCTTTAGCAAAAGTAATAGGCAAAGGGGTACGGGCGAATGACAGCCGTTGGATTAGATTTGGATGGATCCGATTAGATCGGGGAGGAGAGAGAGAGAGAGCAACCAGCCAGAACACTGACCAGCGCGGAGGATGCCATTGCCGATGACGAAGGAGCTCGCCGACGATCTTGAAACTGGCCCTAGAGACCTCGGTTTGACTTGGGAAATGCACGGGAAGAAAGAGGGGAAGACGGTGAACTCACCATGGCAAATCACAGCGGCAAGGAGCAGATGGAGGCGACGCGCGGCTCGAGACGGCGGACGACGACGATCTACAACATCGGCGACACGGGGTGAGCAAACTAAAATGAGACAAATAGAGAGAAGGGGCTCGGCAGCTTTGCAAGCTCGACGCAGAGCTCGGCATAAAGCTTACGGAGGCAGCGATGCGGCAAAACGGCAAAGCTTGAGCTCGGGCGTCGCTTAGGGTTGCGGCGGCTCTCGCGAGCTTGATTGGAGGTGGTGGCCTGCTCTAGGGCTTGATGGGGAGGCAGCGCGGGCATGGGACTGCTATTTATGAGGTGGAGCGGCGTGGGGCGCACGCCAATCGGGCGTAGTCAGCGCAGTGGCGGACTCCGGTTCGAAGTCCCGGTCGAGCATGACTCGGGGTAGAGGACGACCCTGACAGGGTGGGCCCACCTGTCGGTGACTAAAACATGGGTCCTAGTAGTCAGCCAAAGGGAGATAGGTGGGGACCGCGCCTGCGCTTGCTAGGCTGGCCTGCTAAACGGGCCGCGCGGTGAAGGAACCGGCCTGCGGGAACAAGGCGCTGGGCCTGCGGGTGAAGCGGAGAAGAGAGGGAGAGAGAGGTAAAAAATCCTTTTCTTTTTCTTAAACACATTTTTCAAAACCAAATTCAAATAAGATTCAAATTCTTTTGCAGTTTTGATCAAACCCAATCATCACAAAAATAAATATGCGGCAGCATATATGCACAAACATGTAGCTAGACCTTATAGTTTATTTTAATTTAACAAAAGTTATTATTTCTCTAAGTTTGTATGCATACATAAATACATAAATAAATCAAATGATCCTATTTTAAAATGATGCAAATTTTAGGGTGTTACAATTCTACCCCCCTTAAAATGAATCTTGTCCTCGAGATTTGAATGATACTTGCTCAAAAAGCTACGGGTATGTTTTCCTCAAATCCACTTCTCTTTCCCAGGTAGCTTCGTCCTCTATATGCTGATTCCACTGAACCTTGCACATCTTTATAACTCGGCTCCTCGTAACCCTTTCTGCCATCTCCAAAATCTTTACCAGGAACTCCTCATAGGTGAGATCTTCCTTAACAGTAAGCTCCTCTAATTGTATCTGCTCTTCCGGTACATGCAAACAATTCTTTAGTTGAGACACATGGAATACATCATGCACACGTGACAAACTCTTAGGCAATTCCAACTGATAAGCCACTTAACCACGTCTCTCTAGAATCTTGAAAGGCCCAATATACCTTCATGCTAACTTTCCTTTCATATTGAACCCTCTCACACTTCTCATTGGTGACACTTTTAGGTAAACATAATCTCCTACTTCAAAAACCAATTCTCTTCTGGTGGGCACAGACGGATCCTTGTATCTTATCATTAGATGTTTATTTTAATTCCACTGTTTAAATTTCACACTCTGAACTTGGTATTGTAATAATGTTTTTCTAAGAACTCTTGTTGTATGAAATGGACTAAGTATTGTAAACTCGTTCTTGTTATTGGATCCTGGAGGAAAAACATGGACTGTTCGAGTTCTCCCTTAGGGTGTGCTCGACGGAACCGTCCGATGTAGCCAACTGTCGTGGTGCTTAGTGTCTGGTGGAAGACGAGCGCCTCCGAAAGCGTGCTATTTTGAGCGGTTCTGCCACAGGTGGTATCGGAGCCAATAATGAGTCTACGAGTTTCATAACTCTTTTCAAAACCTAAAATTTGACCAACAAAAGTTTTACGAAAAGTAGGATGCGATAAAATTATGTAAATAAGTATAAGCCCAAGCAATATGGTCTATCTAGGATAGCGGCACTAGTTTTATCTAATCAATTTTCTACAGGTACACTAACTTACGCTGCGTAAGAATCGTTTAGCAAGTGGAAAGTGAGTGTGCGATGTGCCGAAATTTTTTGCGAATGCCGCTATATTCTGGCTTGAGTGAATGGGTAGGCCGATGCATGCATCATGAAAAGAGAATCTTGCTTAAACTAAACTTCCCCCACACATATAATTTGGATTAATGAATTGATAGGATAACCTAAAAAATGCTTTAATAAAAGTCTTATCATTTCTCTAAGTCTCTTATTCCTAATCTAGAGGGTTGTCCCTAATGGTTGGTTCTTATCTATTTATAGATGAACCTGAGGTCTGGTCGAGGGAGTACTAGCGCTGGGGTAGACCAGGGGGATAACGGTCGTGGTGAGGACATTGGCAACACCAATGGGGACAGCCATGAGGCCCCACTTCTGGCTCCTCCTGCTCCGCCACCACCACCTCCGATGACCCATGCGAAGATGATGGCGGAGATGCTGGCTGCTCGGTGTGAGTCAGTTCGTACCTTGGAGATGCTAGCCCAAGCGATTGGTGGCTTCGCCCGTGGGGGCCAAGGAGGCAATGGTGGGAACGGGGCTGGTGCCTGTGGTCCCGAGGGGCCCTGTTCTTACCAGGATTTCCTAAAGACGCACCCACCCATGTTCACATCAATGGCTGAGCCTCTGGATGCGGAGCATTGGCTTCGTATTCTGGAGCAGAAGTTTTAGCTGCTCACTATGACTGAAGAACAGAAGGTGCACTTTGTAGCGCAGGAACTATTGGGTTCTGCCAGTGTATGGTGGGACACATTAAATGCCATGCAGCCGATGGACAACTGTGTGACTTGGCAGGAGTTTACCACTACTTTCCGTGAGTACTACATTCCTGCTAGTGTGCTGAATAGGAAGTTAACGGAGTTCCTGGACCTGAAGCAAGGGAGCATGTCTATGATAGATTATGTGAACAAGTTCAACCATCTGGCATAGTATGATGGGATCCACATCGATGCTGATAAGAAGAAGAGGGACCGTTTCTATCACAGCCTCTCTTGCAGTCTGCAGAAGGAGCTGTACACAGGGAACTACTAGACTTTTGGTGCTTTGATGAATGCAGCCATTGCCATGGAGGGACTTCAGCGTGACTCTCAGGCTGAGTGGAAGCACAAGCGGGTGATTACTGGGTCTTCTAGTCACCCCCAGGCTCAAAAGGTATAGGTTGTCAGGAGGATGTCATATCACTCTCTGGGTGGACAGCTATCCTGTCAGTCTCAACAGGCTTACCAGGTACCTCCCACTCAGTATCATGTACCTACTCTACAGGTGCAACAGCAGCCTTAGGGACAACAAGTTTCACCTCATCTAGGACAGGGGAACAAGCTAGGTGCTTATTTTAACTATGGCAAGGAGGGCCACTATGCTAGGGAGTGCCCATAGAACCAGCCTGCTCAGTCTTCCCAGCCTTTAGCCAACTCCCGTCTGGTCAAGAGGACGATTATCAAAAAGATGGTGCCCGTAAGCCACTCTGGACAAGTCAACTTCACTGAGACTAAGGACATTTTGTAGAATGAACCTATGATGGCTGGTATGTTTACCATTGATTCCTACCCAGCATATGTGTTGTTTAATTCTGGTGCATCACATTCATTCATGAGCATAGAGTTTGCACAGAGGCACAATATATCTCTTATGGCTATTTTTATTGCCTATAGAATCAGTACTTCAGGTGTGTAGTTGTGCGTTAATACTCGGATAGACACAGTCAGATTAGTGCTAGCCACTCACACTTACTGCCTCTAGTTCATGGTGCTGCCTGGGCAAGGTATAAATGCAATTCTAGGTATGAACTGGTTGCGAGTTTATGAGGTAGTCTTGAACCTTAAGCAGAGAGTTGTTTAGTTATGGCTTCCCTCTTCCGAGGATAGGATGTCTATCCTTATGCCCTCAGATCCAGTCTTACTAGTTTTTGCTCATGTTGAAGCTTCTCTTGATCTTGTCTTTATTCCTGTGGTTGGTGAGTTTTCGGATGTTTTCCCTAAGGATCTACCTAGGTTACCACCAGATAGGGACGTAGAGTTTTCCATTGAGTTAGAACCTAGCACTGCTCCTATTTCACGGCATCCCTACCGCATGGCTCCTAAAGAACTAACAGAGATGAAGAAGCAGTTAGAGGAATTATTGGAGAAGGGCTTTATTCATCCTAGTTCTTCACCATGGGGTTGCCCAACTATTTTTGTGAAGAAGGATGGTACTCTGCAGATGTATGTGGATTACCACCCTCTTAATGCGGTAACCATTAAGAACAAGTATCCTTTACCTCATATTGATACTTTGTTCGATCAGTTGGCTGGTGCCAAAGTGTTTTCAAAGATTGATCTTCATTCGGGGAATCATCAAATTAATATCCGGCCACAAGATATACCAAAGACAGCTTTCTGTACTAGGTATGGGCTGTATGAATACCTAGTCATGTCCTTTGGTCTCACCAATGCTCCTGCATTCTTCATGTATCTCATGAATTCAATCTTCATGCCGGAGTTAGATAAGTTTGTAGTTGTGTTTATTGATGACATTTTGATATACTCTAAGAACAAAGAAGAGCATGCACAATATCTTCAGATAGTACTAACTCGATTAAGGGAAAACAAGTTGTATGCCAAATTCAGTAAGTGTGAGTTTTGGTTGGATCGAGTGCAGTTCTGGACATGTTCTGACACCTAAAGGTATCTCTGTAGACCCAAGAAAGGTGCAAGATGTGTTAAATTGGAAGTCTCCAAAGTCAGTGCATCAGATCCGTTAGTTCCTTGGTCTTGCTGGTTATTATCGACGCTTCATTTCTGACTTCTCCAAAATAGCTCAACCAATGACCAAGTTGCTCTAGAAAGATGTCAAATTTGTATGGAGTCCGGCTTGTAAAGAAGCTTTCCAAGCCCTAAAGGAATTTCTTACCTCTGCTCCTGTTCTTGCCCAACCAGATATTGACAGGCCATTTGATGTGTATTTGTGATGCCTTAAGGATTGGGTTGGGATGCGTGCTTATGTAGGATGGACGTGTGATAACTTATGCTTCACGTCAACTAAAAAAGCACGAGGTGAATTATCCCACCCATGATTTAGAGCTAGCTACTGTGGTGCACGCTCTAAAAATTTAGAGGCATTATTTGTTGGGAAATAAAGTGCATATTTATACGAATCACAAGAGCCTCAAATATATTTTCACCCAGTCTGAGCTGAACATGAGGCAACAGAGATGGCTAGAGCTAATCAAGGATTATAATTTGGAGGTTTATTACCATCCTGGAAAAGCTAATGTAGTGGCTAATGCCTTAAGTCAGAAGTCGTATCAAGTTGAAGAAGCACCTTTGTTGCTCAACCTTGCTGAGGTGCTAGCTCACATTGCTCTAGTCTCGGATCTACTTGAGCAAATTATTATAGAGCAAAGGCAAGATGTTTTGCAAATCCCGCATATTGAGGAGTTAATTGCCAAAGGGCGTAGTCCATATTTTAGTATTGATGATCAAGGTGTAGTGAAGTTCAAGAACAAATTGGTTGTTCTGTCAAGTGAGGAGCTTAGGAGAAAGATTTTGGATGAAGCTCACAACTCCAAGTTATCCATCTATCCAGGAAGTAACAAGATGTATCATGATTTGCGTCACTTGTATTGGTGGTCAAATATGAAATAGGATATTACAAAATACATCTCTGAATATGACATTTGTGGAAGGGTTAAGGCGGATCATATGCTTACGCCTGGATTTTTATAGCCCTTGCCTGTCCCTGTTTGAAAATGGGAGGATATTTCCATGGACTTTGTTGTGGGTTTGCCCTGCACGGCAAAGGGGTATGACTCTATTTGGGTCATTGTGGATCGCCTTACCAAGTCCGCTCATTTCCTTCCGGTGGATACCAGATATTCAGCCAAGAAGTATGCCAAGTTGTATTTTGACCGGATTATGACCCTGCATAGAGTTCCCCCTACTATCGTCTCTGATAGGGGGTCAGTCTTTATCTCTCATTTCTAGGAACAACTTCTAGAATGTCTTGGTACTAGTCTCCTCAGAAGTTTAGCTTATCATCCGCAAACTAACGGTCTGACAGAAAGAGTCAATCAGGTACTTGAGGATATGTTAAGAGCTTGTGCCATTTCCTTTCCTAAAAAGTGGGACGAATGCTTGACTCTAGCCGAGTTTTCTTATAACAATAGTTATCAAGAAAGCATTTGAATGGCACCATTCAAGGCCCTATATGCCAAGAAATGTAGAACACCTCTTAACAGGGTTGAGGTGGGTAATCATGGATATTTTGGGCCTAATTTCATCAAAGAAGCTCGAGAGCAAGTTAGTGTTATTCAGAGCCATTTGAAGGCAGCTCAAAGTCATCAGAAAACTTATGTCAATAAGCGAAGAAGGCCCTTGCAATTTGAAGTTTGTGATCATATGTACCTCAAGGTATCTCCCATGAGAGGTGTACATCGATTTGGTGTCCGTGGAAAGCTAGCCCCTCGCTATGTTGGACCTTACAAGATTTTGGCCCGGTGTGGTTCTGCTGCCTACCGTATCTAGCTCCTGGATATTTTGTCAGTAGTACATAATGTCTTCCATGTTTTCCAGTTAAAGAAATGTTTGCAGGTCCCCGATGAAGTGGTGAAAATGGAAGGACTCACTCTCCAACCCGATTTGTCTTATATTGAACATCCTGTTAAGATCTTAGATGAAAAAGAAAGAGTGACTAGAAACAATGTGGTGAAGTTTATAAAGTTTAGTGGAAAAATCACTCAGAGGACGAAGCAACATGGGAGCAAGAAAGCTATATCTTGAAGCATTATCCCCACCTTCTTTCTAGTTCACCGAGGTAATTGTTTAAATCGGAATTTATTTCTTATCTCTTTTTTCCCACACTAGGCACATGAAATCTCGGGACGAGATTTTGTTTAAGGGGGGTAGATTTGTAACACCCTCGGTGTTACACCATAAATCATTTACTAAAACATGTCATGAGCATCATGTTTATGTGTTAATGCATGTAATAAAGTGTGTAGATCAATTTCCGTAACTCAAAACGATCAAAAATGCGAAACAAAAGTTGATTCAATAGTCATGTTATATCACTTAAGGTTGAAAACCAATTTTTATTAAACAAAAATGCTATAGAACACATATGTGTCACCTTAATAAAGTTGGAGGTACAAACTTTGTAGATGACAGTAAAATACTTGCAGTCGAAAAATGATATTACTAGCTAAAATTTCCACTAGCTTAGAAATCGCAAATGGAAATCAAATTCAGCTTAAAAACTTAGAATTTTTCAAGTTTGTCAACAGCTAGACATTGCTATGTTTAGCAATTTATTGTGAGAGATTGTGTTAAGGAGTGGTGTAGTGTTATAGCTTGATTTGGTAGGCTCATGTGGCATCTTGAGCATGGTGAAGATGGTTTAGGTCCTAAAGTAACTATTTGGAAAAGCTAATGTAGTGGCTGTCACGTCCGCACTACCGACCCTTCTCGTGTCGCGATGCTGCCGCTACCGATGCCACTGTGATGCAGTGCTGCACTATCACTCGCCTTGTCCTAGCACGCACGTGGGCTGTCTCGGTGCCCCACGCCGTCGCCTCGCCTTAATGACGCTGCGGCCACGCATGCCGTGCCCCCACCTGCCTCTGCACGCATGTGGCTGGCCGCATTGTTGTGTAGCGGGTGCGCAGACGCCACCTTAGGTCTGGTCGGCCGCGTCCCGCCAAGGCATGGACGAGCCAAGCCTACCTGCCGCGCCGTCTCCCTCTTTCCCTCTTTCTCTCTCTGTTTTCCGTTGCCGTCAAGTCGCGTCATGGTGAGCCAGAGAATGAGCACCTCTCATCAATTCCTCGTGCTCGCATCTCCGCCTTCACATCCCCTCTCTAGCCGACCCCACCCCGCCTTGATTACGGCCAGGCCGAGCTCCAATTTTTGGAGCTTTGCCCACCACCGTGCCGTTATGAACCGTCACCGCCCATGTCGTGGCCAGCCTCCACCACTTCATCTCGTGCAAATTCCTCTGTACCACTAGCTCGCTTTGGCTCCTTCTCCACCATGCGCACGCTAGTGGGAGCGCTACCGCCTCCCCACTACCGCTGACATGGTCGTGTCCACCGCGCTCGCCTGCACTGCTCAGGTAGTTGCCGGCCGAACCATCACTTTGGGCGGATTCGCGGTATGCCCCTGGTGCTTATCCTCTATCTCTACCATCCTGTTAGTGTTGTGGCTCACTGGAACGCGGTTTCCGCCGTTGCAGGTCGCCATCGCCGGGAGAGCCCACTCTGTTCACCCCCGTTCATGCAACCACCGCCCATTGTCGCGCGTCGGCCTATAGGTGAGCATCGGTCCCCTAGCTAGGTCTGCAAGGGTCTCGGGTGGCCGGCGTACCGCCTAGTGCCATCGCCCGCCACGCTGGCGAGCGCGGGGTGTCTCGGGGACCTCTCCGGTGCGAAGGTGAAAATATCCGAGGGTTCCGTTGCAAAGTCGTTGTCTATAGAAATAGTACGTGTAGTGTTTGCGCTATTGTATGATAACGCGAGGGCATTTTTACAAGAGTGCCAACACGCGCTGGCTTCCTCGCCATGGGCTGCCTCGCGTGCGTGGGTCGGTGCATCGTAGGCCGTGCGTGTAGGCCGCGCGAGAGAATACGTTTTTCTTTTTCATAAGGAATTAGGAATAGTTTTCTAATATAATTTTTTAGCTGGTCTATGGTAAATCATATAAAATCATGTAGGTATCCAAAAATTGTGAAACCAATTTTGTTAAGTTTCTAAAATTATGCTCTATCTGTTAGTGTATTTAGTTCATATATATATACTTGTTGATACCAGGAGCTATTAAATTATTTGAGAATGCTCAATATTATTAAGTTAATTATTGTAGGAATTTTTGTGGTAGATTGGTGATAGCAAAAACCCTGAAATTTTTATAATAGCTTCATTGTATTATTATGTGCTTGCTGTATTTTTTTGTAGCCTTAGAATAGGCTAAGTACTAGAGTAGTTAGGTGCTCCTTGTTGTAATATAAGTTAAATCGCTAATAAGAGTAAGATTACATTTTAGTTGCTAAGTTAATATCCATTAGATGAATCCATACCTATTTTTGTGAAAATGATAAGTGGTTAGTATCTTAATCATTAGAGCTAGCTTAGTGGCTTAGTAGATGTATTCTTATTTTAAGAATTGTTGTTGCCTTAATATTAACGTGTTGCATCATCATCGCATGCATGTAGAGAACGAATTGTGATCGTGACAATTAGAGATCACGAGTTCAAGGAGGTGATCGAGGAGTACGAAGAGGAGATCCTCGAGCAAGAGGAGGTCCCAAAGCCACCACTGACTTACTGAGCTGACACCTCGCCTACCCAAGGCAAGTCCCGGTGCATAACCCTTATTTTGAATGATCACTGGATATATATATGTGTGATGTGTATTTATGTTACATGATTTATATTGAAACTACATGCATAGATAAACCTACCTATGAGTCCTACTAGCATAGGTCGAGTAGCTGTTATGCTTAGCCTATCGGTAGCATGAGTAACCTGCCGTTACTCACAATAGGTGATTATTATTATCACTCTCATGATAAAATGGTGAAATGGAAATGGAGACCGGGCAGGGATATGGTATGAGTATTGGTAGGTGTAATAGGTTGTGTCCCGTGGCCAATGGGGCATAGCTTGGTTACACTATTTTCTCTGTTCGTGTCGGTTAAGGACCGGCCGTTGCATTGGATTCTAGTCAGATCACAGACTTATTATCCTGAGCACATACTTGTTTATGGGAGCGGAAAGGCTCGTTGCTCTCTTGTCGTGGGTTCTGGCTCTTTCTGGACCGACTGATTGGAGGCGGGAATGGTGGAGGTCTAAGCACCACACTGAGTCCGGGACTCAGGAGTGGGGGCTTGGAGTCTAAGTTTGGACGGGGACCTGGACCCCTTGATAGGAGAGTGGTGGGTTGGTCTTGCTTGTGCCTAGGGTACAAGCGGGGCGTGTGTTTTGGGGTACCCAGCTTGAGGAGTGACTGTTGTGTGGAGGATTCTTCTGGTGGACACAGATGGATCCTTGTATCTTATCGTTAGAAGTTTATTTTAATTCCGCTGTTTAAATTCCGCACTCTGAACTTGGTATTGTAATAGTGTATTTCCTAGAACTCTTGTTGTATGAAATGGACTAAGTATTATAAACTCATTCTCGTTATTGGATCCTAGAGGAAAAACGTGGATTGTTCGAGTTTTTCCTTGGGGTGTGCTCGATGGAACCGTCTGATGTAGCCAGCTTTCGGGGTGCTTAGTGTCTGGTGGAAGACAAGCGCCTCCGGAAGTGTGCTATTTCGGGCGATTCTGCCATAATGTATGTTTCAAGTGTTTCATGCGTTCCACATGTATGTTGCAATTGTTTTATCTTGATGTTGCAAAAGTAGATCGAGGGATGTTGCACATATTGCATATGTTGCAAGTGTTTTATAGGCATGTTGTAAGAGTTTGTTCAAAATGTTTCATCTATTTCTAGATATATATTGCAATCATTTTTTATCTGGATGTTGGATATGTATCAACAGTATGTTCCAAATGTTGAGTTATTTTAGTCTTATATTGCAAAAAGTGGTTTCATGTTGCAAGTTGCAAGTGTTTTATTTTGAATGTTTCATGTGTTTCACACACATGTTGTAAGAGCATGTTTCCAAATGCTTCATCTGTTTTTAGTCTTATGTTGCATTCATGTTGCAAGTGTTTTATGTTGTTTGGCCAGGGGCGAGCCGGGAGCCATCGGATGGGGCACGCAGCGCGACGGGGGGAGGGGGTGCTGGAGCCGGCGGACGAGGGTGCTGCAGGTCGGGGCACGCTGGGGGCGTGCTCGTCCTCAACCGCTTATCCCGGCTCTTGTGTGTCGCCCGCGCGAAGAGTCGGAGAGAGAGAAGGGGTTTAGGGGAAGGACCAGCGGGTGCAGAGAAGGGGGCAGAACACACTTGTGGGCGGGGTGAAGGCGGATGGGGATGGGGTGGGCTGCGCGTCCATCCGGACGTACAGGCGCTAGCCACGCCCACGAAAAAACCATAAAACATATAAATTCTCGCAAAAAGGCAAAACCATCTATCCACCACTACGATAGACTTTAATAATCATTTCTATAGATTAACATGTGTTTAATGTATATATGTAGTCCTTTCGGAGGTAAAGAAAGAATACTTGTGGGAAAATAAAGGCCTAAGACCCTACATATGATGCTCTAAGTGGGGCAATGGTAAGTAATTCTCCACTTAAACACCTTTTTTTACCAAGAACCCCCTTTTTTGTGTTGTGCGTTGTTGGAGATTAGCTGATAAAAGGAGAGAAATGTGAGATAAAGCAAGCTTTTGGGAAAAGTAGCTAAATAACAGAAACTTTCACAAGTCTTGGTGACAAAGGGAGAGCTTGGACAATTAGAGCATCTCCCATAATACCCAAAATAGTTTTTCAATCCAGGAATTTTGGTAAGGTTAAAAAAACTCATCTCCAATTATTCCCAAACCCACGTCCCAATCTTTTGACACTCGGAAAAAACCACCCCCACACTTTTTAGAAAACTAGATTTTCCAAAAAAAAATTACGGGGCAGTACATGTGGCACACTGGTATCGTGTTACCTGTCCCTGGAAGCAAAATTATTCAGGGGAAAATAAATTCTTCAAGCACAATGAAGAGAGGGCCCTAGTCCTTATCCTTACCCCCAACGAGCAGGACGTAGACTTCTCTGGAACAATGTGGGGCCTTCCTGACAGAGACAGAGACAACGGGAAGAAAGCTCTCGTCTCTCTGGAAAGCAAAAGAAGACCAAGGGAGAGCGGAGAGAACTCCAGACGATTCAGCGACCTCTCTTGACGAAGCTATAAATACATCACCCCACAAGGTCACAGCGCTCATCCCAATCCAGAGCGAAGATCGCAATCAGACCAAGCAACGCACAGCAAAATCTCCCAATCCACAGATTCATTTCCCACTTTCATTCGCACGAACCGAGCAGTTAGCAATCAACCAGCAATGTCACTCGTGAGGCGCAGCAACGTGTTCGACCCCTTCTCCATGGACCTCTGTGACCCCTTCGACAACATGTTCCGCTCCATCGTCCCGTCTGCCTCCTCCTCCTCCGACGAGACAGCCGCCTTCGCCAACGCCCGGATCGACTGGAAGGAGACGCCCGAGGCGCACGTGTTCAAGGCCGACCTCCCCGGCGTCAAGAAGGAGGAGGTCAAGGTGGAGGTGGAGGACGGCAACGTGCTGGTCATCAGCGGCCAGCGCAGCAGGGAGGAGGAGGACAAGAACGACAAGTGGCACCGCGTGGAGCGCAGCAGCGGCCAGTTCACGAGGCGCTTCCGCCTGCCGGAGAACGCCAAGACGGAGGAGGTGAAGGCCGGGCTGGAGAACGGCGTGCTCACGGTCACCGTGCCCAAGGCAGCGGTCAAGAAGCCCGAGGTGAAGAGCATCCAGATCTCCGGTTGAAGAGCCATGGACGCGGAGTGAAAGCTCGCGGCGTCGGATCTCCGGTTTCAGTTTCAGCTACGCGACTTGTGTGTGGTCACTCTGCTTTGGTATGTTTGGTGTGTACTGTTCAGGTGTGTTCCGTGTTACTGCTTCCTAGCAGTGTGATGTACTAGTGTGTACTTTGCCAGTATGTTGAGCTCGGCTCAGTATGTTCTGTGAGTGAATAAATAAATAAAAAATTAACTAGATAGGCCGTATCGTATCGTGGATTATTTACTGCTAGCTGATTTGGTGTGAGAGAAAAACACTATTCTCGGTTAGAAATTTACGATCGTTTACGAGCAAGCGAACAGGCTGATTGTCGCGTGTACTAATCGCCTGCTCTTGCTCTGTTTCATCACCTTTGAGGCTTTGACTGATCTTTGTGGAGGCATCTCTCGAACTGATCCGGATCTGTTTCATTCTATCAAGTTTTTATTGATTCTAAGTTTTGTTGGAGAGATTATTAAGGCTACTAATAAAATTACAATCTATAGCTCTACTAAAGTTATCCTAACATTACGATGGTCGGGAAAGTATCTCGGTACTTATTTTCTAGCTAAATAATTGAGAAAAATTATTTATAAAATGTGCATTGATATTATAGTGGGTATATTGGTAATTGAGGTTGTGCCCAGACTAGGCAGAAGCCTCTCACGTGCTTTTTTCAGTTCGACCCCTCCGCCACATGCCTTCCGATCGGCCATCCGACGCCAACGCCTTTGCTGCCGCTGGGCCATAGGCGCTGCCACTAGCCCAATGGGCAGGCCCGTCTCGTGTTCGCTCACTATGACGCCTTGCGCATCTACACCACGAAGCTGCTCAGTGAGCGCCTCGTTGGCTCGTAGGGCCGTGCGCGAGGAGGAGGTCCGCTGGCTACTACGCTGCGAGCGGCCTCGCCGGGGCAGCAGCAGCAATAGGCGGTGAACCTGAGCGAGATGGTGTCGGCGACTCGGCGTACGTGGCCGACGCGTCCATGCGTGCCATCAGCAGCAGCAAGTTCAGTGACATGATGTCGTCGTTCATCGACACCATCATCCAGGAGCACCAAGACAGTAGAGGCGCCGTCGCCGACGAGGACTTGCTCGACGTGCTGCTGAGGACCCAGAGGGAAGACGAGCTGCTGGATCCACCCTCACCAGCGAGAACATCAAGGCCGTGAACATCATCGTATGATTTCCAGCTCTTAATCAGAAAATCATGAGAGACAATTCACGACATATTTGGAGGAAGCAGCGAGACTTCGGCAACCACGCTCTAGTGGACCATGGCGGAGCTCATGAGGAACCCAAGAGTAATGCGCAAGGCGCAGGACAAGGCCTGGCGAGTCCTCGCCGGCCGGGCAGGAGATCATCACGGAGGACAGCCTGAGCGGTCTGCATTACCTTCTGCTCGTCATCAAGGAGCCGCTCCGACTGCAGCGTCCGGCGCCGCTGCTAATCCCACGGGAGTGCTGGACGCCGTGCCGGGTCCTGCGATTCGACGTGCCGATGGGGGTTACGATCCTTGTCAACACGTGGGCCATCGGCAGGAACTCGGCGACGGAGGAATTCTCGCCGGAGCGGTTTGAGGATAGCGGCGCCTTTGACTTAACACACCCGGCCTAAAGTTACTGATTTACCCTTATATCAAAAAAATAATAAAAAAGAAAAATAGATCTAGCCTCACCTGGTGAGGTACTGGTCCCACCTATTTTTGGTACTAACCTCATCTATTTGGTACTTCTGAGTACTTAGACATAGATACCTCCTATTTTTCTACCGTCTGATCTCGCTGTATGGATGGTTCATTTTTTTCAACCATCGTAAACTTTTTAACATGTAATAATTACACATTAGGAATAGAGGAAGTTAAAAAACAAGCTACTAAGTTAGCTAATTCATAGCTAGACGTATACTCGATCCCTCCATCCTAGAATAACGCATATCTCACTGCTCTACTAAAAACATGTAATAATTATTACAAATTAGGAATAGAGAAAGTTTAAACCTACTAAATTAGGTAATGAGAAAGTTAGAAAGAGGGATGATCCGATCCTCAGGATGATCCATGTAGCAGAAAAATGAATTCATGGCTGTGGGTGCTCTACATTTTGGTGGAGAGGAAGGAGGAAAGGAAGATGGAGAGGGAGTGGTGGAGGCATGGTTTTTGTTCCTATTACTAATTGAGTGCCCATGCATTGCAACAGGAGACAGTATAGTATGTGATGGTGCTCTCAGCCCATTTCACACTAATGATATCGCCACTACGATCTCACGGACTGGACGAAGTAATTTTAAGATGTTTTCATATAGTTGCCAGTTGAATTTACTTAAGAATTTTTTACATGTTCACTCTAAGGGAAATATGTAAAACAATTTAAAAAGTCCTACACCTTTACAATGTCATGAAAATGACAAAACAAAAGGCTAAGTAGCTACCCAATTTGAAATTACGGTGGTAAGTACAATCTGAATACTGAATTGAAAACATACATAAGATGCAGGTTCAGTTATCTGAATAAAACAGCATATTAAAGTACAATGTTTCATACCTAAGCTAGATAAAGCTATCGGTGCCATGTAATTAACATTCAAAAACAAGCATCCACCTATGGGTCCTTGTTCAGCATGATTGAAACAAGTAGCCTTCTTAATTTTCGGGATACTATATTGTAGCCAAGAAACTGCACTTGTCGAACAATGAACAGATCTTCACTGAAGTCTAAACGCCCTGATCATGAAAAATACAAGTGACCAAGTTCATAACTACACCACATTCATTTCAAGAAAAAATTCGCAAGCAGCCAAGCATTGCTACCAAGGTATTTGGCCTGTTCCTGCACTCATTAATGTTAGCTTCTTTTTATTCAGTGAGTTGTAGACTCTTTTTATTCAGTGAGTTGTAGACTCCATTAAGCAGTTTATAATTGCATTAGATTCGTGGTTCTTGTAAGTCGTAAGTGGAAGGCATCTGTAGTGACCTCAAGATCCCAACTGTTCATTGTATCCTTTTCTATGCAGATCACTTGCAAGCCAAACTGGTAGAGTTCTAATTGCTACCAATTGGACTTCATCTCTTGGCTGATTTCAGATTTTGGTAGTGATTAGTTTTATTTTACTACCAGATTGTCACTGCTAGTGGGTGATGGTGATGAATCCAGGGAATAAAGAAGCTGATGCTTGACATGCAAAAGAAAATATAATACTATAATTCACTCCCTGAAACAGAAGGTAGAAATAAATAACAGGGACTACAACACTGGAATTATAAGAGTGCTGCCCTCTGCAGCTCGCACTTAGCTGCTTCCTAGGGGTCTCTGTCCAACCTTTCTGAGCCCAAAGAACCATTTGCCATCTTCTCATGGGTCTTTATCCAGCCCCATGTAAGATAAAACCACAAATATGATTTGGTTCTTTGGACTGCCCAACCCCATAAAGGCAGGAAGCATGATGAACAGCTTGCAATCAATTTATCCTAAGTACCAAAATTGCACATGCATTAGCTACAATCTTTAAATATTATTTAGCAACCTACAAAATTACAAGTATGAAGAGCAAATGAAGCAAGTCCAATAAGTGATTACGAGGTGAGTCCATATGCTTTGTTCTTTTGAAAATACTGGAATGTTTTTGCACACAACATTTTAACAAAGTGGGGATGTGCATAAATATCAGTGCAAGTTAGAACCAACTAAAGACAACACTGTTATGGGAAAATAACAAGTAGCCACATAAAAAATGCATAGTTTGATGAACAGAAAGTTGTGTATTCAACAGTACCTTTCATACTTTGAAACCCTTATGGAATCTGTGACACTTCTTGCTGAAAATGTTTTGTCCCTCATGAACACACTGAAAATAAAATACAGCATATCTAAGAGGATGTAGTTATGCCTATGGGATTTTTTATTAACTTATCATGCAGAGTACTTTTTCTCAAGCAACATATTCTCCATGGACAGATATGCCATTTGCAGTGCATTCAGTAACTCAGAAATACTCTCTGAAACCTGCAAGAAGGAATCAAGAGCTATAGAATCTGTAATTTATGATAGTAAAATGCACTGGCGGTCCTCGAACTTGGCGGCGCGTGTCATCTAGGTCCCTAAACTCCTAAAATGCGCATCTAGGTCCACAAACTTGGCACATGCTGCACCATAGGTCCAAATATAATGGGCCTTGGCCAGACCTAATCGCCGACGTGGCAGCCCACGCTGGCACCCACCTCGTCCCTGTGCGCTCCACGCTTGCCCCACGGCGTGTCCCCGTCCGCCACCGCGCCTCGTCTGAGTGGACCGCGCCGCTCTTCCCCCTCCCACCGCCGCGCCAACCGTGACTAGTATGTGCACCCGTGCACGCCACGCCAATCATGAGCTGCTCAACGGTGTGGCCGGCGGACACAGCTGGACCCCGGGCAGACGTGGACGGTGGACGTGCCTCAGTGTGCCCACGGGCACGCAGTCCGGCAGGGTGTGGGGCCGCAAGGGGTGCTCCTTCAGCGACGGCAGCGGGAGCTGCCAGACCGGCGACTGCGGCGGCGTGCTCTCCTGCACACTCTCCGGGGAGCTTCCCATATGACGCTGGCCGAGTTCTTCGCCATCGGCACCAGCGGCGGTGCCCAGGAGTTGTACGACATCTCGGTGATCTACGGCGACGACTGGCAAATGGCGATGCTCCTCTCCTGTAGCATCGGCGTGACCCTCAACTGCGGCGGGCCCAGCTGCCCCGACATACGCCTACCTCGGCGGCGCCGTAGATGGCCTCCGTCGGGTACGCGCGCGACGTCACGGCCTCGCAGTCGCAGTTCAGCATGGGCACGCCGCAGACGACGACGCGCTTGACGATGTGGTCCGACCTCTCAATGGGAAACTCCATGCATGCATCCCTGCTGATCCGCTCAGGGCCTCAGGTGGCCTGCCCGACACTGCCTCCAAGGGTATAGGCTCCAAGTCTGGCAAGAAGAGCAGGCCCACGCTGAGCTGCGTCTACAACCTCGTTCCTCGGCAATACCTCCCCGTGCCCTACACCCACGGCGGCCGGACTCAGACAGGCACGGAGGTACCCTAGCCAGTGGCCTCTCGGCGCAGCGACGGGTCTGGGGCGGCGCCGGCCTGAGACGGGCACGTTCAACGTACGGGTGACACGACGAGGTAGGGCACGACGTTGGCGAGCGGCGCAGTCCACACAGATGAGGCCCGGTTGGCGCGGCGGCGGACAAGGGACACGCCGCGGGGCGAGCGCGGAGCGCGCAGGGACGACACGGGTGCCAGCGTGGGCCACCACGTCGGCGATCAGGTTCAGCCAAGGCCCATTTGGACCTATGGTGTAGCATGGGCCAAGTCTGTGGACTTGGAGACGTGCATTTTAGGAGTTTAGTGACCCAGATAATACGAGCTGCCAAGTTCGAGGACCGTTAGTGCATTCTTTATGATATATCCAGCTCCAAAACTAACGAGGTGTACAAGCAACGATTTTAAATCAATCGGCAAAAAATTTAGGAGATGTGAAGTAGACAAAATCAACAGAAGGTCAGAAGAATGACATGCTGCTTAGATGATGATCTAGGTGGAATGTGCTGTATAAATACTAAGCATGATTTGGATCATAGGGCACACCTGAGATTATAGAGGGAATGAAACAAAGGAGAAAGGACCCTGCAATATACAAAAGAATGACAATCTACCTAAGTGGTACTGCAGGACAAGTTTAAGGGTTGTCGGTGTATCTAACTCTTTTAAGTACTTAGGTAAGCTTACTTTCAGGGAAAAAAATGATAAATACTTTCTACCATTCTATTCTCTTACGGTTTTACCTCACTACTGCATATCTACTCCTAAAGGAAGGTATGATCATCTGTCAACAGACAAGATTAAAAATCCATCTTAAGCTGTCCCTATGGTATAATTTGTTACTTTTATTCGATAATATCATAACAGAATTCCACTTGGTTTAAGAATAAAGTTCTAGATTCTCACCTGGAAGGCACATATCCATCCCCCGATCAGATTAGTATTGGACTTCATACAAATATGGAGACTCAAGCCTCGTTCTTAACCCTTCAGAATAAAAAACAAAGTTACAAAATAGACGATAGATATCGGAATATTGTATGGATTCCGAAGACTAACATCAAATACACACTTTCATCTTTGAATTAGGGACAAAATTGGGATCAGAACACCGAAGGCAAGTGACACCAATAAGGCAATAACCATACATTGCCAGACCAAATGTGCGCTGCATGAATGTGGAAACAAATGTTTCTTCGGCAACATAGGCCAGGTTATACATCCCAGCATGGAAAATTAAATTTACATGATATAACCTTAGGAAAAGAGAAGTGTTGGCCTACGTTGCACCGATACGGGATACCGATACGATGATATGGATACGGCGATACGGTGATACGGCATTTTCCAAAAACAAGGATACGTCGATACGGCAAGTATATAAATATATAAAAAATCAGAATATATCTACTCATAACATTTTTCACTCTAGTAGAACAATCAACAAATAAAAATGGCAAAACATAGACACAAAGGTAGGTAATCTGATAATGCATCAAAGATAGCATAATACTTGGTCTTACAAAGATTAAGGCTTCAATGATTAGAGACAAATAGCTAGTGCTGAAGCATCTAATAAGACAGTATAAGTACTTAGATTTTAAGGTTCTTACAGCACAATAATAAATATTTCGGTTGTGTAAATGTGCCACCAAACTGGACTGCTAAGATGATGGGCTTCAATTTGAAGGGTTATGGTCTGCGAAGTATCGGATACGTATCGGACAAGTATCGAGATTTAATTTATTTATTTTTGTTGGTGATATTATCCGATACTTCTCCGATATGGTATCGGAGGTGTATCAGAGTATCGGAGTATTCGATACGTATCGCGATACCGATACACAACTTCCGTGGAGTATCAGGGTATCCTAGGTGTTGGCTAATTTTGCTAGCAAGATTCAGAGAATAGGAAAAATAACTGAGGAAGAAAAAAATTAGTTTCAATTTTCAAGACTGACTGCTGCTAGTTCATCAAATAAATAAAACCAAGAGTTACGATCACAAGCTTCTTTTCGTGGTATATGTTGATCACAAGCTGAGGGCTTAATTTGTTATCACTGAATTCAAGGAGAACCCCATTCGATATACAGGCATTGGAAAGAAAAGGGCAAAATGGATTTGTTCAAGGCATTTGTCAATACCTGAGGAGGGCTTGGGAGTCAATGGCAATGTGATGCCCCGCTGGACCGTTGAATGCAATCTCGCTGTGATCCGAACAGACATTAAAATCGTGTAAAACATCTAATCAGATCAAACAAAACATATAGGGGACTAAGGGGAGCAAGAAATTTTCCTATCTTTAGTGGTGATCGTGAAGCTTTCCAGCACACGGACCGCCTACGCCGCCGGGACTTCGCGGCCCCTGTGCTGCTGGGATGCCGTGCGGCCTACACCACCGGGACGTCGCGTCGCCTCCGCCGCCGGGAAGTGGCCTAGCGGCGCAGACGGAGCCCGCCTTCTCCGGATGCCGGCACCAGCCACGTCACCGCCTGGCCACCGTAGCGCACAAGAGCCCGCCGCCACCGCTTCCCCGCACCAGTCATCGTCGAGGTGGCTCATCCGTCCCACCGAAGACCCTCGTGGCAGCGCGTCCCGGAGATGGCACGGCTTTGGCGCATCGTGGTCGTCCTGCTGCCCCTGGTTGCAACGCTCACAGCGACGAGAACGGCGAAGGGAGGGCACGGGCAGGAGCAGTGGTGGGGTGCGTGCAGCGCGTGCGGGGAAGAGATGAGAGAGCAGGGAGAGGTGCGGGACGTGCTTGAGAGGGCGGAGGGAGTTCGGAACTAAAAACTGCTGCGCGGGCGATTAGCGCGGGGGTGGGGCGATTAGCGGGCGATGACGATGCCATTTGGATCTTTTTAATGTGTGTGTGTATACTATTCTACATCCTTGGTGTAGAATATTCTACACCGCAAGCTAAAACTAACATGAAAAAAATACCTAAACAGCAGGCCAGAGGGTGATCCAATTTCTGACTGGAAAGCCTGGCCGAGGAGGAACGGCGCCCGCTTCCGACTCCAGCCCACCTCTCCGACCGGAGCGCTCACCTCGGTCTCCAGCCCACCTCCGGACGGTCTCTCCGACCGGAAGGCCTGGCCAAAACGCCACTTCTGCCTCCGGCCCGCTTCTCCGACCGGGAATGCGCCGGACCCCTGCCTACGGCTCCTCTTCGACTGACGCAATCAGAGCCGATTAGGACCAACCGATCAGAGACGCCCGCTCGGTAAGGACCAGGAAACGGACGGAGAAAGTAAGGCAGGGCACACAAGTCAAACCGCAATACCAGGGACCATACCCTGTGCACCTGCAGAACAGTACCCTACGACCTCCCTGACATGGCAGAACCCAAACAGTGTTGTGGGCGCCGACATTTTCCCCTACAGTGTTGTAGGCGCCATCAACTCCCATAACGGACAAGTACGGTAAGGCTCCCCTACGTGCCACTGAGGCATCAACAGTATTGTGGGCGCCGGTATTTACCGTACCGAGCGAACATGGTAAAACAGTGTGGCAGGCACCGACGCTTGCCATACCTGAAGAAGACGACGCAACCGCCCGCATGCATCTGACATTCAACAGTATTGTAGGCGCCTACCATCATCTTGTACCCGCCAGCGTGGACAGCAAGACTTAGCAGCATACGTACTCTCTCTCTCACTTGTAAGGCCATCTCCTTCATCTATAAAAGGGGACGAGCTCTCTCTAAGTTGATTCAGATCGATCAAATTCACTAGTACACAGCAATATAACCACCAGGTTCAAACCTCGAGCACACGCTCGAACACATAGCACATAGCGAAGCTCCCGTCACTCTCGGCCCCTCTAACGAGAGTTCAACCGGACCTCTTGTACCCCTCATCTTTCTCTTTCTCGTTTGTAACCCCACTGCAAACTTCGAGCACCTGAGCTCAGGAATAAAGTCATCGACCGATTCAAACTGGGCGTAGGGCACGTTGCCTGAACCAGTATAAATCCTGTGTCATTGAGTGCTAGGCCACCTCCGATCACAACGTACGGCAAAACTACAAATATTTACGTGTTGGTCACTTTCGGCACCGACAAGTACTAAACCACGTTCAGTATCAGTCAGTACTACACCAAGTACTTCGAAATACTGAAAAATTCTGAAACGCGACTACTGAACCGTACTGAATTTTGTTCAGTATAACAACCTGGTGTAGAATAGCGTATATACACACACTAGTTGAGTGCCCGTACGTTGCTTTGCTACGAGAACAAAAACAATATCACGATCTAGTTCTTACCATAACAACCATATTCATTATGACAATCTATACACCATGTCTTGTCTGTGATTCGCTTAAGATAGTCTTCTAATCCTATGTGTATGTAATTTCTTATTTGCATTTGCAGTCCTGCGCGTTTGTAGTCTCAATGCCATTTTCACATTTGTAATAATTTCTTAATTCTCCATGACATGCTAATACCATAGTCCAACCCTTTCGATTCATTGATGTAAGTTTTCTTTGAAGTATCGCTAATCATTAACCATGGAAGCAAGGAAACACGTTATAAACAATAAACATCACGTTACAAATAAACACCAAGTATTGATCATTACAATGAAATTATAGTACAGACAATCATTGATGATAATAGTATAATTACACCACCATTGCCAAGTAGCACCACAAACTAAAAGCATTAAGTTGTGTGAATAAACACCAATGTTCCAATAGCCCCACAGACTGTACTGGAACGGTTGTAACTTACAGAGGAGTGTTGAATTGCCGCCCAAGAGCATCTCCTCCAGCGACCATCTGAACCCAGATGTGGCAATGGATAAACGTCGAGCTTGATGGTGTTACTGACCAAGATGCAGGATTTAATGATATAAAATCCCATCACGAAGTCAGAATGATGCTCAGAAATTAAATTCTACAGCAGCAGCAGTGTAATCTCCCTGAGCAAGGTTGCCAGCAGAGCTCATCTCAGCGAGTAGAAGTAGCCCACTTCCTTTAGGCAAACCCTTCAAGGGCAGAACACAACAGTAACTTATATGCAATAGTAGTAACTTATTCAAGTTATTATTAATAGTTGCCATGCAAGTAATATACATAAAGCATATTCAGCTTCAAGCCATCTACGTTTCCAGGTGTAGGTATTATATGCACATTAACAATATCGGCCTAGAATATGCAGAGTATTCCTCTGAACTAGATTAGAGGAAATTTCGTATGAAAGCGAGATTAATTCACCTATACCAGCAATAGTTGAGCTCGGCGCTGTCAATTCAAAAAGGATCTGTAAGCCATTGTTCCTCTGAAATCAGTTTGGGTGAAAATAGGAAGGATAAGTGGCTTCAGTTTTTCATTTCAACTTGTCAGGTCATCTTCAGTTTAGAGCAATTTGATTGATGAGCTCGATGATGAAAAGGGTGGTGATGTTGGTGAAGAAGTACTGCCATTGGCAGTGTACCAGACGGGCGTGTTGAGGATCTGATCAGGGAGAAAGTGCCACTGGGGATGACCGCGCTGCTCCAATCTCTCGTCCGAGAGACCGGTGGCTGACCAGGTAAGGCGTGGCGCAGGGCTGGTGAGCAGAGGACGCTGCTTCTCATGTTCCTGGCAACAGCAAACCAGGCGTGGCATGGGGTATGCTCGGTGAGTGTGGGACGCCGCTTCTCGCGTTTTTAGGAAGTGCTATTGCTCTATTCTTAATCTGCATAGCAACAATGGAGAATTATGTTATGTCTCAACAGAACATAAGAAATGAGGCACAAGAAAGAAAACCAGAATTAACCCAACGTTGAAACAAAAAAGCTAACATTACAGGTCTTGTGTAAATTTCAAGAACTACACCTGCTGAGGCAATAAGAGGAGCATGAAAAAATATAATGTTTTGAGGTTGATATTAGCTAATCATTTTTTATATGAATGAGAATAAAGTATGACACAAATAACATTGAAACACATTATTCAAGAATGTATAAAAAAAAGACAATTCAGAGGTAGCGAGAGGGGAGCAACAGGAGGAAGGAGAGGCAGCTGCAGCGCGGTTACAAGCCAGCGAGGGAGTAGTCCACAATGCGTCACACAAGGGGGCCCACTTGACGGCACATTAGCATCACAGGCGGGGCTAGGCAGACCAAAGGGGAGCATGGTTTTAGTGCATTGTCACCATATAGTTCCCCAAGAAAATATCTGAACGGCGAATTGTCAAGGCGCTCAACTTCTGCAAGAGCAAAATGGTTTATAGATGTGAATATGCATATCTAGGGCTTGCTAACTCAATATACAATAGCACACTGCAAAATTAGAATTGAATCTACCAAGCAATGAAAATTGGTCCACTAAATCCATTATTATGTTTTGTGATAAGATTTCCTAGACTTAGTCATATACAAAAATCACATCAATTAGTATTTTAGACTGTCTTTCTAGCCTAATGCTTTAACTCTAGGATGCAACAAACTTCACAGACAGCATGCCATGTTTTACTTTTCTAATATCATAGAAATGGAGCAAGGTCATCTAACAAAATTCCAATGTATTGTCTAAAATCAGGAGTGGTGAAAGGACCATTAGATTATCACAATAATCATGTAACTTTACATTATCACAAGTAAAAACTGAGATATGTACCTCTGAGAATGTTGCTGTTCACCTTCATGTACTTCTCCTAGTCCAGTGAGGCCTCCTTCTCCAATGCACGTTAATAGATGGTGGGAATTTATGCAGTTCCTCCCAATTCATGTATTCTGACAGGAATTTATGCATATCCTCCCATATCAGTGACAAAAGTATCCGACATTGTGTGAGAAAAGGTAAATTCAAGCACTAAACACTAAACTGAGCTATGAACTCTAATGAGCAATACTTACTCATGCCGATTCAGGGGAGAGTGAGGTATCAGGCTTCCATAACTAGATTCAGGCAAGTTCTCGTATTGTCACAAAAATCTAGTTTCCTTATTTGATATTTCTAACAGGTATTCCATGACTAATTTGCAGTTTTACCTGGAAGAAGCCAAGGGAAATGTGGATCACCAAGGTTATATATTTCCTAGATGCCGTGGTGAATCGGTGAGTATATACTATATAGTTAAGCATTGATGCAGTGCTGCTGCATACGAATAATGTTAGCTAAAATGTTCTACCCTGGTCTTGGCAGCCTGATTCAGAGAGACAGATGCTGACTGTTTAGTTTGAGTGTCATGGTGTGCTGAAATCAGTATCCAGCATGTTGATTGGTGTCAGTCCTGAGTTTGATTTGTTGCAAATTTGCAAACAGAATTTATGCATCCACAAACATCTGGCAAATAATATGCTAACCCGAGACTGCCACTCTGTCAAAACGTTTGACTCAACTGCTTCGCAGACTTTCGGAAATTCAAAGGCAGCGTTGCTTATTCCAGTAGAACAAGAAAGCACTTTTTTTCAAGAGTAAAATGCACTGGATGTCCATTAACTTTCGTTGAGGTGTCATCTAGGTCCATCAACTTTGAAACTGCATTTTTGGGTCCATTAACTTTCGTTTGGTGTCATCTAGGTCCATCAACTTTGAAACTATATTTTTGGTCCATGAACTTTTAAAATGGTTCACTGCAGGTCCACGTATGCATGCATGCACGTCAGCTTTGGCCTCCGGTCTTTGCGTCGGTGGAGCCATGCCTGCACTCGCCGCCGTCGCTCGTCCACGGACCGCTCGTCGTGGCTGGTCACGCGGATCACGGCCGCCTCCAGCTCGGGCCCGCTGCAGTGCTGCCATTGAAGGCGAGTTGCTGTGCTCGCCGGCCAACCCCCCCCTCCTCCGGCCTATAAAAGGCGACGCCGAGGTGCTCTCCTCCACCACCCAAAGAAAGACGCTCGGCTTACTCGCTTCGCTCGCTCTCGCTTCGCTTTACCACAGCAGATACCGTATACTGTCAGTATGCATGAGCCGGGCTTGACCGTCGTCGCAGGACAAGGTGAGCAGCTCATGAACATCCCCTCGCTCTTCCCCCCTCCCTGTGGTCTTCGCCCTGCTTCCCTCCATCCAACCCGAGCTGCCCATGAGCTCCACGAGCTCAGCCATGGCGTCGTCCATGCATGAAGCAAGAAGAGCACTCCTGACCCTTGCTAGCTTCTCTCTATCCCTTCCCATGCATGTGTGTAGCCTGCGCACGAGGCGGTGACGTCTCCGTGCCGATGGACATGACGAGGAGGTTGTCAATGGTGGCCGCGGCAGGGAACTCGTGCCGGTTGTCGAGCACGTGAGTGATGGCGGCTGCCGTGGGGTTGCCCACAGGCGAGACAGGCTGGATTTGGGCGTGGCCGTAGACGACGCCATCGTGTCGGCGTCCGACAACCGCTTTCCTCCCAGCAGCGCCACCGCAGATCGCGAGCTCGACAACGAGACCTCGCCACCACCACGCGACGCGGCGGCGGGCAAGCGCGCGCCACGAAGCCTCTGGGTGGCTACGCCGGCCCGAGGAGACGCGAGTGAGGCGGCCGTGATCCGTGTGACCAGCCACGACGAGCGGTAAAATGGCACCTTTGGGTCTCGCTCACTGCTGATGTTGCTTTGAGCAGAAGTCGAGGCCGACGCCTCCTTTGGGCGACGACGAGAAGGGGTATCGCGGACGCCATGAGTCTGCGGCGGCGCGCGGGCGGCCGTGGCCTTAAGCGCAGCATGACGGCATCTCTTGCTCACGGCGTCGTCCTTGGACACGCCGTGGAGGAAGCGGCAGAGGAGCCGTTCTTGCGCATTCCGCGCGCGTAGTACATGCGTGGCCTCCATAACGTGGCCGCCTTGGCGTCGCCGAAGCGAGAAGCTCGGCGGTGGCGCCGCCGCCGCCAGGGGACCGTACATCGTAGTCGCTTGCGAACGCGCCGACGCCGCCGCCGCCGCCGTCACATCTGAAGCTAGTCGGCGGCGAAGGCCGATTGGTGGTGCTTGGTGGTGGCCGGCGCCGGACTTCGGAGGACCTGGCGGGCCGGTCTGCATGCAGTACGAAAGCACGGGCGACGGCGGGACGCTGGCTTGCCGGCGAAGCTCGGCCTACTGCATGGCGACCAAGGCATGGAGCAGATGCTCTGGGCCGAAGGCGAGGCGGATGAGCTCCTTGCCGCTGTTGTCCTGGATGAGCAGTAGGCCCATCATCTTGGAGCCATTCTCTGGGTCCAGCGTCCTCATCCACTTGCAGAGCCCTGCACTGCATCTCATCCTCATCCACCTGCAGCATCGCGAGCTCCATGGCCAGCCTCTAGGGTGGCAACGCCGGCGTTGAGGAGACCCGAGCTAGAGGCGGCCGTGATCCGCGTGACCAGCCACGATGAGCGGTCCGTGGACGAGCGATGGCGGCGAGTGTAGGCATGGCTCCACCGACGCAAAGACCGGAGGCCCGAAGCCGATGTGCATGCATGCATGCGTGGACCTGCAGTGAACCATTTTAAAAGTTCATGGACCAAAAATGTAGTTTCAAAGTTGATGGACCTAGATGACACCAAACGGAAGTTAATGGACCCAAAAATGCAGTTTCAAACTTGATGGACCTAGATGACACCACAACGAAAGTTAATGGACCTCCAGTGCATTTTACTCTTTTTTCAATTCAAACATTGCGATTTCAGCATCATATATTATTAGGTTGAAAAGTTCGCGAATGATGTCCAAAAGAAGCGGCCTACACCACTCATCAAATCGCCGCCAAAGCAGAGGCCGCCGGCAAAGAAGGCACCCATTCCGACACGAAGCCGTCGTCATCATCATAAGCATGAGCTTGGGACACATACCGGTGTCCAAGAGGGGAGAAGTGATCGCCATGAAGAGGTTGGGCTTCACGCACCCGGCGCCCAACCATCCTCTCGGGCAAAGGCGCGACTCTGAAGCCTTCTTCAACAGTGGAAATGACGGATCAGAGGTCGAGGCCTTGGACAACCTCTTCCAGTAAACAAAACAGCGCCGCAAGACGACTTCGCCGCCGCTTCGCCTGGGTGGCCTAAACTTAGGCCCCACAACAACCGGTTGTCCCGCCGCTATGGATAACACAACCGTATTGTCATGGAATGTGCGCCCTTAACGCGCGAAAGCAAGGCGGGATGCAAGACGTCGCCGATTGATGACATAAGGCCATCCATAGTGGCAAGCGCTTGGGCGACAAGTTCCACCAGCCTCCCAAACGACGCTCTCCGGTGGCGCCGATTGCGGGTCGGGCAGCACCGCGATCGGCGAACGGTATGGACTCCTCTTCGCCTCGTCTCCGGCAACTATGGAAGGAACGGAACGCAAGATGTTTCCGGAATCGACATCGTCTGGCGTCGGCGACCCATCGCACATCATCAAGAACGGCCGACCGATGGATTCGTGCCGAGCAAGCGGGCTACGTGCGCTAGCGCAGGGCTAGGTCCTTGTCAGGATAGACATGGATTACGGTGGTTGTTTTTTTCCATAATGTAGCGTCCGCAGGAAACTAACTAACGGCCGGGAATGAAACTCTTGTAGTATAAACTCTTTCTTCTAATACAATGATATGCACACTCGTGCGTATTCGAGAAAAAAAAAGAAAAAGGGAGGCCTGCATTTCACACGTTCCAATTTTTTCGTCATCTTTTGCTAGTGCCTACTCAAACACTGACGCATCAGATCAGGCAATGAAAAAAAATCAATGTCAACCTTCTAAGCTGCTGGATTCAGAGGCTTCGCAGGTTTGTGCAGCAAAATGCAAATTAATAAACAGTTTAATGCAGCCAAAAAAAGATTTGAGATTGTAATCCAGCTAGCTCAAACTGCAAAAAGGTGAAATTACATCTTTTCTATTGTTTGTACCATGTAGGATAAAGCATTATCACCGATGTGTACCTGAGACTGAGAGATGGCAGGTTGTCTGAGCCGCAAACCAGCTCCAGGTGTAGCAGGTCAGGACGGTGCAGGGCAGGGGTGTCCGCGGTGAAGGGGCAGGGAGGCCGTCGAAGGGCTTCACCGGCGTCGTGGACGAGCACCGGTGAGGGCGGTGAATCGACTGCTGCGACCTTTGACCGCTAGCTCGGGGAAACACGAGCAGGTAGCGACTCGAGGAACCGCTGGGGGGGTGGAAGCGCGGGCCGGCGCGGGAAGCTCGAGCGGCCGGCGACGACGGCGAGGCGATGGCGCAGTGAGGCCCCTGCGACTCAGCGACCGAGCGCACGCACCAGGCCGCACCGCTCGATTCGCCAGATCCGAGCTTCGGTGCGACAGGGAACGGGCTTCCGATCGGCTCGCGCGACGCGGCAGCGGATCCAGCACACCGGCTGCTGCTGTGCTAAGGCGCAGCGAGACGACGGCGAAGCGCGACGCGGCAGCGAGACAACGAGGGCCTCACGGGGCGATTAATTAAGCGGTGACTATGACATTGGGATCTTTTTAGTTCTATATATAACATGTCCACAAGATCATCATACGCTATTTGTCTCCTATTGTTCTCAGACTTGTTTTGTTACCTAAAATGTAGTTGGATATGACGAATGTCAGTAACAAAGGTCACAAACGTAAGATATATAATACTTTATAAAACAGAGAAATTATTCACAGGTTAGTTTGAAGTCTACATCTGTTTGATTTATGATTGCTTACTAAAAATGCTACACCCTAAAAAAACAAGGAAGAAATTAAGTTTCATCACAGTTGGTAACCATGGAAATCACTGCACAAAAAAATTGACTTTTCACAAGAGATTGAAATTGAGAACACCCACCGGACGTAGAGGGAGTCCACTCTAGTTTTATTTCACAAGACGACAAACACAAAACGAAGTTCCCTGGAATGATCAAACTTGCACCACATCGATGGAAGAGCACCACGGGGTCATGCACGCCACTGAGACCAATGATGAGCCACCAGCAGAATGCGTCCATGATCATTTGGTAATTAAAACAATTGTAGTAAGTTGCAGTGATTCATCATTAGCGGCAGGTGAACATTAGATAGACAGCTAGTAAAATTAAGTTAGTAGTAAACTGCAAACCCTCTTTACAAAAACTGCAATCTCATGCCCAAGGATCGGAGGAAGAACTGTTACTAACAGATCCCAAGGCTCCAAAGGTGCTCAACCAGATAAAATAACAAGCATCTTGTGTGCACAATGAACTGAAATCCCATTAGAACAAACCTTGTCTACCTATTATATTTTCCCATAAGCTGAATTGTTTCATTGCAGCAACATTGCTACATGCTAGCTTCACAATACCTGATTTTAGATCAGATATGAACACATACAGGTTGGTATTTGGAGCAGCATGGTTGAACTGCGATCTGTAAATATTTGTTTATCGCTACATGTGCGCGCAAGAATCAACAAATCAATAGATGAAATCTCTTTTTTTTGCAAACATGAATAGTAGATATTTTTGAGGTTTCCCCTCTCTAACACGTACCAGATTTTGGTTTCGTTCGTTTATCAGTTTCTACGGTCTGAACACTACCAACTATTACTCTATTCCCCTTCAAGCACACTGTTCGCTCTTGTCCTGCCTCTAAACATAACCAATTTAGCTACTATTCCACCTAAACTATGACAACAAGGACGTGACCAAGGCTTCAGCATGAGACTTTCATATTTGGAAAAAGTCAAAATTCAACTCGTGACAACATTCTGACCATCAACTGATCAACTCGCACTGATGTAAAGAGACCAAGCAACAAGCAGGTAAGTATAGTAGTGAATTGAAGTATCAAACAGAAGGATTTCAGATTGCAGTCAGCACAGTTGGCAAACAAAGCATCCAAAGACCCTTAGGCAAGAGCTAACACTGGTACTAATCCAAGAAATCTCTCACCTACTGACCCACAAAACGCAGATCCAAGCAAGAGCAGGTGCAATATACCAGAAAAGTAATGCTTCCAGGAGGCAACCAAAATATTTCTTTCATCAAGATGACAAAAAAGGTAGAGGCAAAATGGAACTGAAAATTGGATCCCACCAAGGTATAGATGCGTGGCCCCACCTGCCTGTGCGGATGCTGCCACTCTGTTTAAATTTTAGGAAGCTACCTTTTTTATTTGTGGCTAGTGCAATATATTCTTCATGTATCCAGATTAAGAAAACAAGCAACTAACTCTCACAGCACAAAGGCACATGGTAACCTGCTGCTCTGACCCTATACATAACTCAAAAATGTATTGGCTAGGGATCAAAGAAAATTAAGTGTAGCAGTAGCATAATTGTACTATAGAAAAAATAGAGATAGCAGTAGCATCTTGTCGGTTATCAGTATGAGGGATACCCGGAAGAAAGAAGCTAATGGCCACGAACGCTAACTCCCTCGGATGATCAAGAGCGTATCTTGGTCTCGCCCGGCCCCGAGGGCACGGGCTCCGTCTCACCCGACCTCAAGGACGCGGGATCCGGGTCACCCGACCCCAAGGGCACGGGCTCCGTATGGCCCGACCCCTCAGACGAGAACCCCATCACGTCCGACCCCGAGGGCGTGGGCTCCACCTCACCCGACCCCGAGGGGGCAGGCTCCGCCGCCCAACGGAGGTCCGTACCGCCCTCAACCACTACGGGTCTAAAAGTACGAGTCTAGGGTCAAACTTCGGCGCGTGAAGAGGAGCAGCGGGCGCTTTCTTGACGTGACCCACGGCCACGACGGGCCACGTCTGAGGACGCACGTCGCCAACATGATCGAAAGCGTGCGGCATTGTGCTACCTACTTCCCGTGACGGCCTCCAAATGGAGGCTTCACTATAGCCATACCGTCTGGCCGGGATGTAATGGAGCGCCACGACCAGCTGACGACGCACGCTCTTTTCACCAAAGACTTGGGACATTCTCCCTCTCTCTCCTGATTATAACCCTTACTACAAACAAGTGTCGATAACATGAGTAGCAGCAGACTGGACGTAGGGACGTTTTGCCCGAACCAGTATAAATCCTTGTGTCCTCCGAGCACAGCCATCCAGGTCAGACGCGCAAATCACAAAATTTACTAGCCGATGATCCGAAACACCGACACATCTGTTTTCAGTTTTGCTTGAGAACAAGTAGCATATGTTTTAAGTTTTGCTCGAGAACAAGTACCATCTGCATTCTTAAACATATAAATTGCTCATGAAGCTAAGCAATTAATAAAAACATATAAATTGCTCATGAAGCTAAGCAATTAATAAAATAGCCACTACTTAATCATGGTCCACTGAATGCTTATATAGGTTCAAAGTCATAGTCCCGGATTGAAAAGACAGTTTTTCACCAATGAAAAATCTCCACCTTTGCATAAAAATCAGTGGCATGTCTGTTTGTATAGAATATATACAATATCAAACTATTCTCTGCAACAAGCAAGGATTGGAATTCAGTTTTGCACAATATACCCCTCTACCTAGTGAATGGACCTAGTGAATCAGCTAGCTGCCTCTAGCTCAGATTAATTCATTGAGATTCAGATGAGATGAGCTATGAAATATACCTGAAACAGAGCCTTGATAACCGAAGCAAAAGTAGTGGATGTGGTTCGCCTGATCACCGCTAAGAGAAGATGTTCTTGACAAATTGATCAATCTGCAGTAAAAAAATCAGTAAATTCCATCTGTAATGAAACAATTATGTGGTTGTTTGTTAGATGCAACTATCAAGGTATTTGTCCTATTCCTGAGGTCACTAATATAAGCTTGTTTTTATTCAGTATGTTGTAGAGTCCATTGAGCAGCTTATAAACTGCATTAGATTCATTGTTCTTGTAAGTCCTATAGTGGATGGAGTATGTAGTCCTCAGCAATCCAACTGTTAATTCTAACATGTTGTCACTTTCCACTTTGAAATGTTCAGAGGTATATGGATCTAGTGAATCAGCTAGCTTAATTATGTCATATCAAGTAATCATGACCGTGCATTGAGAGATCGTAGCTCATCCTCAATCGCCATATATTCAGTATACTCATTGGATTCAAGTATTCAACATAGTGTTTGGTTGAACACGTTTGGGTGATCCAGCTCAAATATTCAGAAAGAAAAGAAAAACACAGATTAGAACCAAACATATGGTAAAAATCACAAGCACATTTCTCTGGGAATTTTCGACAAACACCTCCCCTACAAGGCTACTGAACCTACTTGAATGCCAGAATGCCCATTTATGAGTGGTGCTACAGCAGCACATCTCTTCCGCGGTCACAGAGGCACTGACGTTCCAGCGAATAAAAAATTTCTCTTCAACTAAAGAATTATACAGAAGGCAAAGATGGGAGACATTGAACTAAATGCTTCATTGGAGTGGAGATCATATGTTCTACAAGAAAAGCAATAACAGTCAAATCGAAGCACAAAAAGAACCGCAGTATACCATTGGGTGCCCGACGATGATCTCGAATGAAGGACCGACGAAGACCCGAAAGGCCAAGCCAAAGGCATCCTGAGATCTCAAGTCGTCGACGAAGGCGTGGCGTCTGACAATGAGGTGATGGAGACCTCGCCTAGCGTGATGGAGCAGGCGGTCTGGCGGCGTGCTGGCCCCGCACCAACGAACGGGCGCCGGAATCGGGGTGTCGAGGCACTCACGCCGAGTCAAGGACGCCTGTCGGGGAGGCCGGGAGCCTAGGAGCAGGGTATCGAGGCGCTCTCCGTGGCGGCGGCGTGACGGCGTGATCGGTGTGCGCGGATCATGGGGATTGGAGGGAGCAGGGGCGAGAGAGCACAGGGGTCAGAAGGAGCCTAGGGTTCGGTTGGAGGCAGGCGGCGTGGGCGGGATGGGAGTTGTGCACGGGCGGGGGTGGTAGTTTCACGCGCGCGTGAGCGTTCTTGGCTAAGCTCAGAGGGCGGGATGTTTAGCGGGGGATTAGCACGGGTAGGGGTCATTAGCGGGCAAAAACGATGACATTTGGATCTTTTAGTTATATATAGAGAGAGAGAGATATTTTACTTAGAGAAATTGAGAGGAGAAGAATGAAGAGTGGCGTGTAATTTAGGTGAAACTAGGGGATTAAGGGAGAATGTACTACATGATGTGTTGATTGAGAATAAATCTATTTCTAGATGCCTGGATGTGTGTGAATTTGTTATATCTTGTACTTTTATCTATCGAAGGATGTGTCATAGTTATATGGGCCATGGATTGCAAGGCTTCTAAAACAAACACATATAAACGTGATGGGCTTGCCAGGCTTCTAAAACAAACACATATATTGATTGAGAATAAATCTATTTCTAGATGCCTGGATGTGTGTGAATTTGTTATATCTTGTACTTTTATCTATCGAAGGATGTGTCATAGTTATATGGGCCATGGATTGCAAGGCTTCTAAAACAAACACATATAAACGTGATGGGCTTACATCGGTTGTCATCAGGGTCTAAAAACACCTAGGATTTCCTTAAATAAGCACCCTACATCTTACCTAATGAATCCTGCCTCCAAAAGCTGATCAGCCAGCGTACCACGTCGTCTTTTTGCAAATAAAACCTCTAACTTTAGTCGATTCAACCCGAAATCCAGACCTTCTCCCATATTTTTTTCCCTCAACTTTACCATCTTTTTGCAAATAAAACCTCTAACTTTAGTCGATTCAACTCGCAATCCAAACCTCCTCCCATTTTTTTTACCGAAATCAACCCTCAATCCAAGCCTTTAAAATGGGCCGGCCTGCCTCCTTTTAAATGGGCCGGCCTGCCTCCCGCTCGTGCCCGTATAGCACCGAACCTGGGCCTTACTGGGTCGAATTGGGTAACCGCGGGTTGCCCGTACCCGACAAACTGCAGGCTTCATCAGCTTAATAACGCATGCTTGTGTTTGCCTTGGTTTTATAGAGTGCGCGTAGCTTCAGCTGTTCATGACTGAGCGAGGTGGGACTAATGTGCTTGCTGCCAACGAAGCGCTAGCACTAGAGCCTGAAGAACAAACCATTCCAGCAGTTGGGCCCAGGTGGCCAAGCCGGCCCATAACAGGATCGGTGCCTCAAAGCAGTTTGGCCTCAAGCAAGATGAGAGTAGCGGCTTGTTCTTTAGATATACTGAAGGCTAGAAACTGAGCATTACCAGTCATCATTTGACCCACTTGGTGAAGTATACAAAGCCCCATTTGTTCTCCAAGTCTCAATCAAATGTCTATTAGATGCATTTTCCATAAGCTTGGAAATTCGTTTATTATGTACTATGATAAGTGGCCATTTCCCATGATATCTATCCCGTACCTCTGTTATAACGGCATCCAGCTGCTCTATATTAAGCATGAGCTGTTGAACAATAAACGACGTTTTTCTATTTTCCTGTGAATTTATTATTTATCTAAAACAGTTGAAATTTTGTAAAGAACATAATAAAATAAATAAAAATTAAAAAATGCCAAACCAAGTTTGTTGAACTCTACACAACTAGCATTGCACTGTAAACACATAACATCACATGTTTTAGTGTGATTTTTTGCTATTAATGTGGATCTAGATTTCTCTAGAGTTTTCTATAAATAATTAATAGAGTTAGTTTCTTTATTCAATTGCTAGATTATCCTGCTTCAAATCGAGAGATCCAAAGAAAAACCGTGCCTCGGCCAGGTCAACTCGCCCGGTGGGTGTGTGGCGTGCAACCAAAGACGACCTCATTGTGTTATTGAGAGAATTCATGAGCTTTGGATGGATTTAGAAGAAGCACACGAGCGCCCGAGTCGAGCAATCTCCGCCTACTCAGCCCACGACTCATTTCTACGCTACCGGTTTCTTCCTTCCTCACCAATCGTCACCTGGACCGCAGAAGCTCCATCGATGAAACTCGACTTTCTCCTAATAATATTCATGTTTTGACTTCAAATTAAGTAAATCTCAAAATAAAAATGCTTACACCGGATTGGACTTCTACGCAACTACTAGCAGCTCCATAACGCCGGGCACCCATCGCTCATGAGGCTTTTTGGCAGCAAAGCCGCCAAAGTTTTCTAGTATTTATATATTTTGGCCCAAAACCATATTCATACATCATGGCCCAAAAATCTACTGTACATTGAGCCTTTATTCAACGGCCAAGATTAATCTTCTCTGTATATAAAAGCTAAGTCGAACCTTAACCCCACTTAGCCATTCGCTATTGTGGAACCCAGTGTTGAGCGTCCGTCACACCGTCTCTCACTCCACCTCATCACCTCCCCACCATCATCGTCAAGCATAATGTAGATTGGTTGAAAACCACATTGATTGTGATTCTCCATGATCCGTCCTCCTCGCATCAACCTCGCCGGGTTTTAGTGGCTTCACCACCACCATATCTAGCACCGCCTCTCACACCTATCTCCATACGGGAGGCCATGTCGCCCCTAAAGAGGAAGGCATAAAGTCTGCAACTTTTGGAGAACACATTGTTGATAAATATAGGTCATCATTTCTAGAAAAGAATAGCTTAATCTAAAATGAAGATTATACACCACAAGAGAATCCATGCATCAAGAGCCAACATGAATTAGATGTGTCCATGATGGCCTATCCAAGGATGCTAATTTTAAGAACACATATACACATGTGGCCCCTTCCTAGAAACCAAACTCACTTTTGTGATTTTTTTTTAAACTACTGACGTATCAGTCTAAGGCTCAAGCTCTGCTCTCACTTTATTTTCCATGTGTGTTGCGGCTGGGATGGGGAGGAACAACTTCTTGTAATCGCAAAGGTATGAATCTTGCATCATCTATTTATCCCTTACTTTGATCTGTGCACTAGTATTACGGTTCCATTCAGTCCTATGTGTTGTTATTGGTGATTTCTTGGGGCCTATTTATCCAATGTGGTTTTGTTCCAGTATGTTTCGCTATGGATCTTTTTCCTCATGAGAAAATGAGGTTTCATGTATTTTATTTTCTTTTGCTCCTAGAGAATTGTGAAATTTAGTGCCTTTTCTATTCTCAAGGAAGGTAGGTGTTCATCCACCTCTAATTAAAAAAAAAGACTTCTTTAGGGCCTGTTCGGTTAGTCCGGATTGAGTCCAGGAATTATTTCCACTAATCATTGTTATATAGATTAGACAATCGTTCTGGCCGGGAATCGTTCTAGGTCTTTATTCTGAGGTAACCGAATAGGCCCTTATGGATTTTACGGGTCATCCACTTATTAGATTTCATTGTTCTTTGTGTGTAAATTTGTTTATGTGTATGTAGTAGAGAAAACATCAGAAGGATGCAAAGTTATTTTACTATGATCCATTGTTCTTTGTGTGTAAATGTGTGTGTTTTATTTTCTTTAGTAACTGTTGCGGGAGGTGCCATGGAAGCCTTGGAATTCTTGGATGTGGTACATCAATATTGTTTTGTATATCTATGCAATTCTTCAAGTTGATGTGGTTGTTTACCATATTTGACATGTTTACTAAGCACCATACATATTTGTATATCTTGGCCCAAAACCATATTCATACATCTTTGCCCAAAATTTACTAGACATCGAACCTTTAGTCAACGACCAAGATTCTTCTTCTCTGTATATAAGAGGTAAGTCGAACCTTAACCCTACTTAGCCATTCTCTATGGTCGAACCCCTATCATGAGCGTCGCCATCACCATCTCTCACTCCACCTCATCACCTTCCCACCATCCCATCGCAAGGGAGGTTGGATGAAAACCACCTTGATTGTGCTTCTCCGTGCATCCGTCCTCCTCACAACAACCTCGCCCGGTTTCAATGGCTTCACCACCACCAGATCTAGCTAGCGTCGCCTCTCCACACCTATCTCCATACGAGAGGCCATGTCGCCCTAAAGAGGAAGGTATAAAGTTGTCGATATGTCCATGATGGCCTATCCAAGGATGCCAATTTTAAGAACACATTTACACATGTGGCCCCTTCCTAGAAACCAAATTCACTTGTGATTTTTTCTAATCACTTCTGAGAAACGACCCTAAGGCTCACCCTCTTGCTCTCACTTTATTTTCCCCACGTGTTGTTATTTGGGAAGGGGAGGAACAACTTCTTGTAACCGCAAAGGTATGAATCTTGCATCGTCTATTTATCCCTACTTTGATTTGTGCACTAGTGTTACAGTTCCATTCAGTCCTATGTGTTGTTATTTATTGGTGATTTCTTGGGGCTTATTTGTCCAATGTGGTTCCGTCTTTAGTATGTTTCGCAATGGAGCTTTTCCTCATGAGGAAATGAGGTTTCATGTATTTTATTTTCTTTTGCTCCTAGAAAATTGTGAAATTAGTACCTTTTCTATTCTCAAGGAAGGAAGGCCTTCATCCACCTTCAATTAAAAAAAGACTTCTATATGGATTTTCGGGTCGTCCACTTATTAGATTTCATTTAAGCCTTCAATATGGATTTTATGGGTCGTCCACTTAAAAAGAAGACTTATTTATGGATCATCCACTTATTAGATTTCATTTAAGTAAAGACTTCTTTAGTAGTTGTTCACACATTTAGATACTACCACAAAGTGTAGACGATTTTATGGGTCTCTTTTCAATGAATTTGTTTGCTTAGTGGCCCACAAAGTGTAGACTCCTTTCACCATAACACCTCTCTTATATATTATTCATTATTTCCATATTGCTGGACAATATTGAGTGGATCTTTAGGGATAGATACGAAGATGTAGCAGGCACCTATATGCAAGATATAATTAATCTTCACATTTCAAGATGTGGTAGGTGGATCTGGTTACTATTAAATGATAGATCATCTTGTCATGTCATGAGGCATGACAGCCAAATCCAGCTAGTATTTGCTATCTCCTTATCTTAAGGATATTGTTAATTCTCTATCTTAAGGATATCGTGAGTTTCTTAGGGATATTGTGAGTTATTCATCATTTACTATATAAACAAGTATATTCTACCTTCAATCGTACAGAACATTGTAATGCAAACTACCAATACCAAAGGTTAACACATAGAGAACCTAAACAGTTTCAATATTGTAGGTATCATGGTTATTATGAGTTTTAAAAATAATTATCGAGTAGTTCTGACTTAATATTTTAGTAATGTGATTTTCGCTTGCTTCTAAACAATAGAGAATGCTGGTACAATATTATCTCAGATATGACACCAGCACTTATTCATTTGCAATTATTTGTACCTTGAACTACATCATAAATAGAAATTCAGAACATGTTATGCAACATCTATATAGTAGAGAAAACATCAGGAGGATGCAATGTTATGTTACTATGATCCATTGTTCTTTGTGTGTAAATGTGTGTTTTTTATTTTCTTTAGTAATTGTTGTGGGAGGTACCATGGAAGCCTTGGAATTCTTGGATGCGGTACATCGGTATTGTTTTGTATATCTATGTACTTCTTTAAGTTGTTGTGGTTGTTTACTATATTTGACATGTTTACTAAGCACCGTACATATTTGTATATCTTGGCCCAAAACCATATTGATACATCCTGGCCCAAAATCTACCAGACACCAAATCTTTAGTCAACAGACAAGATTAATCTTCTCTTTATATAAAAGGTAAGTCGAACCTTCACCCTACTTAGCCATTCGTTGTTGTTGAACTCCTGTGTTGAGCGTCGCTGTCACCATCTCTCACTCTACCTCATCACCTCCCCGTCTTCCCACCACAAGGGAGGTTGGTTGAAAACCACCTTGATTGTGATTCCCCATGCATCCATCCTCCTCACATCAACCTCACCGTTTTTAGTGGCTTCACCACCACCAGATTTAGCACCGCTGCTCCACACCTATCTCTATACTAAAAGCCCTAGTTTGGTTTTGGATAATTGATGAAACCTATGGACTAATCCTTGAGCTAAGTGTGTAGACAAGAGAGGATGGTCCAAAGCCAAGTGGTGGAGCTAGATGATGGTCATGGTGATGGTGGTGACCAAACTTGAAGATCAAGTGCTCCAACTTGAAAAGAATAAAGAGAAAAACAAAAAAACAAGTTGATCAAGGCAAAGGTATCAAATAGGTTTTTGTTTTAGCACTCAATACACCATAGAGGGTGTGAGTGTGTTTAGGATCGATAGCCATACTATAAAGAGGGGAAATATTTGGCTAAGCGGTCATCAAGTGCCACTAGGTGACATGATTCTTGGATATGCATTAGGGACCTAGTGTGCTAACTTCTAACCCTTGAAAAATGCTTGGAAAAATGCTAACACATGAGCACACAAGTTACACACTTTGTGGTTAGCAACTTGGAAAGCAAGGGTGAAGTGTTTGAGGAGATAGAAAAAGAAAAGAAGGAGAAGGTGTAGGACCGGACGTTGGTATTGGGTTGACCGGAAGCGTCCAGTACCTAACCCTAGGTAGCGATGCAATTGGCCGAGAGGGCTGAGGCTTGATTGGACGCTGGCGCAGGGTCCGATCACTCAGTACAGTGAGGGTATGGCGCGGCTTCGTGATTGGACGTAGGGACAAGCACGCGACCGGACGTGCAGGGGGTGCGTCAGGTCATGGCTAATGTACGCTGACGTAGGCGCGGTTGAGGGCGTAGAGAGGACCGGACACACTGGCGAGTCTAGTCGCCCAAAACCCTCTCTGGTGACTGGTGCCTTTCTGCACTTGATCGGATGCCACGTTGTGGTGAGTCCAGTCATTTCAAGAAGCGCGTCCGGTCACTCTTTGACTGTGCGTGAAATGTTAAGTGACCGTTGAGATCTGGTGGTTGAGGTTCAAAGGAGGGACGCGGGGCTGCGTCCGGTCAGGCCTCCAATAGAGCAACGGCTCTATTTTCTTGGGGCGCCTATTTAAAGGGTTTGGCTACCTTGGGGCTCACTCTCTTGGCACTTTAACATACTTGACATCCTAGTGAGCCTAAGCAAATACCTCCCACTCGTCTCCATCATTGATTCATCATCATTGTGAGATTGGGAATGATTCCTAGTGCATTTGTTTGAGTGATTGCATCTAGTGGCACTTGGGGATCGTTGTGGCTATGGATTTCTTATTACTCTTGGTGGTTGTCACCACCTAGATGGCTTGGAGCAGCGGAGGAGCTTTGGCACAAGTTGGTGATTGTTCATGGCCATCTCTCGGTGATTGTGAGGGGTCTTGTACCTTCCCCGGTGATGAGCCAAAAGGTAACTCTAGTGGGTTGCTAGTGTCATGTAGTTACCTCACTTGTGGTAAGTTCTTGCGGCGCCTAGTGAAGGCTTGGTGTGGTGCCAATTAGCCACCGAACTACCAAGTGTTGGTCGACACAACGGGGACTAGTGTGCCGGCAAGCACATGAACCTTGGGAGAAAAATTGCTTGTCTCATTGTCTCCATTGGTATTCTCCCGGTGTTTATTGGCATTCATATTGTGTTTGATCATCTCTCTTGCAACGGCGGTATAATCACCCTACTCTCTCTAGTATTTACATTGTTTACATTCTTGTCTAGTCAAGCTCTTTAGTGTAGTTAATCTTTGAGAGCTTGTTAGTTTGGTTAGTGAGGCTCTTTAGTTAGTCTTTGAGAGCTCACTAACTTATAGATTAGTGACATTGCCTTTGTGTGAACCTAGAGATTATAAAGAACTAGAATTGTTGGTATAGGTGGCTTGCAACCCTTGTATAGCTAGAGCAAAATTGCATTTTGCCATTTAGGTTACTAACCATTTGCTCTAGTGTATTTGTAGAGAATTTTTATAGGCTATTCACCCCCCTCTAGCCATTTAGGACCTTTCACATACAAGAGGCCATGTCGCCCAGAAGAGGAAGGTATAAAGTCTGCACCTTTTGGAGAACACATCGTTGACCAATATTGGTCATCATTTCTAGAAAAAGAATGGCTTAATCTAAAATGAAGATTATACACCACAAGAGAATCCATGCATATAAGTAGCCAACATGAATCTGATGTGTCCATGATGGCCTATCCAAGGATGCCAATTTTAACAACACATTTACACATGCAGTGTTCGCCTAAACGGGTTAAACGGCCACTAAACGGTAAACGGTGGTAAACTGTTTTGTTTAGGGGGTAAATGAAAATTAAACGGTTGACCGTTTAAACGGTCAAAAAACGGGAAAACAGTCTAAACGGCCAAAACGGAACGGAGATAAACAGTATTAAACGGGCTAAACAACTGTTTAAACGGCTGTTTAGACGAACACGAGGTAAATCTAGTTCAGTTTGTATGGATGAATTTGTATACTTAAGTTTATTATATTTATAAATGTGTACACTTGATATGTTACATGCATAAATATCTATATTTGGTTCTTTCCACATGCATAAATATGTATACATACCAAAATAATTGATTTTTACTCAGATAAATATGTATAAATGCTAGAATACTTGATTTTTTTACATGCACATATATAATTATATGTATTTTTTTTAAAGTACAAAACCGTTTAGACCGTTTAACTTTGTTTAAACACCGTGTAAACAGCCTAAACGCTAAACGAAGGGCGACCGTTTAAAGACCGTTTACCGTTTAGAAAAAAACATTGTACACATGTGGCCCCCTTCATAGAAATCAAATTCACTTGTGATTTTTTATAACTGCTACAGAACAGCCTAAGGCTCGCCCTCTGCTCTCACTTTATTTTCCCCGCGTGTTGCGGCTGGGAAGGGGAGGAACAACTTCTTGTAATCACAAAGGTATGAATCTTGCATCGTCTATTTATCCATTACTTTGATTTGTGCACTAGTATTAGGGTTCCATTCAGTCCTATGTGTTGTTATTGGTGATTTCTTGGGGCTTATTTGTCCAATGTGGTTCCGTACGAGTATGTTTCACAATGGAGCTTTTCCTCACGAGGAAATGAGGTTTCATGTATTTTATTTTCTTTTGCTCCTAGAAAATTGTGAAATTAGTGCCTTTTCTATTCTCAAGGAAGGAAGGCCTTCATCCACCTCCAATTAAAAAAGACTTCTTTATGGATTTTCGGGTCGTCCACTTATTAGATTTCATTTAAGCCTTCAATATGGATTTTATGGGTTGTCCACTTAAAAAGGACTTATTTACGGATCGTCCACTTATTAGATTTCATTTAAGTAAAGACTTCTTTAGTAGTTGTTCAGACATTTAGATACTACCACAAAGTGCAGACGATTTTATGGGTCTCTTTTCAATGAATTTGTTTGGTTAGTGACCAACAAAGTGTAGACTCCTTTTACCATAACACCATAACACCTCTCTTATCTATCAAAGTAGGTGTCATAGTTATATGGGCCAAACTTTAACAAATCGCAAGGCTTCTAAAACAAACACATATATAGGTGATGGGCTTACATCGGTTGTCATCAGGGTCAATTGACACCTAGGATTTCCTTAACTAAGCACCGTACATATTTGTATATCTTGGCTCAAAACCATATTCATACATCATGGCCCAAAATCTTCCAGACATCGAATTTTTAGTCAACGGCCAAGATTATTCTTCTCTGTATATAAGAGGTAAGTCGAACCTTAACCCTACTTAGCCATTCGCTATGGTCAAATCCCTGTCTTGAGCATCGCCGTCACCATCTCTCACTCCACCTTATCACCTCCCCACCATCCCATAGCAAGGGAGGTGTGTTGAAAACCACCTTGATTGCGATTCTCTGCGCATCCGTCGTCCTCGCATCCACCTCACCTGTTTGGGCTTCACCACCACTAGATCTAGTGCCTCCTCTCCACACCTATCGCCATCAGGGAGGACATGTCGCCCTGAAGAGGAAGGTATAAAGTCTGCAACTTTTGGAGAACACATAGTTAATAAATATAGGTCATTGTTTCTAGAAAAGAATAGCTTAATCTAAAATAAAGATTATACACCACAAGAGAATCCATGCATAAGTAGCCAACATGAATCAGATGTGTCCATGATAGCCTATCCAAGGATGTCAATTTTAAGAACACATATACAGGTGGTTCCTTTCCTAAAAACCAAACTCACGTGTGATTTTTTTTAACTGCTATAGAATAGTCTCATACTCGGGCTCTGCTCTTACTTTATTTTCCCCACGTGTTGCGGCTAGGAAGGTGATGAGCCCATAGCTCCTCAGGGTGTTCATGGAGACATGTTTAGTGATAATTCAAATATAGCAACCGGTAATTCTCTAATATCATCTGGTCTTCAATTTAGAGCTATTTATTTTGATGAGAAATATAACAAGAATATGGAGAAATTTGCTAGCATTGGCCTATCATCAAAGATCATTTTTCGAGGTACAACATTCAAGAAAGCCAAAAATATAAAGCCAAGGAAATATATATTTTATTGGCTCTATAAATTTGGACATCACGTGATTCAAGTCGCCATTGTTCATTATCAGAGACTAAATTAGCTTGTCATTAGCAGCCTTGCCGGATTATTTTGATATTCTTTGTAAGGGAGAGTCGTAGGCTATCTTAGTTTTTATTATCTATTATTAGTAATCATGTATTCATAGTTTTTATTATCTATTATTAGTAATCACGTATTCATGTATGTGTCGCTGGAGAGTCCTGGTCGGTTTGGCCTGGCCGTGCTTTTCACATACACTTTGTTTGGGTTAGAGTCGGACTTTGGCTTGGCCAAAGCCTGGTGTGTCAGGTGAAGTCCGTTTTCAGCACCTGCGTGTGTTATATTGGCTAGGGTGTTGGCCGTGTAAGTGGAGGAAGTTTTTTTTTATCGTGGTTATTATGCGCTGCAGACACCAGGAACCCTAGGAGGCGAATTGTCCTCCATCTATCAGCTGCCGATCTGTTGAGGTCGTGAAGATCGTGAGATCAAGCTTCAGGCTTGGGCTCGTGGCGAATTCCATCGGAGTTCATCTCTTATAATCGTGGGTGTTGCTACTCAAGGGTGGAAGATTCTTCTATCAATAATATTGCTACTACTTGTGTTTGAAATATCGGAGGAATTATTTGATCTGCGGTTGTTGCTGAGTTTCCTGAGATCAGGGGCGGAGCTCAGTGGAGACGAAACTGGGCTCCGGCCCCCCTTGGTCCGATAGAAATTTGTACGCCCAATACATTACTGAGTCTCGCCTCCAGCCCAGAACTTCAAACAGGCCAAGAAGCTAACTTGTAGCCAGCAGCCAGCCGGCCCCACTCACGCACCCACAGGCACGGAGGGCAGCAAACCAGTGACCAGGTGGCCGAACGCCGCCGCTGCCCGACGGGATTGGGTCGCTGCTCGCGTGTCCGCGTGGTGCGGCCAGGTTAATATTGCGGGTTGCTTTGAGTTCGGCTGCTACTTACCTGAGATAAAACCGTGCAGCTTGTTGATTATATTGGCGGACAAGTAATGTCAGTTTAGAGTAGAGTGCATGACCAGTTCCTAAACTTAAAAAGTGTATTATTTTAGGCCTTAAACTCGGCTGGGTCTTATATTCACCTAAACGGATCTGGACCCACATGTCAGCCCAATGAGGCAGCAGCTGCTCGCCGTGCCTGGTCCAGTGCCCTGACGGGCCAGCGCGCGCCGGCAAACTACGTCATCGGCCAGTGTTCGGCTGGTGGAGCACGGCGATCGCGTCCTGGGTACGGTCAGCGCCGTGTTCGGCGACAAGCCCGTGGAGCTGTCGACGGCAAGCCCGTGGAGCTGTCGGCGAAGATCCCGTTCATGCACTGGCGGCACGGGGCGTGGTCGCGGCCGGCCGAGGCGGCGGCGGGCTTCTGCAAGACGTTCGCGCGCCACGGCTGCACCATGGTGGCGCCGGGCATGGACGGGTGCACGAACAAGCAGCACCACAGCACGGGGTCCAGTCCGAACAACTTGCTGGTGCAGATGAAGAACGCGTGCCGCCGCCACGGAGCACGCATCGCCGGCGAGAACGCGTCGCTCGTGATGACGCACACCAGCAGCTCCTTGCGCATCCGCAGCAACATCCTCACTAACGATATCATGCAGCCCTGCCCCTTCACGTACCAGCGCATGGGCGCCGTGTTCTTCTCGACGGACCAGTTCACGTACGAGAACGACGGCCCGGCTGACGAGGAGGGCGGGCGAGCAGCTGCCGCCGCCGCGCCTAGGTTTAATTTTTTTTTATTTTTAACATATTTTAAACTAATTTTAAATATAACACTGTTTGTTTTTTTTCTCCAAAACTAACACTTTTTGCCGCGTCTATTGGCATGGCGCGGCGAAACGCCTGTGTCGCGTCATGCATGGTGGCGCAGCGGCAGAGTGACGTGGCGACGACCGGGGCTGCTGACCGGTGACGTGGTAGGGCCTGCCACGCCACCGATCTTGGCGCGGCACCGCCGCGCCATCCCTCACGGCGCGGCACTCCCGGTATATATATCGCTCGCGAGCTGCCTTCCCTCTGTCTGCATGGCCGCACGCGCCTGCCGCCACCCGCCCGCGCTCGCCTGCCTGGCCGCCTGCCGCACACACGCCCACGCCCGGTCGCCTGCCCGCACGCACGTGCGCGGCCGCCGCACCCGTCCGCACTTGCCGGCTACCGCGCCCGCCCGCCCACCTTAGTGCCTGTCCGCCCGTCTTAACTAATTATTTAGTTAGAAGTATGTTTACCATGTATATTTTTATTGCTATAAGTGTTTGTTATATTATTTGAGTTGCAATGCAAATAATTATATTTTCATTAATTTGCGTTGTTTCGACTGATGTTTAATTTGAACCGTTTTATTAGATGGAAGACATGTTTCGGGAGCAGTTGTGGTGATAATGGGGTCGTCCTAGAGAATTATACCCGACGAGTCTAGCAAAAATGCCCCCGTCCCTCCTGACCTCCCTGTCCGTAACTGTGACTATGGTCGTCTGGCCGACGTGTTTCAATCGAGACATCCGGACACAGCGGCTCGTTGCTTCTACACATGCAGTCGTTTTAATGTAAGTAATTGTTTCCGTATGTTTTTTTCTTTATTTGTATTACTAGGTTATTAATATTTTGTTGGAATTTTGTTTTGTAGGCCTATGAGAGGAGTTTTTTCTTCCAGTGGATCGACGGTGCAGACAAGTTTGACCCTAGATACCTCATTTTCGACGATTGGTGGGGAGGGCGACATCCACAAGAGCACTTCAAGAGGTGGGTTCCACCTCCCCCTAACCCCCCTCCAATGACGGCTAAGGAGAAGCACTTAGCCGCAGTTAGACGACTCAAGGAACCTCCTCTGTGCGATTGCGGAGATCAAGCTGTGATAAACCCTGAGAATACGTTGGAGTTTGTGGGTCCAAACAAGCATGAAGTAAGTGCAAAGTGTATATGTTGAAATGTTGAGCTATATGCGTTCATGTACTAATGTCACCTTATTTAGGTGTTTTCAATGGCGAAGTGTCGTTTCAAGGAGTGGTTGTATGGTTCAAAGAACCAATGACCGGAAAAACCGTCAAAGGCAAAGCAAAAGAAGAAACAAAGGTTAATTTACAAAGTACCTCAAGTCAAGTACGAATGTGGTGTTATATCCAAATACGGTCTAGTCCCTTCGGAGCTTGGAATAGGCCATTATTGCGGCCATATGGTTGACTATGATGAGGTTGGTTATTTTTGTGGTAAACATGAAATCGTATTTTGTTTCTTTTGCGGCCATATTTTTGTGGTAAACAGCATAGTCCTGAAGGAAGAGCTTCATCTCTGACATTGTATTGAATATCATCCCCTTCTTAAGGGTTTCTTTCTCATGGTCATACAATAATTTTCTATACATCTGAAGACCGATGTCACAAACTGCCATATCCATCATGCTGACATCCCTATAGTTCGGAACTCCCCTGAAAGGTACGTTCATCGACCTTAGTTGCTCAAGCTCAGTCGTTGTGTAAGGTGGTGGTGGAACATAGTGCTGCGCTTCGCTAATTCTAACACATGAATCATAGGGGGTATCATCTGCTGCCAAATTTATGACTAGTCTACCCTGAGCCTGGATACCATGCAAAACCTCGGTTGGTATTGGTAATGGCATAGTATGAACCGGTACTGGCATAGCATCAACCGGTGTTGGCATAGCATCTGTACCTCCTTGGTCATCATCAGAATCGTCTGAATCACTGCTAACTACATCACCGATCCTGTCCTCCTCCTGCTGCTTCTCCTCTTCCCATTCGAACTCGTTCACATCGAAGTCATTGCTTACACAGCCTACTGCAGTTGAATGAAACTGCTCCTGCGTCAACTGACCGTCCAAATCCATGTTACCTTGAGTTGCTTCCCCTTCGACCCCTAATTCTTGTTCATTGCCTCCAACACCGTCAATGGACGGGCCGTCCAGGACACCCTATATCCTGTACCCATTCTCCACCACCACCTCAGCTATGGGCACATTGGAACCTTGGAGCACCCTAGTATAGCGGGACCAGTGAGCAGGGTCGCGCAAGGGCATGAGGACATAGTGTGCCCTAGTCTTCCCAGTATCAAACCTCAACTTCAGTGTGAAATCACCGCCAAACTTTGCATTCAAACGGACACAAAGGTTGTTGAAGCTAGGAGGTTCATCAAACCATTCCAATTCTTCTTCTATATCCTCAAACATACCATCTTCTCTCCTAACACTTCCTCCGTATAAAACTCTAACACAACAATCCATCTACAAAAGCATTTCAAGAAACTTCATCAATTCGTCGAAATCATCGTACGTAATGTCCATAGTAATATTAATACATATTCTAACTATAACTATACTAATTAATCTAATATTAACATCTATACAAGGCTAACTACAACAACTAATGTATAACTAGACTCACTAGGGGAGTACCTCACGGCAGCGGCGCTCGTCCTCGCGGCGGCGGCAGTCGTGGGCGATGCAATGAGGGTGGTGATGGGCACGGCGGTGGCTGGAGGCCGCGGCGGGCGGCCGGAGGGGGTGGCACGGTGGGCAGCCGCCGTGCGTGGCCGGAGGCCACGGCGGGCGGCCGGAGAGGGTAGCGCTCCGGCGTGCGGGCGCGGCGGGCGGCCGTGGCGTGCCGGCGTTTGTGGCGCGGCCGGCGTTTTTCAGGCGCGTGCCGGCGTTTTGTGGCGCGGCGGGAGCGGTGTGCGGCTGCGGCCGTGGCGTGCCGACGTTTGTTGCGCGACCGACATTTTGTGGCACGTGCCGGCATTTTGTGGCGCGGCGGGAGCGGCGTGCGGCCATGGCTGGCTCAGGAGCGGCGGGCGGGCGCTATCGGCGGTAGGCGAGGCGGCCAGGCGAGGCGGCAGGCACGGCACCGGGCAGGCGTGGCGAGCGCGAATTCGCGGCGGGCAGGCGACGGGCGCGGCAGGCAGGCGGGACTGGGCCGCGGCCCTTTTAGCCAGCTCTGTCGCGCCACCGATCAGGGCGCATCACTGCCACGCCAAGATCGGTGGCGCGGCAGGCCCTGCCACATCACCGGTTAGCAGCCACGACATCTTGCCACCGCGCCACCATACATGGTGTGGCACCGGCGTTTCGCCGCGCCATGGCAATAGGCGCGGCCAAAAGTGTTAGTTTTGGAAAAAAAACAAACAGTGTTAGATTTAAAATTAGTTTACAAAAATTGTTAAAAATAAAAAAAAATCCCTAGGCACGGGAGAGCAGCAGCCACAGCCAGTGGCGGACCCGGCCAAAAATCGAAAGCTACAGTACAATCTATAGGACCATATATATATATGTGTGTGTGTGTGTGTGTGTGTCACATAAAACAATTATTCTCAAGCAAAGTTTGCAAATTGAGAGAATTTCTGCATCTATATAGTTAATAGTATGATACAATAGCTAAGAAATATCATGGAACATTGAAAATAAATACCTATTCTCTGGTGATGATTTGGTGCATGCGCATTGTCCACTTCCATGTCCTCAATAACTACTCCTAATAAGAAAGGAGCAAGCAAAAGGTTAATAAGAAAATGATCAAGTAAAGGTTAATAATAAGATCTGGTGCTGAGGTTGGAGTAGCTTGTTGTTCGACATCTCCCTGTTGCTCAGGAACTCGAGAGAAATACGAAACTAAAGTCATTGTCCTCTTCTTCTTGTACACTGTAATGAGAAATTAGCAAAGAGTCGAAATTTGGAACTTGAAAATTTGGAATCAAAATCAGTTTCAGATCCAAACCTTGCTCAGATGCTCTTCTCGGCTTCTCACCTGAAAGCAAGGAGCCAGTAGGCGGCAGCGCTACAGCGGGCAGCGGGTGGGCGCCCGGCGCCCGGCTGAGGAAGAACTATGCCGCCGCAGACTGCCTAGAACGGAGGGGTGACGCCGTGGAGCCAGACCGGAGCGCAGAGTGGAGGGCCGGAGGGGGCAAGGGGTGGTTGCCGGCGACCGGTGCCCGGCTGGGCCACGAGGGCGGGTCGGCGGGCGGCAATGGTCGCGAGTCGTGAGCGATGGAAGACCGAGCGACTCAGCGAGCAAGCACCGAGCGCCTGCTGCCCTACTCCTTCCCCGGGCTTCATGTGTTGGGCTGCTTCATGGGCCAAAACTGAAGACCTGCTACCTTGAAACATGGGCCACGACTAGGGCCCTGGCCTAGGCTGCCCTAGTGCTAGGTCCACCCCTGGCCACAGCCGCCGCCGCTGCTGCCGCATATAGGGCGCCCGGGCGACTCGTCGCCGCCACTGCGCATAGGCGACCGAGAAGCCACAGCGTGAGGAAGAAGACGTCTGTTTTCAAAACAACCCTTCGTGAAGTTTATAAATATTTGTCTAATTTTTGTGTCTAAACCATTTTATATATAACCTCTGCTAATCTTCTATTTTAAGCAATCAAGTCTAATCTTGATACGCGGGCATGGATCAATACTCGTTTGGATGAATATGAGATCCAAACAGAGTTTAAGGACAAAGTGACACTTTTTAAGTTTGGGGACCGGGATGACACCTCTGTACAAGTTCGAGGACTGGCCATGAACTTTATGCCTCAATTTATTTGCTAGTGAAGTTTGATTCTCTTGTAGGCGTGGCTAAAGCTCGGACGCTCTGGATGCTACCTCCCGTCTTGATGCCCACGCCTGCCCCGCTACGCTGTCCATCCGATGGGCCCACACGCTGACTGTTGTGCCTCACCTCTTGCATGCCTGCCCCAGCGCCGAGCAGTCGAGCACCCACCTTGTCGGTGTTTCGGACCGGGGGTCCTCTACCAACTAGTGAATTTGAACTGCGTGTCCCTAATCTCGGATGGTGATGCAAAGAGACACAAGGTTTATACTGGTTCAGGCAATCGATGCCCTACGTCCAGTCTGAGAGATCGATCTTGTATTCCTTGCACCGAAGTGCTAGTAGTAGGGGGTTACAAGCATAGGGAGAGAGGGAGCTAATCCCAGGTCTCGGCGAGGTGTCGTGTGGGCTGCTTGAGACGTTGCTCTCAGGCGGCTGGGATGTGTATGTGTGTGAGCTACCAGGTGTTCTTCCTATTTCTCCTTTTTTGCCCTCTAGAGCTATCCCTGGCTGCTTCCTTTTATAACCGCAAGGAGGGGGCCAGGAGTACATGAGTGAGCTATACGTGGAGCCTACTGTAGTTCAGTCCTGTAGCAGCATGGTGTTGGGGATGGCGATTGGTACTTGACTGGCGTGCCATGCTGGCTAGGCCCGAGGTTGTTGAGGTCGTGGGAGTCCTTGTTGACGTCTAGTCAGTATGGCTTCCACTGTAGGAGACATGCTGTGCCTTGTGTGTTCTTGACTTGGTGGAGTCTGAGGGCCTAGCGGGTCTTGTCTGGTGATCGTCGTCTGAGGCTGCTTTGTTGAGGCCTCGGCGGTGACCCGTGTATGATCACGGGGGTCTCGGTGGTCGTGTCGTGCAGTTTCGGTGGAGAAGTGCGGAGCATGTGTCCACGAGACACAGTAACCCTACCCGTCGATGGGGATGGTAAAAGGAGATTTGACCGGCTGTCCCATCGCCCTGTTCTTTGTACACTGTCATCGGTCGTGGGCTGATGTAGTAGTAGTGTGACCAGCGCGCATATAAACGGATGTGACGGCTCGCCAGAGGGACGGTTGAGGCGGGCGGCGAGGATGCGGATTTGAGCCCGGCCTCGGTCGAGGCGGAGAAGAAGAATAGTATGTCCGAGGCCCTACCGGGGTCTCGGACGAGGCGAGAAGACGAGCGGTTGGTCTTTCATGCGATTCCGAGACTCTCGGGGACCCGGACTTGACCCTCCACGCCACTTTGTCCTTGGCGCAGGAGTTAGGTAGCACAGGCGCGTCACTGGGTGTCGATGGGGGCACTGATGATGAAACACAGTGGTAGGTAACCCCTGCTGCGCTGGTCCCTGTCCCCGCGGTCATTCTGCTGTCTTTGTGCTAACGTCTGGTGGCGTTGCGCGGAGTAGTGGGGGCGTATTGATTGGGCGTGGCGTTTTGTCAGGGGAGTCGGTCGGGACGGAGGTGATGAGGTTGTTGCCGAGCCCAGCCTCGGGCGAATCGGAGAATTGGTATCCCATCTGAGGCATTGCAGGGCGGGGCCTCGGCGAGGGGGCCTCGGCGAGAGGGCCTCGGTGGGGCGGAGGGCTTTAGCCTTTCGTCTAAGGCCTCAGCACAAGCCTTGGGTGAGTCGGGGAATCTGCCGAGACCTCGTGGTTGTCCTTTGGCTTTGATTTTTGCAAGGCTTAAGCAATATTTTCGGTTCTTGCTTAGGGTACCCCTTCTTGTGGTATCCGACAGTAGCCCCCGAGCCTCGGGAGGAGTGCGGGCACTCTCCCGAGGTTTTGACGAGACTTGGCTCGTAGCAGCTCCCGTCGGGATTGTGTTTTGTACTTGGTGGTTCCGGTGGGTACGCGCGAGCGCACCCGCAGGGTGTAGCCCCCGAGGCTCTGGAGGAGTGGAGTTACTCCTCCAGGGGCTTTTTTCGTTTTCGCATTTGAGCAAGGAGTTTTTATCGCATTTGCTGAGCCCACAAGCGCAAGTTCAGGTTGCGGGGGTCTCGGCGAGGCTGCAGGAAAAGCCCTCTAGCCTCCGCACAGAGCGAGAGGTCTGTCAGGGATCCCCCTGACTTTGGGTACGACCCTCACGCTTCCTTTTCGCTCGGAAGGAGGGGTGGAATGTGCCAGGCTACCCTCGATGGGCACGAGCGTGGGCACTTCCGGTGAGCTATTATCGGGTAGTCCAAGTGGAGGCCCGAACCCCGTTCGCTAAGCGTCGGCTAGCGGTCCGGAGACGCACTCCAAGAGTATCAGAGGGTTTCTCTAGTGGGTGCCGAGGCCGTTCGCTGGGCCTCGGTGGCTCGGTGCCTCCCTACGTTGGGATCCCATTCGAAGACTTCCCTGCCGGTCTCGGACACGACTTAGGACGCCCCGAGCGATCGAGCGATCGTTCGCTCAGGCCTCGGCCATTCGTAGGCTCGCCCCAAGGTCGTCCCTAACTCTGTTGCCCTGGGGCGACTATCGAAACCTCTAGAGACCCAGCCTTCGAACCCCTGGACCGTAACGGGCTCGGTGCCCTTTATCGTATTTGTAACGAAACTTCTAGCTGGACTTAGACCGTTTGTCTTTGTCTTGGGCGCGGGAGGAGCCCCCAGAGCCTCCGCCCGGGGGAGGCAGGAGGCGGTCGGGGGTCCCCAGCTTTTTCATCCGACCCTCACATATCCTTTTCGTTCGGACGGAGGGTTTGTTTGCCGAGCCCACTCTGGTGCGAGCCGGAGCCGCTGGTCTCGGCAAGGTTGCAGGAAGAGCCCCTAGCCTCTGCACGGAGCAAGAGGGCCGTCGGGAGTTCCCCCAGCTTTTATCGCCCCTCGCGTGAGGTTTGTTGCCGAGGCCCTTTGGGCGCCCGGCCAGTCATGAGGTCTCGGCGTGTCTGCGGGAAGAGCCCCCTAGCCTCTGCACAGGCAGGCAGAGGGCCGTCAGGGAGCTCCCCTGTCTTTTGGGCGACCCTCACGCTTCCTTTTTACGCTCGGAAGGAGGTTTGTTTTGCCGAGCCCCTTTGAGTGCGAGCCAGGGTCGCCGGGTCTCGGCAAGGTTGCGAGGAAGAGCCCCTTAGCCCCTGCATAGGCGAGAAGGCCGTCGGGGTTCCCCGACTTTTTGTCTGACCCTCATGCTTCCTTTTCGCTCGGAAGGAGGGGTGGAATGTGCCTCGCTACCCTCGGTGGGCACGGCGGTGGCACCTCCCGTGTGAGCTATTTTCGGGTAGTCCAGTGGAGGCCCGAACCCCGTTCGCTAGGGGACGGCTAGTGGTCGAGACACACTCCAAGAGTACCAGAGGATTTCTCTAGTGGGTGCAGAGGCCGTTCATTGGGCCTCGGTGGCTCGGTGCCTCCTCCATACGGTGGGATCCCATTCGAGACCTTCTGCGCCGGTCTCGGACACGACTTTGGGCGTCCCAAGCGTTTAAGCTTGCTTGGGTCTCGGCCCGTATAGGCTCGCCCATGGTCGTCCCGACTCTGTTATCCTGGGCGGCTATCAAAACCTCTTGGGGCCCGACCTTGAACCCTGGACCGTAATAGGCTCGAGCACTGGTTCCTTCATATGAAAGGAATAGGCCGTGGGGAATATCTTCCTATTGGCTCGACAGCAGGTGGCGCACCTTTTGAGGCGGTTTCTTGGGGAGGCGAAACGACGCCTTCTGCCGTAGTGGCCGAGCGTGACGTGGTGGATGGGGCGTAATCGTTTCTCGCATTTAATGAGGGAGACATGGGCGCGTGGGCGTGAAAATCGGCTCGTGGTTAATCTGCTGCGGATCGATCGAAACTTCCCGATTTAATCGCCGTTCGTTTCGCCTCCTCCTGCATAAATACCGAAGAGTCCGCCCTCCTCGTCTTACCTTGCACAGTATAGCACCGCCTCCATCGAGCCATCGCTAGAGCGTGGTCTTAGGGAAGAAGAGGGAGAAGAGCGAGCCTAGGGAGAAAGCGAGGAAAAAGCAAGAGCGTGGGAGAGAGAGAAAAAAACTCATCGCCGCACCCGATTCCTCCATCGCACCCATGGCGGCGACATCGTCGTTGTCGGCGCGGACCCTAGGATCCGTCGGATGTCACCGAGGAGATGCTTGATCGCTTGTCGACGGCGGACTCCTTCGCCCGGTGATGACCCCACCAAGCCGGAGTGGATTGCTCCGTCTGGCGGCGAGGCGAGGGCCCCACGATGGCTACGTCATAAGCTTTGTCTCCTTTCACGAGCGCGGCCTTGGTGTCCCGGCGGATCGGTTCATGCGGGCGCTCCCGCATTACTACGGCGTGGAGCTCCACAACTTCAACCCCAACTCCATCGCTCAGGCGGCTATCTTTGTTGCCGTCTGCGAGGGTACTTGGGATTGCTCCCCATTGGGAGTTGTGGCTCCACCTATTCGGGCGGGGCACACTACCAAGCCGACGGGCACATCGGTACGAGGAAGGCGACGAGGGCCGGCGGCTGCACTCTCCAACTGCGCTAGGACCGCCTGCACCTCTACATTCTGGCCCAGCTCGCGTCATCCAATCGCCGGTGGTACACGAGTTGGTTCTACCTTCACAATGATGATGGAGGACTTCCCCCCTACACTAGGCGGATTGTGGGGAGTTGCGGAGAGAGATGGAAATCGGCGTCGAAGAAGACGACCAGCCCAAGCTGCAGCCGCTTCGAGAGGGGGCGGCGAGGCTGTGGGGGCCCGCAGTCTCACCGTGGTATGCTGTAGTCGTGGCCGCCTTCCACCGCCGGAGGGTGCTGCCGCTGATGGCTCGGCGGCGGCGGGTGTTCGAGATGAAGCCGGGTGAGCCCATTGAGGGCACCCGGATGTCCTCCTCCGCCCTTTCCGACGAGGAAATTCTTCGTCGGGTGGGGGAGACGGTAGAGGCGAAGCTGAGGGGTGGCAACTTGACCCCTATCGCTATCTGCGCCCGTCATGGGGTTCCTTTTTGGTAAGTCGTCGCCGCTTGCAGCCTCCGAGCCTCCTCGGTCTCCCTTACCCCTTGTTTCCTTATCTTGCGTCCGTCGTTCCTGCGAGGGATGAGGGCGTCGCGCTCATCTCCGCCGCCCATTCCCGAGGATGCGAGGCGGCAGGCGATCAACCACGCGCACGCCGATGTGCAGAAAAAGCGAAAAGACGCCAAGGCGGCGAAGCGCACGAAGCAAATCCTCGTGCCCGAGGAGCTGGATAAGCACCGCCGTCAACAATGGAAGGATGGTCTCCCGTTGGAGGAATCCCCATCGACGTCGCTGTCGACGGAGGCCTCGGACGGGGATGACGGGAGCGAGGTGGGGCGAGGTCCCCTGGACCATCTTCCTGACGTAGTGGAGGTGGTGCTCGGGGCGATGGCAAGCAGCCTGGCACTCCTGAGGGGAGGAGGAGAAGCGGACCTGGGGTCGGCGGTTGTCCACTCCGGGGCCGAGGCTGACACGCTCGAGGCGTGGGCGTTGGGCAAATGTGCCGTCAGCCCAGTGGGCTCGACGGCTGTGGTGGAACAAGTGGTGGTGGAGGCGACACCACCGCCCCCACAGAGGACCGAAGGGGCACCGGGGTCCATTGAGGACTGACCGGCGCCGATGGACACAGAGGCGACGCCTCTGCCGCCTCCTCCGCCGTTGTGGACGAGGTTTGCCGTGGCAAAACGGTTGCTGCCCCGTTCAAGGTAAGAGTATTTTTGGCAGGGTCATAGTGCCTTCCGTTCGCCTTTTGGTCTCACGCCACCACAGCCGGTTATTTTTCCTTAGTCGAGGCGGCCTGCGGACGAGCTTCCCTTGGCGCCCCTAATGCTCTCAAGGCGAGCCCGGCTCCTCCGCCCACCAGGTGGCGGAGGCACAAGCCGCTATCCAGCAGCGGCGCGGCGTCGGCGAGTCGATCGAAGGAGCGGCCGCCCAAGGAGGGGCTGCCGGGCCCCCCTAAATGAGACGAGGAGGAGTGCCTCCGCCCCATGAGGGCGAGGCTCACGAGTCAGATGGGGCCGGTGTGCGCTTGGTTGCCGAGGCCCCCGGGGTCTCCGAGGCTGAGGCGATGGAGGCCAGGGCGTCCAAGACCGCCGAGACCGCAGTGGCTGCGATCGGTGTTTCTGCGTCCTCCGAGGCCACGATGGCGGAGGCCGGAGCCCCCGAGACCACCAAGGCCGTCGTGATGGCGGCGAGGCCATCTGTCCAGGAGGCGGAGATGAAGGCGGCGGAGGCCTTGGTGGCGCCCTTGCTTCAGGGGCCGCCGTTGTTGCGAGAGAGCGCCCGAGAGATGGAGGTCTATCCGATCTCCTCTGACGATACTTCCCAGGCACGGGAGGTGGTCGACGCCGAGGATGCCGGTGCCGTGGGACAGCCGGCGCCGATCTTGGACGAGGGAAACTCGGCCCTCGTGCGGGTGCGATCCGAGCCTCGCGGGTGGGATCACCCGCGAGTACTGTGGCGGAGCCGGGATGACCCTGAGGGGGAGCCTCTGTTCGCCCTCGAGGACACAGCCGAGGGCGGGCGCTGGGGCACCTTCGAGCAATACCATCGGTGGCGGAGCGCGGTCATTATTATGGGCGGCCACATGCGTGGTGGTGGCCGACGACCTGCCTGGAGTCGCCTAGGTTTGCGTTTTCCTTTCTCGCGTGACGTTGTCCTTTTACTGGTTTTGTTACAATCAATGACCCTATTACGCTTCCCGGGAGCTCGAGACCCGGTCCTTTGGAAAGTCGGTCTTTCTCAGCGGGAGAGGGGAGAGGACCAGGACCAGCTTCAGGCGGCGGGGGCCTTCTCGCCCGGCGCCAACGAGCTCTGTCGGCGCAGGGCCGCAGGTAGAGGACCTCCGCCTTCGTTGTGCCGATCTGAAGGTCGAGGCGGCCATGGCCCAGACGGAGCTCGCCCCTCTGGTGGCATGGGTCAAGGAGTTGGAGGAGGAGCTCACCCGCGTGGTCAGCAATCGGGATGCCTTCAGGGGCCGAGCCACTGATGCTACGGCCTCGACCGCGGCTCTCGTGGGGCAGCTAGGGGCAGAACAGAGGGCGCACCAGCTGACAAAAGGTGCCTTGGATGAGGCCCTTGCTGCAGCTGAGACCTCACGAACCGAGGCTGTGGTTTGGAGGGGGACGGTCGAGGGTGAGTCTTTGTCCCCTCATTTTGTTTTCTTTTCCTTATGTTCGCTCCCTAACTCCCTTGTGTGACGCAGAGTTGGGGAGTGCAGCTTCCAGGGCGGCCGAGGCTTCTTGGGTCGAGGCCCGGCGCTTGAAGGAGGAGGCCGAGGCTTCCAGGGCCGAGGCCTTACGCTAGAAGGAGAAAGCCGAGGCCTGTCAGGTCGAGACCCGACACTGGGAGCTGAAGGCCAAGGGTGAGTTCCGTGGGCTTCCTCTCCTAATTTAGGTTGTTTTTTCCCTCGCTCAACCTTACTCTGTTCTCCATGGTGCAGAGTCAGAGGCGGAGGTTACTCGGGCAGCCGAGGCTTCCAGCGCGGTGCAGACGGTGCTCGATAACGAGATCGGGGAGCACGAGGCGCTGAAATGTGCTGCCCTTTCTGCTAGCGAGGCCTTGGAGGTTGAAGGGGTTCAGTCAGGCAGCTCCCTAGGAAGTCGTTTGATCGCGCTGAGCAACCCGGATCTGTGGCGGCTCTCGAGGAGCTGCACAGCAGAGGGTGTCAAGCGTGCAGCTGGCCATCATCTCTTCTCACTACGTCGGCGTCGACCTCCCGGCCCATCGTGATGGGTATGTCTGCTGCCTGATGAGGAGGAGGAGGCCGTGTGCGGTCCTGACGAAGCTGATGGAGGCGGCGGAAGGCCACAACATGGCGCGGCGGCGACGCTCTTGAAGAGAGGTGGTTCCTCCCCTACCATCTGCCGGTCTTTGAAGGCCCTAAGCCTTGATCTGGGCCACAGGGGGCTATGTAAAAATAGAGTAGGAGTTATTTTTTGTATCTAGCAGCTTGTGGCCGTCGAGGCCTTTATTTTTGAAGTATTTGTGTTTCTTAGTTGTTTTTCTCATGTTTCCGAGCCTCTGTCCTCTGTTGCTCCTGATCAGATTTCGCTTTGCAAAAACACCCCCTTGGGGCCTAAGCCGTCCCTTGGGCGAGAAGTAGTGAGGGAGTGCCGTAGCCCGGAGGTGTAGGCCGTCTCGCGACTCTACCGGCCTCTTGCTTAGAAAACAGACCTTGGTCCGAGGGGTTTTTACAACCGATTTGTCAGAGCATGCTAGAGTCTTGGCGTAGGAATTTTTGCGAAAAACGACTGAAGAATGGTGCGTGGGACCTAGGGGTAGTCCCCCATCTAGCCTCCGAGGGAGGCTTGGTTCTGCTGAGGTAGAGCCGAGCCTCCCTTGTTGTGTTACTGTATTGCCGAGACCTATGATGGGCTCGGGGGGTTTCTCGAAATATTAGACCAACTAAAGAACGCTTTTTAATTGTATTTCGAGAAACGACATATACAATGCTTGAAAATTTAGGGATAAAAGCGACGTAGCTATTCTATGTTCCAAGCGTTGGTGAAGACTTCGCCCTTCTCGTTGGCCAGCTTGTAGGTGCCGGGCTTCAGTACTTGGGCGATGATGTACGGCCCTTCCCATGGCGGGGTTAGCTTGTGGCGGCCCTTGTTGCTCTATGCTAGACTCAACACTAGGTCGCCTACCTTCAAGTCTCGGCTTCGGACGCGTCGGGCCTGATAACGCCGTAGGCTCTGCTGGTATTTGGCCGAGTGTAGTAGCATGACGTCTCGGGCTTCCTCTAGTTCATCGAGGGCGTCCTCTTGGGTGGTGCGGTTACTTTGTTCATTATAGGCTTGTAGCCTCGGGGAACCATATTCCAAGTCAGTGGAGAGGATGGCCTCGGCCCCATAGACCAGGAAGAAAGGCGTGAACCCCGTGGCTCGGCTTGGAGTGTTCCTCAGGCTCCAGATGATCGATGGGAGTTCGGCGAGCTATTTCTTGCCAAACTTTTTCAACCGGTTGTGAATCCTTGGCTTGAGGCCTTGTAGGATCATGCCGTTGGCACGCTCTACTTGGCCATTGGTCCTTGGGTGTCCTACGGCCGACCGAGCCACACGGATGTGGTGGTCGTCGCATAAAAGCGTCGGGAAGTTTTTGCCGTGAAGCTGTCCCGTTGTTGGTGATGATGGTGTTGGGGACTCCAAATCATGGATAATGTCGGTGAAGAAAACGACTTTTGCTTTCGGTTTGATTCGATTGATCGGATGAGCCTCGATCCATTTGGAGAACTTGTCGATTGATACCAGTAGATGGGTGTAGCCCCGGGGGTTTTTTGCGAGGCCGACCATGTCGAGCCCCCACACGGCGAAACGACCACGTGATGGGGATGGTTTGCGGGGGGCGGGCGGGATGTGTGTCTGCCGAGCATAATCTTGGCATCCTTCGTAGGGCGTACCCGGCTTGGTAGCGTCGGCGACCGCCGTCGGCCAAGATAGAACCCTTGGCGGAAAGCGTTCCCCACGAGCGTCCGAAGCGCCGCATGGTGCCCATAGCGCCTGCGTGCAAGTCCCAAAGCGAGGCTCGGCCTATCTCGGCGATGATACATCGTTGGAGGACACCTAAGGGACTTCGCCTGTACAATTCGTCATTATAGAGGGCGTAGGTCTTGGCTCGGCGCGAGCCGCCATCGTGCTTCGATCTGTCTCTAGGAAGCTCCCCCCGATCAAGCCAATCGAGGAACGGGATTCGCCAATCCGCGTCTCGATCAATCTGCGGAGGCTCGGTGTTGACTTCCATGACCTCGGGCTTGGTTGAGGGGCCCTCCTCTGTCGTCAAGGTGTAGTCAATGGAAGGTTTGTGGAGGTCTCTGGCGAAGACGTTCGGGGGGATGGGGGCCCGTGCTGAGGCCATCTTTGCCAGCTCGTCGGTGGCCTCGTTGTACTTCCGCGCGACGTGGTTTAGTTCGAGGCCGTCGAACTTGTCTTCTAGGCGACATACTAATTTGCAGTAAGCCTCCATTTTGGGGTCGAGGCAATTTGACTCCTTCATCACCTGATCCACGATGAGCTGTGAGTCGCCTCGGGCGTCGAGACGTCGTGCCCCAAGTTCGATGGTGACTTGCAAGCCGTTGATGAGGGCCTCGTACTCGGCCACGTTGTTGGAGGCGGCGAAGTGGAGCCGCACCATGTAGCGCATGTGTACTCCGAGGGGCGAGATAAAGAGCAGACCCGCGCCTGCCCCGGTCTTCATCGGGGACCGTCAAGCAAATCTGAGGTCCAGCACTCCGTCTGAATTTGAGCAGGTGGTAGTTGGGTGTCTGTCCACTCAGCCACGAAATCAGCCAAGACCTGAGACTTGATCGCTTTCCAAGGCGCAAAAGTCAAGGTTTCCCCCATAAGCTCGATGGCCCACTTGGCTATCCTGCCCGAGGCCTCCCGGTTATGAACTATCTCTCCTAGGGGGAATGATGATACCACAGTCACTTGGTGAGACTCAAAGTAGTGACGTAATTTGCGCTGGGCTAGGACCACAGCGTAGACCAGCTTCTGGATGTGGGGGTAGCATGCTTTGGTCTCAGAGAGTACCTTGCTGATGAAATAAACAGGAACATTGGGTGGGTAGAGCATGCCCCTTCCTGCCTCTCTACCACTCTGGCGTGACCACTTGGGTCGTTCTTGGCGACGTGAGAGAAGAGGCCTCGTCCTGGCTAGGGGTACCGGGATGGGAGGATTTGTGAGCAGCGTTTTGAGTCTGCCGAGGGCTTCTTGACCTTGGGGTCCAAGAAAAAGCGCTCGGATTTTCTCAAGAGTCGATCTGAGAGGCAAACCTTTTAGCCGAGGCTCGAGATGAAGCGGCTCGGGGCATAAGGCATCCCATGACCCTCTGTACTCCCTTGAGGTCTCTGATTGGTCCCATCTTTGGTTATGGCCAAGACCTTCTCTGGGTTGGCCTCAATGCCGCGTTCGAGACTATGAACCCCAAGAGCATGCCTCGGGGGACCCCCAAACACACACTTCTCGGGGTTGAGCTTGATGCCTTTCTCTCTAAGGCATTTGAAGGTTATCCTCAAGTCGTCGACGAGATCCTCGGCTTTTACGGTCTTGACCACAATGTCGTCTCGTGTAGGCCTCGATGGTCCACCCAATGTTGTCGCCAAAGACACTGGGTCATGCATCGGCGATCGTGGCACCTGCGTTTACGAGGCGAAAGGCATAGTCACGTAGCAGTACATGCCGAATGGTGTGATGAAAGAAGTCGCGAGCTGGTCTGACTCTTTCATCTTGATTTGATGGTAACCAGAATACGCATCAAGGAAAGACAGGGTCTCGCACCCTGCAGTGGAATCAACGATTTGATCGATTCGGGGTAATGGAAAGGGAACCTTCGGACAGGCTTTGTTCAAACCGGTGTAGTCTCGCATCCTCCATTTCCCATTTTCTTCTTGACTAGCACGGGGTTGGCCAACCACTGGGTGGGACACTTCTTTGATGAATCCGGCCGCCAAGAGTTTCTGTATCTCCTCACCGATGGCTCTACGCTTTTCCTCGTCAAAGTGGCGCAGGCGTTGCCTCACCGGTCTAGATCTGGCCCAGATGTCCAGGGCGTGCTCGGCGACCTCCTTTGGTATGCCCGGCATGTCCGAGGGACTCCATGCGAATATGTCGGCATTCGCACGAAGAAAGTCGACGAGCACGGCTTCCTATTTGATGTCGAGGGTGGCGCCGACCCTCGGTATCTTCGATCGTCGTCGAGGCGGTGAGGGTCGGCCGGGGACGAGTTTGATGGCCTCCACGGGCTCGAACGCCCCTCGTGACGCTTGAGTCGGTGCCGTCGCCACTGAGTTGGTCGAGGTGGGCGATGAGGGTCTCGGCCTCCGCAAGAGCCTCGGCGTACTCGATGCACTCGACGTCGCGGTCGTATGCATGCTCGTCATCGTGGACTCAATCATGATGATACCGGCTGGGGCTGGCATCTTGAGCTTGAGGTAGGTATAGTTGGGGATTGCCATGAACTTGGCGTATACGGCCGCCCGAGGATAGCGTGGTAGGCTCCCCGAACCCGACTACTTGAAGGTAAGGACTTCTTTGCGGTAGTTGGAGGAGTGCCGGGAAGCGAGCGGGAAGGTCGATGCACCCAAGGGGTCGTGTGCGCTTCCACAGCGCGATCTTTGTGGAAGGGTGCGACGTCGCCTCGAGCCTCGACCGGTCGATCTCCAAGAGCTCTAGGGTATTGACGTAGAGGATATTGAGGCCATTGCCTCCGTCCATCAACACCTTGGAGAGTCGGGTGTTGCTTAGATGATCGGTCGACGACCGATGGGTACTATCTCGGGGTTGAACATGGTCGGGTGGTCGTCCCGATCGAAGGTGATCGCCTCCCGAGACTAGTCGAGGTACTGGGGGTGGCTACCTTGATCGAGAAGACCTCTCAGCGTTCCCTCTTGCGCTGCCATGCCGTAAGGCACGCCGAGGGTCCCCCGAAGATCATGAAGGCGTTGCGTACCTCGGGGAACCCGTCATCCTTGTCGTTGTCCCGGTCACCGGCGCCCTTCTGCTTGGCGGCGTCGTCGGGGAGCCCAAGCCTGGCGTAGTAATGCCGCAGCATGGAGCAATCCTTGAGGGCGTGCTTGACCGGGCCTTGGTGGTAAGGGCAGGGTTTCTTAAGCATGTCGTCGAAAGGCCTAGGGCCTTTGGGGCCTTGGGGATTCTTGCATTCTGTGGCTGCGACCAGATCGGCCTCCAGGACCTCCTGCTTCCCCAGGCGCCCCTTTTTCTTTCTCTTGGGGAGGTGGGAGGCTGAGGCCTCGGGGGCCTCGTCCCTCCGCTTACCCTTGGTGTCGCTATCGGGGAAGATGGCTCCGACAACCTCCTCACCCGAGGCGAAGTTGGTAGCGATGTCGAGGAGCGCGGCAGCGGAGCGCGGCACATTCCGACCTAACTCTCGAACCAAGTCTCGGCAGGTGGTGCCGGAGAGGAAAGCCTGGACGATCTCCAAATCGCCGACGCTGGGCAACTCGGTGCACTGCTTGGAGAAGCGCCGGATGAAGTCTCGGAGAGACTCATCCGGCTTCTAGCGGTAGCTCTTAAGATCCCAGGAGTTCCCAGGGCGCACGTATGTGCCCTGAAAGTTCCCGACGAAGATCCTAACCAAGTCGCGCTAGTCGTGGATTTGTGAGGGAGGGAGGTGCTCGAGCCAGGCTCACGCCGAGTCTACCAAGAGCAAGGGGAGGTTGCGGATGATGAGCAGGTCATCATCCGCGCCACCTAAATTGGCGAGCCAGTGATGTCGGCAAGCCGAGTTCGGGGTTGGTCTCGCCGTTGTACTTGAGATTGGTGGGTTGCCAAAAATCGGCGGGGAAAAAGCGTATGGATGGCCCTGCTGAAGACCCGAGGGCCTGGCGGTTCAGGGGAAGGACTGCGGTCCTCCCTGCTGTCATAGCGGCTGCCTCGGTGTGTGTGGTAGCCCCGAGCGGGCCCCTCGCTATCGTGGTGTCGTCGCCTGCTGACCACCTCATGGTTTCCCTACACCTCACGTCGGTTGCTGAGGTGGTCCAGAAGCACGGGGGCCCTGTGGGCTATCGGTGCTCGAGCGGGCTCGGGATGAGCCGAGGCTTCCCTGTCTTGCCGAGGCGGTGCCACGGGCAGGTTCGAGACGCCCCCGTGCCGTCGGGAGGCGGAACTCTCGGCCTGCTGAACCGCGGCGGTCTCTAGGAGCTCTCGGAGCTCGCCGTGGACCCGCCGCCCCTCCATGGTAGAAGGCTCGGGCATCGCGCGGACCAGCATTACCACGGCCGCAACATTCTGGCTGGCGCGATTGAAGACTGGGGGTTGCTCGCTCCCTTCGTCGTCGTGGATGCGATGATGTACATCGCGGGCCCTTCGTCGGGCTCCTCCGCCTTCGCCGCGACCTCGCTGCTCCTGTTCGAGAGAGTCTCGAAGCTGCTGTAGAAGGAGTCGGTCCTGTTAGACCTTGGCCTAGAGCTCACGGAGCTGTTCTAGGTCTGGACGTTGAGGTCGCGCAAGAGCAGGGTTCTCGTTCCGTGCTGCCGGTAGGACAATGCGCAGAGGTGTGGCGGCGCCTGTACCTGGGCAAAGCGGGGAATGGCTACCCGCCCCCTCGTCTTCCTCGCCCGCCCTCGGCATCCCGAGCCCAACGTGGAAACACTCGTGAGCGGGGTCGTAGGTGCCCTCGTTGTCGGAGTCGGAGTAGCCGAAGCAGTAGTCGCTTGCGGCCAGGAAATGGCGCATAGCCCCGGGGTCGTGGAGTCTAGAGAAATCCACCCCGGGCCATGCCTCGTCCTCCTCCTCGAGGAGTCGGCGTGGGTGCCAGTCGAGAGTGAAGCGCCGCGGCGGCGTTGCAGGGGATCCTTGTGGCGGCGTGGCGTAAGCATAAGAGGTGGCGGCATTTCTCAACCCAAAGGGGTATGGGCATGGTGCCGTCGCCGAATTTTGCTCCTCACTTGGCTGGCTCTTCAGGGGTGGTGGAGCGGAGCTTGGTGGTTGGGCGTCGCCATGTGCCACCGGCGTTTTCCTTCGTCCAAGCTCGGGCTAGATGGGTCCCCGCCGGGAGCTGTGCCAATGCAGTGGTCGTGGGATGTCGGCGGGGGCGGCGTGCCGTCTGGATTCGAGTAGCATTGGGGTGGTCTTGCTCGCGTCATGCTGGCGAAACACGGCGAGAGCGGCCGCCCGGCGCCGCTTCTTGCTGAGGCTACGGTGCGTGGCGTCGCCGCCATCGGTTGGTGGGGGGCTCGGGCGTGAGGAGTACCATGTCGTACTCATGCCCCGGAGACATGAACTCTAGGCCCCGAACCAGATCACCGTGCGAGGCGTAGCGGTCATCTGGGTCTGCCATCCGGAACTTGTTGGGATGACGAAAGCCGACACGCAGAGGCCCCTACAGCGCATGCTAATCGGTGATGTTTGGACCGGGGTCCTCTACCAACTAGTGAATTTGAACTGCGTGTCCCTAATCCCGGATGGTGATGCAAAGAGACACAAGGTTTATCTTGGTTCGAGCAATCGATGCCCTACGTCCGGTCGAGAGATCGATCTTGTATTCCTTGCACGAAGTGCTAGTAGTAGGGGTTACAAGCACGGGAGAGAGGAGCTAATTCCGGTCTCGGCGAGGTGTCGTGTGGGCTACTTGAGGCGTTGCTCTCGGTGGTGGGGGATGTGTATGTGTGTGCTACCGGTGTTCTTCCTATTTCTCCTTTTTCGCCCCTCTAGAGCTATCCTGGCTGCTTCCTTTTATAACCGCAAGGAGGGGCCAGGAGTACATGAGTGAGCTATCGTGGAGCCTCACTGTAGTTCATCCTGTGTGACATGGTGTTGGGGATGGCGATTGGTACTTGGTGGCGCGCGTCGTCTTGGCGAGCCCGAGGTTGTTGAGGTCGTGGGAGTCCTTGTTGACGTCTAGTCGATATGGCTTCCACCATAGGGAGACATCTGCGTGCCTTGTGTGTTCTTGACTTGGTGGAGTCTTAGAGGCTGGCGGGTCTCTATGGTGATCGTGCCAAGGCACCTTTGCTGAGGCCTCGGCGGTGACCCGTGTATGATCACGGGGGTCTCGGTGGTCGGCGTCGTGCCGGTTCGGTGGAGAAGTGCGGGCGTGTGTCCACAGGCACGGTAACCCTGCCGTCGAGGGGGATGGTAAAAAGGAGATTTGATCGTTGTCCCATCGCCCCTGTTCTTGTACCACCATCGATCGTCGTGGCTGATGTAGTAGGTGTGACCAGCGCATTAAACGGATGTGACGGCTCGCCGGAGGGACGGTTGAGGCGAAGGCGACGAGGATGCCTCGGGGAGAAGAATAGGCCCGGCCTCGGCCCGCGGGCGGAGAAGAATAGTACGTCTGAGGCCTCTGCCGTCGGTCTCGAGACGAAGCGGAGGACGAACGGTTGGTCTTTCATGCTGATTCCGAGACTCTGGGACTCGGACTTGACCCTCCACGCCACTTTGTCCTTGGCGCGGGAGTTAGGTAGCACCTGAGGCGATGCGGGTGTCGGCGAGGGCACGATGATGAAACACGATGGTAGGTAACCCTACTGCGCCCGATCCCCCGTCCCGTCGGTCATTACACTGTCTTGTGCCAACGTCTGGTGGCGTTCTGCGGGAGTAGTGGGGCGTGTTGACTGGACATGGCGTTTTGTCAGGGGAGTCGGTCGGGACGGAGGTGACGAGGTTGTTGTCAAGCCCAGCCTCGGGCGAATCAGAGAATTGGTATCCCATCCGAGGCATTGCGGGGCGGGGCCTCAGTGAGGGGGCCTCGGCGAGAGGGCCTCGGCGGGGCGGAGGGCTTTGGCCTTTTGTCTGAGGCCTCGGCGCAAGCCTTGGGCGAGTCGGAGAATCTGCCGAGACCTCGTGGTTGTCCTTTGGCTTTGATTTTTGCAAGGCTTAAGCAATATTTTCGGTTCTTGCTTAGGGTACCCCTTCTTGTGGTATCCGACACACCTACGCGCCCTACTCCCTCGGTCTCGCATGCACCAGCCACGCCCTCTCTCTACTGCGTGCAGCTACAGGAGTGGCAACAATTTTCCTCTGCATGCACGGTTCCCACGCGAAATTAATGCGCTCCACTCACGAAGAAATGGAACGGCACCTGCCTCGCATGCAACTGTTGCGCCTGCAACTGATCTTTTGCAAGTCACGGTATAAGCTAGTTATCGATCTATATTGTTATTTGTAAGGTTGCAACAGACGACTGATCTCTTACAAATCACGGTATAGATTAGTTATCAATTCGTATCAACCTTTACAAGGCTGCAACATACGACTAATCTCTTGTAAATATTGGTATTAATCAAAGTTATCGATATCGTGCTAAATAGTTTACTGTTTAACACAATATCACCAATTGCCCGATTTAGATTGAGATTTATTGGTCTTATTATTTTAATCCATCGTCTGCCGATTATTATCACAGTTGAATTCAATTCTTGCTGTTAGATCATGTTTGATAACTAATCTATCTCGATCTTGATCGTACATGGCGGGTGGTTGAAGTCGTGTTCTATTAAGGGATAGATTCATTGATCGCTAGTATCCGGTATGACCCCGCTATCAATGCCGCATTAGCCAACTCGACCTGTTGATACTACGTCAGATTGGATATTGTCGGTTAGTAGATCTATCTATTAAGAAGAGCATGGCATCAAGCCACCCACTATGTCTCCATCGGCTATTTAGCTGATGGCCTGAGCTTCAACGTGTATAACATACCTCCATGATTTCCTTGCAATGTAAATAGATCTATCGATTGCTGGTCTCTTATCTAGGGTTCTACTATCAATGCTGCATCAGACGACTCGACCTGTTGACAGTACAATAGATTGGGCCTAGTCGTTTGTAGGTTTATTTATATCCAACGGATGAGTGATCGCATGCTATACGATAAGATCACCGAAATTGGCTAGTTTAGCCGATAGCCCTGTTTGTCGAGGATGTACTGGCTGTTTATATGCTTTTACTTGTTTTTGTCCTAGATAAAAAGCTAGTATGTCTCTCACTTGAACGCTTACACGGCTATCTTTACACCTCTTGCATGTTTTCATAATCATCGGCTAAGTTAGATCCATGTAACTGAGTAAATAATAATTGCCGGTACGCTTATTTTGTTTACATTATATTATGAACATGCTGGATATCGACTCTCTAGTCGATAGTCTTATCTTGCTGGCCACTTGGTCGTATATTTGGAACTGTCTGGACAAACACCGGTATGTTCCGCCTTAAATTACTGATCAACTTTCTCTCCTTATCAATTACAAGGTTAAATTGATTGGCACGCCCTCGATCACGACCATCCGGTCTAGTGTCCACTACTAAGCCCGGAGAGAGCTCGGAATCTGCTCCACGCGGTTTCTCTCGGCTTGCTTCGTGTGTGCTGCACCTGACGGCAGAGGACGGCCCGTCGCTTTTCCGCTGTCCACGGTTACTGGCATGAAAATTACAGACATGCACGGTATTAAAAAGATCACTTCTGAATTTTCAGTTCTATCTTTCTAGATTCTAACTAAAACAGTCCATGAAACAAACATCCGAATGTGCATATGCAGCAAGATAGGTCACATCCTCACTCACCAAACTATAGTATCCAGACAAACATCACTATTGTATCCAGGCACACATACACGTCTAACTCAGGAATAACAGTTCATCTCTTGCCCTTAGATGCCAATCGATAGATCATCTCCCTGCACACAGAAGCATCTCACGATGGCTCAAATCTAACACAAAAATTAATGGCTAGAGAAAGAAGGGAGAGCTCACCTCACCTAGGAGCAGGCGAAGGGGTCAGGTCAGAGGACGAGAACGGCCTCCTGTCGGCTGTAGCTCGACGTCGCCTCAGGCCCCTTCGGTCTGGGAACCAGCCCACTGAGGGACACCAGAGTGCGGGTGCAGCTGACCAAGGGACAAGCCGCCGATGCCGCATTCGCTACAGCCCGGAAGGTGGATGGAGCCCCACGCCCGCGCCAGGGTGGCCTGCAGCCACCGTGCTGCGCCCGCTGCCTGCTACAGGGTGGCCAGAGCCGCCACGCTCACACAGCAGGCCGCGCCGGGCTTGCAGGGGCAGCTGGGGCCCCCGCCCACGCCGGGATGGCCGGGACCGGAGCGGCCGGGGTCGCCGGGGCCAATGGGCCCCCCACCCATGCCGGGATGGCTGGGAACGCGGCGCCCGCACCCCGCCCGCGCTGGGGCCACTGGCCCCCGCCTACTCCGGGAGGAGGAGGGAGGTGTGGGGGCGGCAGAGGGCAGCAGGAGCCGGGAGGTCTGGAGGAGAGGACCGCGTTGGGGATAGGCGAGTCGCTCGCCAGTGGGTTCGTGAGGATTCCTGACCGTCCGGGTCGACGGCTTAACGGGTGATAGACCCGCTACGCCCCCGATCGGACGGTCCATATTGCGTGTTGGTCAGATCCGACGGCTAGCGGGTTTGCAGGTGTCGTGGCCCTATCTGTTAGCCCGCTTTTGGTGCATGAATCGTATTTAGAGATACCACATCTTCCTTGTCTTAGACGCAAAATAGAAGTTCCAGTCTTTGATACTTCATTGCATGATTGATTAACTGTAGCCACAAACTGCTCAACTTTCTTTACAGCATTTGTGCCCTCTCCTCTCATTGTATCGACCACTGCCAAGTCAGACATAAAACCAAAATGTAGAGGAGACTGTACCAGATCCTTTTCTACAGTATTAGAACCACTACTGGTAGCTTCTAGAGTAGAAATGCCTATGCCACTTTGGTTCATCGCAACTTCTTGTAATCGCAAAGGTATGAATCTTGCATCGTCTATTTATCCCTTACTTTGATTTGTACACTAGGATTGCGGTTCCATTCAGTCCTGTGTGTTGCTATTGGTGATTTCTTAAGGTTTATTTGTCCAGTGTGGTTCTGTTCCGGTATGTTTCGCTATGGAGCTTTTTCCTCGTGAGGAAATGAGGTTTTCATGTATTTTATTTTCTTTTGCTCCTAGAAAATTGTGAAACTAGTGCCTTTTCTATTCACACGGAAGGTAGGCCTTCACCCACCTCTAATAAAAAAAGACTTATTTATGGATTTTACGGGTCATCCATTTTTTAGATTTCACTAGCAAATATGCCTGTCTGTTGTAACGGAAAAAATGTATCAAAATGTTTATAAAAAACGGAGAGGGGAAATGCTACATAACTACTTACATTTTTTCGTTTTTTTATTAAATTTGACTGTTATACTTTATTTTGTGACAATTATATGACATCTAAAACACAACAATTAAATAATACGACAATGTATAATTATCACGTTTCTAAGAACAAAAATATTTGCTTGTACATAAATCACAAAAAATATTTGCTCGTACATACATCTGTTGGTACAATTAAATATCAAATTTCAAATTCTTTTTAACACATGTAAAAATTTGTAATTCAAGTCGGTGTAGAGTCATAGTTATCAATATGTTAGGGCTGGTATGTCCGATTATTATGAGAGGAGGCCTCTCTCGATTTTTCACATCGTGACATAATCGGGGATTGCACCGGTGCAATAATCGGGGATATACATACCGCATTGGGTTACAAACTACTTATGATCTAGTCTCACGGTTTGATTAGTTGGACTATCGACTGAACCGGGTTATAAGAGTTTTGCTTTTAATCAAAATTACATTAATAACTTCATGGTGGAAAACATTTCTTTTTCAATGAAAGGTTATGAGTTCAAAGCCTGTTGTCTTGCTTTTATTCTTTATTTTTACTTTTATTATTCATCTATCAGTTTTTTCCGCATTCATATTTATTGAACATGTTGGAATGGGAGAAAAAAGACAAAAAAATGGAAAAAAAGACATCCAAACGGAAAAAGAAATTGACCCTCTGCGTGACACACGAAAACACACGGACGGTACTCCTATGGCCCTGTTCGCGTGCCCTTAAATCCGGCTTGATTCGCTTCTTTTTTCATCCGGAACAGTATTTTTCTCTCACAAATTCCTTTAGCATTCCTCCAAATCATTCAAATTCCTCCAGAATTCCTCCAAGCAAACAGGCCCATATGCGTGACGAATGACTCTATCTCTTTCTCTTGATGAAAATTGGAACGTCCTAGAAAGAGAAAAAGAAAAAAGATCGATACCAAGATGCTTCTGAGGTCGGGGGGTGTGGAAACAGAAAACAAATGGCTGACCATGCAGAATGGCAACAAAAGTCAGAACGACTATCAACTCCAGGATGGTGCAGAACAGGAGCAAAACAAAAAGGAGCGGCAGAATGACTCTTGACTCTTGAGTCTCAGACGGGCACGGACATGGCGCGAGGGGCAGAGCGGGAGCAATACAGAAAGCAGCGGCAGACCAACTCCCAGACAGGCACGGACATAGAGTGAGGGCCGAGGGGAGCTTCTTCATTTTAGTTCCTATATCTTGTTTATTCTTATTCTATGATAAAGAACATAAGACAAAAAGAAATCGGATGATCCTAATCGGGTCAAAAAGATCTATTATTTATTTTGAATAGTGTATTTATTTTTAACGTATAAAAACATATTCCTTATTATGAATGTAATATACTGTATTTATTATTTTTAATATTTACCTTTTGGAAACAATAAGCGGAGGCAGGGTCGGTTTTTTTATTAAAGCATGTGGAGGAATAAACAAAACCATAACCTCTCACATACGTACAGCCGAAAAAAAATCGAACTCTCCTTATTATAGTATTTTAATATTAGAATCTAACTAGTACGAACGCGACTCATGAGTCTAGATACGGAAGGCGCGATTTAATACATCTTAGAATCGATATCGATTATCACGATACGAGCTGTTCTAACACGTACGGATCATATAAATGAGAGTGAGATAGGATTAAGATTCTTACTCAGGTTACTCAAGACCTAAAGGACCTATTTGGATTAGGATTTGGATTTGTACCTATCTAAGTTATCTCAAGACGGCCTACGTATGTTACTATATATATGAAAAACGGGAAGTTGCAGAGAGACGAATACAAATAGTTTTCACATTCACGAAATTAGTTAGAGGAGTCCGTATCCAAAAAAAAATGGTACCAAAAAATAGGTTGAAATTTTGTCTCTTTATTATTAGGGGTATAGATTTAAGCTTTATGGATTTTATAGATTTCATTTAAGTGGATTTTATGGGTCATCCACTTAAATAAATGTGTGAACTGCCATGGTCCACTTATTTATGGATCATCCACTTATTATATTTCATTTAAGGAAAGACTTCTTTAGTAGTTGTTCACCCGTTTAGGTACTAACCACAAAGTGTAGACGATTTTATGGGTTTCTTTTCAATGAATTTGTTTGATTAGTGACCCACAAAGTGTGTCTTTCACCATAACACACCGTAACACCGTCGGCAGAAGTGCGTGGAAGTGCGTCGGTCGCGCGAAGGAAAGGAGCGGGGTGAGTAAACGAGCTTTGCGGGGCGATTAGAAGTTAATCTGACAATAACATCCGGGTTTTTTAGTAGTAGATAGATATACATAGATTGATAGAGATGGAGACGATTGAGGTGGGGGAGAGAGAGAGAGAAAATTAACGGTAGAAATAGCACGTGCGGCCACAGATTTGCCTTTCCCGGCCCACTAGCCCAAGTTAATAATCCTTGATGGGAGGCCCAGGTCTCAGTTAAGGTCCAGTCTAACCCAATTAATCAAGAATCGTAACCCAATAGCCTACCGATCCAGATAAGCCCAATACGCGGACGGGCTTGATTAGGCCCATTTCAGATAGACCCGATTCGTCAAGGTTTATCGCAGAGGCGGGCCAATCTTCAGTCCAATGCAGCTGTTCTTCTGTTGCGTAGCCCAGCCCAGCATGATGGCTGCTAAAGAGGTCAGTCTTCTTCATCGCCGAAAGCAAGATAGCGAAGATCCAAACAGACATGACATAACCCCCGGTTTCATTGAACGTTTGTCGACTTGTGCGCTAAAGCAAAGCTGCTAGGAGTAGCTTTGTTGATAGCTTGGGCGCGGCTATCCAGAGATACTGCCAAGAAGCTCGCTCAGCCACACCGTTTGAGAAATTTTACAAATTTGAACTGAAATATTGGCAGAGAAGTTGGACTAATCATTGAGTTTGCTTTCTCGGAGTCCGAGGTAGATTTTCTACACCACATAAAACATACTGTATTTTTTTCTCACCCAATACTCGGCAGATTGTTTTCCGGATCAGATAACTTGTTCAAGTTGATGTACAGGTTACATTCTATTCAAAAGCGAGAAAAAGCAGATCGTCCGCGGGTAGGAAGGAACAGAGAAGAACCGGCGAGCACGCAAAGTTACAGGGCACAAGTGCATCTCAGAAAAAAAAAATGAAACGCTGGAATACCGCCGTACGAAGTTGATCGGACTGACTGACGCACTTGAATGCCGAATCATAACCCAGCGCTTTAATTCACATAATCAGACTTGCGATCAACCGACCGATCCATCACTCCGGGATGGCGACGAGCATCGACCGCCAGGGGCGCCGCATGAGCAGCCGGCGGCGGAACCCGCCGAACATGAACCTCCGGTGCACGGCCGGTGCGCCACGGTGCGCCTCACTAGCTGCCGGCGACACCGCAGCCGCCGGAGCCGCCTCAGGCCGAGCCAGCGCCGGCAGCAGCACCGCCACCGGCTGGCCGTGCTTCTTGGCGCCGCCATCGTCGCCAGGGTCGCAGTCATCCGTCATCACGAGGAGCTGCTCCAAGGAGCTTCGACTCAGGAGGCCGCTCTTCTCCCCCTCGCCATCCTCCTCCGCGCCCGCCGGCGGCGGCGGCTTGTTGCGGCCTTTGCCGAGGAGGAGGCGGCGCACGAGGATCCACAAGCTCCTCGCCTTCGGTGGCTTGTTGAGCAGCCTTGCTACGGCCATTATTCTCCTCGTCGCGCTCCAATAATTGGGCCCGTCTGATGTCTGATCAGTCAGTGTTGTGGACAGTGGACGTGCTGTTATAGGTAGGCCCTGTTCCATCGAAGGGTTGACCGATGCGAGTATTAAATATAGAATAAAAATGATTAATTATATAGTTTACGACTAATTTAAGAGACGAATCTTTTAAACCTAATTAGTCTATGATTTGACAATGTGGTGCTACAGTAACACGTGTGTTAATGACGTATTAATTATGTTTAATAAATTCGTCTCGTAGATTACTGACGGATTCTGTAATTTTTTTTTGTTAATACCCGAACACTTCATACGACACATTATGTCACACCCACACCCCAAACTTTACATTCTAGATTTAAACAAGTTCATAATAACCGTGTTCTTCCTCACATTTTAGGCCCCGTTCGTTTCGCTGAAAAAATAAAATAAAATACTGTTTCGGCTGATTTATTGTGAGAGAAAAATACTGTTCCGGCTAAAAAAAACAAGCTGAAAAAGATGGATTATAAGAGAATACAGGACCACCTGTGGTGTGCTATTGTCAGCTACTACCACTTGAGATGATCTAGTCTAGCTCTAGGTCTAGGATTATGAAGTTGAACCTGGAACGCTGCTCTCGTTATATAAGTATATTATATATATACTATCTATCAGTTTTGTCATGGACGCGTATGGTATTCTTCTATGCTTTCAGGGGAGTTATCCGGATCAGTCCCTGTTGTACGCAACCATTCCAACGAGGCCCTTGACTACTGCATACAACAGCTGCCACAGACAACAGCCAGGGCAGCTTTGGTACACCGCAAGGGTGTCGAGGTTCGAACTGCAAAAACAAATTCCCTGAATTTCTTTGTTTACGACGTGTTTCGCCTCGCATCGCCATTTGGAAGGCCGGGAGCGCGGCGCGGGGGCTGTGTCTGCCCACTGGGCCAAACAACAATTGCGTTGGCCAGCGTCCGCATCAGGATCACCGTCAGGCGCTAACTACACCGGCGCTAGAGGACGCGCGATTCTTGGTGGGGGTGCAAGAGAACCGCTGCTCGTGCTCGTGCTCGTGCTCGTGCTCGTGCTCGGACCAACGGTCGGCGTCGCCGCCATGGCTAATGGCGTCTTATCGTCGGAGCGTTGTATTTTACGTCGCCGTCGTCGGATCCCAGTTTTTGCACCGGGACAAAACGGGATGCGTGTGTTGTTGGGCGACGGGATTTGACGCGTTCGTTTTTAAGTAGTGGGGTGGTGCTGTGACTGGTTCCGACTGACGTGAACCCAATGGATATTTCTAGTGACAGTGTGCATTAGTGTTGTTTTTTTTTAAACGGTGCATTAGTGTTGTTGACTTTCTTTGTTTTAGACTATATATACTCACAAATGTTTCTCTTTCTTTCTTTTATACTTCGTGGCATTAGTGCTTCAGAAGAGATGCGCCTGACGAAGAGGCCCAAAAGTTTACATTGGGCTTTGTTAGATTTTGCACGACAGCCTGGCCCGGTGAACTTTCTTTACCGAAGTAGCCCGTGGACTTGTAGAGATGTGGTACGGCGTTACGCACGCCGCCGCAGCGTCGAGTCGTACGCCCCGCCCCGCAACCGCAGTCCGCAGACGGCCTAGGGCGAGGAGGCGAGGAGGACGATTCCGTTCGCCATTCGGGACCCAGGACTCCAGGAAGCCAGGAGAGAGACAGACGGCCAACCTGCGCGCTACCGTCTGACAGCGGCGATTGCCCGTCGTGGCGGTGGCGTCGCACAAGCTGCCGCCTCGCGTGGCGAGAACGGCTGGTTGTCTCCTGTTCAGGTACGCATATGCATTTTTATTCTTCCCTGTATGTATGTATGTATTGCCTAAGCGTATACAGGCCTGAAACTTCCATCAGAATTAGAAGATATGCATGATAGATCCCCCACTGATAGCTAAATAGATCATGTCTTAGGACTGCTAGAAACAGGAGCAATGTCGCAAACCCAGGAATGCCAACATCACTCAAACATGCATTCGGAAAAATCATGTTCACTCTCACAAAAATTGATTGCAGATAAGTGTGAATGCGATTGATAACATAAACATGGTGGACCAAATACTGGACTGTCAGCGAATTAGAGTACAATGTATACAGCTTCATTTCTTTGTTTTGTGTTGCTCCATTTCTGTCATCGGTAGTCCCCCTTCTTTTGTCAAAATGAAAAATAGTTTCTACAATTTTTGGCATGATACTGATTCTACTACTCTGCCTAATGTTTCAATTTGTATGCCAAGCTCCTGCTGTGGCTACATACAACATGACTTTACACTACGGACCAGTCAACAAAGAAAAAGGAAACAACAACTTACCCAGATGAATCAGTTCATTAACAAATCTCTATACTGTATACAATTCGTCCGATAAGACTTTATTTCTTCAGGATCAGTATATATACAAGGTACCTCATCCGCTAGCATTTGATGCCACTGAGAGCGTGGTTGATTGGCTATGGAATCTGTGGATTACCGAGTCAGGCGAATACTGTATGCTATTCGTCAGCAAGTGTGCATCTTCCTTAGGAGATGAGGAGCTCCTATCCGTCTTATTCTCTGGGGAATCCCCATTCTTGATACAGTTCAGGGCCTCCACTATTTCCTTCATTGACGGCCGTGAATCCCTTTCTAGCTGCAGACACTGAAATGCCAACTCAGCAACGAGATCTATCAATTTCTTTGTTTCATCATCAGTCTCGTACCCGAGCTCAGGGTCAACCAGTTGATCAATCTCGTGGTTCTGAATTCTGTTGAGAGCCATGTTGGCCAAGTTAATATCGTTGTGGCTCCTGCTCATGTCAACAGCTGGTTTAGAGGATATGAGCTCGACCAACACAACTCCGAAGCTGTACACATCGCTCTTCTCGGTTAGCTGGTAGCACTGGTGGTACACTGGGTCGACATAGCCTGGTGTGCCCTGTGGGACAGTTGATACATGGGTGACTTCAGGAGGGCACAGGCGCGACAACCCAAAGTCGGCAACTTTGACGTGGAAGCTGTTGTCCAACAGTATGTTGTTGGTCTTAACATCACGGTGTATGATTTCGACTGCATGGAGGTATGCAAGTGCTTCAGCTGTTTCTATGGCAATGTTCATCCTTAGAGGCCATGTAAGGCCACGTTCTGATGCACGGGATCCATGAAGATGGTCTGCAACTGTCCCATTAGGGATGAACTCGTACACAAGCATAAGGTCACGGCTGCTACGAGACGTGCAGCCATATAGGATGACTAGGTTCTGGTGGAGGAGGCGGGACAAAATGTCTACCTCATTTATGAATTGTTCAACCCGTTTGTAGTTGTTCTTGTAGAGGCGCTTAACTGCAACTACTCTCCCATCCCGGAGTTTCCCTGAAGAATAAAAGGGTTACCTTGTCATGTAAAGTCAATAAGAAGAAGATAAATAATATTTTATGCATAGCTCCTATCGTTCACAGTTTCATCTGTTAATGTAGAAATGATGAGATGCAGACTGCAGAGTTAAGAATGACAAGGGATTTCAGTAAATAGTATTCCCACCTTTGTAAACAGTTCCAAAACCACCATCACCAAGTTCCCTTGAGTCACTAAATCCATCGGTAGCTTCTTCAAGTTCCTCATAAGTGAAAATATGTGGAGAGCCACCCAACTCAAGGTCTTTGCTATATGACTGCATTGAAGATTCGCTACGCATGAAGCCATTTGGTGCTCTAGCCTGTTTCCTCGTCTTGCGCTTGTGCCAGACAAAAAAGAAGCATGCTACCAATAGACAGCCGCCTCCTACTCCACAGGCTGCCCATAATAGTGTATCAACATTAGCAATATGTGGTAACCAATTGATCCTAGACATTCTGAAACATAAGATGCTAAAAAGTTCGTGTAGTGCAGGAAATGGGACCCAATATAATAGATACAAAATACAATACATGGTTGGTACTCACCAATTCCGACTACCATACTTGTTTTGATTTTTCCTCCTGCATAAGAATAGTAACTGTGAATAGCTTGCTAATTTAAATGTAATATTTTCAGATTAAATTAGTCTATAGCCTTCCATGGCTGTCAGTTAAGATATGACAGTATATATGAGGAGAATAGAAAATAAAAAGAACTGTTCAAGGAAAAAAGAGATGTATGTTTAAACATAGAAATGCTCGTTAGCATTCGATGTCCAGCAATAGTGACCATTTTGCACCTTTGTGTGGCATGAGAAAATATAAGCCTGTACGGCTGTACAACATAGATGTACTTGTAGATATTAAATAGGTATATTTGCAGTGTTTACTGATGATAAACCTGCAAATTCTCAGTGCCCTACAGCCAGAATCAAACATGATGTCATCCTGGAGACAAAGCCACACTATTTGGTCTCTACAGGCAAAAAATTCCTACTACCATTTCCCCAGTTCGATATACAATGGTCAATTATCAGTGCAGGATATATATATCGATGCACTGAATATCTCTCTCTGATCTCCAGAAACATCATGGAAAAGCAGAAGCATGGCTATGTTACAACCTAAATATTAATGAATTGTCTAGGTATAAATGATTATGGTAAGAAATTGAAGGTGTAAAGTTGAAAAAGACAGCACAAGAAAATGCAGCAACTGCTGGATTTCAGATCCTCAATTGAAGGTGGTACCAACACCATCAGCTTGTTAGAAGTAAAAGAAATAAAAATCTTGACTTCTAGATCATAATGACATCAAAATTGTATGTCCATATATAGATTATGTGGTCTTTGTAACTGCTGAAAACCATGATTAGTGACAAGACAAAAAAATATTTCAGACAAGACAAAACCACGATTGAAGCACATCTGGGATAGGTTAAATTAGGATGGACAACAGTAATCCAGTGCCTTGTTTGAAACTTTCTTGCATTGTTGTTGGTTACCATTATTGACTTTGACTTTGACTTCATCGAATAGTCATAAAATTCCTTGGTCATGATTGCTGGCCCAAACTATCTATATATTCACCAGCAAATGGAAGAAAATTTAAAATGGGGGATGACTAGAGGGTCAATTTTCTGTCCTCATTCCTCAAAAGAACCTTAAAGGGTAAAGCAGTACTCCAAACATAGATGCGTGAAGAAACACTTCTAAGATGAGCATGGGAGGGTTTTGAGATCAATCTAATTTCAAATTATAAGCCAAGGTGTTGGTACCACCAACCAGTGGTTCCTAGGTTCTCTACATAGAACCAAAGATGCAGTTAGATAAGAGAGAAAATAGCCCTCAGAAATCGTAGCCAGAAAGTAAGCAAATCCTTACGCAAACTGACTCTTCACACAAGCCAGAAAAGTCTTGGTGGAAGAAAATAGCACAGACACGCCATGCTCACAAAAGGCATGCAGGAGCAATATGATGCAACGAGGAAACATCAAACATGAGAATCAAAATAAACAACACCAAGGAATCTTGTGAATATCAAATCATCAAAAAAATTGTCCAAGCCATGCAGACTATATCACGTTTTGCAGTTGAAACATGACTAATCACATCACATGGGTATGATTGCACCCCATATAAATTCACTGCAGTGTGTTCTTCTCAACTTTAGAAGCTTGATTCCACAACAGATAAATTCAATTGTTTTCAAATAGTGTAGTTGAATACTTCAACCAATGTGTTTGACTATAATACAGTGGGCCTCAATGTCCCAATCAATGGAATAACTGACACTAATCAACCAAAAGATAATTTGCCATTGAAGCAGACTGTCCACGTAAAAGCGGGACAAACTTTTTTCCAATCAACATTGTATATTCCGTGCAGCAGTGATCACGCTAAACTGTATGAAGACGACCTGTTGTTATTATTCAATTAGTACGGATAGCGACTTTATGTCATTGGCAGGACTGTATTTGGCACCCAAATGGACACTACAGAATCATTGAATCCTTTGTATAGTTGCATTGCATGACCTAAGAACTACTGGTTTAGTTCGAGAAAAAAGAACTACTGGTAAAGTGGTAATTGACTACTAGAAGAGTAGGAGTAAAGCAATCCTCCGTTAATTGTGCTTGAACTTCTCTGATTTTTCAGTCCCCCTTTTCTTTATGTGTGTATGTGTGTGTGTTTTGTCTCCTCTTTGTACTATTTGGGATAGGCCAACTTGCTCCTACTTCCAGATTAGCAGACTAATGCTATTTCCAACAAAGAAGACTAAGCCGAACTTGCTGAGCATTTTAAATTTCCTGAACTCACCGCACTTGTCACCGGAGCAATCACAGGCGAACTTGGTGCCGGTGTCGTCATAGTACCTGCATTCCCCGCCGCTTGCCATGCAATTGAGGCAATCGTCTGGCACCGCTTTCCACTCCACGAGGAGTCCATTCTTCATGCTGGTGATGTAGTCGTCCCCATTTCCATCGGGAGACCCGAGAAACGGCACGACAGTGAAGAGGCAGCCCGGCGGGATCCCTCCCTGGATGCCGTGGCTCGAGAAATTCCGGCCGTTGCCGAGCCGGACAAAGGAACTGTTGTCGCAAGGCAGCCTGTGAAACCCAGCCGACTCCGCCGGTGGAGACCCCGTGCACTTCCCAAGGAAGAGCAATTCTTTGTTGGTTTTGCTGAACACGAATGCGGGCGAGAAGAGCGAGATGTTCATCGTTGGCGCTGGGCAGCCGGTGTGTAGGGGGAGGTTGTGGTCCACCACATGGAAGGAGTTGTTGTTGGGGAAGATGCTGAGTACCTGATACGCCTGGTAGACGGATGTAGTCAAGAAAGCGCCGCTGCTGTTGCATTTGAGCTGGAAGGACGGCGGTCCGCACGGCGGCCGGCCGGGCTCCTCCAGCCAGAACGGGTAGGTGATGTTGAGCCCCCCGCATGCCTTGGGCCAGCAGCCTGACGACTCTTCCGCGCTGGCCGCCGCCGGTGGGAGGAGTAAGGAAGCGAGTAGCAGGAGGAGGAATGGTTGCATAGCGGATTGGGGATGGAGGGGGTGTCAGCGGCAGAGTGGTTTGGATTCCAGAGTTCGGCCAGGGACCTCCGGACCCGAAGAGTGAGCAGGGAAAATGGTGGGACGAGGGACGGCCGGACGGGACGGGTATGACGATGACGAGGGGATAAGAGGACAGAGGACGGTGGCAACTGGCGAGCCCTTTGATCCAAGCGTTTGATTACTAGTCTTGTTGTACGTATTACTGTTTTTTTTCTGAACTTCTTTCTGTTCCAGTTTAATACGAGTAGTATATATACTGTATTTCGTTTGACTTCCGTGCTGCCGGCCCCTGACGGCGAAGTGCCGGCGGCTAAACTACAAAACGACTACCGTGGTTGGGAGCGACGACACGCGTTTCGCTACGGTCCTTATCAAATCAGCGGGTAAACATGCTGATCGGTGGTTTGGGCTGCCAGGTCCGTGCTTTTCGGTCTATCCTGTGGCTGCTCATGTTCCTGTGGAGTTGTGGTGTGTTCGACAATTTTTAGACCAGTGCCAAATGAATGCAATTCTCTCTATCCTATAGTAGTAGTTCTTGATTCCAATTACGAACTTACCAGACGGTGATGGCGACGGCGGCAGTTGCCATGTCAAGAGGAATCCGCCACTGATGAACTCCGTGTAGTTTGCTGGGTTCACCTCGCCGGGCCTCGCAAGCATAGGCACGACGGTAGCGTTGCAGCCCTCCAAGAAGTAGCTGCCAGGCACGTTGGGACCCTCTGTGACGCCGACCAGCGTCCTGTTCCCGCACGTCGTGTCCACGAGCCCACGGCTCTTGCGCACCGCTGGCGCCGGCAGCTCCACGCAGTCGTAGAAGATCATGTTCTGGTTAACTGGGCTGATCGAGAACGAGGGGACGAACTTGGAGGAGCTGTTGTTCGTCGGGGAGTGGCAGGGCTTGGTGGCGGAGCTATGGAAGTCCTCAAGCTTGTTGACATCGGCGATGAGCAAGGAGGAGTTGTCGTAGAAGATGTCGAGAATCCGGGGCGAATATCTACTCGACCCGAAGTATGGGATGTTGTTAGAGCAGCGAACCTGGAACCCGATCACCAAGCAGTTGGTATCCGTTGCGTGGTCGGCGACGATCCCGAACGGGAAGGAGATGTTCACGCCGCCGCATAGCGTGGTCGGGCAGAGCTCTCCTTGCCAACGTTGGTGCCGCCGTCGCGAGCATCAGAGGCAACGACCACCACGCCCATGCCGTCCAGAGCGAGGAGACGAGGGAGAGCCACGGTAAGGACGGAGCCACAGCCATGGATGGGAGCATAGCAAATTAGCATCACCAAGTGGTGAAGGTGATTCGACTAGCTACAATCGATGATGGTGGGAGAAGGAATATCACGAGCGCGCAAGTGGGTAACTACAAATGGTGAGGGTGAGTCCGCGCGTCCTGTGTGGACACTGTAGGGGGCCGAAACCTTTGACTGGATGTTTTGCAAAGGATGTTTTGGCCGTCGTCGTCCGCGCACGGGAATTCCTGAGCTGCTGGATAGACACTGGACAGTGGCAGCCACTGACGTGACCGGATGCGCGCGCCCTGATCAGCTCCGGCCACCGTGTAAGGCACGCTCCTGTCGGCCAATAAGCTCGTCGTCCCACTTCTTTGTCAAACCCTGGACTGGTATTAGCGAACGGCGACGACTGTACACACAAACCGGACTAGCAGACTCTTTTTCCAAAAGAAAAGGTGGTCAACGGAATGCGCTAGATATAATTTTGACTTGCAGTTTCAACTTTCACACCTGAATATGTTGGCAAAAGCTAAGGAAGTGTATTGACAACAACCAGAAGTGGTTTTTACAAGCCCAATTACTACTGATTTTTGCACGGTGCATTTAAATGTGTCTGCCACAAATTTTCTTTCTTAGACAAATGTGTTTCTGGGGCTTGCAAAGGTAGCAATAGCTTTTTTCGTAGATAAGGGCGATAGGCTCGTGCTAGGAAAAATATCCATTGGAATCTTGTCAGTGTCAGCCAAAGCAACAGTTCTACTATTATCCTTAATTGCCAGTGAAAAAAACGCAAAAACCCTGAAATTATACATATAGGGCCACTTAAGATTGGCAATATATTCTACTACCAAGCTGAGGAGTGCAACCCTATTAATTTTGCTACTTGCATTCAAATTTTACTATTTCACTCAAAAAATCACTTAAAAGTGAATTATTCTAAGAGAAATACAAACATTCCTCAACAGAGTGCTAATTTAAAGGCAAATAATCCACATTCTATAACTACTCATCCTGCTGACAACTTCTTCGCCATACTCTGTTTGTGTGTGTTTTCTGGAGGTCGTGGGCGATATGCACATCTTCTTGCTCTGAGAAGGCCAAGACTACATAGCATTTTACATCAAATAAGATAGTTTTTCTTTTAGTTGAATTTCCCTTTTTCTCTTTGTTAGTATTGTGCGTGGAAATTGTTGAAATCAGACGCTTTAAAGAATTTAATGGTTTGTCTCAAATGTAGACTTTAAAGTACACTTTTCGCTAGTATGAACCAATGAAAATGGAAGGTCAAGTTCTTTGATTGAAAGTTCCAATCAAGGCTCCACTGAAAGTTGGATGCTAGTTGAAAGTTGTATTTGTTTGATTGGAGCTTGGAAGTCATGGTTCACCCCAGTTGAAACACTTAATTCTATCACTAAGTTGAAAGAGTCAAACTGTTATGTATACCGGTGAGGAAAAAAGAGTAGTTGCACCTATAACCTTAGTAGATACGCTTTTGGCTGCTTTTGGCTTTGTAGGTTTAACATGAACATGTTGGCAAAAGCTAAGAAAGTATATTACAACAATCTAAAGTGATTTTTGCCTTTTTTACGGCAAAGCCACCGAAGCTTCAGGCAAGTGCTCATATTCTTTCTTTTTTCAAAAAAAAAAGAAGTGCTCATATTCTTTCGTTTGATGCGGTCTGTCAGAGCACTAACGAGAACAATCATACGCGAAGAGGACACGAGAAAGCTAATTAATGGCATTGGCATGGCAGGTGAAATTGACACCCGGCGAGCACTCCATCCGCTGCGCCGGCAGGGAAGATGGCACCAGTGATCACACGCGTTTATCTATAGGATTGCGGCGTGGCCAGTGCGCGCACCACACGTGAACAGTCCTGGGCTCCCGCCAGGCAACTCGTCAAATGTCACTCAGTCAGTGCAGACTGCATGCAGCTGCCGCGCGCCAGAGGTACCGCTACCGGTGAATTGAGGGAAGCTTGCCAGCAAGGTCACTGAGAGTACGTGACATGAGAGCTAGTACGTGCTTCGTGCAATTAGTGTGTCAGTAAGCACCAAGATCTCCATAGGAAGGATAACGCTCGATCGCTCCAGTGGGGAGCACTGACGCGACGCCAACGCGCCAGCGCCACGCCGCAATCTGCATGATGCAACGGGACCAAGAAAGTCGTGCGGCTAAAACGACCAGCACTATTAGAATTATAAAATCGTAGCTTTTATTTTTTAAAATCCAAAATTAACCCGATAAACTTGGATCACAAAGGCGTAAATTGTATCATTTATATCATAAAACTTGAAATTTAAAAAACTATACCAGGGATTGTTGTGCGGCCAGTGCGCGCACGACACCCCCGGCATGCAATTCGTCAGTGTCGCCACCAATTGAGCTCGAACACGACACACGAGATAATAACCATCACTTCCAGCTGCCGCTGGGCAAAACTAGCTACCGGTGGATCGAGGGAACAGGCAAGGTGGCCAAGGTCACTCAGGGTGAGATAAGAGCTACTCCTGCGTGCAAATGGGGACCTAATTCCATGGGGCCTACGAAGGATATGACTATGAGCTCCTCTCACTTCTATATGTAAGCCCTGATTCGAAGCTACTAGTATATATATATATATAGACCAAAAGAAGTATTCCTCTTCCTGCTAAGCTGATAGATAGATAGACTCGGTATAATACTAGTTCCAAGAGCGAAGTTACCTGGCGGCGGTGGCGGCGGCGGCGGCGGCAGCCACGGCCATGTCGCTAGGAAGCCATCACTGACGAGTTGCTCGTAGTTGGTTGCGTTCACCTTGCCGGACACCCCGAGCACCGGTACCATGGTAGCGTTGCAGTCCTCCAAAAAGTAGCTGCCTGCTGACTCGTCGGGACGCCCATCGGCGGCACGAACAAACGTGTTCTTGTGGCATACCGTCTCCACGAGCCCCGCGCCTGGCGGCGGCGACTTGGTGCAGTTGTAGAAGATGAGGTTCTGATTGACGGGACTGACCGAGAACGGAGGAACAAGACGGGACGAGGTGTTGGCTGTCGGGATGCGGCACCCTTCGGGGCTAGACCTATTCAAATATGCTAGTCTATCGGCGATGAGCAAGGAGCGGTTGTGGTTAAATATGCTGTGGATCTGCATGCGGTGCTCGCTCTGATAGTATCCGAGGTATGGGATGTTGTTGTTATAGCAACGAACCTGGAACCCAATCCCGGCGCCGCAGTTGGTCTGCTCGGCGCCCTTCGGGATGAGCCCAAACGGGAAGGAGATGGTCACGTCGCCGCATGAAAAGGGCGGGCACTGCTCTCCTCCTGCTTGCCCATCTGCTGCCGCCACCGGCGATGGTAAGGATAAGGCCACCCACACCGACGACGAGACTAGGAAGAGCAGCAACGAGGATGGAGCCAGAGCCATGGAAAGCTTCAAAGATGGCATTAGCAGGACGAATAGAAGGGTGAACCGCTCACACTGGCCTCACAGGCAAACAGGTAGTGGCAGAGTAAATAGGTGAGTCCGCGTCGTCGTCGTGTGTGCGTAGACCCGAAAACTTTGACTCGGGCCGCCGTCATCGGAGCACGGAATTTCCGAGGTGCCCGATGGACGGGGCACGGCGAGGGCGACGACTGACGTGACCGTGGACGCGCGGTCCCCCGGTAAGCAGGCACGCTCCTGCCGTCCGACCAACGAGCTCCTCTCACTTTTTCCAAACACATACACCAAGCCACTATATATATTCCTATTCCTACGGGGAGACTAGCTATAGGAAGACTTTGGAAGTGGTCATCGCAATCGCAATGCTCTAGATATGATTTTGGCTTCTAGTTCCAACCTGAATATATATATGTTTGCAAAAGCTACCAAAGTTTACAACAGCCTAGTGTCGGTGTGTTTTTTAACGGAACTCATGTACTCCAGATTTTGCACGGTTGATTTATGTTGATGTGTGTTTGCCACAAACAAAATCTCTCTATTGGTATCTTCTCTCTTAGACGAATGTGTTTCTGTTGATTTCGTGAGAGGGCCTGTAGCTTACAAGAGTCACGGTAGCACCTGACATCTAGGATTTCACGGCAATGATAGGCGACGTTTCTGTTAATAGCGAGACGTCTGTGATGCCTTGTCAATCTCGTCTTGAGAATTTACTAGTTCAGTCTTCGAAATTGCTAAGAGGGGTAAGGTTTGCATGCGTACGTTATTAGAGGTGAGTGTGCGCACGTTATACTGTGTAATTGAAAAAAAGTGTTTATGTCGATTTTCTAGCGCAGGGAATCTGTTATTGCAAACGTAGCAATAGCTATTTTGGCGGATAGGTGCCAACATACTTGCGAGTGAAAGAATCTTGTCACGGTCAGTGTCGGTGTTTCGGAACCGGGGGTTCTTAACCGACTAGTAAATTTATGCTGCGTGCTCCCAATTCCGGATGGTGATACAAAGAGACACAAGGTTTATACTGGTTCGGGCAATGAATGCCCTACGTCCAGTCTGAGAAGATGTTCTTGTATTCCTTGCACCGGGGTGCTCGTAGTAGGGGTTACAAAATTTGGGCGAGAGAGGGAGTTCGTCCCGGATCTCCGTGAGGGGAGGTGATATGAATTACGAAATGAGGCGTGTTGTTCGTGCGGTATTCGTGACTCTATCCGCCGTCCCCTAGAAACGGTCTGGCCGCCTCCTTTTATAGCCGCAGGAGAGAAACCAGGAGTACATAAGAGAGCTACACGGAAGCGGACTATTCGATGACGTGTTTACTCCTGAGCAAACATGACGTTGTCGTGGGAGTTCCCGTAGATGTCTAATCGGTATGGTCTCCACTTTTGCAAGTAACATGCTGCGCATTTGTTGGCTTGGTGGATTGCCGGCTCGGCGGCATCATAGCCCGGTCGTCTGCCGAGGCTCTGTTGTGCGAGGCTGTTGTCTTAGAGGCTGCCGTGTCGAGGCCTCGAGAAGTGACCCAGTGCGTATGCGGGTCTCGGCGGCCATCAGCGAACAGTCACGAGACGTCGCGCCTACGGGATCTGGTACTGTGTTGTCGATGGGATGGTAAAAAAGGTGATCCGACCGTTGTCCCGTCGCTCCTGTTGCAGCGCACTGCCGATCGTGGCTTACGTAGCGGGTGCAATCGGCGCGTTAATCGGATCTGACGACCGCCAAAGAGACCTTTGAGGCGGAGGCGATGAGGTTGCGGATTTGAGCCCGCCTCGGGCGAGGGCGAGCGCGCCAATCCGTCCGAGGCCCTACCGGGGGGTCTCGGGCGAGACGGACGGGCGAGGCGGAGAAAGATCAGTGAATCCGAGGCCCCGTCGAGGGGGCTCGGGCGAGACGGAGCTGTCGGTCCGCCGATTCCGAGGCTCTGACAGAACCCGTTCGACTCCCCACGCTTGCGATGTCTTTGGTGCGGGAGTTAGGCAGCCACGGTGGTGGTAACCCTCGCTGCGCCGCCCGTCGCAGATGGCGGCGGAGGTTGACGCGATCGGCGTGTAGTCGATCACTTGTCATCTTGTGCCATCGTGCGTCTGTCGGAGTGGTTGGGCGCTTGGATGCGACGTTCGGTCAGAGCAGTTCGGTCGAAGAGGCGGTCACGGGGCTGGTCCCGAGCCGGCCTCGCGCGAATCGGAGAATTGGCACTTCTTCCGAGGCCCCGGGCGAGGGGGGCTCGATGAACGGGCCTCGACGAGGGGGCCTCGGCGAGGCGGTCTCAAGTAGTCGGTCGAATCGTTTGCTTCATTGGGGCTCGGCGGACGGGGGTCTCGGGCGAATCAGAGATTTCGGCCGAGACCTCGTTTGTTTATTCCGTTGGTTCTGTTTTTAGGGTCTAAGCAGTTTTTCGATCTTTGCTTGGGGTACCCCATTTTCTGGTATCCGACAGTAGCCCCCGAGCCTCGGGCGGGAGTGTGGGATACTCTCCCCGAGGTTTTGTCAAGACTTTTGTTTCTCAGTGGCTCTTGTCGGGTTTGTTTTATACTTGCAATTCCGGTGGGTGCGCGCGAGCGCACCCGCCGGGTGTAGCCCCCGAGGCCCAAGAGGAGTGAGCTTACTCCTTTAGGGGCTTTTTCTTCGTTGAGTGAGGCGCTCTATCGCATTTGCTAGACCCATGAGAGCGAGCTCGGGTCGCTTGTTTTCGTTTGGGGTGCAGGAGGAGCCCCCGAGCCTGCCGAGCCCTCGCGTGCGATCCCGAGCCTCCGCGCGGAGCGAGAGGGCGATCAGGAGTTCCCCTGGCTTTTTGTATGACCCTCGCACATCCTTTTCGATCGGAAGGAGGGGTGGAACATGCCAGGCTACCCTCGGTGGGCGCGAGCGGTGACATTTCCGGTGAGCTTTTATCGGGTAAGTTCGAGTGGAGGCCCGGGCCCCATTCGATAGGGGTCGGCTAGTGGTCCGGAGACGCGCTCCAAAAAAGTACCGGAAGGCTTCCCTAGCGGGTGCCAGGGCCGTTCGATTGGCCCTAGGGGATCGGTGCCTCCCTACGGTGGGATCCCCTTTAGAGAGCTCCTGCTGGTCTCGGACATGACTTAGGGCATCCCAAGCAATCGCTTGCCTGGGCCTCGGCCATGTACGGGCTCGCCCATAGTTGTCCCTGACTCTGTCGTCCTGAGGCGGCTGTCGAGACCATAAATGGCCCAGCCTTCGAACCTCTGGACCGTAATGGGCTAGGTGCCCTTTTTTGTCGCGTTTTTCCGACCCTCGGGGTGTAAGGATGCAGGAAGAGCCCCCGAGCCTCCGCACATAGCGAGAGGGCGATCAGGAGTTCCCCTGGCTTTTTGTACGACCCTCGAGCATCCTTTTTGCTCTGAAGGAGGGGTTGTTTGCCGAGCCTTTCGCGTGCGAGCCTAGGGCCACTGGGTCTCGGCAAGGTTGCGTGAAGAGCCCCGAGCCTCCGCAGCGTGGCGAGAGGGCGATCGGGAGTTCCCTGGCTTTTGTACGACCCTCAGTGTTTGTTGAGCCCTTCGGCGTGCGAGCCTAGGCCACTGGGTCTCGGCAAGGTTGCGGGAAGAGCCCCGAGCCTCCGCAGCGTGGCGAGAGGGCGATCAGGAGTTCCTCCGGCTTTTTGTATGCGACCCTCGCGCATCCTTTTCGCTCGGAAGGAGGGTTGTTTGCCGAGCCCTTCGCATGCGAGCCTAGGGCACTGGTCTCGGCAAGGTTGCGGGAGAGAGCCCCGAGCCTCCGCACGTAGCGAGAGGGCGTCGGGAGTTCCCCGGCTTTTTGTACGACCCTCGCGCATCCTTTTCGCGCTCGGAAGGAGGGGTTGTTTGTCGAGCCCTTCAAGCGTGCGAGCCTAGGCCCGGGTCTCGGCAAGGTTGCGAAAAGAGCCCTGAGCCTCCGCCGCGTGGCGAGAGGCGATCAGAGTCCCCCGGCTTTTTAAAGCGACCCTCGCGCATCCTTTTCGCTTCGAAGGAGGGGTTGTTTTCCGAGCCCTTCACGTGCGAGCTTAGGTCACTGGCTGGGTCTCGGCAAGGTTGCGGAAGAGCCCCGAGCCTCCAGCGGAGCGAGAGGGCGATCGAGAGTTCCCCGGCTTTTATGTCGACCCTCGCGCATCCTTTTTACGCTTTCGGAAGGAGGGGTGGAACATGCCGAGCTACCACCTCGGTGGGCGCGAAAGGTGACATTTCCGGTGAGCTTTTATCGGTAAGTCCGAGTGGAGGCCCGTGCCCCATTCGATAGGGGTCACTAGTGGTCCAGGACACGCTCCAAAAAGTACTAGAAGGCTTCTCTAGCGGGTGCCAGGGGCCATTCGATTGGCCCTAGGGGCTCGGTGCCTCCCTACGGTGGGATCCCTTTAGAGAACTCCTGCTTGGGTCTCGGACACGACTTAGGGCATCCCAAGCAATCGCTTGCCTAGGCCTCGGCCATGTAACGGGCTCGCCCATAGTTGTCCCCTGACTGCAATCCCGAGGCGGCCGCCGAGACCATAAATGGCCCAGCCTTGAACCTCTGGACCGTGAAGCGGGCTTTGCGTGCGGTTCCTTAGCTCGGAAGGAATCGGTGGGGGTATTTCCTTCCATCGGTGACAACGGCGGCGTAGCGTTTTTTGGCGGTCTTTTTCGGGAGCTGCCGTTCTTCTTGTGACGTGGTGTCGATGGATGGGACATAACCATCTGCGCAATTAAATGTGGAGAAGGTGGGCGCGTGGGCGGAGAGATCGGATCTGGATTATATGCGCCGGATCTGAGGGAAACTTCCCCGATTTCGTCGCCCAGCGGTTTCGTCTTACCCCTGCACAAATACATAAAGAGACTTGCCCCTCCCCTCATTACCTTGCCTGCATTTGCTTTCGCCGCCTCCAAGCCGTTGCTGAGAGCATAAAGCGCCGGGGAGAAGAAGGGCGAGAGAGATCGATTGAAAGAGAGAGAGAGAGAGATTTACCGCCGTAGCAGCGTCCTCCACCGCGCAATGGCTGGTGGTCCTGTCATCCTCCCGGCGGATCCCTGGGAGCGGTCTGACGTCACCGTGGAGAAGCTGCAGTTGTTGGTGGATGCCGGTCTCCTCCGCCCGATCACCGATCCTGACGAGCCGGAGTGGATTGCTCCGGGGAATGAGTCGGAACCGAGGCCACGTGATGGCTACGTGGTGAGCTTCGTCGTCTTCCACGAGCGAGGCCTCGGCTTGCCGGCGGAACAGTTCATGCGGGCGCTCCCGCACTACTATGGCGTGGAGCTCCACAACTTCAGCCCCAACTCCATCGCATAGGCGGCCATCTTCGCCTTCATTTGCGAGGGGTACCTGGGGATCGCTCCCCACTGGGAGCTGTGGCTCCATTTGTTTCGGGCGGTTTTTACCACCAAGCCAGCGAGAGCGAAGGGGGCTCGGAAGGCGTTGAGGGCCGGCGGCTGCACCCTTCAGGTGCGCCAAGACCGGCAGCACCTCTACATCCCAGCCCAGCTGGCATCATCCAACCGTCGTTGGTATGACAGCTGGTTCTACCTTCGTAACGGCGACGACGGGCTTCCCCTTATACCGGGCGGGTTGTGGAGAGTCAGCCGGAGAAGTGGGGGTACGGCGTCATCAAGCCCGATCAGCCCAGGCTAGAACCGCTCCTGTGGGCCCTGGGGAAGCTGCGTGATCGCGGCCTTACGGCGGCCGTGGTCGTGGCGGCTTTTCACCGCCGGAGGGTGTTGCCGCTGATGGCTCGGCGGCGACGCCTGTTCGAGATGACCCCGAGCGATCCGATCGAAGGCATCAAGATGTCCGCCGCCTTCTTCGATGAGGAGATCCTCGTCCGGGTAAGGGAGGTGGTGGATGGGAACCGAAGATTGACGGCTTGATGCCGTTCCCGATCGCCTGTCGCGGTACATTTCCACAGTAAGTTGGGTGTTGCCGAGGCCTTCGCGACCTTCTTGCTCATTGCTTTTTTCGCCCGTTGCCTTATTTCATTGTTTTGCTCTGGGGATAAGGGACGTGCGAAAACTCCCGCCGCCTGTTCTCGAGGGCGCCCGGTGGCGAGCCATGAATAGGGCGTCTGTTGAGGAGCGAAGAAGAAGAAAGACGCCAAGGTGGCAAGGCGCACGAAGAGGACCCTTGAGCGCGAAAAAGCTGGGCGCGCGCCGCCGCAACAGAGGCTCGACGGTCTCCGTTGGAGTCGTCTCCCTCATTATCGGTGTCCGGATTCCTCGAGCGACGATGGCGAGGGTCGAGGAAGGAAGGGTACCCTATACCACCTCCCCGACGTTAGGGAGGTGGCGACCGAGGTGTCTCTCGGTAGACGTCCGTCTCGCGTTATCGAGGGCAACACGCCCGAGACGCAGCGTCTTCTATCGGCCCGTGGGCTCGGCGGAGGAGGTGGAGCAAGCGACGCCGGGATGGCTCAACCGTGTCCGCGACGGTCGAGGGGTGCTGCCGGGTCCGGCGAAGACTAGCCGGTACCGGCGGATATCTGAAGCCGTACCACCACCGCCACCGCCGCCGTTCTGCAGAGGGGGAGGGACGCCGTCGTAAGCGCTTGTGTCCTCGTTCGCGGTAAGTGTATTTTTTGGCAGAGTTTGTAGTATTTCCTGCTTGCCCCTCGGTCGTCTGGCCCGACCTTTAGGGCGTCTTCGTTTCAACCGAAGCGTCGGGTGGAGGAACCCGCCTTGGCGCCCATAAGGCGCTCAAGGTGAGCACCAGCTCCACCGCTCATCGGGTGGCGGAGGCGCAGGCTGTCGTGCAGCATGGCGCGGCGTCGGGCGGGGCCGGCCCGGAGGAGCCGGCTGCTCAAGGAAAGGGCGCCGAGGTGGCCACGGAACGAGCGGGGGAGGACGAGTCCACGCCCCGCGAGGTCGTGGGTCTTGGGGCGAATGAGGCCGAGGTGTCCACCACTGCTGAGGCCATCGGGGGTGAGGCCAGAGCCCCCAAGCCTTCCGAGGCCAGGGCGGTGGACGCCGCCACCGAGGTAGAGATGGCAGAGGCCAGAGCCTCCGGGTCCGTTGAGGCCGAGGCGGTTGGGACAGAGGCGGGGCAGGCTTCGGCACCGCCCCTGGTTCAGACGATCTCGTCTGAGGATTCTTCCTAGGGGAAGGAGGCGGCGGACGCCGAGGCGGCGAGCACCGCGGGGCGGCCGGTCCCGACTCCTGCCGAGGGGAGTTCGGTCCTTGTCCGGGTCCGACCCGAGCCCCGCGGGTGGGATAGCCCGCGTGTTGTATGGGGAAACCGGGCCGACCCTGAGGGGGAGCCTGTGTTTGCCCTTGAGGACGTCGTCGAGGGGGGGGGCGCGGGACACCCTCGAGCAATACCGTGAATCTGGCGGTGCGATCGATCTGATAGCCGATGATACTGTTATGCAAAGGACCTGCCGGTGTTACCCAGTACGCGATTTCCTTTCTCGTGTCGCGTTGTTTTTTTCTCCGAGCCCCCTTGTGGTGTTTGACGACGTCTTTGCTCATTTCAGAGCTCGAGACCCGGTCCCTTGGGAAATCGTTGTTCCTATGAAGGAGAGGGGCGTCTGGGAGCAGCTCCGTGACAAAAGGGCTGCTTGTCGACGCCAGGAGCTCTTGTCGGTCTGCGGAGTGCTGAAGTGGAAGACCTCCGCCTTGTTTGTCGACTGAAGGCCGAGGTGGCCATGGCTAAGGAGCGATCTGCCCCTTTGGTGGCGAAGATCAAGGAGCTGGAGGAGGAGTGGGATTCCCTCAAGTCCCGGGCCCAAGAAGCAACGGCGTCGCCCAAGGCCACCACTGGCAAGGCATTGGGCGAGAAGCAGTGAACATCGGTGACAAAAGTCGCTTTGGCAGAGGCTACCAAGGCGGCCGAGGCCTCTCAAGTCGAGGCTTTAGCCTGGAAGAACAAAGCCGAGGGTAAGTTCCGCTGAACCGCGCTCCTTGTTCTGTTTGCTCTGGTTTGCGTTCAACCCCTGACTCTTTGTCATGGTGTAGGTCTGGAGAAAGAGGCCTCCCAGGCGGCCAAGGCCTCCGTCGCAGCACAAGCGGCGCTGGACGTTGAGGTCCAGGAGCATGAGGCTCTACGCAGCGCCGCCCGTACCGCCTGTGAGGCTCTGGAGGTCGAGGGGGTCCAATAAGCCAGCTCCCTTGGGAACCGCCTGATTGCGTTGAGCGGCCGCGTCCACGAGAGGCTCCGAGAGGCGTTGCACACGGGTGTCAAGCGCGCCCTGGCCGTCGTCTCCTCGCACTACGCCATCAACCTCGAGGCTGTCGGCGACGGCTACGTCTTGCCGGAAGATGACGAGGAGGCCGACGCAGAGGTCGCGAAGCTGATGGAGGCGGTGGAGGCGCCTGGCACAGCGCTGGCCAGCCTGTTTGAAGAAGAGGTGGTCCCTCCCGCGCCAGCCGCCAATCCCTGAGCTTTGACCTGGGCCAACAGGGGCCATGTAAACGGATTGGTTTAATTGTCACATCGTGATGTTTTGTGGCCGTCGAGGCCTTTTAAAGTACTTGCGTATGTGCGTTTTTTAACCGCTTTCTTATTCCATTTTCGAGCCTGTGCCCCCTGTCTCGTTCTTGGATACCCGCAAAGAACTTCCTCGGAGCCTAAGCCATCCCTTGGCGAAGGGTGGCGAGGGAGTTGCCATAGCCCGGGGGGCGTAGGCTGTTCTCACGGCTCGACCGGCCCTTTGGCCTCAGGACACGCTTTTGGTCCTTAGGTTTCTTGCATGAGTCCTGCAGGAGCGCGAGAGAGTTTGGCGTGGAAATTTTCGAAGACGGTTAAGAAAGCGGTGTCCGGACTTAGGGGTTCCCCTTTTTTAGCCCCCGGGAGGCTCGGCTCTGCAGAGGCGAGCCGAGTCTCTCTTGTAGCGTTATTGTGACATCGAGCCCCTATCGATAGATAAGCTCTTTGCAAAGAACTTCCTCGAGCCTAAGTCGCCTCTCTTGGGCGAAAAGGTGGCGAGGAGCTACCGTGAGTCTCGGGAGCGCGAGGCGTTCTCACGGCTCACTCACCCGGTCTTTTGCCTTTGAGACGAACTTTTGGTCCTTAGGTTCCATACAATCGAGTTGCCTAATAAGGGGGGTCCTCGAAAGATTATAACAACTAAAGAACGCTTCTTTATTGTATTCCGAGAAACAATGTAAACAACGTTTGGAAACTTAAGGGTAGAAACGACGTAGCTGTTCTATGTTCCAAGCGTTGGTGAAGATATCGCCCTTCTCGTTGGCCAGCTTGTAGGTTCCGGGCTTGAAAGATTTGGGCGACGATGTACGGCCCTTCCCATGGCGGGGTCAGCTTGTATGGCCCCTTGCTCGCTCTGCCTCACCTCGGACCAGGTCGCCCACCTTCAGGTCTCGGCTCCGAATGTGCCAGGCTTGGTAGCGTCGTAGGGCTTGCTGGTATTTGGCCGAGTGTAGCAGGGCAACGTCTCGGGCTTCCTTAAGTTGGTCGAGGGCGTCCTCGCGGGCAGTGCGGTTGCTTTGCTCGTTGTAGGCCTGTAGTCTCGGGGAGCCGTACTCCAAGTCGGTGGGGAGGATGGCCTCGGTCCCATAGACCAGGAAGAACGGTGTGAATCCCGTGGACTCGTCGCCCCTCCGTGGTAGAGGGCTCGGGCATCGCTCGGACCAGTATTGCCGCCACAGCGACGTTCTGGCTAGCGCGATTGAAGACAGGGGGTTGCTCGCCCCCCTCATCATCGTTAATGCGGCGGTTGACGTCGCGAGCCCCCAGCCGGGCCGTTCCGCCATCGCCGTGCCCTCGCTGCTCTTGCTCGAGGGTGGCTCGGAGCTGCTGCAGGAGGAGTCGATCTTGCTCGACCTTGGCTTGAAGCTCACGGAGCTGCTCTAGGTCTATGCGTCGAAGTTGCTCGGGGGTGGGGACACCTGCCGTCGCTGGCGGGGACCCCGTGCGTGGTGGCGTGGCGTTGGCTGCCCTTCCTCCATCGTTGCCCGTGCTCGGCATTCCGAGTCCGATGTGGAAACACTCACGAGTCGGGTCGTAAGCGTCCTCGCCGTCGGAATCGGAGTAGCCGGCGAGAGTCGCTTCGCGATCATGAAGCGGCGCGCCGCCTCGTGGTCGCGAATCTCGGAGAAGTTCCTCCAACCCACGCCTCGTCCTCCTCCGAGGAGTCAGAGTGGGGGTGGATTGGAGTTGTGACTATGGGGTTATGGGCATGACATTGATGAATGGAGACGAGGGCGGTGGCGTAGGAGGCGGTGACATTGGTCAGCCCAAAAGGGTACGGGGATGGCGCCGTCGCCAGGCTCTGCTCCGCCAGAGCTGGCTCCTCGGGAGGAGGCGGGACAGAGCTTGATGATGGGCATCGCCGCGCGCCACCGCCCTTTTCCCCTGCCGAGGCTTAAGCCGATGTGTCCCGTCAGAGGACTCTGTGCGGCGCCAGCCGGGTATGGGATTCTCGGTGGAGCATGATCGGCGTTCGCATACTTGCTGCGCGGTGTTAGGTGGACTCGCCCATACGGCGCTTTGGCGAGCTTGACGGAGCGGCGGCCCGGGCGCCGTCCGCGGTGCTGCTTGCGGTGCATGACGTCGTCGTCGGTTGATGGCGCTCTGGGTGAGAGGAGTACCATGTCGCATTTCGTGCCCTAGAGACATGAATTCTAGGCTCCCGAACCAGCACGATCGTCTCCGAGACGCAACGACGATCGCACGGATCTCGCCATCCGGAATCTGGTGGGATGACTAAGCCGACATGTAGAGGCCCCTACTGCACGCCAATCGCCGTTGTTTTTTTGGAACCGGGGGTCCTTAACCGACTAGTGAATTTGTGCTGCGTGCTCCCAATTCCGGATGGTGATGCAAAGAGACATAAGGTTTATACTGGTTCAGGCAATGGATGCCCTACGCCCGGTCCCGAGAAGATGTTCTTGTATTCCTTGCACCGGGTGCTCGTAGTAGGGGGTTACAAGTCGGGCCGTAGAGAGGGAGTTCGTCCCATCTCTCGTGAGGGGAGGTGATATGAATTACAGAATGAGGCGTGTTGTTCGTGCGAGTATTCGTGACTCTATCCGCCGTCCCTAGAAACGGTCTTGGCCGCCTCCTTTTATAGCCGCAGGGAGGAAACTAGGAGTACATAAGAGAGCTACACATGGAGCGGACTATTCGATGACGTATTTACTCCCGGCGAAGATGGCGCTTGTCGTGGGAGTTCCGTGAGACGTCTAATCGGTATGGTCTCCATCGCAAGTAACATGCTGCGCATTTGTTGGCTTGGTGGATTACCGAAGCTCGGCGGCCATCATAGCCGATTGTGCCGAGGCTCGCGCAGCCGAGGCCTACCGCAAGTCGAGGCCGAGAAGTGACCTGTGCGCGTATGCGGGTCTCGGCCGCCATCAGCGCGAAAAAGGCGAGACGCGCGCCTGCTGGGGATACGGTACTGTGTTGTCGAGGGGATGGTAAAAAGGTGAACCGACCGTTGTCCCGTCGCTCTCGCGGCGCCAAGACCGCCGATCGTGGCTTACGTAGCGGGTGCAACTGAGCGCATTAATCGGATGCGACAGCCTGCCAGAGAGACCTTTGAGGCGGAGGCGACGAGGTTGCGGGACGAGCCCAGCCTCGAGCGAGGCGGAGCGCGGCCAATCCGTCCGAGGCCCTACCGGGGGGTCTCGGGCGAGACTGACGGGCGAGGCGGAGAAAGATCAGTGAATCCGAGGCCCCGTCGAGGGGGCTCGGGCGAGACGGAGCTGTCGGTCCACTGATTCCGAGGCTACAGGAACCCGTTCTAACTCCCCACGCTATGGCTGTCTTTGGTGCGAGGAGTTAGGCAAAGACAGATGGTGGTGGTAACCCCGCTTCTGCGTGCCGCCGCAGATGGCGTGAGGTTGACGCGATCGGCGTGTAGTCGATCACTTCCGCATCTTTGTGCCATCGTCGCGCCTGCCGGAGTGGTTGGGCGCTTGGATGCGACGCTCGGTCGAGCAGTTCGGTCAAGAGGCGGTCACGGGCTGGTCCCGAGCCGGCCTCGCGCGAATCGGAGAATCGGCACTTCTTCCGAGGCCCCGGCGAGGGGGCTCGATTTAACGGGCCTCGACGAGGGGCCTCGGCGAGGCGGTCTCAAGCAGTCGAGAATCGTTTGCTTCATTGGGGCTCGGCGACGGGGTCTCGGGCGAATCGGAGATTTCGGCCGAGACCTCGTTTGTTTATTCGGTTGGTTCTGTTTTTAGGGTCTAAGCAGTTTTTCGATCTTTGCTTGGGGTACCCCATTTTCTGGTATCCGACAGTCAGCAACAGTTCCAATATTTCCACGACAAACTTTACTTGCGAGTAATTTTTTGGAGCAAAAACTCTGAATTGTATATTTATTATAATGAAAAAACTAGGCTGGAGAGTGTGAGCCTTTTACTTTTGCTAGTGTCAATCTATTTTAATGTTTCCTCTGAAAAGGAAGTTATTATTGAATTATTCAAGAATTTGTAAGCATTTCTAAATTCCAGACTTCTATATGCATGCATGTTTTTTTTGAGGCAGCAGATATACTACGAAGTTAGGGCTAATTTAGGAGAGCTCCTCCTGCTTCAGATTTTCTGTGAAAACCATGATTCTATGTAAGAAGTGATTCTTTGATTGAAATTGATTCTCATCTATTCTCTAAAATAAACTCTATGCAAGTGATTATGAGCGTTGAGTGAATTAGGAGAAGCTACTTTTTCCAGTTCCCAGCCTGTAGTTTATTTCAGAGAATCACTTAACAGAATCAACGAAGAATCACTTCTCAATAAAAAAACTATTTGGCTGAGCTTCTCCTAGATTTAGTCTAGAAGATGCTCTGAGAGCTCTGCCAAACTGGCCCTTAGGCTAATGTGGAGCCTCCCACAAGCCTTGTATGTGGTGGAATCTAAGCGAGCAATAATTATTTTATTCAATTATGATAACTGAGAATTGAACTTGGTATCTTTAACCATGATTCGATATTAAGTCACAAGCACTAACCAGTTCAATCTAAGAGTTTAAGCGGATGGAGAATATAGAGACAATTCACTAATACTTTAACGATATCAAATACTCCGTGCGCTCCAAATTGCAAGTCGTTTTTTATTTTTTTCCAGGTACATTAGTTTTATTATGCATCTAGATATATGCTATTTCTAGATATATAGGAAAAAGTATATATCTAGAAAAGTCAAAAGAACTTACAATTTAGAATTGAGGGAGTATGTACTAATACTTTTCCCTTTGAGTTCTCTTTTTCTCTTTGATAATATTGTGGGTTGAATCAAACACTTGAAAGTAAGAAGTTGATAGTTTGTCTTATATGTAGAGACTTTAAAGCAAACTTTTAGTTAGTTTGAAAGTGATGACGAAAGTGGAAAGGTCAAAATTTGGGTTTTTTGATTGAAAGTTCCAATCAAGTCTCCATAGAAAGTTGGATGCTAGTTGAAAGTTGTCTTTGTTCAGTTTGAAGTAATGGCTACCCTAGTTGAATCATTTTAATTCTCACACTTAAATAAAGCTGAGGTCATGATCGAACTGGTATCTGGAAGTGCATTTTTTCGTTTTGGTGAGAGGGTTAGTGAGAGAAGAGAGTAGTTGCACCAGCAAAGTAGTAGATCCTCCTCTAAGCAAATATCATAAGGGCATCACTAAACTTGCACTAGTGGAGAACAGGCTTTTGGTTTTTGGCTTTAGTCCCAGCCGGAATTTGGCCCGGGAGTAATAGGAGATTTAGTCCCGGTTGGAACCACCAACCGGGACTAGAATCCCCTACCCAACGGATAGTGCAGCAGGTTTTTCCAATATGGACCTTTAGTCCCGATCTGTGGTTCAAACCGGGACTAAATGTTGCCTTTCAATCCCGGTTGGAACCACCAACCGGGACCAAAGGTCCCGCTGGCCTTTTATCCAGGGTTTTGGCTCCAACCAGGATTATAGGTTGATCCTTTAATCCCAGTAGGCTTCACCAATTGGGACTAAAAGTCCCCACCTATATATATACCCGCTTCTACTGTCCCCAAGCCCGAGACACACCGGTCAAATCTTGGTCTTTGCTTATTGTTCATCCGTGTTCTTGCTTGGGGAGCAAGTTCTTGCTCTCGGCCGCTGGCTTCATCTTCAATCTTCTAAAGGTTAGCAACTTCTTCTTCTAATCTTTCATTGCTAATAATGTAGATCGTTTCATGTTTTAGTAATAAGCATAGAAATATTCAAATGTGTGATTTTTTAGATTAGGAATAATTATGGTGGATTTTATTTTTATTTATACATCATTTCTACATAACCTTAAACATTTATTGTTTTTCTAGATCTTTGTTAGCAACATTATTTCTTGACGAGAGTTAATAATCGTTAAACAAAATTATGTGCAAAATGTTTAAGTTTACTTGGCATGTATATATATATGATTTATTGTTTATATGTTTCTCTAATACATATTATTACATGGTATATTTATATGAGGGTTCTATATTTATTGGGATGTTTTTTTAGTTTTTTTTAGTTACAATGAATGGCGTTAGACTTCCTCACCCATAGGAACCAGGTTTCTACCCTGGTGATTTTCCATTCGCGCCATCGCCAGATAGGGCCGTTCCACGTTATCCAGACCCATCAATAGTATAGAATATTTTAAGTTTTACGTGCTAATATAATTTTTGCATATATATATATATATATTCATTCATAATATGATTGTTGCATATGTCACAGACTATAAAACCGGTCAAGTGGCTGGAAGCAGCACTATGGCTGCTCGAGGTGTGGGACATCTTCGAGACGACGACAAGTGAGATCGTGAATGATGAAGGAGGCGAGTTATGGACATGCAATCTCGCCTTCGACATCCCCATTAGGTACAATAATGAGGTGCGCCAGGACATTGTACAGACTGGACGACGGTCGCCGACCAAGATAGACGCCCAGATCGATGCCGTGCTGCTTTCTTTGCAGGCAATCGAGCGAAATGGCTACCGTATGCCTGATTTTTTGTCCTTGAAGATAGAAGCTTTACGTGAGCACAATCTGGATCTGCCGCGAGTAAGCGAGATGCATGCGACATTCAACTATATGGATGTGGTACGTCGTGTATGATATGAGAGTAATGTTTATTTATTCTTATTATTATATGAGCACTTCCTGATATTTTTTGTTTGTCCGCTCGTAGGTTTTGCTCTATGATTTCACCTATGGTACACGTGGCTGCAAGCTCTTAAGTGATTGGGATAGCGATGGGCCAGAGGACGACAACTGGCATTCAGTATTGCGTGAGATTTAGGCAGAACCAGGCCATCGATAGTCCGTCAGTAGGCTACATCTATGGGATGCCATGTCCTTGGCGTTGTGAGGCAATGGAGAGTGTTGTAGTGCGGGCTTTGCATTACATAGACAATGACCGTGGTTACACAATCCGAGACATACACTACTGGCAGTGGAGACAGACTAGGGTTGCAGCCGGTTTGTAGGATCTATGTGTTAGTTATGTTTATTCATACTGTTATGTTGTCATCGTACGTGTGCTTCTGCTAGGATTAGCCGTGGTCGTCTTCGCCCACGTGCTGCTGTTAGGATTTGGGTTTGGGTGTTTCGTTTCGCATAGCTGGAAGGGAAGACAAATGGGGATCTAGGGTCCTGGTGACGTACCTGGTCGGTGCTCGTCGCTAGCTCGGCGTCGTGACAGGGTACGCCAGCGTCAGCGGGCAGGGTGGCGAGGTGACGGGCATTCCAGCAGCGTCGAGACGACGGGGACAAGACGGGGCGTCAGACGGGGCCGGTACGGGGCAAGGACGGCGCGATTGAACGATGGCGTTGATCGGCGGACGGCGAGTGCGATAGCGAAGGTGGCGCGAGGGTCAGGAACGAGGTGGTGAGGACGCGGTGCCGTGCGACTACAGAGTGCCGGGGAGGTCTCGCGTGATTGGCGGCGTGGGGTGATCGCGGAATTGATCACGATTGTTACGGGAATTGATTTTTACCTTCCTGATTTGCTGCGGCTGTTATGGAGATTGAGCTGATCATATGGAACGGCTTTAGTGTCGTACCTGTGGACGAAATAGTTATGAATATTTTAGTCGTAGATAATTTAGAGATACTTCGTGGCATTAGTGCTTCAGAAGAGATGCGCCTGACGAAGAGGCCCAAAAGTTTACATTGGGCTTTGTTAGATTTTGCACGACAGCCTGCCCCGGTGAACTTTCTTTACCGAAGTAGCCCGTGGACTTGTAGAGATGTGGTACGGCGTTACGCACGCCGCCGCAGCGTCGAGTCGTACGCCCCGCCCCGCAACCGCAGTCCGCAGACGGCCTAGGGCGAGGAGGCGAGGAGGACGATTCCGTTCGCCATTCGGGACCCAGGACTCCAGGAAGCCAGGAGAGAGACAGACGGGCAACCTGCGCGCTACCGTCTGACAGCGGCGATTGCCCGTCGTGGCGGTGGCGTCGCACAAGCTGCCGCCTCGCGTGGCGAGAACGGCTGGTTGTCTCCTGTTCAGGTACGCATATGCATTTTTATTCTTCCCTGTATGTATGTATGTATTGCCTAAGCGTATACAGGCCTGAAACTTCCATCAGAATTAGAAGATATGCATGATAGATCCCCCACTGATAGCTAAATAGATCATGTCTTAGGACTGCTAGAAACAGGAGCAATGTCGCAAACCCAGGAATGCCAACATCACTCATACATGCATTCGGAAAAATCATGTCCACTCTCACAAAAATTGATTGCAGATAAGTGCGAATGCGATTGATAACATAAACATGGTGGACCAAATACTGGACTGTCAGCGAAGTAGAGTACAAAGTATACAGCTTCATTTCTTTGTTTCGTGTTGCTCCATTTCTGTCATCGGTAGTCCCCCTTCTTTTGTCAAAATGAAAAATAGTTTCTACAATTTTTGGCATGATACTGATTCTACTACTCTGCCTAATGTTTCAATTTATATGCCAAGCTCCTGCTGTGGCTACACATACAACATGACTTTACACTACGGACCAGTCAACAAAGAAAAAGGAAACAACAACTCACCCAGATGAATCAGTTCGCTAACAAATCTCTATACTGTATACAATTCGTCCGATAGGACTTTATTTCTTCAGGATCAGTATATATACAAGGTACCTCATCCGCTAGCATTTGATGCCACTGAGTGCGTGGTTGATTGGCTATGGAATCTGTGGATTACCGTGTCAGGCGAATACTGTATGCTATTCGTCAGCAAGTGTGCACCTTCCTTAGGAGATGAGGAGCTCCTATCCGTCTTATTCTCTGGGGAATCCCCATTCTTGATACAGTTCAGGGCCTCCACTATTTCCTTCATTGATGGCCGTGAATCCCTTTCTAGCTGCAGACACTGAAATGCCAACTCAGCAACGAGATCTATCAATTTCTTTGTTTCATCATCAGTCTCGTACCCGAGCTCAGGGTCAACCAGTTGATCAATCTCGTGGTTCTGAATTCTGTTGAGAGCCATGTTGGCCAAGTTAATATCGCTGTGGCTCCTGCTCATGTCAACAGCTGGTTTAGAGGATATGAGCTCGACCAACACAACTCCGAAGCTGTACACATCGCTCTTCTCGGTTAGCTTGTAGCACTGGTGGTACACTGGGTCGACATAGCCTGGTGTGCCCTGTGGGACAGTTGATACATGGGTGACTTCAGGAGGGCACAGGCGCGACAACCCAAAGTCGGCAACTTTGACGTGGAAGCTGTTGTCCAACAGTATGTTGTTGGTCTTAACATCACGGTGTATGATTTCGACTGCATGGAGGTATGCAAGTGCTTCAGCTGTTTCTATGGCAATGTTCATCCTTAGAGGCCATGTAAGGCCACGTTCTGATGCACGGGATCCGTGAAGATGGTCTGCAACTGTCCCATTAGGGATGAACTCGTACACAAGCATAAGGTCACGGCTGCTACGAGACGTGCAGCCATATAGGATGACTAGGTTTTGGTGGAGGAGGCGGGACAAAATGTCTACCTCATTTATGAATTGTTCAACCCGTTTGTAGTTGTTCTTGTAGAGGCGCTTAACTGCAACTACTCTCCCATCCCGGAGTTTCCCTGAATAATAAAAGGGTTACCTTGTCATGTAAAGTCAATAAGAAGAAGATAAATAATATTTTATGCATAGCTCCTATCGTTCACAGTTTCATCTGTTAATGTAGAAATGATGAGATGCAGACTGCAGAGTTAAGAATGACAAGGGATTTCAGTAAATAGTATTCCCACCTTTGTAAACAGTTCCAAAACCACCATCACCAAGTTCCCTTGAGTCACTAAATCCATCGGTAGCTTCTTCAAGTTCCTCATAAGTGAAAATATGTGGAGAGCCACCCAACTCAAGGTCTTTGCTATATGACTGCATTGAAGATTCGCTACGCATGAAGCCATTTGGTGCTCTAGCCTGTTTCCTCCTCTTGCGCTTGTGCCAGACAAAAAAGAAGCATGCTACCAATAGACTGCCGCCTCCTACTCCACAGACTGCCCATAATAGTGTATCAACATTAGCAATATGTGGTAACCAATTGATCCTAGACATTCTGAAACATAAGATACTAAAAAGTTCGTGTAGTGCAGGAAATGGGACCCAATATAATAGATACAAAATACAATACATGGTTGGTACTCACCAATTCCGACTACCATACTTGTTTTCATTTTTCCTCCTGCATAAGAATAGTAACTGTCAATAGCTTGCTAATTTAAATGTAATATTTTCAGATTAAATTAGTCTATAGCCTTCCATGGCTGTCAGTTAAGATATGACAGTATATATGAGGAGAATAGAAAATAAAAAGAACTGTTCAAGGAAAAAAGAGATGTATGTTTAAACGTAGAAATGCTCGTTAGCATTCGATGTCCAGCAATAGTGACCATTTTGCACCTTTGTGTGGCATGAGAAAATATAAGCCTGTACGGCTGTACAACATAGATGTACTTGTAGATATTAAATAGGTATATTTGCAGTGTTTCCTGATGATAAACCTGCAAATTCTCAGTGCCCTACAGCCAGAATCAAACATGATGTCATCCTGAGACAAAGCCACACTATTTGGTCTCTACAGGCAAAAAATTCCTACTACCATTTCCCCCGTTCGATATACAATGGTCAATTATCAGCGCAGGATATATATATCGATGCACTGAATATCTCTCTCTGATCTCTAGAAACATCATGGAAAAGCAGAAGCAGGGCTATGTTACAACCTAAATATTAATGAATTGTCTAGGTATAAATGATTATGGTAAGAAATTGAAGGTGTAAAGTTGAAAAAGACAGCACAAGAAAATGCAGCAACTGCTGGATTTCAGATCCTCAATTGAAGGTGGTACCAACACCATCAGCTTGTTAGAAGTAAAAGAAATAAAAATCTTGACTTCTAGACCATAATGACATCAAAATTGTATGTCCATATATAGATTATGTGGTCTTTGTAACGGCTGAAAACAGGAACAGCATCTGTTAAGAAAATATCTCAGACAAGACAAAAAAATATTTCAGACAAGACAAAACCATGATTGAAGCACATCCGGGATAGGTTAAATTAGGATGGTCAACAGTAATCCAGTGCCTTGTTTGAAACTTTCTTGCATTGTTGTTGGTTACCATTATTGACTTTGACTTGGACTTCATCGAATAGTCATAAAATTCCTTAGTCATGATTGCTGGCCCAAACTATCTATATATTCACCAGCAAATGGAAGAAAATTTAAAATGGGGGATGACTAGAGGGTAAACTTTCTGTCCTCATTCCTCAAAAGAACCTTAAAGGGTAAAGCAGTACTCCAAACATAGATGCGTGAAGAAACACTTCTAAGATGAGCATGGGAGGGTTTTGAGATCAATCTAATTTCAAATTATAAGCCAAGGTGTTGGTACCACCAACCAGTGGTTCCTAGGTTCTCTACATAGAACCAAAGATGCAGTTAGATAAGAGAGAAAATAGCCCTCAGAAATCGTAGCCAGAAAGTAAGCAAATCCTTACGCAAACTGACTCTTCACACAAGCCAGAAAAGTCTTGGTGGAAGAAAATAGCACAGACACATCATGCTCACAAAAGGCATGCAGGAGCAATATGATGCAACGAGGAAACATCATACATGAGAATCAAAATAAACAACACCAAGGAATCTTGTGAATATCAAATCATCAAAAAAATTGTCCAAGCCATGCAGACTATATCACTGTTGTGCAGTTGAAACATGACTAATCACATCACATGGGTATGATTGCACCCCATATAAATTCACTGCAGTGTGTTCTTCTCAACTTTAGAAGCTTGATTCCACAACAGATAAATTCAATTGTTTTCTTAAAAAAAAATATAGTGCATTGGTTAGCAGACGCTAGAACAGTTCTCTAGTCAGCTATCACTAGTAGAAGAAAAATAGGGATAAGGGCCATTGGTACGGCATCTTTTTCAAATAGTGTAGTTGAATACTTCAACCAATGTGTTTGACTATAATACAGTGGGCCTCAATGTCCCAATCAATGGAATAACTGACACTAATCAACCAAAAGATAATTTGCCGTTGAAGCAGACTGTCCACGTAAAAGCGGGACAAACTTTTTTCCAATCAACATTGTATATTCCGTGCAGCAGTGATCACGCTAAACTGTATGAAGACGACCTGTTGTTATTATTCAATTAGTACGGATAGCGACTTAAGAATCATTGGCAGGACTGTATTTGGCACCCAAATGGACACTACAGAATCATTGAATCCTTTGCATAGTTTTGCATGACCTAAGAACTACTGGTTTTGTTCAAGAAAAAAGAACTACTGGTAAAGTGGTAATTGACTACTAGAAGAGTAGGAGTAAAGCAATCCTCCGTTAACTGTGCTTGAACTTCTCTGATTTTTCAGTCCCCCTTTTCTTTATGTGTGTGTGTGTTGTCTCCTCTTTGTACTATTTGGGATAGGCCAACTTGCTCCTACTTCCAGATTAGCAGACTAATGCTATTTCCAACAAAGAACTCACCGCACTTGTCGCCGGAGCAATCACAGGCGAACTTGGTGCCGGTGTCGCCATAGTACCTGCATTCCCCGCCGCTTGCCATGCAATTGGGGCAATCGTCTGGCACCGCTTTCCACTCCACGAGGAGTCCATTCTTCATGCTGGTGATGTAGTCGTCCCCATTTCCATCGGGAGACCCGAGAAACGGCACGACAGTGAAGAGGCAGCCCGGCGGGATCCCTCCCTGGATGCCGTGGCTCGAGAAATTCCGGCCGTCGCCGAGCCGGACAAAGGAACTGTTGTCGCAAGGCAGGCTGTGAAACCCAGCCGACTCCGCCGGTGGAGACCCCGTGCACTTCCCAAGAAAGAGCAGCTCTTTGTTGGTCTTGCTGAATACGAATGCGGGCGAGAGGAGCGAGATGTTCATCGTCGGCGCTGGGCAGCCGGTGGCGAGCGGGAGGTTGTGGTCCACCACATGGAAGGAGTTGTTGTTGGGGAAGATGCTGAGCACCTGATACGCCTGGTAGACGGATTTAGTCAAGAAAGCGCCGCTGCTGTTGCATTTGAGCTGGAAGGACGGCGGTCCGCACGGCGGCCGGCCGGGCTCCTCCAGCCAGAACGGGTAGGTGATGTTGAGCCCCCCGCATGCCTTGGGCCAGCAGCCTGACGACTCTTCCGCGCTGGCCGCCGCCGGCGGGAGGAGGAAGGAAGCGAGTAGCAGGAGGAGGAATGGTTGCATAGCGGATTGGGGATGGAGGGGGTGTCAGCGGCAGAGTGGTTTGGATTCCAGAGTTCGGCCAGGGACCTCCGGACCCGAAGAGTGAACAGGGAAAATGGTGGGACGAGGGACGGCCGGACGGGACGGGTATGACGATGACGAGGGGAGAAGAGGACAGAGGACGGTGGCAACTTGGCGAGCCCTTTGACCGGTCGTGGTCCACGCCTCCAAGCGTTTGATTACTAGTCTTGTTGTACGTATTACTTTTTTTTCTGAACTTCTTTCTGTTCCAGTTTAATACGAGTAGTATATACTGTATTTCGTTTGACTTCCGTGCTGCCGACCCCTGACGGCGAAGTGCCGGCGGCTAAACTAAAAAACGACTACCGGCCACCGTGGTTGGGAGCGACGACACGCGTTTCGCTACGGTCCTTATCAAATCAGCGGGTAAACATGCTGATCGGTGGTTTGGGCTGCCAGGTCCGTGCTTTTCGGTCTATCCTGTGGCTGCTCATGTTCTTGTGGAGTTGTGGTGTGTTCGACAATTTTTAGACCAGTGCCCAATGAATGCAATTCTCTCTATGCAATTGCGAACTTACCAGCCGATGATGGCGACGGCGGCAGTTGCCATGTCAGGAGGAATCCGCCACTGATGAACTCCTTGTAGTTTGCTGGGTTCACCTCGCCGGGCCTCGCAAGCATAGGCACGACGGTAGCGTTGCAGCCCTCCAAGAAGTAGCTGCCAGGCACGTAGGGACCCTTGGTGACGCCAACCAGCGTCCTGTTCCCGCACGTCGTGTTCACGAGCCCACGGCTCTTGCGCACCGCCGGCGCCGGCGGCTCCACGCAGTCGTAGAAGATCATGTTCTGGTTAACTGGGCTGATCGAGAACAAGGGGGCGACCTTGGAGGAGCTATTGTTCGTCGGGGTGTGGCAGAGCTCGGTGGCGGAGCTATGGAAGTCGTCAAGCTTGTGGACATCGGCGATGAGCAAGGAGGAGTTGTCGTTGAAGATGTCGAGAATCCGGGGCGAATATGTACTCAACCCGAAGTATGGTATGTTGTTAGAGCAGCGAACCTGGAACCCGATCACCAAGCAGTTGGTATCCGTTGCGTGGTCGGCGACGATCCCGAACGGGAAGGAGATGTTCACGCTGCCGCATAGCGTGGTCGGGCAGAGCTCTCCTTGCCGGCCCGCTGCCGTCGTTGGTGCCGCCGTCGCGAGCATCAGAGGCAACGACCACCACGCCCATGCCGTCCAGAGCGAGGAGACGAGGGAGAGCCACGATAAGGACGGAGCCACAGCCATGGATGGGAGCATAGCAAATTAGCATCACCAAGTGGTGAAGGTGATTCGACTAGCTACAATCGGTGATGGTGGGAGAAGGAATATCACGAGCGCGCAAGTGGCTAACTACAGCTGGTTTGTATCGTTGCTGATTCGTTTATGTAAGAGAAAAATACTGCTGACTGATTATGTAAATAGTAGCAATATGAGAGAGCTGGTCAACCAGCCCAGCCAGCCCCAGCCCAGCGACCAGGCTGGGTGAGGGTGAGTCCGCGCGTCCTGTGTGGACACTGTAGGGGGCCGAAATCTTTGACTGGACGTTTTGGCCGTCGTCGTCCGCGCACGGGAATTCCTGAGGTGCTGGATAGACACTGGACAGTGACAGCCACTGACGTGACCGGATGCGCGCGCCCTGATCAGCTCATGCCACCGTTTAAGGCACGCTCCTGTCGGCCAATAAGCTCGTCGTCCCACTTCTTTGTCAAACCCTGGACTGGTATTAGCGAACGGCGACGACTGTACACACAAACCGGACTAGCAGACTCTTTTTCCAATAGAAAAGGTGGTCAACGGAATGCGCTAGATATAATTTTGACTTGCAGTTCCAACTTTCACACCTGAATATGTTGGCAAAAGCTAAGGAAGTGTATTGACAACAACCAGAAGTGGTTTTTACAAACCCAATTACTACTGATTTTTGCACGGTGCATTTAAATGTGTCTGCCACAAATTTTCTTTCTTAGACAAATGTGTTTCTGGGGCTTGCAAAGGTAGCAATAGCTTTTTTCGTGGATAAGGGCGATAGGCTCGTGCTAGGAAAAATATCCATTGGAATTTTGTCATAGTCAGCTAAAGCAACAGTTCTACTATTATCCTTAATTGCCAGTGAAAAAAACGCAAAAACTCTGAAATTATACATATAGCCATATAGGGCCACTTAAGATTAGCAATATATTCTACTACCAAGCTGAGGAGTGCAACCCTATTAATTTTGCTACTTGCATTCAAATTTTACTATTTCACTCAAAAAGTCACTTAAAAGTGAATTATTCTAAGAGAAATGCAAACATTCCTCAACAGAGTGCTAATTTAAAGGCAAATAATCCACATTCTATAACTACTCATCATGCTGACAACTTCTTCGCCATACTCTGTCTGTGTGTGTTTTCTGGAGGTCGTGGGCGATATGCACATCTTCTTGCTCTGAGAAGGCGAAGACTACATAGCATTTTACATCAAATAAGATATTTTTTCTTTTAGTTGAATTTCCCTTTTTCTCTTTGTTAGTATTGTGCGTGGAAATTGTTGAAATCAGACGCTTTAAAGAATTTAATGGTTTGTCTCAAATGTAGACTTTAAAGTACACTTTTCGCTAGTATGAACCAATGAAAATGGAAGGTCAAGTTCTTTGATTGAAAGTTCCAATCAAGGCTCCACTGAAAGTTGGATGCTAGTTGAAAGTTGTATTTGTTTGATTGGAGCTTGGAAGTCATGGTTCACCCCAGTTGAAACACTTAATTCTATCACTAAGTTGAAAGAGTCAAACTGTTATGTATACCGGTGAGGAAAAAAGAGTAGTTGCACCTATAACCTTAGTAGATACGCTTTTGGCTGCTTTTGGCTTTGTAGGTTTAACATGAACATGTTGGCAAAAGCTAAGAAAGTATATTACAACAATCTAAAGTGTTTTTTTTTTTGCCTTTTTTATAGTACTGATTTTTGCGGGATGAATTCAGATGTCTTTGCCACATTCTTTCTTTTTTTTAAAAAAAATATGTTGCTGTCCATTTCCTAGCAGCGGAATCCGTGCTTTGTTATTAGTGGGATCTTGTCAGTGTAAGCCAAAGCAACAGTACTACTATATATTCACGTCCACTTAAGGTTAGCAATATGCTACTGCTAGAGCTGGGGAGTGCAAACCTATTATTTTTGCTAGTTTCAAGCAAATTTTACTATTCACTAAAAAACACTTAAGAATGAAATACTCCAAGAGAAATGTAAGCATTCCTAAACAGAGTGCTAATTTAAAGCCAAATAATCCACATTCTATAACTACTCATCATGCCAACAACTTATTCGCCATACTTTGTTTGTGTGTTTTCTGGAGATCATGGCCGTGGGAGATAGGCACATCTTCTTGCTATGAGAAGACCACGTAGCTTTTTACATCAAATACAATATTTTTCCTTTTAGTTGAATTTCCCTTTTCTCTTTGTTATTAGTATTGTGCATGGAAATTGTTGAGATCAGACATTTTAAAGAATTTGATGTATTGTCTCAAATGTAAAGACTTTAAAGTATACTTTTTGCTAGTATGAACCGATGATGAAAATGGAAGGTCAAAATCTGAGCTCTATGATTTAAAGTTTCAATCAAGGATCCACTGAAAGATGGATGCTAGTTGACAGTTGTCTTTGTCTAGTCAGAAATCATGGGGCACCCCACTTAAAATAATTGAATTCCATCGCTTAAAGTTGAAAGAGTCAAATTGTTAAGTGCAAGGGCAGAGCCAGCATGCTGCCAGAGGGGCCCATCTTCTTCTTCTTCCTCTTTCTCTTCTTCTTTCTCCTGTCTCCTCTTGATCCATGGCTACAGGATTTAGAGGGGGCTTCATAGGGCTCCATGGACAACATGGAGGGTAGCCCCCCCAAGCCTCAATGTTAGATCCACCCCGGGCTAGGTGTAAGTTTCGTATCATGTACCAGTGATAACAAAAGAGTTGCTCAACTTATAGGTCTGTTCAAAAAATGATCGACGATGCATAGACACTAGGCAAACAACACTGACTCTCCTAGGTGGTTTTCTACCTATAGTGGTCTAAATATCCACGTCTGCACTCGGCGTTTAGATCAACTAAATTGGTGGCATAGCACATAGGTCACCAGAGGATCCTGTAGAAGTCGCGAGGGTTACATCTAACAAAAGCTAAAGCACCTACTAGGGCACACGTTGGAGTTGGAGTAGATATGGGGCTCTATCACACGTTTTTTCCTCGAGACCACACACCCCTAGCATAACTCTCTCCACGCCGCGCGCTAAAAGGCATGCATGGCTGTTTTTCTTCTAGGACAACGCATAGAGGAGAGAATTGTGGCTTGCATTCGAAAATGTAATGATCACATCGACATGCCCGATTGTTTTTAGGCTCTCTTTGGTAGAGCTTTGGCTTCTCCAAAAATGGTGAAGCCAAAAAAAGCCATATTTTTGTGACTTCGGCTTCTAAGCCAAAACGGCTTGAGCTTCACCACTTTTTGCCTGGTTTTGGCTTCACAAGCCGTTTCACGTGCGACTGTTTGGTAGGGCTTCTCCCAAAAGCCACAGAAGCCACTGGTGAAGCCCCTCTAGAAACCATGCCAAAAAAGGCCTTAGGCTAATGCTCTTGTTAGCTTACATTGGCGGTGCTCTAATGGGGCCTGCCGATGTGAGGTGAAAATAATACAACCTTTGTATTGAGTACTATGTTTTTTGTTTAAGTTTAATTCTTTTTTATTTTTGATAGTAGTAATTCATACATGGGAAATGACGAACCAAACATTTTAAAGTAAGCATTTGATATTTGAAAATGATGTTAAGACTTTAAAACATATTTTGGCTAGTTTGAATTCAAATTGGTAAGTCAAAATATGAGGGCCCGTTTGGTTGGTGAGCCTGAGATACCAAGACAAATTTAGTCCATGCCATGGTAATTTGGCTGGCGTGAAAATCAAAACGCCAAATTGGTGACCGACCTGTGTGGCCGTAGCCGTACGGCCGAAGCTGTGGACCCACTTGCCTCAAATGAGCATTTTGGCAAAGCTAACGGCAACCTACTACGAGGAATAGCAATAAAGTACGCAGGACGACGGCAAAGGCACCGAAGCTTCAGGCAAGTGCTCGTATTCTTTCTTTTTTCAAAAAAAAAAAGTGCTCATATTCTTTCGTTTGATGCGGTCGTCAGAGCACTAACGAGAACAATCATACGCGAAGAGGACACGAGAAAGCTAATTAATGGCATTGGCGTGGCAGGTGAAGTTGACACCCGGCGAGCACTCCATCCGCTGCGCCGGCAGGGAAGATGGCACCAGTGATCACACGCGTTTATCTATAGGATTGCGGCGTGACCAGTGCGCGCACCACACGTGAACAGTCCTGGGCTCCCGCCAGGCAACTCGTCAAATGTCACCCAGTGCAGACTGCATGCAGCTGCCGCGCGCCAGAGGTACCGCTACCGGTGAATTGAGGGAAGCTTGCCAGCAAGGTCACTGAGAGTACGTGACATGAGAGCTAGTACGTGCTTCGTGCAATTAGTGTGTCAGTAAGCACCAAGATCTCCATAGGAAGGATAACGCTCGATCGCTCCAGTGGGGAGCACTGACGCGACGCCAACGCGCCAGCGCCACGCCGCAATCTGCATGATGCAACGGGACCAAGAAAGTCGTGCGGCTAAAACGACCAGCACTATTAGAATTATAAAATCGTAGCTTTTATTTTTTAAAATTCAAAAATTAACCCGACAAACTAGGATCACAAAGGCGTAAATTGTATCATTTATATCATAAAACTTGAAATTTCAAAAACTACACCAGGGATTGTTGTGCGGCCAGTGCGCGCACGACACCCCCGGCATGCAATTCGTCAGTGTCACCACCAATTGAGCACGAACACGACACACGAGATAATAACCATCACTTCCAGCTGCCGCTGGCCAAAACTTGCTACCGGTGGATCAAGGGAACAGGGAAGGCAGCCAAGGTCACTCAGGGTGAGATGAGAGCTACTCCTGCGTGCAAATGGGGACCTAATTCCATGGGGCCTACGAAGGATATGACTATGAGCTCCTCTCACTTCCATGGGCCTTTTCGCTGGTTGGTGCTGGTGCTGGTTTGGACTGGCTAGTGCTGGTTTTCTGTGAGAGAAAAACACTGTTGGCTGACTGGTTTGGGCTGGCTGAAACCAACAAGCGAACAGGCTGTATATGTCAGCCCTGATTCGAAGCTACTAGTTAGTATATCTATCTATCTATCTATCTATCTATATAGAGAGAGAGAGAGACCAAAAGAAGTATTCCTCTTCCTGCTAAGCTGATAGATAGATAGATAGATAGACTCGGTATAATACTTGTTCCAAGAGCGAAGTTACCTGTCGGCGGCGGCGGCGGTGGTGGCCACTGCCATGTCGCTAGGAAGCCATCCCTGACGAGTTGCTCGTAGTTGGTTGCGTTCACCATGCCGGACACCCCGAGCACCGGTACCATGGTAGCGTTGCAGTCCTCCAAAAAGTAGCTGCCTGCTGACTCGTCGGGACGCCCATCGGCGGCACGAACAAACGTGTTCTTGTGGCATACCGTCTCCACGAGCCCCGCGCCTGGCGGCGGCGGCTTGTTGCAGTTGTAGAAGATGAGGTTCTGATTGACGGAGCTGATCGAGAACGGACGAACAAGACGGGACGAGGTGTTGGCTGTCGGGATGCGGCACCCTTCGGGGCTAGACCTATTGAAATATGCTAGTCTATCGGCGATGAGCAAGGAGCGGTTGTGGTAGAATATGGCGAGGATCTGCATGTGGTACTCGCTCTGATAGTATCCGAGGTATGGGATGTTGTTGTTATGGCAACGAACCTGGAACCCAATCCAGGCGCCGCAGTTGGTCTGCTCGGCGCCCTCCGGGATGAGCCCAAACGGGAAGGAGATGGTCACGTCGCCGCATGAAAAGGGCGGGCACTGCTCTCCTCCTGCTTGCCCATCTGCTGCCGCCACCGGCGATGGTAAGGATAAGGCCACCCACACCGACGACGAGACTAGGAAGAGCAGCAACGAGGATGGAGCCAGAGCCATGGAAAGCTTCAAAGATGGCATTAGCAGGACGAATAGAAGGTTGAACCGCTCACACTGGCCTCACAGGCACACAGGTAGTGGCAGAGTAAATAGTGAAGGTGAGTCCGCGTCGTCGTCGTGTGTGCGTAGACCCGAAAACTTTGACTCCGGCCGTCGTCATAGGAGCACGGAATTTCCGAGGTGCCCGATGGACGGGGCACGGCGAGGGCGACGACTTACGTGGCCGTGGACGCGCGCTCCCCCGGTAAGCAGGCACGCTCCTGCCGTCCGACCAACGAGCCCCTCTCACTTTTTCCAAACACATAGACCAAGCCACTATATATATTCCTATTCCTACGGGGAGACTAGCTGTAGGAAGACTTTGAAAGTGGTCATCGCAATCGCAATGCTCTAGATATGATTTTGGCTTCTAGTTCCAACCTGAATATATATATATGTTTGCAAAAGCTACCAAAGTTTACAACAGCCTAGTGTCGGTGTGTGTTTTAACGGAACTCATGTACTCCTGATTTTGCACAGTTGATTTATGTTGATGTGTGTTTGCCACAAACAAAATCTCTTTATTGGTATCTTCTCTCTTAGACGAATGTGTTTCTGTTGATTTCGTGAGAGGGCCTGTAGCTTACGAGAGTCACGGTAGCACCTGACGTCTACGTTCCGTTAATAGCGAGACGTCTGTGGTGACTTTGTCAATCTCGTCTTAAGAATTTATCGGTCCAGTCTTCGAAGGTGCTCAGAGGGGTAAGGTTTGCATGCGTATATTCTTAGAGGTGAGTGTGCGTGCGTGGGTTGTACTATGTAATTGAAAAAAAGTGTTTATGTCGATTTTCTAGCGTAGGGGAATCTGTTATTGCAAACGTAGCAATAGCTATTTTGGCAGATAGGTGCCAACATACTTTACTTGCGAGTGAAAGAATCTTGTCACGGTCAGCAACAGTTCCAATATTTCCACGACAAACTTTACTTGCGAGTCATTTTTTGGGGCAAAAACTCTGAATTGTATATTTATTATAATGAACAAACTAGGCTGGAGAGTATGAGCCTTTTACTTTTTCTAGTGTCAATCAATTTTAATGTTTCCTCCGAAAAGGCATTTACTATTGAATTATTCAAGAATTTTCAAGCATTTCTAAATACCAGACTTCTATGTGCATGCATGTTTTTTTTTTGAGGCAGCAGATATACTACGAAGTTAGGGCTAATTTAGGAGAGCTCCTCCTGCTTCAGATTTTCCGTGAAAACCATGATTCTCTATAAGAAGTGATTCTTTGATTGAAATTGATTCTCATCTATTCTCTAGAATAAACTCTATGCAAGTGATTCTAAGCGTTGAGTGAATTAGGAGAAGCTACTTTTTCTAGTTCCCAGCCTGTAGTTTATTTCAGAGAATCACTTAATAGAATCAGCGAAGAATCACTTCTCAATAAAAAAACTATTTGGCTGAGCTTCTCTTAGATTTAGTCTGGAACATGCTCTGAGAGCTCTGCCAAACTGGCCCTTAGGCTACTGTGGAGCCTCCCACAAGCCTTGTATGTGGTGGAATCTAAGCGAGCAATAATTATTTTATTCAATTATGATAACTGAGAATTTAACTTGGTATCTTTAACCATGATTCGATATTAAGTCACATGCACAAACCAGTTCAATCTAAGAGTTTAAGCGGATGGAGAATATAGAGACAATTCACTAATACTTTAACGATATCAAATACTCCATGCGCTCCAAATTGCAAGTCGTTTTTATTTTTTTCAGGTATATTAGTTTTATTATGCATCTAGATATATGCTATTTCTAGATATATAGAAAAAAAATATATATCTTGAAAAATCAAAAGAACTTATAATTTAGAATTGAGGGAGTATGTACTAATACTTTTCCCTTTGAGTTCTCTTTTTCTCTTTGATAATATTGTGGGTTGAATCAAACACTTGAAAGTAAGAAGTTGATAGTTTGTCTTATATGTAGAGACTTTAAAGCAAACTTTTAGTTAGTTTGAAAGTGATGACGAAAGTGGAAAGGTCAAAATTTGGGTTTTTTGATTGAAAGTTCCAATCAAGTCTCCATAGAAAGTTGGATGCTAGTTGAAAGTTGTCTTTGTTCAGTTTGAAGTAATGGCTACCCTAGTTGAATCATTTTAATTCTCACACTTAAATAAAGCTGAGGTCATGATCGAACTGGTATCTGGAAGTGCAATTTTTCGTTTTGGTGAGAGGGTTAGTGAGAGAAGAGAGTAGTTGCACCAGCAAAGTAGTAGATCCTCCTCTAAGCAAATATCATAAGGGCATCACTAAACTTGCACTAGTGGAGAACAGGCTTTTGGTTTTTGGCTTTAGTCCCAGCCGGAATTTGGCCCGGGAGTAATAGGAGATTTAGTCCCGGTTGGAACCACCAACCGGGACTAGAATCCCCTGCCCAACGGATAGTGCAGCAGGTTTTTCCAATATGGACCTTTAGTCCCGATCTGTGGTTCAAACCGGGACTAAATGTTGCCTTTCAATCCCGGTTGGAACCACCAACCGGGACCAAAGGTCCCGCTGGCCTTTTATCCAGGGTTTTGGCTCCAACCAGGATTATAGGTTGATCCTTTAATCCCAGTAGGCTTCACCAATTGGGACTAAAAGTCCCCACCTATATATATACCCGCTTCTACTGTCCCCAAGCCCGAGACACACCGGTCAAATCTTGGTCTTTGCTTATTGTTCATCCGTGTTCTTGCTTGGGGAGCAAGTTCTTGCTCTCGGCCGCTGGCTTCATCTTCAATCTTCTAAAGGTTAGCAACTTCTTCTTCTAATCTTTCATTGCTAATAATGTAGATCGTTTCATGTTTTAGTAATAAGCATAGAAATATTCAAATGTGTGATTTTTTAGATTAGGAATAATTATGGTGGATTTTATTTTTATTTATACATCATTTCTACATAACCTTAAACATTTTGTTTTCTAGATCTTTGTTAGCAACATTATTTCTTGACGAGAGTTAATAATCGTAAAACAAAATTATGTGCAAAATGTTTAAGTTTACTTAGCATGTGTGTATATATATATATATATATATATATGTGTGTGTGTGTGTGTGTGTGTGTGTGTGTGTGATTTATTGTTTATATGTTTCTCTAATACATATTATTGCGTGGTATATTTATACGAGGGTTCTATATATATATATATATATGTGTGTGTGTGTGTGTGTGTGTGTGTGTGTGAGTGATTTATTGTTTATATGTTTCTCTAATACATATTATTGCGTGGTATATTTATACGAGGGTTCTATATTTATTGGGATGTTTTTTTAGTTTTTTTAGTTACAATGAATGGCGTCGGACTTCCTCACCCATAGGAACCAGGTTTCCACACTGGCGATCTTCCATTCGTGCCATCGCCAGATAAGGTCGTTCCGCATTACCCAGACCCATCAATAGTATAGAATATTTTAAGTTTTGTGTGCTAATATAATTTTTACATATATACATTCATTCATAATATGATTGTTGCATGTCACAGACTATAAAACCGGTCAAGTGGTTGGAAGCAGCACTATGGCTGCTCGGGGCGTGGGAGATCTTCGAGACGACAACAAGTGAGGTCGTGAATGATGAAGGAGGCGAGTTATGGACATGCAATCTAGTCTTCGACATCCTCATTAGGTACAATAATGAGGTGCGCCGGGACATCGTACAGACGGGATGACGGTCGTCGACCAAGATAGGCGTCTAGATCGATGCCGTGCTGCTTTCTTTGCAGGCAATCGAGCAAAATGGCTATCGTATGCCTGATTTCTCATCCTTGAAGATAGAAGCTTTACGTGAGCACAATCTGGATGTGACGCGAGTAAGCGAGAGGCATGCGACATTCAACTATATGGATGTGGTACGTCGTGTATGATATGAGAGTAATGTTTATTTATTCTTATTATTATATGAGCGCTTTCTGATATTTTTTATTTGTCTGCTTGCAGGTTTTGTTCTATGATTTTACCTATGCTACATGTGGCTGCAAGCTCTTAAGTGACTGGGGTACGCCTGGGACTTCGTGGAAGCGATGGGCCAGAGGACGACAGCTGGCATTCAGTATTGCGTGAGATTTAGGCAGAACCAGACCATCGATAGTCCGTCAGTAGGCTACATCTATGGGATGCCATGTCCTCGGCGTTGTGAGGCAATGAAGAGTGTTGTAGTGCGGGCCTTGCATTACATAGATAATGACCGTGGTTACACAATCCGAGACATACACTATTGGCAGTGGAGACAGACTAGGGTTACAGCCGGTTTGTAGGATCTATGTGTTGGTTAGGTTTATTCGTGCTGTTATGTTTAATCGGATTTATTCGAACAGTTATGTACTTTAATTAGGTTTATTTGTATGGATATTTTAATTATGTTTGTATGCAAGTTAATTATGTTTCATTAGGTTTATTTATTTGGACATCATAATTATATTTGTATGGATTGTAAGCTTCTCTAAGATCGTTATTATTGTTTTGGTCATTTGTTCGTCCGACAAAGTTATAGTCTATATTGTTCATAAATTTAAATCTCTATGCAGTACCACTTTGTCGAACAAAGAAATGACCAAAATAAAAGTTGTAGATCTTGAAAAATTACACAACTTTGTAGTTGACACCTTTTCGATTTGAAATCATTTTGTCAAGGAAAACTATGTTTGAATTTCTAAAATTTGAAATTTGAATTTTTAAAATGTCCTCAAATGGAGAAATAACAAAAAAACGAAAGTTGTAGATCCCGAAAAGTTATGTAACTTTGTAGTTAACAACTTTTTCATTTAAAATCATCTTGTCAAATAAAACTATGTTTGAATTTCTGAGATTTGAAATTTGAATTTTTAAATTGTAATTATAATTTATAGCATATGTTATTAAACATTTAAAGCATGAGACAAAAGCATTATAAATTGTATATGAAAGCAAATTTTTATTGCAATCTTTTGAGTTATATTTTTTTACTAAGCAATTTCTAATTTTCAGCCTATTTCTTTTAAAGGATATGTTATAACTATTGCATGGGCAGGAAACGAATCTGCCATGTAGACAACAATTTCGCCGCGCGCTAAAATTTAGCTTTAGTCCCGGGTTGGGCCACCAACCGGGACTAAAAGGCCTCTAGTCCCGGTTGGTTGCCAACCCGGGATTAAAGGTCAAAACCTTCAGGCCCGGGTTGGGCCTCCAACCGGGACTAGAGGCCTTTTAGTCCTGGTTGGTGGCCCAACCCGAGACTAAAGGTACCAACCCTACATATACTCGTGTCTTCTCTTCTTCTTTCTCCTTTCAAGCGCTACCGGATCCGCGCCGCCAGCCCCACCGTGCGCCGCCCATCCGACCTCGCCCTCTTCTCTGGCTCGCGCGGCGGGTCCTCGGCCTCGGCCTCGGCCTCGGCTCCGGCGCGTGCATGGCTCGTCCTCAGCTCTGGCGCGCGCGCGCGACGGGCCCTCGTCAACGTCTCCCTGGCGAGCACGGCGACGCCCTCATCCTCGTCCTCTAGCAGCCGGCCGGCGTCGCCCTCGTCCTCTGCTTGCTCCGGCGCGCGCGATGTCCTCATCCTCCTCTCCCTGCGCGTGGCGGCTCCATCGCCCTCCTTGTCTCCGGCCAGCGCCTTCGCATCTCCCGCCTCGCCCTCATCTCCAGCAGTGCCTTCGTCTCCGGCCTCGACATCGTCTCCGCCGGCTCCTTCTTCGTCTCCGGCCTCGGCCTCGACCTTCGTCTACGGCCAGGTGGTAATACTCGTTGCCAACCCCTTGTCATCCCTTCGTGTTGTGTGAAACCCGGCTTGGAAAGATGTTGAATTTTGATACATAGGGTTTATTGATGTGAATTTTGGTATATATAGACTTATAAAAAAATTGACTTCAGTGATACACATATATGAATTTTGATATATTGACGTGTTATGCATTTTGATATATTGACTTTAGTGATATGAATTTTGATATATAAGGTTTATTGATGCGAATTTTGATATATATAGACTTATAAAAAAATTGACTTCAGTGATATACGTATATGAATTTTGATATATTAACTTTAGTGTTTATGCATTTTGGTATATGATAAATATTGACTACAGTGATTTGAATTTTGATATATAGGGTTTAGTGATGTGTATGCATTTTCGTGTATGAAAAATATTATCTCCGGTGATATGATTTTTGATATATTGACTTTAGTGAGAAGAGATGGTTCGACGTCATCTCCCTCCGCCGGAAGTTATAGGCTTCTGCGGCTATGTAACGTGGATGGGATTCGATCCAGTGTTGCTGGATATACCGTTTAATCATCCAAGCGTAGTAAGCAACTCTATATGTTTCCAATAAATTAATGTGTCAAATACGCTTGTATAAATATATTTTCTAATATGTATATATATATGTGATTCTTAAATGTACCGTAGGTAATTGACCCAATTATTTGGCTTAAAGAGACACTCTCAAATATTAGGGTTCAGGAAGTGGTTGTTTAGACCTTTCATGTAGATAATGGTCCATTAATCCAATGTCGAATTGGCTTTTCCATAACCGCTAGGAGGGGTAGAGGCATTGTACAAATCTCAGAGATGAGAATAAAGGCACCCCAGCAGACTGTTACACAAAACTATGTTGTCATTGCATGTGTAACTAATCTTGTGAATATTTGGTACACCCTGCCTACACTATCCTCCATGCTAATACAAGCTATAAATGCGGACATGCGTTATGATGTTGAGGGCTTTTGTGCAAGCATTGCTCGGAACAACCAAAATGATGTGGTAAAGTCGAAGTCGAAATCATAGCTTATATCTGGAGTTGTTGTTATATGTTGCAAAGTTTGGTTCTCATAACCTTCTTTCTGCCAACAATTACAGGTTGAGGACTATGACTTAACCTACAAAGGTTGCAGTTCTGAAGCTATTCTAAACCAGAGAATGTATCAATTGGGTTATGATTGGAAATATGCTCATGAATGGCCAACACTCACAACGGAAGAATTTCAGACAAAGCTGCTTGCGACTAAGAGGGGAGACCCACCAACTTCTCGAGCGTCGTTAAACGTCGTTAGTAGACCCTGTGCTCGTAGTTATGAAGCAAGGAAGAGTGCACTAGTTAATACGTTGGTCTTCATCTATGATATTTTTGATACCACATCGGTGACCTACACTTCACCGAATTGAAAATACGAGAAACTCAACTTCATTAGGTAGTAGTGGTGACATACTATGTTTGCATGAACTTTGGGAAGTAATTGGACATGTAGTGTGTAATGATTTGGTTTAAATTTATTATGGTTTGTATGAAATTTGATTATGGGATGGATGATCATTGTAATATACAACATCTTACTTAATTAGATTCACTCTTAATATGTGCGTACAATATTCAATGCAAAGAAACTGTAAAAGAAAAGAAAAAAAAGAGACATTTAGTAGTGGCAGCGCCTGGGCCCCGGGCTGGAGCCGCATTTACTCCCAGTTGGTATTACCAACCGGAACTAGTCCCAAATCAATCTCGGTTGAGAAGACCGGGACTAAAGCCGGACTAAAACCGGACCTTTAGTACCGGATTGGCAGTCCCGATTGAAAAACCGAGACTAGAAGGGGTTTCCTAACCGGGACTAAAACCCACTCCTGCACTAGTGTTGTCCGGCTCTAGTGTTGTAATGCTATCATGAGGCTCAACCTCACTAAAAGATATTTGTCCATATTTCGAAATCAGAGAGACTATGCAGGACAATATTTAATTTACTTGTAATTCGAGTTGGGATCCAACGACTTTCAAACTAAAGCTACTTGATGAGAGTCATGCATGTCATAAAATAGTGCCTCCGATTAATTTCGACAAGGAAATCAAAGCGCCAAATTGATGGCCATCTGTGACCATAGTCCAGCGGCAGAGTCAAAACTTAGTTTAGGAGAGACAAATGTCAATGGGAGTCTATTTACTCTTTTTTTTCCGAATTGGGAGTCTATTTACTCTTTAATTACATGGTGGATTAGTTAGATCATTAAAGTGTATAATGGAAAACATCAAAGTTAGACGGTGCCGGCCCCACCTCCCTGGCTTCGTCAGTGCTGTAGCCATACTACACAAGTTGTGGACCCACTTGCCTCAAATGAGCATTTTGGCAATGCCAACGGCAACCTACTAGATAGGAATGGCAATAAAGTACGGAGGACGGCAAAGGCACCGAAGCTTCAGGCAAGTGCTCATATTCTTCCGTTTGATTCGGTCGTCAGAGCACTAACGAGAACAATCATACGCGAAGAGGACACGAGAAAGCTAACTAATGGCATTAGCAGGTGAAGTTGACACCCGGCGACGGCGAGCACTCCGCTGCGCCGGCAGGGAAGAAGGCATCAGTGATTTCACACGCGTTTGCCTATAGGATTGCGCCTGCGGCGTGGCCAGTGCGCGCACCACACAGTCCCGGCAACTCGTCAAATGTCACTCACTGCAGCTGCCGCGCGCCAGAGCTACCGGTGAATTGAGGGGAGCTAGCCAAGGTTACTGAGAGTGACACGAGAGCTACTACGTGCTTCGTGCAATTAGTGTCAGCAAGAAAGTCGTGCGGCTAAAACGACCAGCACGTACGTGCCGAGTCCGCGACGGCCGCCGGCGTCCACACACACACGCTGACTGCTGTAGATGGATGCACATACGTGTACTGAGGGCATGGGCAAGTGGGGGAGCATGGTGGGACTCACCGGCGCATGTCGGCCGCGCCGCGCGCCTGCCGTCGGGGCAGATGCACCAGAACTCCGCGGCGGCGCTGTCGTACCGGCACTGCCCGCCGCTGGCGTTGCAGGTCCGGCAGTCGCCGACGCCGGCCACCTCCCAGTCCAGGACGAACCCGTCCTTCAGCAGCCGGCTGTAGTTGGCCGCCGTCATGACCGCCGCCTCCGACCCGAGCACCGGCATGTAGACGTTCTGGCATCTCCACGTCGCGATCGACGCCGGTGGCCTGCCCCAGTAGTAGTCCCCGCCGAGGTACGCGTAGCTGGGAGTACTGCTGCAGTTGGCGGTGGCGTTCGCGTACTCGGGGCCGCTCGGGGCCGTGCCGCTGCAGTTGTAGAGGAAGCACAGGGCACGGTTCTGTGGGCTAATATTGAACAGGCTGAGCACGATGCTGGAGGACACGTTGAAGTCGATTTTGCACACGCCGTCGTCGCCGGCGAGCCTGGCGTGGCAGGCGACGAGGGAGTTGTTGGTGTAGTCGATGCTCAGGACGTGGATGGAGGAGCCCTTCAAGGAGGCCACGCGGCCGTCGTCGCCGCACCAGACCTCGAAGCCGGGGTGGCCACAGGGAGAAGGCGGCTGGCTGCTGGTGCTGCTGCCGAGCCAGAACGGGTACCTGAGGGTGAGGTTCCCGCATGCCGCCGGCTCGCAGTCGGCGCTGACGTGGTCATGGAGGAGGAGGAGCAAGGAGGCCAAGAGCGGGAGGAACAGCAAGGTGGGATGCATCAAGCGTTCAAGCTATCCACTGAATTAATGGAGACGGTGCCAGCACGACAAATAATGGAGGCGATTGGGGATCGACGTAGGTGAGTGATGAGAGGAGGAGAAGGTCGAAAGAAAATAGCAATTGTATTTGCTTGATTGATTAGTCTGCTTTCCGGTTTGTTGGACCTTTTTAATCAACAGGACAACCGGAGTGGGAAAGTCAGTGTTGTCTTTATCACTGATAATTTTTTTCCCTGCTAGACTTGGCCTTGTTTAGATCGCAAGTTTTTTCACTCTCTCTCCATCATATCAAATCTTTTGACACATGCATAGAGTATTAAATATAGATAAAAAAAATAACTAATTACACAATTTGATTATAAATTACGAGACGAATCTTTTAAGCCTAGTTAGGTCATGATTAGATAATAATTGTCAAATACAAACGAAAATGCTACAGTGTCAAATACTGATTCCTAACCCCAATCTAAATAAGGCCTTGTAAGAGATGATGAAAGGCGCTAGTCTATCGTTCGTCTACTGTTCTCAATTTCGACTTTCGAGTTCCCTGTTTTTTTAAAAAAAACAAAAAAATTATTTTGGAGCTTTTGCATCTATATCTGCCGTGATTTTTTTTTCAATTATCATATTTGTGTTTGCTGTACTTGCCTCTTTAGATGCATGGACCTTTGTTGGCCTACAAGATGTGTCAACTAAAACAACCAACCAAACATGCTATGTGAATAAGCTAATTTTATAAATAGTAATAATAGGATGCGGGAGTCCGCCCCTCCGGATGTCCTGCACTCACTCCACTCGCTGCTTCAAAGCAAGCGAAACTCAGACTCTGTATCGCCACAAAAAAAAATCGCTCGTCTTCTCCAGCGCAGTTGCACAGGGCCGCTCGTCGCAGGTAGCGCACCCGCCCGACGCGGCCTTCTTTAGCGCGGCGGCGCCACACCCGCGCCCATCCCTGACTGCTCACGCGCCCCATCCCTGGTTGCTCCACGGTCCGCGCCACCATCCCGTGCCGCCTCCATCCACCTCGCCCATCACGGAAGGGGAGGCATGCGCCTGCGCCTGCACCGCCATCAACCTCGCACGTCGGTAGGAAGGGGAGGCCTGCACCGGGGTGTATGCTGGGGCAATGGGCCGTTAACGTCCCCTGACTATCGCATGTTGTAAGAGTATGTTTCAAGTATTTCAGATGTTCCAGAGGTATATTGGAAGTGTTGTATATCGATGTTGCAAAATTAGATCGGGATGTTGCACATGTTGTAATAGCTATACACGTATGTTTCAAGTGTATGTTACAAATGTTTCATCTGTTCCTGATGAATGTTGCAAGTATTTACCTGGATGTTGCGAAAGAAGATCTGGATGTTGCGTATAATGCTGTTGCAAGCATATATTTTTAAGTGTTTTCAGTTGTTTCATATGTATGTTTGCAAGTGTTTTAACTGGATGTTGCATGTGTTTGCAATGGTTTTCAAATGTTTTTAAGACGTTTTCGTAGGTGTTTCAGACGCTTGTTTCAAGTGTTTCATCTGTCTTTTTTATGCTGCAACTGTTACATCTGGATGTTTTAAAAGTAGATCGGGTGTTGCACATTGGATGCTCGTGGGAAGCGGTTGGCGACGGGGGACGACGTCCGGGGTGGCACGGGCCCACTACTGGTGCGCTCGCTCGTGAGCCCGACGCGCTAGGCGTTCGCTCCCACCTTGTGTGGGCACCGTCCGGATGCTAGTGCCTGGACTGGACGTTCGGATGCTATTAGTTCCGTTTTATAAAACCGCAATATGAATATCAAACAACGAAATAGTAAAATCTACCTGATCAACAAAGATTGTATCATCAAGTGCATGATAAAATCATGATTGCGACTTATATGAGAAACCAACGCACTTTCTAACACACTGTTTGAAATTTGCTAGCCACATACGCATATAATATAGCACATTGACACTTTTGTCCTCTTATAAATGGGTTATCTCGGAGTTAGCGATACGAAACTCTGAAAATTATATATTAGTCTAACCAACCGTTAACCACCGAGATGTGACTTAAATCTCCACAATATCACACCACCATCTAAATAGCCCACCATGGGCCTAATTCAAACTAGATCAATATGTCACGTACAACCCTCCCGCCTAATGGGATCGACGTCCTCATCAGACTAACACACGCATAACTAGGCAAATGATAACCACGACAGTTCTCTGACTGTCAGTATGTCTAGTGCCAGCACTTATGCCGTGCTATGCACCACACTAGGCCAAACACGTGCAATGTGCCATATGTTCACGCTCCTGCCTGGCACGCGACCGTGTCCACGCAGTTCATGTTGCGTAGGCCATACACTTCCACCGAGCCACTCCGGTTTCGTTCTCGCTTCGTGTAAAATATTAGGTCATGGTATGAAATCAATAAGATTAATATGTTGGTCCACTACAAACCCTCGTAATCTCACATAAACACACAATCGCCAGTTGTAGGTCTAATTCAAATTAGCCCCGATATCACAGTGTCAATTTTGACCTTGAACAACAACAAAAATTTGGAACTGGCGTGGTTTACACGTCACTAGAAGGTTGTGTCTATTGATGACTTTTTTTTTGGATACTCGGTCTATTGATGACTTGGTGCCCCTTAACAAGTTTGCATTGTGTTGTATTTGGCAGCCTGAAGGAGCGTGTACTCTTGCTATCCTTGTTAATTGGTCGAGTCCCTATCATTTACTTCCATTCTGAAACGTTGGTAGTACTAGATTTATCCAAAGTACAGTGAAACAAGGTTCTTCCAGTTGACACATTAACCATAGTACTGTATTAGCTGTCAATCAGCGAGCGGGATTATATAAAAGAAACAGAATTGCTATAAGTCAGTCGGTTGATTTAGCTCCCTGCGACATGCGACTTTGTAGCCGCCAGATCAGGAATCGCACGGTCGCGGTGCTCCGTCAGTTGGTCGCGCGAGACGGGCTGCCGATCCCCACCACATGCTGGTGCTCCAGCGTTCCAAGTCCCGGTCGTCCAGAATACACACACGTACGTCCGTGGTTGGTCCGTGTACGCCCATGTCTACACCCGTGTATAGCTTCAGCAGAATACACGTAGTATGTACCGTGTACGCCCACCCAACCCACATGTATATTTGTATTTTTCTGAAATTTGTGAACAATTTAATGATATTTGTGAACAATTTGATATATATTTCTCTGATATCTGAAATCCATATAAATAATTTGTAATTTTTTCTGAAAATTTTGGCATATATTTATGTTATTCTCAAATTACACCACTATGTCCAATAAATTACACTGAACAAGTCATTGTAAATATAGTAATAATTTAATGTAAATATAGGTAGAAGACAGTATAAGCGTATGGAAAAAATTCAGTTGATAGCAGGGAAAAAAACAACTGAATGTCACGTAGAAAGATCCAAAAGACGTAGACAGATCCAAAAGAAAAGATGCAAAGGAGACAAAGAGTTGGAGGCAGAGAGTTACCGGAAAGAAATGCGACTTCTGTAGAGATCAGATTGTCAAACAGAAGGCGGGAGATGAAGACGAAAATCAGCAGAAATATTAGACCAGTCCATATGCTTATCTGACTTCTCTACAGAGTAAAACAAAATGGCAGTGATCGATGGCAGATGCCTCAAGGTGGTTGTGATGGCGTCAACTGTCATCGTTTCTCATTTCGCGCACAAGCTTTTCGAAAGTAAAAAGACGGCACCTACCAAAGGGAACAGAACACATCCATCCCAAACGTATGGATTTGTTCGCCTTTTTTTTCTCGAACGTGCTGTGTAGCACGTATTTCATTAAGAGGAAGTAGACAACACCGAACCAAACAACAAACGGCTCAACACTATGTAACCAAAGGTTTCCTAGACGAGAAGGAAGAAAAACATAAGCGAAAAAACTAATAAAAACTACGACGAAGCCCGGCAACTCCCACAAGAGGGACTAAAAGCAACAACAGGCGAGCGACAGCGAGCTAGTAAACTAAGATGTTTTCGTTCGTCATCGACAACATTTGGCGACAAGGATGCAGAGGTTGCCTAGACCTCAAGCTCGACCCCCTCGGCAAGCTGGATGCCGTTGATCGCACAGCCGGCCAGGAACAGCATCCTGATGGCCAGGTACTCGTCGAAAGCGCCGTCCGCTCCAGTCTGTGCCGGTTGCAGCGGGCGTACTCCCCACTTGGCCATCAACACATTTTGTGCCTGCACCGTTGGATTAGGTGCCTTGCATTTGCTCTTGGCCGCGAGCCTGCCGCTCCGACGCGGCGGTGAGAGCGCCGTGTCCACCACACGGCTCCTCCTGGGGGCACGTAGTCTTGGGGGCTCAACTATGATAGGCTCTGTGATGACGGAGCACAGCTGCGACTGGAGGCACCTTGAGATCTCCGTCGGTGTAGCCGGGGCCGGCACCGCCGCCGCCGATGCTGCCGCGTGTTGCCCAGGCTTTGGTGGAGAGGCCACAGTCGGTGCAGAAGGCCTGGGTGGCGTCCTCGCGTGATCAGGCGCTGGCGTCGTCCATGCAAGGTCCGGGCCATCTTGGTCTGCTGTGCCTGCCGGCCGTGATGGGCCGACGAACTCTGCCTGGACATGATTATTCGAAACCACAGGCACATGGGGACCCGCGGACATGTCTGCCCCTAACGTTGAGTCGGACGAACGGGTTGGGCCTGCGAACTCGGCCTCGATGCAAAGAGCCCACTAGTCCTCGTAGGCCGCCGTACAAGGGGACGCCTGGATGCGACGGCCCCCATGGAGTATCTGTGGGTCGGCCGCGAGCAAGCGGCCCACAAAGCCAGCCGAAGGGCCTTCGGGCGCACGCATCAGCATAGGAGATGGGCTCGGCGGTACCAGCAGCCAGCAGACGCCCTTGGCACTCGAGGCAGAAGTCAGCGCTACAGCAACCGGCGTGGGCAGCGTGGAAGCCAGCTGCAAAAGAGATACGTCAGCGGCGTGTGGAGCAGTGTCCGACAGTGACGGGGCCTCAGGCACGCGCTCCCGAGGACGCGCAGGCGCACGCACTCGAGGCCGCGGCGACGCGACATCCGGAATCTCGCGTGGGCCACCAAATGCGACGCCCGCACGCATGAGGCCATGCCTGCCAGGGACCAGCGGGCAACAAACCGTCCCGACTAATACGGACGTCCGTGCCAATGCGGTCGGGCAAGACGGCGACGAGCGACGACAACGACGACGGTCAATCCCAGGATGATAGCGGTTGAAGTTGCTGTCGGCGGAGCCATCATCGTCGCTGTCACGGCCGCCGAAGTAGTCATCCTCGGGGGTCGGCCCCTGCGGCGGACCGCCGCACCCGTCATGAACCCCATGGCGGGAGTTGCCATCGCTTGGACCGTCGTCTTCATCATCATCACCCCCATCATTGCCATCGTCCGCAGGGGATGCCGGCGGCGCGCTCCAATCTTGGAACGCAACCAGGCGCAGCCTCACGAGGTAGCGCAGCCCCAGAAGCACGGTCAGAGCGGCCTCGACGGGGCTGAGGATGCGCGGCTCCGGGATGAACACGACCTGCTCGTCGGGGATGAACCGTGGATGCAAACACCATGCTGTGACGAAGAATTCCCGGTCGTCATCCGCCGGGACGTCACTTGGCCGGACAACGTCAACCTCGGCACAAGCGGGGCCGAGGATGGTCTGCGTCGTGGTCGCGTTCCGAGCATGGAGGGGGACGCGCCTCATCCCCACGAGCACCCTAAACGGGAACGACCCAGCACTAGCCAACGACGTCCTCCGCCATGGCCGCCAGATGAGTGGAAGCTGCCCCCCCACACCCCGGCGGCGTGGCAAGTACGCGGTCTCTGTCCTCGTGATGCCTGAACCGTACGACGAAATCCTCTGGATAATGTCGCCGAACCACTGCATCCTCTTCCGTCAATCCGAAGCGGCCGAAGAGGAACCGGGCCACCATGGCCGGCGACACCGGTGGCCGTGTACCGCCAACCACCGCGACAAGCGCAAGGCCGAGCGCGTCCTCGGCAGCCAGCAACTCCGCCGAATGAGGGACGACGACGAACTCCGCGTGACGCCGGCGTTCCGCACGCCTTCCCATAGGCGCCTCGACGGCCGCCCCCACCGGAGTCACGACGGCGGTAGAGGACGGCGGAGGCGGTGGAGGTGGAGGAGGCGGAGTCGGTGGAGCGCAGCAGCGTGGAACCGATGGTGACCTTCCCGTGGAGGCAGACCGCGCCGAGGGCGTGTCATTATCGGCGTGCCGAGCCCGTCGGCCACCGGACGCCGGCCACCGCCGGGAGACCCTTCGACCCCTTGGCGACCGCGGCGGAGTGCGCCCGCGCTTGGTGCCCGCAGGCCTCGCAGGGAGCGGGCATGCGAAGGCGCGGTGCCCCACGCACCAACAATTGAAGCACCTTGCCGGGAAGCTGCACTCTGCCTTGACATGGGAGCTCACCAAGCAGTTGAAACAGAGGCCTACCAACGCCGGTGGGACAGGCCTTGCCGTCTTGGGCGTTGAGCGACGACGCCAACGACGTCGACTCCGCACCTGGAAGAAACCGTCCGCGTCCGGTTCCTCCAGGGTACGAGCAGGGTGCGCCGTAGGGGTGTCATGCCGTTGGTGGGAGGCGGCAGCCGGAGCCGGGTCGAGCTGGGGGTGTGACCGACGAGCTACAGCCATGAAGTCCCCGTGCCCCCGCCGGTTACGACGACGACGACGCGCACGCCGACGGTGCCCACACGGCCCCGCTACAGCCTTACCTTTACCAGACGGCGGCTGTGAGGGCGGCTCGTAGTCGGAGTAGTCCTCCGAGTCACTGAAGGAGATCCGCTCCCTGCGACCACAGTCGATGAATTCGCCCGAGCAAAGGCCAGGTGACCCCGCTCCAAGGGATCTCGGCGACGGGAGCTCCTCCTTGGCTTCATCGGCCCAGGAGCGACGGGAGGGTGAGCCATCCTCCATCATAGCATCTTCCTCCTTATTTAGTATATTTCAAACTGTGTGGTGGTTTGATTTGTATGTTCTGCTTGGTGTTTGGCGACAGTCTGCGGTTCTTTGCCACTGGACACCGCACCCAATAAAATATTAATTTTATGGTTTATTCAGCATGTTCGCTTATTGGTTTTAGCCAGCCCAAACCAGTCAGCCAACAGTATTTTCTTCTCACAATAAACCAGCACTAGCCAGCCTAAACCAGCCCAGAAACCAACCAGCGAACAGACCGATTCATTTGTTCGCCTTTGAACAGGCTAATGGTTTGATCAGTTGTTGTAAAAAAACGGTTTGATCAACGGATAGACATTTGGACATTTGGCACGTAATGTCTCGCATTGGCGTTCATTCGCTGACATTGGTGGATCGTAAGGTTTCAGCATTTGTCAGACTATTTTGGATCGGCAGCTACGCGTTAACGTGCAATCAATTATATGCATGATCTATCATCTAGTCATCTAAAATTGGCCGCATAAATGATTTTTACACTAGTCTGTTCAAGCTAATTCTTTTTGTCTGTTTCAGTGGGGGAAAGAACGAATGGATTCGAGCAGATTCTAGTTATGCAGGTCAGAAAGAACTGTAAGGCCTGTAACGAATCGCGGGATCAGTAAACTCACCGCGCGCGCACGTCGCCGGCTGCAGGCGGCCGTCGGGACAGAGGCACCTGAACGCATCGACGCCGTCATCGTGCCGGCACTGCCCTCCGCTCGCGTTACACGCCGCGCAATCCCCGGGCACCGTCCACTCCATCAGGAACCCGCGCCTCGCGAGCCTCGCGTAGTCGCCCAGCGCTCTCAGCTCCGGCGACCAGGGCAGCACAGGCACGGCGGAGTACTTGCAACCCGCCGACGACGTCGTGTCCCGCACGGGGCCCCCGCCGGTCTCGTAGCTCCGCCGGCTCAGGTACACGAGCCACGGGGCGGGGGCGGGGGCGCGGCCTGTGGCTGTGCAGTTCATCGGAACCGACCCCACGGGAGGCGTCCGCGAGCAGTTGGAGCAGAGGAAGAGCTCCCAGTTGGCGCGGCTGACGGCGAGCAGCGACGACAGCGCGAGGGCCGCGGACATGTTGAACCTGGTGACGCGGCAGCCGCCGGTGGGGTCGTCGGCCAGGCCCGTGTGGAACGCCACCACGGAGCTGTTGCCGTAGTGGATGTCGAGCACGCGGAGGACGGGTAGCCGCAGTACGGAGCCGTTCAGGACGGGCGCCGCGCCGCCGGTCGGGTCGTCGCACGCGATGCCCAAGGACGGGTAGCTGCAGTACGGAGGCTGCTGGCCGCGCAGCCAGAACGGGTACCTGATCGACAGGTTCCCGCACGTCGCCGTCGCGCAGGTCGCGTCCAGTGCGGCGGCGAGCAGAGGCAGGAGCGCTAGTGCTAGCACGGCCGGAGCGTGCATTGTGAATTTGTGATATCGTCGGAGCAAATGCCGAAAGGACTATGGACGCTCGGGGTTTATTTATTCCATTTTGTTTGCGGCTTGTCAGGATGGATTATGGTTTTGGTAGATAGCGGATGGAGAGAGAGCCGATTTGTCTGAAATTGGCCACTTGATTACGAGGGATTCACGATACAGAGTGCAGTCAACGAGAATATGTCTTGATACGGCACTGTTTAGTAGGAGTAGAGTTTTCTCAGCTTGACTTTCATGCTTAGGAATGTGTTTTAATAGAAAAGATGTGATAGTACCATAGAAATGTATTAACTACTAAAATAAAATGGTGTTAATGTCTGGGGCATAACGATTGTATGCAGCAGATAAAAAACAAAGGACATCAACCAACTGTGGCAAAAATGTCAAGATGCTGAAACGGTGGAAGAATTCCAAGTTCAAAACATTGAACGTCTAAGCTATTCGCTCTTAACTTTCTCCAATTTTTTTTCAAAGATCATCACCCGAAGCTTTCATATTTTTTTCTATGCTGTTGAATATATGACCAATGGTATCCCTGTGAACTATTAGTGTGTTTTTTTTATCAGACTGTGAACTAGTTACTCGGGATGATCTCAATAACTAGTTACCCACAAGGCAACAAAGCTAGACCTCACCACATTGGTTGATCTGCCCCTGCTAGTAGCTAAGCAACCAACAGCCTGTTCGGGAGGCCGTATCGTATCGTGGATTATTTACTGCTGGCTGGTTTGGTGTGAGAGAAAAGCACTGTTCCCGGCTGGAAATTTACGATCGTTTACGAGCAAGCAAACAGGCTGTCCTACCACTCTTGACTGTATCCATTGATCGGCTTTGGCCTTGACCATCAGGAGCAGAGCTTGCGACGTCATGTACGAACTTCGAAAGCATCTTGCATTCATCTCTTTCTATAGTTGCCACGATATCAGTGCGAAGAGGGTGTCCAAACCACTCCGCTGTTGGACAGACCATGATGCCCGCAGGTGTTTCCACCAGCTGTGGGATTTGTCAGTTCAATGCGTGGAGGATGCTCTCCCATACTTGCGAGGAGGATTTGCCGGCTGTGACACCATAAGTACACAACTTGACTTTCTCCTCTAGTTCAGTTCGAGCATTCTAATCTAGTTTTATGTGCACCCTTGACCCTTCCTCCTCCGCCATCATGTTTTTCATCAAAAAGCACGTCCCATTCTGATCTAAGAAAAAAGGCACGTCCCAATAGCCAAATTTGTGCCCACTTCCCCACCCTGGCCCAGCCCACCGCTAGCAACACCACCAGCACCTGCCCACCTCGCGCCCCTGCATCTGCCTCCTCCCTCGGGCCTGCTTGACGACTCCCTCAGTGGACCAGTCATTTTAAAGCTTGGCAGCGCAATAGCAATTCCTTCCTGGCAACCAGAGCATCGCCAATGGGGTGCTGAAACAATCTTTTAGCTACCCGAACAAAGGAACGTGTCTGCTAGCCCAAGCTGATGACTGAGGACTGACGAGTCTGTCTGATCAGTACAGACACCGTTGGACAAAACCATTACGGAGTATGTGAAATAAGTGTGGGTCGCTCTGAAGACTGTAGTACGTGTTAGTACTCCCAAAGAATACAATTATAGGATCCGTGCCGGTCAAAATAGCTCAAGTTTAACCAAATTTATAGCAAATAGTATTAATATTTATGTCTTCAAATAAATTTATTATGAAAATATATTCTATGATTAATCTAATGATACTAAATTTGCATCAGAAATGTAGGTATTTTTTTATATATATAATTTTGGTCAAAATTTAGATTGATTGACTTATTTGTAAGTGAGAATTATATTCTTTTCTGGACGGAGAAAGTACCCATTACCATCACCACTCTGTCACTAGTCAGCACAAACGAGTGAAGGCTGAACCTGAGTACAGTACGTACGTACGTGGAATTTTGGGACGCTTGCATGTTAAGTCATCGTGCGAGATTGATGAGTTCGTAGAATCGAAGAGTTGTGGAACCGGAGCAGTACAAGTCGCGCGTCGCCTTCTTTATTGTTCCCGGATTCCACTCGACGAGAAAACTCGAGAATGGGTGGGATACATGCTTAAACAGCCTGTTCGGGAGGCCGTATCGTATCGTGGATTATTTACTGCTGGCTGGTTTGGTGTGAGAGAAAAACACTGTTCCCGACTGGAAATTTACGATCGTTTACGAGCAAGCGAACAGGCTGAAAGTCACTGTGCATGTGCTGATGTGCATCCGTCCCGGACGTTCACATCGCGTCGCAGCTCCACTTCCAGTCGAACTAGTCAAGCAAGAGGCCAACTGGGCCAAGTGCGAGCAGCTGAATCGAAATTTCGCATCCGATCCTTTTTTTTAACCCTCCCCAAACGAGCTGGAAAACGGGAGTATTCACACCGGTTTCCTTGCCTGCAACTGCAACTGCTGTCGACTAGAGAAATTGTACACCTACGAGGCAGTGAATGGGCCCAATGGGGCACATACGGATTACGGAGCTGGGTGTGGTAACCTGAATCGATGGGGTTTACTATTTTCAGCAAAACGGCCCAAACGCGGTAGTGCCACCAACTCATCAGTGACCCGCGCGTTGCTCAAAAGCCAAAACGATAACGATCCTATCATGCATCTTAATTTTTTAGTATCCCAATCAACCGATCCTACATAAAAGCTTCATAGGATTTTTACATAAAACTTAATCGCGATACTACATTTTACAATACTATGCAATAATCTGTACATCTATGCCCCGTTCGGCTTACCCCATATCCGACTTGTTCAACTTCTTTTTTCAGCCGGAACAGTGTTTTTCTCTCACAACAATTCAACCAGAACAGTCTTTTCCAACCAGCTTTAGCCAAAATTCAGCAAGCTGAACGGAACCTTAATATTAAAGAACAAATGTTTTTTCGGCTCGCTTTCTTTCGTCTCACTTTTTCTACTTTCCAAACCGCACTCCCGCCTTTCATATCCGGTGATCTGGATTTTATAACCCGTGCTTACATAAGTTACAACAATTTGTGTCCATCAATGACATGAAGTCTAAATTTATTTGAAGCATACTCACCTAGCCCAAATGGCGTTATCTGGATTTTATAACCCGTGCTTACATAAGTTACAACAATTTCTGTCCATCTTTAGTTTGGTCACCCAACTACTTCTTTATTTCTTCATTTTTTTTTATTGTGACTTACTTGTAAGCCTCCACTAAATACCACATACATGTTCTACAGTGAACATAGAAAATATATACCACTAAAAACTTAAAAGTATATTTTTTAATGGAAAATAATATACTTCCTCCGTCCGTGTGGGGGTATGGCCACTAAGCAAGCCGTCCTCTGATAGCATCTTTTGTCGACAGTTGGCTACGTCAAGCTGCCAAGCGAGCCGCTAAGGAAGCCGTCCGAGCCGTCTAGCGAGCTGCCCGCGTCGCCGACCAGATAACGCCATACATCACCGACTAGACTTTTCTGTCTAAAGCTAAGTCACGATTTAATATTTTTCTAAATATTCTCCAATCTTTGTATATCGCCATAATGTTTCTCCGAGCTATTTTCTCTATATTTGCTCTCCAAACAATTTTTTGAACCCCCGAACAGTCATGTTGACGCTCGGACGCCTTCAGAGACGGCCCTGTCTCCGGCTCCTCCCTACACGTGCTACGGGCTCCGCGCTTTGCGTTATGGGTGGTCTGCAGCGGTTCCTTGGTTACGCCTGTTCCTCCTACACGTGCATGGGCTCCGCGCTCGACGTTATGGACTATGGGCTAGTTAGGGCTGGAGACCCAGCTACACACTAACTGGTCGGGCGGTTTATATTAAATATAAATACATCTTCGCTCCAACTGATCGCCGAGCTACATACGCTATTTTTTCTCCGGAGTTCATATATTTTTACATCATGTACTACCCGTTCTACATATTTGTATTGCAGGATCATCGTCCAGGTGATCGGACCACCTGGTGCTCGGACTTCTCCACCGATCAACTGGTCGGACCACTAGGTTCATGGACTTCGTCGCCGACCAGTTGATCGGACTGTTTACCGGTCGCTTCTACTCAATGCTCACTTCGCCGCCGACCAATTGATCAGACTGTTCGTCGCTCGTGCTTCATCGCCAGTTACATCGGTTACTCCTTGGCGCTCGGATTCTTCGTGCTCGAGGACTAAGTGGGCACACTTCACCCCACTTCACCTTGCAGACATCGCCAGCTACGTCGAGGACTCCTCGGTGCTCGGACATCGCCAGCTACGCCGGGGACTCATCGGTGCTCGGACATCGCCAGCTACGTCGGGCACTCCTCGGTGCTCGGATATCGCCAGCTATGCCGGGCACTCCTCGGTACTCGGACAGAGGACTCCCTTGCTGCTCGGATCTTGCTACGTCTCGTCGATGTGCTGTCAAGCTGCTCCATGCTGTTCGGATCAGGGTACTGATCTTGGGCAGCATGTCTGGGGTCTTGATACGCGCATGTCAGACGACGTCGACAAGCTTTCAGACTTCTTTTTCTTTAACCCTGCTACAAGATTCATTCTTCATCTTCCAGCAGGCTCGGGGACTAAGTGGGCACACTTCACCTTGCGGTGAATGTGTGTTTTTCCATCTCGAGGCTACGTCCGGGGACTAGCTGCCTGCTCGGCTGGTCTTCTACTTTCTGACCCTGGCACCACGTGACTACGTCACCTACTGTCAAGCTCGAGGACTAGTTGTGGGGGTATGGCCCCCAGTATCCACAAGATAAGATATGGGCCGCACCATCAGAGGTGGCCTAGCCTACAAGATCAAGACATGCACGGCGCTGCTCGGCGTGCACCACAAGCTATTGTATAGTACCAAATATGATACTTTCCTTGTAATCGTACCCCTCCAGAGTATATAAGAAGAGTTAGGGGTCCCCTATTCAACATCTCAATGCAATACATCAGAACACATGATTTAGGTATTACGTCATACTGACGGCCAAAACTGTCTAAATCTTGTGTCTTGGTGCTTGTATTACCATTTCGCTCCTGATCTCGCTCACCTCTACGACAAATCTACCATCGTGGGATACCCCTCGGTGGACTGCCGAACATCTTTTGTCGACAGTCCGAAAATATAGTGTATTCTGTCATTTAAAATGTCCTGAAATATAGTGCATTCGGAGAACAAGAAGATAATGTTTATTTAAATAAAAAATATATGATTATTTTGTATAAGAAAAGTAATTCATGTACTTGCCATATTTTGTACAAGGAGACAGAGCTCACCCTTTAATCATGCGGAATAGAATTAGATTTCAATATATTAGAAAGTTAAGTGAGGGGTACATGCGTCATTGCATTCTCTCTTATTTTGTCTAAGAATGACCATAATGCACAGGACGATGGAGTATTGTTTATCAGTATAAACATTGAAATTCAAGAATCTTGATTGGAATTTCATTATAAGCCATCATGCTCCCACACTATTACAAGCCTACTTTCGCCACCTTTTAACCATGCTCTAGGTGCCTTTTCTCACTTTCACACCGTTATCTTCTATCTTCGTCAACTCCTTCAATACCTCCTTCGACATTAAAATACCCAAACACACACCACCAATATATGTTATACCATAACTAACCTTATGTGGCCATGGCATCTTTGCATGATCAACCTTTCAACACAAATTGTTTCTAGGTATTTGACAACCCACAAATCCTAAAACACAACCCGAGTGACCATAAAGGTAATGTGCTAGGGTTTGGGGTTTGTACTATTTGTGAACCCAAAAACCCTAAAACACAACCCCGATGGGCCAATGATCACCGAAGGTTTTGTATCGTAGTGCTAACTCGCTGAGCACCATGATCATAGTGTTTGGAATTTGACTTCGAGTGTAACGTCATAGTGTGTTGGCACTATGGTCACTTGTTCTTAGGGTTGCTAGGGATAAACCGAAATATATGCGGTAGGGAACGGATCAGACAACCAACAAGGTCAAATCTTTAGGGCTTATTTGGTTGAAGGATTGTGAACATGCCTGGTCCTAGCAAGGATTAGGCATTGACTGAGATCCAGATACTTGCCCGGCTGCAAACCTACTTGACAGGCAGCAACCAAACAGGCCCTTAATGCCTATTTGGCATGACTTCTCTTCCAAAAGCTCATTTGGAGGAGCCAGAGTTTAAGTGTCGAAAAGTAGCTCATTCGTATTAAAAAGGGGTCCCAGGTCCTCTTTAGGACACCAAAAAATAACTCATCCTCTTTGAGTGTTTGATATCACTTTTCTGCTAAAGCTAGCCAAAGCTAGAACCGCACCAAATAGACCCTTAACTGTTCGGTTAGCCTGGACTGGACCTATGAGTCATTTCAGCTTGTCAAGATTATACAAATTAGTGAACCATACCAACCGGGAATCATTCCAGGGACTCGTTCTGAAGGAACTGAATGAGCCCTAACGGTGACCGACTTGAGGTCTCACATCTCAGCGTGTCGATTGATTAATGAGAGAAGGCCATACAGGTAAGTCAAATTTATTTTCAGATCTTATACGTAACTTCAGAAGAAAAATGAACATATAAGGAAGCCATAGATTTTTTGAAGCCATATAGATAATTCTTCGATAATGATACTGTGCGGGCGTCCGTCCCGTCCAGATGGACCCGCACACGGAACGACTCACCGAGCGCGCCCACCAACTCCTTATCCCATCCCGTCTTCCCCCGCGCCAACTCGTCGCTCCGGTCGCTAGCTTCCCGCCCCCCCTCCTCTGCACCCACTCGCTGCCGCGCCACCGGGACGGACGCCACGCCTGCGCACTAGGTCGCTGCCACCCCTCTCTCCCTCCCTCCCTCCACGACCTCCATGCGACCCCCACCGGAGACGAGGATGATGGGGCGGCTTCGACGAGGTAAGTCGGTACTTCTCTGGATCTGAGCCCTCCTCTTCCTCTGGATCTGAGCCCTCCTCCTCCTCCTCCTCTAGATCTGAGGGACGCGGCGGTGGCTGGGGTTCTAGCGAGCTCTAGGGTCCTATTCCCTCCTCCCTTCAGCGAGCTCGAAGGTGATCGGCCTAGGGCATTTTTTGTACGCTTTTTTTGTTGTTGTTTCTCCCGAGTTGCAATGGTTTTTTTAGGATGTCGTAACAGATAATTTTCGAATGTTGCAATATGGTTTTTGTGTCGTTGCAACAAATGTTTTTGTGATGTTGCAATACTACTGCTTGAGATGTTGCAGTACATAATTTTCGATGTTGCAGCACATAATTTTCGATGTTGCAGTACATATTTTTTCGACGTTGCAGTACATGTTTTTTGATGTTGCAGTACATGTTTTTCGATGTTGCATCACATATTTTTTCGATGTTGCAGCACATAATTTTTCGATGTTGCACTACATGTTTTTCGATGTTGCAGTATATATTTTTTCGATGTTGCAGTGTATATTTTCGTTGTTGCATTACATATTTTTCGATATTGCAGTGCATGTTTTTAATGTTACACTATATATTTTTTTTGCGATGTTGCAGTATTTATATCATGATGTTGCACTACATAGTTTTTTTATATATTTATAATGTTGCACTTGAAGTGTTTCGTGTTTTTTTGAGACAGGCACGGTCGGAGATCGGGGTGCGTCAGGGAACGGAGGACAGGGCGCAGTGGGGAGCGGTGGAACGGGGCGGGTTCCGTTGTATACGCGGGGGCGGACGGGGTTCCATTTTATTCAGCGCGGGGGCGGGCAGGTTTTGGAAGTGGACCAGCCTCCGGATGCAGCGTCCGGGACGCTAGAATTGCCGATAATTCTTTCTTTGATTAATTGAACCAAATCAACAAATCTTAAGTCCACCGGAGACCAGGCCCTATACGGGCTAAGGCCCACTGTACTTGGGCCATCCTTTATAGTTTGCCTAACTCGCTGTCAGGCCAATTCTTAACTACGCGTCTCGGAGAGCTCCATTTCGTTAAGCCCATTTAAACCTTGACGCAGCAAAAATCTATGAAATCTCTAAAGAACACGCCTAGGAGGAATATATTTGCACGCGTACCTGGAGTTTTCGGAGGAATCCACGCTGGGTTCGCCGCAGCCCGGAAGCACGCGAAGGTCCACGGCCCGTGCCCCGCCTGCCGACGGCGGCCGCACAGGCCGCCGGCTCTCTCGCACTGTCCGCACTCCCCGTCCGCCTCGGGCCTCCAGCTCAGCTCGAACCCCATGTTGAGCGCGGGCACGACGGCGTCCAGCGGGCTGCTCGTGGACCCCGCGGGGCCGAGCAGGGACCTCCGCAGCACGGGCATGCCGATGACGCTCTGGCACAGCCCCGTGTAGCCGTACGGCGCGAGCTCGTCGCCGTCGCGGAACACGTACGAGTGGTGCCTGCCGTCGCCCTCGAGGCACGCCACGAGGTGCGCGGGTATGCCCACGAAGGAGCAGTGGACGAAGAAGGTGAGGTTGGCGTCCCGGGGCGTGAGCGACAGCGGCGACCCGGAGGGGAGGGACAGGTTGCGGCCCACCAGCGGGCAGGTGTTGGACAGCGAGAACACGCCGAGGTCGAACAGCAACATGGTGCGGTCGCCGTACATGACGTGCGTCACGGCGTAGTCCCCCGACGGGAGCGGCAGCACCGGCGTCTCGCGCCGGCACTCCAGGCGCAGGCTCGGGTACCCGCAGTGGGACTGGGAGGACGACAACGACGAGGCGTTGCCGGCGCTCGCGGTGCCGTCGTCGATCCAGAACGGGTACCGGATGTCCACGGCGTGTCCGCACCGGTAGGATGGGCACGACGACGACGACAACGTGGTGGAGTTCGGGATCCTCTCTGTGGCTGCAGAGGCCGCGGCTAGGCTGGAGAAGAAGAGCAGTACGAACAGATGCAGAGGAGATCGTACTAGATGATGCATTGTTGATGATTGTTGTAATGCACTTGCACGAGTATTTTTCTGCATGTCCAACCAGCATTGCAGAGAAGAGCAGTGTATGTATGTTTTTGCCCAAAATTTGGGTCCCCTTGTTGCTCAAGTCGGAGATCATGCAAAATTTCGCACTGGATGTACCTTGCGCGACTGACTCCCTGTACTGCGGATGATTCAGATTCACACAAGGTGTGTGAACGTCCAACGGAAGATTACCAAAGCATTCGTCCTGGAACGGATGTAGTACACAAAAAATGTATAATTTGGGGATGCAAAAAAAAAAAGAGTCTTGGTTCGCTGACCGAAAGATACTTCATCCGTTTCGGATTATAAGTCATTCCAATAAGCTTTGAGAGTTAAAGCATCTCAAGTTTAACCAAAGTTATAAAGAGAATTATAAAATTTATGGCATCAAATAGATACTATGAAAATATAATTAATGAAGAATCTAATAATACTGAGTTGGTATCATAAATATTATTATCTTATTATATAAATTTGATTAAACTTAAAATGTTTTGACTCTCTAAGAAAGTTGAAATAATTTATAATTTAGGATGGAGGGGTACCGTAGTATCTAAATATATTCTGAAAATGAAATAGACTGGTCTTTTTGTCTGCATGTCAGCAGAAGCCATGGCCAACAACCAAAAGCTGTGGGAAGTCACACAAAGTTTGTTGTGCTTGTGCAGTGAGAAATGTCGCAGAAAGATTCCTCCAATCGGAAGTATGCAGCACGGCATCCATCCTACGTGTACAGCAATATAATAATATATCAATATTTTCGGTGAATGCTTGATGTTTCAGTTGGCTCAGAATCTGAATTCTCTATCATCCATACGACCTTTACAAGGAAGCTTTCAGCGAGATAATTTTTTGAACAAAAACACTCTCTTCCACAAACGCATCAATTTACAGGTTACCTAACCTACTAATAAGTGCACGCTGCACACAGGTTACTGACATGTTTTCTTTTCTGACTGAACCCTCAACTGCTGTTATGGGTAGTGGTGGATGGGCTGGTCCACTGATACATGACGGAGTCTGGCGAGCCGTCCCTGCTCTTCTTGAGCAACCCCATGTCATCCTTGGCCTTGACGGCGCACCCATCCTGCTCCATCCTCTGCGCCTCTCTCAGCGCGTTCAGCACCTCGCTGATGGGCGGCCTCACGTCCTGCTCCGGCTGCAGGCACCGGAACGCCATCTCGGCGACGAGGTCCACAGCCCGCTTGGTCCCGCCGTCCGTCCGGTACCCGATCCGCGGGTCCACGAGGCGGTCGATCTCGTAGCACTGGATCATGTGCACGGCCATGCTGGCCAGGTTGACGTCGCCACCGCCGGGGGCGCGGGCGCGGTTCATGTCCACGGCGGGCTTGGAGGAGATGAGCTCCACCATCACGACGCCGAAGCTGTACACGTCGCTCTTGTCGGTGAGCTGGTAGCACTGGTGGTACATGGGGTCGACGTACCCGGGCGTGCCCTGCGGCGCCGTGGACACGTGCGTGGCGTGCGCCGGGAACAGCCGGGACAGCCCGAAGTCGGCCACCTTCACGTGGAACGCCTCGTCCAGGAGGATGTTGTTGGTCTTCACGTCGCGGTGCACCACCTGGTGCGGCTCCACGCCGTGGAGGTACTCCAGCGCGCTCGCCGTCTCCACGGCGATGCCCAGGCGGACGGGCCACGACAGCGTCAGCGGCGGCGACGGCGCGGAGTCGTCGGACCCCGCCGCCGAGGCCGAGGCGCGCGCGCCGTGGAGGTGGTCGGCTAGCGTGCCGTTGGGGACGTACTCGTAGACGAGGAGCAGGTCGCGGCTGCTCCGCGGCGAGGTGCAGCCGTAGAGCGTCACCAGGTTCGGGTGCCGCAGCCGCGACAGGATCTCCACCTCGTTCTGGAACTGCTCCACGCTCTTGTAGCTGTTCTTGTACAGACGCTTCACCGCCACCACGTTCCCATCCCGCAGAGTCCCTGCACAACGTACATGCATGCCATTTCTTAGCTTTTAACCTCTGAAGAAACCATGCATCGGACAGGACTAGCTGAAACTGAAAACAATTTATTTCGTGCCTTTGTACACTGTGCCGAAGCCGCCGACGCCGACCTCGCGTTCGTCGCTGAAGCCGTCGGTGGCCTCGTCAAGCTCCTCGTAAGTGAAGATGTGCGTACGGGGCGATCCGGTCATGCTGAACTCTTTCCGGAGCGATGCCAATGGCGTCCCATCACGGATGAGCCCGGCCAGTGACGCAGATCTCTTCCTCTTCCTTCGCTTGTGCAGCATGAGGAGAAACCCAATGCTCAGTATGATCACGCATAGAAGAGCTGCTGCGATTCCTGCTTGTGACACCGGTTCAAACCACAAGGATAACCACGTCATGAGTCATATAGCAAACTAATATGGCTCCAAGGATAATAAAGACCCAATGTTCAGCCAAATGTAAGCATGCACATTTGCACAATAAGGTCTGGTCTTTCATTCTGATAATAAAGTTTTTCATTACCTCCTGCAATTTTGAGCCCAAGACTCTTTGCGCCGCCTGCATGTTCAGAAAAGTTTCGTAAGGAGATGAGATCATGAGGATAAACCAACTCATAAAGTTTCAGAGAAATGAGAAAAGGATCTTTTTACTGTTAACAACGATCAGAGAAAAAATTGCTGCATGCCCCTTTACTTGGCACATCATGGTCAAATGTTTGATTGTTTGTTAGAGTTATGCAAAAAAAAGACTTAAGTATACTAATCTTCTGGATCACTCTACTAAACGGCAAGTGTACCTCATTTGTCAGTGGAAGACAAAGTGAAGTTTTTGATAGGACATATAGTTTACATGAGTTGGGACAACCGAGAAAGTAAAAGACAAAGACATGATCTCAATCTCAACCGAACAAGTAGACATCAAGATGACATTGCATCCAATGAATCTGTGGAGAACGTGATACACACGGCATATAAAAGGAGGAAGCAGCCAAGATGTTCAAACAACAGGACAGCACTGTGCACGATCAAAGGCTTCTGAGTTCTGAGTTCTGTAGAGGAGAATATTCCTATCCTTGCCCTTGCACTAAGGTCACTTTGCGGTATTCCTAGCATGCATGAAATATCTAATGAAAACGAATGGTAGTCTATCCATGGAAGACTTGGGGAGAAGACTTGAAGATCAGGCACTATTGGTAGACCTGAGTCAACTCTCAGCTGAACCTCATCTGTTATCAGTTCGAGATTAAATATGAACAGGTATCAGTCCCTTTCAGATTACCTATTACCCCGTTCCCTGATACCAGTTATGGAGAGAAGAAATTGAAAACTCTGGCAAATGCCTCTACTATATATATACATGTGCGTGTTAGTCAGGAAAACATCAAGCATATGGTTGGACCAAATCTCCTGGCTGACAAAAGGTTGAACATTCTTTTCAGAAAACGGCCTGTGCATCGAACCTGAAGGCACAAATTAATAGAGCAGCCTGGCCGCCTCATGCTTTCCATTGACCATTGAATGGATTACAGTTTTTTAATAGGAAAAAAAAACGATTACTGAATACACAAGGATTGGCTCCTGCTACCTTTTCAGCCCACTTCTAAGGCTTGTTAGAGGCTTTAGAGATAAGAAAGGAAGAAGTGCAGAGCAATTTGCCGCCAGTGATGCGAGGAAGCGCTTCAAAGTTCAAAGTTCCATCCAAGTCTATGAACTGACCACTTCAAAATTCATATTGGAGCTGCCGGGCTAGAGCTAGACAAGTCAAAGGGGAAGCGGTATTCAAACTTGAGGCTGGCATTGATCGTTTTATCTTGTTCGCGTCAAGTGCATCTTATCTACGAACAATACTTGTTGTTTTGTTTTGATGTCATAGTAGGAATTCAGGTTTAATTTAAATTCACAAGAACAGGTAAATACGAGGCACCAGCTAGACAAAAAAAATAAATGCAGCAATGGTGAGGTTGTCCATCTACTAATGTATTGCTTCTCCAATCCAAAGTACTCCAGCACAAGGTAATAGAGGATGCTTACCACGAGAATTGACGCATTGGAAGGAAAGCTCGCAGAACCTGCACTGCCCTCCTTTCCGTTTGCACGCATCGCAGTCTCCAAGCGTCAGCCAGTCCAGGAGGAAACCATCGCTGATCAATGAATCGTACTCACGAGTCAGATTCATCCCATCTTGGAACCCGCGCACCGGCACGCTCGCGGAGCTGCAGTTCGCCTGAACCCACTGCGGCCGGCTGTTCTCCACGTCGCCGGGCCTCTTGGAGATGTAAACCCCAATTGGGTGTTTGGCACATGGCCCTGTCAGCAGCTCGTTGTGAGGAATCTTGCAGTTGTAGACGAACGTGAGCTCCCAGTTGGTGGCGCTGGTGTTGACCGGGAAGAGGTCGAGGCCAGAGGACACGTTGAAGTCCGGGATTCTACACGCCCCGTTGCCGGAGAAGGCGGTCTCCACTGCCACGAGCATGGAGCGGTTGTCGTAGGATATGCTGAGCACGCGGTACAGGTTCACCCTGAACGTCCTGCTGAGGTACGCCCTGCCAGCAGCAGCGTCGCATGTCAGCCCGAAGGCCGGGTAGCCGCACTCCAGCGGATGCACGCCGGCGAGCGAGAACGGGTACGTGATGTTCAGGTTCCCGCATGTCGCCGGCGCGCAGCTCGTGTCGTTGCCGCTGGTGGTCCGGTTGGCGTCGGCGTCGGCGGTGGCGGTGGCCGTGGCTAAGCAGCCTAAGCGCAGCAAGGCGGAGAGGGGGAGCAGCAGCGCCGCCAACACCACCACCACGGCGGTCTTCATCGGGGAGAAGAAGAAAGAATAGGTGGTGGTGGTTCTTGTTCACGTCTGCGCGGTGGAGTGTGGAGGTGGAGGTTGTGAAAAAGAGGGCGTCTGACGCACGCACGAAGCTGCGGCCTGCGGTCACGGTCAGATACTTGGACCGGAATTTGTTCCCAGGACAGTTCCGCCACGCACTTGCCACAGAAACCTCTACGGCCGGGCATTCCGCTCCTGCTGCGGTTTTGCCCGGCTTCGACCGACGGCCGCGATGGAGCTTTGTGTCATGGAGGCGGCTCAAGAACCGTTGGATCGAGCGTAGCAGAGGGTCTCAAACCGGGAGCATCGAATTCTCATGTCCCCGGTTCCGGCTCTGTTTTAGCTGTCTGCCTTTGGAGTTGAAGGTTCCGGGAAACCAACAGAGTGTCCGTGCATGTTGATATGCTCGCAGCACCAATCGTGTGAGTGATTACATGGCCCTCGCAGTGTTAAGATGGCATCTGCTTTTGCTTAAACACACGACTGCAACGTCCGGTATATGGTTTGGGAGCAATGCTTCCCCACCACTATAGGCTTGACATGAAAAACGCATGAATTTTACAGGAATCGTTAAGGAATTTCACATGAATTAATTCAATTTTACAGAAAAAATATAAGAATAGAAAAAAAATTCCAGGTCCAAACAGTAGTCGCCGGGGTCATCTGCGGACAAACAAATCTAGCAACCGGGTGTGGTGTGGGCCTGTGGCCAGCGATTTCTCTGTTTGCTCACTGGACAGACAGACTACTGAATAAAGGACGAAAACCGTGCACACGAGGTCCGCGATCTTGAATTTTTTAGTCTCCTCCGTCGTCTCTTCCGTGGAAGCGACGGCGCCGCGGCATGGCATGCGGTTGTTCACTTATTTTTCCAGACGCATACATATGCGCGTCTCCAGGCGCTCACCCACTCCCGTGGCCTTGTTCGCTTGTCTTAAATTTTGTTTGTTCGGTTTATTTTTTCAGCTGGAACAGTGTTTTTCTCTCATAATAATTTAACCGAAACAGTGTTTTTCAGCCAGTTTCAGCTAAAGTTCAGACCAGCGAACGGGGCCTAACCGTTTGTGTCCTCATTTTCTTTTGAAAATGCATGCCCTTCTGGATGATGATGATGATAATGCAACGATAATAGTGAACGAACTTTGTTACCTAGTGGAAAAACTGCGCATTGGTGAAGACAAAGGCTCTATTCATTTTGCTGAAAAAAGCATGGCTGAAAGTATTGTTCACTAATTTGTTACAAGAAAAAATATTTTTCGTTCGTTGAAATAGTACGGCTCATCAGACAAACGAATAGTCAAAAACTGGCATCGGCCGTCCAACAACTCCTCTCTTCTTCTTTCTTCTTAAATTTGTTAAACCAAGATCTCACATCTACATGGACCGGAAATAGCACAGGAGGAATACTGCTTCGTCGGCTCATGCAATGGCTCCACCTTTAAGAATTCGTGATACTCGAAATGAAGCCTCAAGGTAGACTGAGGATGTTCAGTAAGTCAAATTTTTTTAATATTGGTTCGCTTGAACTTATCAGCCTAGTAGCCATAGTATAATATTTTTCTCTCTAACAAAACAATATCAGTCAGCTTATTAGCCGTAAAAACCATCAAGCGAACAAGATGTTAAAAAACATGCTGCCTTCTAGCAAACATCAAGGCTTACTAGTGCGCGGACGTCCGGAGCCACTCCAAAATATCGGTTGCCTCCGGTCCTTCTCGCCAGAGGCCGCACTGCATGCAAAAGAAGCCCGCGCTCCCTGTTCTCGTGTGCCCCACCACGTGGACCCCACGGTGCGTACCGCCATACCATCATACTCGCACTGTTTCGCGTGACCACCACGTCCGCACACAGGAACCCACGTGGGTCTTAGTCACATGCCCCGTCTGTGGATGCCACGCCGCGGATGTGTCTATCGACCTCAGACGCCCACACGGTGACCCACAATGGCGCACCAGCAGCTGCAACAGGCGATTACGGCAAGTGGATCCCATTGCAACATGTGCAACACCAGATCTACTTTTGCAACATCTATATGAAACACTTGCAACATACGTCCGAAAACAATTGAAACACTTGCAATATACGTCTGAAACACTTGCAAAACACACCAGAAAAACTTGAAAACACGTATGTAGCCGTTGCAAAATAGGTACAACATCCAGATGAAACATTTACAACATACGTATGAAACACCTGAATCACTTCAAACATACGATTGAAACATGCATGTATATGCAACATCCAGATCTACTTTTACAACATCCAGATGAAGCGTTTGCAACGTACGCCTGAAACAGATGAAACATTTGAAACATACACTTGAAACATACGTGTATAGCCATTGCAACATGTGCAATATCATGATCTACTTTTGCAATATCAATATAAAGCACTTGCAACATACATTTGAAATAAACATCTGAAACACTTGAAACATATGCTTGCAACATGCGCTTTCAGTGCAATGTCACCTTGCTGCTTGAACGAATCGAGGTTTGTCGTTGCGGAGCTCGACACCGGCGTTGAGGTCAGCGGCGGTGTGTGGAGCTCATGGCGGCATGGAGCTCGCTGGTGCCGCAGCACAGTGGGCAACTTTCTGGCATGGCGGGGTCACATGAAGCTCCTCCCCTTACCTGCTTGCTGGAGCATCTATGTGGAGCCTCACTGGGCACGGTGAGTGAGCGGCGTGGTGGAGCGCGGAGTGGGAAAGGCAGGCGGCACAGTGGAGCGAGCGGTGGTAACGAGCCGGGAAATTTCTAGGAAGTGCGTCTGTCCATCTGGAGGCCTGACCTAGCATTACCAATAAGTAAATGTAAACATTACATCAAAATAAAAAATATTTAACAAGAAATTGAATAAAACCCTGTTAGAATGCAACAACTTGCAAACCACAAACTATCAAGTCAACCATGATTTTTATAATTACATGGACACTACTAGTAAACCAACCTACGTAGAATGGCCAGTGGTCAAATCAAACCCTCGGTCCTTTTTGAGAGGGTACCCATACACTCCACACTCACATCACAAAATTCTAAAAAAATGCAACACCACTAGAAAACTGTCGGCGTTTCGGACCAGAGGGTCCTCAACCAACCAGTAAATGTGAATTGCGTGCCCCTAATCCCGGATGGTGATGCAAAGAGACACAAGGTTTATACTGGTTCATGCAATCGGCGCCCTACGTCCAGTCTAGGAGATCGATCTTGTATTCCTTGCACCGAAGTGCTTGTAGTAGGGGGTTACAAGCTGGGTGAGAGAGGGAGCTAGTCCCAGTCTCGACGTGGAGTGGTGCGGGCTGCTTGAGTCGTTGCTCTCAGGCAGCGTGGGAGCGCGCATGAATTGAGTGAGTGCGTTTTTGCATGAGGGCTGGCGTGGTCCCGATCCCTAGAAACGGCCCTGGCTGCTTCCTTTTATAGCCACAAGGAGGGAGCCAGGAGTACATGAGAGAGCTACACGTGGAGCCTTAGCGAGAAAGGAAGATCCAGTACTATGGCCTATTCCTGTAGCAGCACAGTGTCGGGAATGGCAATTGGTACTTGATCACCGGTGCGTCACGCAGGCCATGCCCGAGGCTGTTGAAGTCGTAAGAGTCCTTGTTGACGTCTAGTCAGTATGGCCTCCACTGTAGGTGACATGCCGTGCCTGGTGGACTCTTGTCCCGTGTGAGTGCCGAGGCCCAGCGGCGTCTTTGGAGCGATCGTGCTGAGGCCTTCGCTGCCGAGGCCTCGGAGGTGACCATGTACGACGCGGGGTCTCGGTGGTGCATGTCGTACCGATTCCAGTGAAAAAGTGCGGAATGGGCGTCCGCAGGGAGCTGTAGTCTCTGCACCGTCAGTAGGGGATGGTAAAAAGGTGATTTGACTGCCGTCCCATCGCCCCTTTTGCCATACCCTGCCAATCGTGGCTGACGTAGGCGTAACTAGAGGTACTTACACGGATGGGATGGCCCGCCAGAGGGGCAATTGAGGCGGAGGCGACGAGAATGCGGGACGAGCCCGGCCTCGGCCGAGGCGGAGAAGGAATGGCGCGTCCGAGGCCTTGCCGGGGGGTCTCGGACGAGGCAGAGACCGAGCAGTTGGGCTCTCCTGCTGTTTCCGAGGCTACAGGGACATGGACTCGACCTTCCATGCCGCTTTGTCCTTGGCGCAGGGGTTAGGTAGCATAGGGTAGTATAAGTGTCAGGAGGGAGCACAGTGGTGAGTATAGTGGCAGGTAACCCCTGCTGTGCCCGGTCCTTGTCCTGTCAGTTGTTCTGCCCGCACTGTAACTACGTGCGGCTGATGTTTGCGGGAGTGGTTGGGTGCATTTAATCCGGATGTGACGTTTTGCCAAAGGAGTTCGGTCGGGATGGAGGTTATGAGTACGTTCGCCGAGCCCGGCCTCGAGCGAATCAGAGAATTGGAGATCCGTCCAAGGCCTTTCGGGGCGAGGCCTTGGCGAGAGGATCTCGGCGAGAGGGCCTCGGCGGGACGTTTTAGGCCTGTTTCGCATGAGGCCTCGGTGCAAGGCCTCGGGCGAATCGGAGAATTCTGCCGAGACCTTGTAGTAGTCTTTTGGCTTTGGTTTTAGCAAGGCTTAAGCAATATTCTTGGATCTTGCTTAGGGTACCCCTTCTTGTGGTATCCGATAGTAGCCCCGAGAGCCTCGGGAGGAGTGCGGGCACTCTCCTGAGGTTTTTGATGAGACTTGGTTCGCAACAGCTCCTGTCGGGATTGTGTTTTGTACTTGGTGGTTCTGTTGGGTGCTGCCATGGCGCACTCCGTGAGTGTAAGGCAGGCCCTGGAGGAGTGGGTTTACTCCTCTAGGGGCTTTTTTTCTCCGTTGAGCAAGGGGTGTCATCGTGCTTGCCGGGCCCGTGAATGCGAGTTCGGGTCGCTGGGTCTCGGCAAACTTTGCAGGAAGAGCCCCCTAGCCTCTGCACAGAGCGAGAGGGCCGTTAGGTGCTCTCCTGGCTTTTTATACGCCTCTCGCGCGTGAGGGTTTGTTTGCTGTGACCCCCTCGGGTGCGAGCCTAGGTCACGGGGCCTCAGCATATCTGCAGGAAGAGCTCCCTAGCCTCTGCCCGGAGTAAGAGGGCCGTCAGGAGTTCCCCTGGCTTTTTGTACGACCCTCGCGCAACCTTTTTGTTTGGAAGGAGGGGTTTGTTTGCCGAGCCCCCTCGAGTGCGAACCTGGGTCGCTGGTCTCGGCAAAGTTGCAGGGAGAGCCCCTTAGCCTCTGCGGGGAGGTCCATCAGGGGTTCCCCCTGGCTTTTTTATACGACCCTCATGCTTCCGTTTCGTTCGGAAGGAGGGGTGGAATATGCCAGGCTACCCTCGGTGGGTACGAAAGGTGACACTTTCGGTGAGCTGCTATCGGGTAAGTCCGAGTGGAGGCCCGTGCCCCATTCGATAAGGGTCAGCTAGCGGTCTAGAGACGCACTCCAAAGGTACCAGATGGCTTCTCTATTAGGTCCCAGGGCCGTTCGATTGGCCCCGGGGGCTCGGCGTCTCCCTACGGTGGGATCCCATTCGGAGAACTCCCCGCTGGTCTTGGACACGACTTAGGGCATCCTGAGCGATCGCTTGCTCGGGCCATGGCCATGTACGGGCTTGCCCATAGTTGTCCCTGACTCTGTTGTCCTAGGGCGGCTGTCGAAACCCTCGGTGGTCCAGCCTTCGAACCCCTAGACCGTAACGGGGTCGGCGCCCTTTTTGTTGCATTTTTCCGAATCTATGAGTGCGGGCCCAGGTGGCTTATCCTTGTCTTGAGTGCAGAAGGAGCCCCCGAGCCTCCGCACAGAGCGAGAGGGCGGTCAGGGGTCCCCCTGGCTTTTTATGCGACCCTCGCACATCCTTTTCGTTCGGATGGGGGGGTTGTTTGCCGAGCCCATTCATGTGCGAACCTGGGTCACTGGGCCTCGGCAAACCTGCAGGAAGAGCCCCCTAGCCTCTGCACGAAGCGAGAGGGTCGTCAGGTGCTTTCCTGGCTTTTTATACGCCTCTCGTGCGTGAGGGTTTGTTTGCTGAGACCCCCTCGAGGGCGATCCTAGGTCGCGGGGCCTCGGCATATTTGCAGAAAGAGCTCCATAGCCTCTGCCCGGAGCAAGAGGGCCGTCAGGAGTTCCCCTGGCTTTTTGTACGACCCTCGCGCAACCTTTTCGTTCGGAAGGAGGGGTTTGTTTGCCGAAACCCCCTCGAGGGCGAACCTAGGTCGCTGGGTCTCGGCAAGGTTTGCAGGGAGAGCCCCCGAGCCTCCGCATGGAGCGAGAGGGCGGTCAGGAGTTCCCCTAGCTTTTTATGCGACCCTCGCGCATCCTTTTCGCTCGGAAGGAGGGGTGGAATATGCCAGGCTACCCTCAGTGGGCGCGAGTGGTGACACTTCCGGTGAGCTGCTATCGGGTAAGTCCGAGTGGAGGCCCGTGCCCCATTCGATAAGGGTCGGCTAGCGGTCCAGAGACGCACTCCAAAGGTACCAGAGGGCTTCTCTATTGGGTCCCGAGGCCGTTTGATTGGCCCCGGGGGCTCGGCGCCTCCCTACGGTGGGATCCCATTCGGAGAACTCCCTGCTGGTCTTGGACACAACTTAGGGCATCCCAAGCGTTGCGTTTGCTTGGGTCTCGGCCATGTACGGGCTCGCCCATAGTTGTCCCTGACTCTACTGTCCTGGGGCGGCTGTCGAAACCGTTCGGGGCCCAGCCTACGAACCCCTGGACCGTAACGGGCTCGACGCCCGGTTCCTTCACCTGAAAGGAATAGGGTGGGGGGGTGTTTTCCCCATTGATTCGACAATGGTCGGCGCGCCTTTTTAGGCGATTTCCTGGGGGGGCGAAACGATGTCTGTTGCTGCATCGGTCGGATGTGACGTGGCGTCAGTGGATGGGACGTAACTGTTCCCGCGATTAATGAGGAAAAGGTGGGCGCATGGGCGGTAGAATCGGATCTGGATTAATCGTGCCTGAACTCGAGGAAAACTTCCCCAATTTCGTCGTCTGTCCGTTTCGTCCTTACCCTGCATAAATACGAAACGGGGCTCGCCCCTTCCCTCCTTACTCTCCGTTGCCTCTCCGTTGCCAAGAACAGAGAGCGCCGGGGAGAAGAAGGGAGAAGAGCGAGCGAGAGAGAGAGAGAGAGACTCACCACTGTAGTCGAGCCTTCCACCACACTCATGGCCGGCGACATTGTTGTCATCAAGGCGAACCCTTGGGATCCGTCCGATGTGTCCGTGGAGATGCTGCAGTCTCTCGTCGACGATGGCCTTCTCCGCCCGATCACCGACCCCGATAGGCTGGAATGGATCGCTCCGTTCGGCGAGCCGGAGCCGAGGCCACCCGCGGGGTACATCATGAGCTTCGTCTCTTTCCATGAGCGTGGTCTCGGCGTGCCGGTGGACCGATTCATACGGGCGCTCCCGCATTACTACGGGGTGGAGCTACACAACTTCAACCCCAACTCCATCACGCAGGCGTGAAAGGTCCTAATGGCTAGAGGGGGGGTGAATAGCCTAACAAAATTCTACAACAACACTTAACAAAATGTGTTAGACAATTTTGCGGTGAAGCGAGTGTTGCGCTAGCCTACTAAAATGCAAGCCACCTACCACAATTCTATTTCGAATAGTGTATGTCCACACAATAGCTATGACACTTAGCTAAATTAGTGTGCTCTCAAAGACTAACTAAAGAGCAACACTAATCAAACAAACAAGCTCTCACAACTAGCTACACTAAAGAGCTTGATAACTAGTTTGCGGTAATGTAAGAGTGAGCAAGAGAGTTATACCGCCGTGTAGTGGTAGGAACCAATCAATCACAATAATGAATACCAATGTAGACCAATCACCTCGGAATCAAATGATGAACACAATGATTTTTACCAAGGTTCACTTGCTTGCCGGCAAGCTAGTCCTCGTTGTGGCGATTCACTCACTTGGAGGTTCACGCGCTGATTGGCATCACTCGCCAAACCCTCAATAGGGTGCCGCACAACTAACACAAGATGAGGATCACACAAGCCACAAACAATTTACTAGAGTACCTTTTGGCGCTCCACTGGGGAAAGGTCAAGAACCCCTCACAATCACCACGATCGGAGTCGGAGACAATCACCTCCTCCACTCAACGATCCTTGCTGCTCCAATCCATCTAGGTGGCGGCAACCACCAAGAGTAACAAGCGAAATCCACAGTGAAACACAATCACCAAGTGCCTCTAGATGCAATCACTCAAGCAATGCACTTGGATTCACTCCCAATCTCACTATGATGATGAATCAATGATCTAGATGAGTGGGAGGGCTTTGGCTAAGCTCATAAGTATGCTATGTCAATAGAAATGGCCAAGAGAGTGAGCTTGAGCCGGCCATGGGGCTATAAATAAAGCCCTAGTGAAATAGAGCCGTTGTACCCCTTCACTGGGCACAACGCGGGGTGACCGGACGCTCCGGTCCGATCGACCGGACGCTGGCCCTCAGTGTCCGGTCACGTGATTCACGCCACGTGTCCCCTGCTTCAAATGATGTTCGTCAGATTTCAACGGTCGTCTACTGACCGGACATGTCAGTTAGAAAGTGACCGGACGCTGGACTTCAGCATCCGGTCGTTTCCAGTAAGCTCCCCGAGGCGTATTTCTTTGACCGGACGCGTCCGGTCCACCTTGACCGGACACAGACCAGCGTCCGGTGCTCAACCCTAGCCACTGTGCCGTCTGACATCATGACCGGACACAGCCTTTCAGCGTCCGGTCGTTGAGTGACCCAGCGCCCGGTGTAATACCCTCGGCACTACGCAGACCCGTCAGTTTGACCGGACACACGCAGCCAGGGTCCGGTGCTTTCAGACCCAGCGTTCGGTCAGAAGACCAAAGCCAGCGTCTTCGCGATCAACTCGTTTTCACTTCTAACTTCTTCACCCTTGCTCCAATGTGCCAACCACAAGAATTTGCATCCGGCGCAATAGAAAATAGGCATTCCATTTTCCCGAAAGCGCTGAATCCCGCCTCCTTTGTAAATGTGCCAACACCACCAAGTGTATTACCTTGTGCACAAGTGTTAGCATATTTTCACAAACATTTTCAAGGGGTTTAGCACTCCACTAGATCCTAAATGCATATGCAATGAGTTAGAGCATCTAGTGGAACTTTGATAACCGCATTTCGATATGAGTTTCACCCCTCTTAATAGTATGGCTATCAATCCTAAATGTGATCACACTCTCTAAGTGTCTTGATCACCAAAACAAAATAGCTCTTACAAATTATATCTTTGCCTTGAGCCTTTTTATTTTTCTCTTTCTTCTTTCCAAGTCGAAGCACTTGATCATCACCATGCCATCATCTTTATCATGCTATGATCTTCATTTGCTTCACCACTTGGAGTGTGCTACCTATCTCATGATCACTTGATAAACTAGGTTAGCACTTAGGGTTTCATCAATTCACCAAAACCAAACTAGAGCTTTCAAGGCGGCTATTTTCGTCGCCGTCTACGAGGGGTATCTGGGGATTGCCCCCCATTGGGAGCTGTGGCTCCACCTCTTCCGAGCGGGGCATACCACCAAGCCGGTGGGTACGCAGTGGTCTGAGGAAGATGGTGAGGGCTTGGCAGATTTCTCTCAGTGCGCCAAGACCGGCACACCTCTACATCCTGGCCCAAACTTATGCGTCGTCAATCGCTTGTTGGTACACCAGCTGGTTCTACCTCCACAACGACGACAGCGGACTTACCCTCTACACCGGATGGATCGTGGAGGACTGTCTCAAAGAAGTAGAGGTATGGCGTCCCGAGGGAGGAGGAGCCCAGGCTGCAGCCGCTCCTGGACGGGCTGGAGAAGCTGCGGAACCGCTGCCTTACGGCGGCCATGGTCATGGCGGCCTTCCACCATCGAAGGGTGCTGCTGCTGATGGCTCGGCGGCGGCGCCTGTTCAAAATGAGACCAGGTGAGCCAATCGAGGGCATCCGGATGTCTACCGCCGCCCTCTCCGATGATGCGGTTCTACATTGGGTGAGGGAGGCGGTGGATGGGAAGATGAAGAGCGGTGGCCTGACCCACATTGTTATGCGCCCGTCGCGGGGGTATCTCTCCCTGGTAAGTCTCGCGCCGCTGCAGCCCCCAAGGCCTCCTCGTTCCTCATCGTTTTTCCGTTTGCTTACTCGCGCTCGCCGTTCCCACAGGGGATGAGAGACGTGCGAGCCTCCCCGCCACCCATTCCCGAGGATGCAAGGCGGCGAGCGGCGAACCGAGCACATGCCAAGGCGCAGAAGAAGAAGGACGCCAGGGCAACAAAGCGCAACAAGAAGATACTCGAGCGTGAAGCGCTGGAGAAACGTCACCGGCGTCAAAAGCAGGATGGTCTCTTGGTGGAGTTGTCTCGATCGTCGTCGCCATCAGAGGACTCTTTGGATGGCGAGATCGAGGGGGGGGCGAGGTCCCCTGGACCATCTCCCCGATGTCGGGGAGGCAGTGCCCGGGGCGTCGGCGAGCAGCCCGGCGCTTCCAGAGGAGGAGGAGGTGGCGCCCCGGGGTCGGCGATCGCTTACCCCGCGTCCGAGGCTAATACGCCCGAGCTACGGGCACTGGGGAAGCGTGCCGTTGGCCCATTGGGCTCGACGGTAGTGGTGGAGCAGGCGGCGGTGGAGGCGACGCAACCGCCTTATGAGAGGGGTTGAGGGTGTCGAGTTCGACGAGGGTCGTTGGCGCCCAATGATACTGGGTCTGTGTCTCTCTGCCCCGCCGCGCCGCCGTTCGAGAGGAGAGTCGCGGTGCCAAAATGGTTGCAACCCGCTTCGAGGTGAGTTCGCATCGTCCCCGCTTGCTTTATGGTCATAAAAGTGACCAAGTGGGTGTTCGCCTTGATCCGAAGCGTCGGGTGGAGGTGCCAGCCTTGGCGCCGCGCAAGGCACTCAAAGTGAGCGCCGGTCCCCCTGATCACCAGGTGGCGGAGGCGCAGACCGCCATGCAGCCTGATGCGGCGCCGGCCGGGGCCGACCTGAAGAGGTTGGTCGTTCTGGAAGAGGCTCCCGGGGTGGTTACGGAGCAGACGAAGGAGGAAGGGCCTACGCCGCGCGTTGTCGAGGCCCATGAGTCCGGTGGGGCCGGTGCCTCCAGTCGACGAGGCCGGGAGCAAAGCCGAGGCCCCTAGGACTTCCGAGGCTAAAATGGTCGAGACGAGTATGGCGGCCTAGGATTCTGAGATGGAGGTGGGACATCCTTTGGTGCCGCCCCTGGACCAAGGCCTGCCGCCGTCGCAGGAGAGCGCCCGGGAGGTGGGATTTCAGGCGACCTCTCCTGCCGATACTTCCCGGTGGAAGGAGGCAGCAGATGTCGAGGCCGACAGCACCGCCGAGCAACCGGTTCTAGCTCCTGGCGAGGGGAACTCAGCCCTCGCGCGGGTACGACCCGAGCCCCGCGGGTGGAATCACCCGTGTATCGTGGCTGAGCCGGGACGACCCGGAGGGAGAGCCTCTATTTGCCCTCGAGGACGCGGTCGAGGGGGGGGCGCTGGAGCTCCTTCGAGCAATATCGCCGGCTGGCGGTGCAGTTGCTGTGAACGACGCTGTCTGTCATGGACGACGATCTACCCGGCGTCGCCTAGGTACGCGTCCTCCTTTCTCATGCGGTGTCGTTTTGTTCTGAGTCTTTTCGCGATGCATGACCCCTGTTCTACCTACCCAGGAGCTCGAGGCCCGGTCTCTTGGGAAGTCGTTGTTCCTTTGTCAAGAGAGGGACGTCTGGGGCCAACTTGGGCAGCAGAAGGACCTCCTCGCGAGCGCCAACGAGCTTCTATCGGCTCGGAGCGCGGAGGACCTCCGCCTTCGCTGTGCAGATATAAAAGACGAGGCGACCACGGTCCGGGAGCAGGCCGCTCCTTTGGCGGCGCGAGTCAAGGAGCTGGAAGAGGAGCTGACCCGGGTGGTCGGCGAGAGGGACGCCCTTCTTTCCCGGGTTGAAGAGGCGACGGTCTCTGCCAAGTCCGTTGCTGCACAGTTGGGTGAGACAAAGGGCGCCCTGGACGAGGCCCTCAAGTCCGCCGAGGCCTCTCGGGTCGATGCTTTGGCTTGGAAGGGGAAGTTCGAGGGTAAGTTCTGTTCCCTTTATTTTGTTTATTTTTCTTGCGTTCAGCCCCCTAACTCTCTGGTGTGGTACAGAGCTGGAGGAGGCCTCCAAGGTGACTGAGGCGTCATGGGTCGAGGTCCTGCGCTGGAGAGAGAAATCCGAGGGTAAGTCCCATGGGCCTTTACCCCTGTTTGACTTATTCTTCTCTCGTGCTGAACCTCATCCTGCTTGTTTTGGCGCAGGGTTGGAGAAGGAGGTTTCCCGAGTGGCAGAAGCCTCTGTCGCAGTGCAGGCGACGCTCGAGGCTGAGATCGAGGAGCACGACACGCTACAGACCGCCGCTCATACAGTCTGTGAGGCTCTGGCTGTTGAGGGGGCTCAGTCAGGTAGCTCCCTCAGGAGCCACCTGGCTGCGTTGAGTGGCCAAGTGTGGGAGCGACTTCAGGCGGCGTTGCATACAGGCGTCAAGCGTGCCTTGGCTGTCGTCTCCTCGCACTACGCCATCAACCTCGAGGCCGTCAGCGATGGTTACATTTTGCCTGATGATGACGAGGAGGCTGATGAGGAGGTCGCCAAGCTGATGGAGGCGGCTGAGGTCCCTGAGACGACGCTGGCCAGTCTGTTTGAGGAAGAAGTGGTTCCCTCTACGCCCGCCGCTGATGTAGGAGATCCCAAGCCATGATCTGGGCCAAAGGGGCCATGTAAATGAATTAAGTTATTGTCGTGTCGTGACGTTTGTGGCCATCGAGGCCTTTGAAGTACTCGTGCGCATGCTTTTTTAATCGGTTTATATTATTTTTCCGAGCCTCATCCTCTTAATTCTAGACAAGTCTCTCGCAAATGATTTCCTCGAAACTGAAATTGCCCCCTCTGGCGAAAGGTGGTGAGGAGTTGCCGTAGCCTGCAGGCGTGGCGCCTCTCGGCTCTCAGCCAGCCTTTTGCACTTGAGGTGCGCTTTCGGTCCTTAGATTTTTTACAATCGACCTGTCAGAGTACGCGAGAGAGTTTGGCGTGGGAATTTATTCGAAAAACGATTAAAAATAGTGCCTAGGACTTAGGGGGTTCCCCCTGCTTCTTGCCCCCGAGGGAGGCTTGGTTCTATAGAGGCAGAGCCGAGCCTCGCTCATAGTGTTATCGCAACGTCGATCTCGAAAATTAGAGCAACTAAAGAACGCTTCTTTAATATATTTCGAGAAAAAATGTATACAATGCTTGGAAGTTTAAGGGTAGAAACGACGTAGCTGTTCTATGTTCCAAGCGTTGGTGAAGACTTCGCCCTTCTCGTTGGCCAGCTTGTAGGTCCCGGGTCTCAGCACTCGGACGACAATGTATGGCCCTTCCCATGGCGGGGTCAACTTGTGGCGGCCCTTGTTGCTCTGCCTCAGTCTTAGCACCAGATCGCCCACCTTCAGGTCTCGGCTTCGAATGTGCCGGGCTTGATAGCGTCGTAGGGCTTGCTGGTACTTGGCCAAGTGTAGCAGCGCAATGTCTCGGGCTTCCTCTAGTTGGTCGAGGGCGTCCTCGCGGGTAGTGCGGTTGCTTTGCTCGTTGTAGGCCTATAACCTCGGGAACCGTACTCCAAGTCTGTGGGGAGGATGGCCTCGGCTCCATAGACCAGGAAGAATGGTGTGAACCCCGTGGCTCGGCTTGGTGTATTCCTTAGACTCCAGATGATCGACGGGAGTTCGATCAGCCATTTCTTGCTGAATTTCTTCAACCGGTTGTATATCCTTGGCTTGAGGCCCTGAAGAATCATGCCGTTGGCACGTTCTACTTGGCTGTTCGTCCTAGGGTGTCCTACGACCGACCAGACCACACGGATGTGGTGGTCGTCACAGAACGTCAGAAATTTATGTCCGGTGAATTGTGTCCCATTATCGGTGATGATGGTGTTTGGAACTCCGAACCTGTGGATGATGTCCGTGAAGAACAATACTGCTTGCTCGGATTTGATTTGAGTGATCGGTCGAGCCTCGATCCACTTGGAGAACTTGTAAATAGCTACCAACAAGTGGGTATAGCCCCCGGGGGCTTTCTGTAAAGGCCCAACCATGTCCAGTCCCCATACGTCGAACGGTCATGTGATGGGGATGGTTTGGAGGGCTTGGGCCGGGAGGTGCGTTTGCCGCGCATAGTACTGACATCCCTCGCAGGAGCGTACCAGCTTGGTGGCGTCGGCAACCGCCGCTGGCCAGTTGAACCCTTGGCGGAAAGCGTTTTCGACGAGCGTCCGAGGCGCAGCATGGTGCCCACAGGCACCCGCATGTAAGTCCCAAAGTAGGGCTTGGCCTTCCTTGGTGGTGATGCATCGTTGGAGAACGCCGGATGGACTTCGTCTGTACAACTCGCCGTTACTGACGACGTAAGTTTTGGCTCATCGCGCAAGCCATTGGGCCTCGGTCCTATCCGTAGGAAGCACTCCTCGAACAAGACGATCAAGGAGGGGGACCCACCAATCCGCCCCCTGGTCGGCTTGGGGAGGCTCTGCATCAATTTCCATGGCCTCGGGCTTGGCCGCCGGGGTCTCGGTAACAGAGGGGGCCTCGGGCCCTGTGGGTGGCTCGGCCGGTGGGCCCTCTTGTGTTGCTGAGGCATAGTCCACCGAGGGCTTGTGCAGGTCTCTAGCGAATATGTTCGGGGGGACCGAGGCCCGTGCCGATGCCATCTTTGCCAGTTCGTCCGTGGCCTCGTTGAACTTTCGTGCAATGTGGTTGAGTTAGAGACCGTCAAATTTATCTTCAAGGCGACGTACCAGTTTGCAGTACGCCTCCATTTTGGGGTCATGACAATTCAAGTCCTTCATGACTTGGTCGACGACGAGCTGTGAACCGCCTCGTACGTCGAGACGCCGCACTCCAAGCTCGACAGTGATCTGCAGGCCGTTGACGAGGGCTTCGTATTCGGCTGCGTTGTTGGAGGCGGCGAAGTGGAGCCGGATTATGTAACGCACATGCACTCTGAGGGGGAGATGAAAAGCAGACCCGCGCCTACCTCGGTCTTCATTAGTGACCCGTCAAAGTACATGGTCCAACATTCTGATTGGATTTTAGCAGGTGGTAGCTGGGTGTCGGTCCACTCAGCCACAAAATCGACTAAGACCTGTGATTTAATTGCTTTCCGAGGCACAAAAGACAGGGCCTCCCCATGAGTTCAATAACCCACTTGGCTATTCTACCGGGGCCTCCCGGTTCTGGATTATCTCCCCTAGGGGGAAGGATGACACCACGGTCACCGGGTGGGATTCGAAGTAGTGACGCAGCTTGCGCCGAGCCAAGACTATGGCGAAGACCAGCTTCTGGATATGGGGGTAGCGTGTCTTAGTTTCAGAGAGTACTTCACTAATGAAGTAAACGGGTCGTTGGATAGATAGAGCATGCCCCTCCTCTTGCCTCTCGACTACTACTACCGCGCTGACCACCTGGGTCGTTGCGGCGACATAGAGTAATAGAGCCTCGCCCTCGGTTGGCGGTACTAGGACGGGGGGGTTGGTGAGTAATGCCTTGAGCTTGGTGAGGGCCTCTTCGGCCTCGGGGGTCCAGGAAAAGCGTTCGGATTTTCTCAAGAGACGGTACAGATGTAAGCCTTTTTCGCCAAGGCATGAGATGAAGCGACTCAGGGCCGCAAGACATCCCATAACTCTCTATACTCCCTTGAGGTCTCGGATCGGCCCCATGTTGGTTACGGCCGAGACCTTCTCTGGGTTGGCCTCGATGCCGCGCTTTGAGACTATGAATCCCAAGAGCATGCCTTGGGGGACCCCGAAGACACACTTCTCGGGGTTAAGCTTGATGCCCTTCTCCCTGAGGCATTTGAAGGCGATCTCTAGGTCATCGATGAGGTTACTGGCCTTTCTAGACTTGACTATGATGTCATCCACGTAGGCCTCGACAGTTTGCCTGATGTGCTCGCCAAATACCTGGGTCATGCACCGTTGGTATGTGGCCCCTGCGTTTCTGAGACCAAATGGCATAGTTCTATAGCAGTACATGCCGAGTGGGGTGATGAAAGAAGTCGCGAGCTGGTCGGACTCTTTCATCTTGATCTGATGGTAACCAGAATACGCATCAAGGAAGGATAAGGTCTCGCATCCTGCAGTGGAGTCAACGATTTGATCAATCCGAGGCAACGGAAATGGAACCTTTGGACATGCTTTATTTAAACTGGTGTAGTCTACACACATCCTCCATTTTCCATTTTTCTTCCTAACTAGTACAGGATTGGCTAACCACTCTGGATGGGATACTTCCTTAATGAACCCGGCCGCCAAGAGCTTCTGCACCTCCTCGCCGATGGCCCTGCGCTTCTCCTAGTCGAATCGACGCAGGCGCTGCTTCACTGGTCTGGAGCCGGCCCAGACGTCCAAGGCATGCTCGGCGACCTCCCTCGGTATGCCCGGCATGTCCGAGGGGCTCCATGCGAACATATTGGCATTCACGCGGAGGAAGTCGATGAGCACGACTTCCTATTTGCTGTCGAGGGTGGCGCTGACCCTCAACGTTCGGCCGTTGGAGCAGTTGGGGTCGACCGGGACGAGCTTGACAGTCTCTGTGGGCTCAAAAGTCCCGACGCGGCGCTTGGAGTCGGGTACTTCGCTACCGAGTTGGTCGAGGTTGATGATGAGTGCCTCGGCCTCTATGATAGCCTCTGCGTATTCGATGCATTCGACGTCGCAGTCGTATGCATGCTCGTACATGTACTCAATGGTGATGACGCCGTTAGGGCCGGGCATTTTGAGCTTGAGGTAGGTGTAGTTCGGGATCCCCATGAACTTGGCGTAGCATGGGCGCCCCAGAATGGCGTGGTAGGTTCCCTTGAACCCAACCACTTCGAAGGTGAGGATCTCTTTGCGGTAGTTGGAGGGAGTGCCGAAGCAAACCGGCAAATCAATGCGTCCGAGGGGTCATGCGCGCTTCCCTGGCATGATGCCATGGAAAGGTGCGGCACCCCCTCGGAGCATCGATTGGTCGAGCTCTAGGAGCTCCATGGTGTTGGCGTAGAGGACGTTGAGGCCGCTACCTCCGTCCATTAGCACTTTGGTGAGCCGGGTGTTGCTAATAATCGGGTCGACGACGAGCGGGTATTGCCCGGGGTTTGGGACATAATTGGGGTGGTCCTCCCGATCGAAGGTGATCGCCTCCCGAGACCAGTTAAGGTACTGGGGAGTAGCTACCTCAACCGAGAAGACTTCCCGGCGTTCCCTCTTTCGTTGACGCGCCGTGAGGCACGCTGAAGGCCCGCCAAAGATCATGAAGGCATTGTGCACCTCAGGGAACCCGTCGTCCCTGTCGTTGTCTCTGTCGCCGGCACCCTTCTTCCTGGCGTCATCATCGGGAAGTCCGAGCTTGGCGTAGTAGTGTCGGAGCATGGTGCACTCTTCGAGGGTGTGCTTTACCGGGCCCTGATGGTAAGGGCATGGCTTCTTGAGCATGTCGTCGAATAGTCTAGGGCCTCTGGCGGGGCCTCGGGGATTCCTGCGATCCGCGGCTGCGACAACCTCAGCCTTGAGGGCCTCTTGCTTCCCCTGGCGCCCCTTTTTCTTTTCTTGGGGAAATGGGAGGGCGAGGCCCCAGAGGTCTCGTCCCTCCGCTTCCCCTTTGCTTCGCCGTCGGGGAAGATGGCCCCGACAGCTTCTTCGCCCGAGGCGAAGTTGGTGGCGACGTCAAGGAGCACGGCCGCCGAAGTTGGTACGTTCCGGCCTAACTCTCAGATCAGGTCTCGGCAGGAGGTGCCGGAGAGAAAAGCCTGGACAACTTCCGAGTCACCGACGCTAGGCAACTCGGTGCGCTGCTTGGAAAAGCGCCGGATGAAGTCTCGGAGAGACTCATCCAGCTTCTGGCGACAACTCTTGAGGTCCCAGGAGTTCCCGGGGCGCACGTATGTGCCCTAGAAATTCCCGACGAAGACCTTGACCAAGTCGCGCCAGTTGTGAATTTGTGAGGGAGGGAGGTGTTCGAGCCAGGCTCGCGCCGAGTCTGACAGGAACAAAGGGAGGTTACGGATGATGAGCAAGTCATCGTTCGCACCGCCTAGCTGACAAGCCAGGCGATAGTCGGCCAGCCACAGCTCGGGGTTGGTCTCGCCACTATACTTTGCGAGATTGGCCGGTTGCCGGAACCGGGCAGGGAATGGAGCGCCGCGGATGGCCTTGCTGAAGACTCTAGGGCCAGGCGGCCTAGGAGAAGGACTGCGGTCCTCCCCGCTGTCGTAGCGGCCACCTCGGTGTGGGTGGTAACCTCGGGCGAGCCCGTCGTTGTTGTGGCGCCGTCGCCTGCTGACCATGTCGTGGTCCTCTTGCGCCTCGTGTCAGTCGCTGAGGCGGTCGTGGACTGAGGGGGCCTTGAGGCGATTGTGCACCGTGGGCCGCTTCGAGATGTTCTCATGTCGCCGAGACGCGGAGCTCTCGGCCTACTGTACTGCGGTGGTCTCAAGAAGGTCTCGGAGCTCGCCACGGACCCGTCGCCCCTCCGTGGTAGAGGGCTTGGGCATCGCTCGCACTAGCATCGCCGTCGCCGCGACGTTCTGGCTAGCGCGATTGAAGATTGGGGGTTGCTCACTTTATTCGTCGTTGTTGATGCGGCGGTGCACGTCGTGGGCCCTCTGCCGGGCCCCTCCACCGTCACCGCGGCCTTGCTGCTCCTACTCGAGAGTGTCTCAGAGCTGCTGCAGCAGGAGTCGATCTTGGTCGACTTTTGCCTAGAGCTCGCGGAGTTGCTCCAGGTCTAGGCGTCGGGTATCCCCGGGGGCGATGTTCACGTTCCGCACCGCTCGGAACTCGATGAGCGGGGGTGTGGCGTCACCCGCCCCTTGGCGGAGTGGGGACCGGTTGCCTGCCCTCTCCCCCTCGTCACTTGCCCCGGGCATTCCGAGACCGACATGGAAACACTCTCGAGTGGGATCATAAGTGCTTTCATCATCGGAGTCGGAGTGGCCAAAGTAGTAGTTGCTTGCGACCAAGAAGCGGCGCATAGCCTCGGGGTCACGAAGCCCGGAGAAGTCCGCTCCGGCCCATGCCTCGTCCTCCTCCGAGGAGTCAGTGTGGGTGTGGGTCGAGATTGTGGTGGAGAAGTCGAGGGCGAATCGTTGGTGGTGTCCCGAGAGCTCCGCGTGCGCGGAGGCATAAGCGAAAGCGTAGGAGGCGGCGATGTTTTTCAGCCCGAAGAGGTACGGGGATGGTGCCACCGCTGGGCTCCGCTCCGCCTGAGTCGATTCCCCCAAAAGCAGCGGGGCAGAGCTTGACGACGGGACGTCACTGCGTGCTACCGGCGTCCTTCCCCTGCCCATGCTTAGGCTAGACAGGTCCCCAGCCAGGGACTCTGTACCAACAGCTGGGCATGGGATGTCGGCGGAGTGCGGCGCATAGCCCTAAGTTCGCATGGCGTCGAGTAGTCCCTTTCGCGTGCGTGCACTCGGCGTGGCGGACGAGAGCGCGCGCGCGCTGCGCCCGCGCTCTCACGATCATGACATAATGTCGTCGTCGCCGATTGGTAGGGCTCACAGGTGTTAGGAGTACCATATCGTACTCACATCCTAGAGACATGAACTCTAGGCTCCCAAACCGCACCATCGTCTTGCAGATGTAGTGGGCGTATGGGGTTAGCCATTCGGAACTTGTTGGGACGATCACACTAACACGCAGAGGCCCCTACCTGGCGCGCCAACTGTCGGCGTTTCGGACCGGGGGGTCCTCAACCAACCAGTAAATGTGAACTGTGTGCCCCTAATCCCGGATGGTGATGCAAAGAGACACAAGGTTTATACTGGTTCAGGCAATCGGCGCCCTACGTCTAGTCTAGGAGATCGATCTTGTATTCCTTGCACAAGTGCTTGTAGTAGGGGTTACAAAAGTTTGGGTGAGAGAGGAGCTAGTCCTGTGTCTCGGTGTGGAGTGGTGCGGGCTGCTTGAGTCGTTGCTCTCAGGCAGCGTGGGAGCGCGCGTGAATTGAGTGAGTGCGTTTTTGCGTGAGGGCTGGCGTGGTCCCGATCCCTAGAAATGGCCCTGGCTGCTTCCTTTTATAGCCACAAGGAGGGAGCCAGGAGTACATGAGAGAGCTACATGTGGAGCCTTAGCGAGAAAGGAAGATCCAAAGATTATGGCCTATTCTCAGTGGCAAAGACAAAGTGTCGGGAATGGCAATTGGTACTTGATCACCGGCAAGGCCACGCAGCCATGCCCGAGGTCAAGTGAAGTCGTAAGAGTCCTTGTTGACGTCTAGTCAGTATGGCCTCCACTGTAGGTGACATGCCATGCCTGGTGGACTCTTGTCCTGGTGGAGTGCCGAGGCCTAGCGGGTGCTGGAGCTGATCGTGCCGAGGCCTTCTTTGCCGAGGCCTCGGAGGTGACCTATGTACGACGTGGGGGTCTTGGTGGTCTGTGTCGTACCCGATTCCGGTGAAAAAGTGTGGAATGGGCGTCCGCAGGGAGCTGTAGTCTCTGCACCGTCAGTAGAGGATGGTAAAAAGGTGATTTGACCGCCGTCCCCATCGCCTTTTGCCATACCTCATCAATCGTGGTGGTGACGTAGGCGTAACTAGGGGTACTTACACGGATGGGACGGCCCGCCGAGAGGGGCAATTGAGGCGAGGCGACGAGAATGCGGGATTTGAGCCCGCCTCGGCCGAGGCAAAGAAGGAATGGCGCGCGTCCGAGGCCTTTTGCCGGGGTCTCGACGACAAGCGAGACCGAGCAATTGGGGCTCCTGCTGCTTTCCGAGCCTCTGAGGACATGGACTCGACCTTCCATGCCGCTTTGTCCTTGGCGTGGGGTTAGGTAGCACAGGCGATATAAGTGTCAGGAGGGAGCACAGTGGTGAGTATAGTGGCAGGTAACCCCGCTGTGCTCGGTCCCCGCCCTATCGGTTGTTCTCGCCTTTATCTGCGTCAAGGGCCGACGCTTATGGGAGTGGTTGGGTGCATTTAATCCGGACGTGACGTTTTGCCAGAGGAGTTCGGTCGGGACGGAGGTTACGAGTACGTTCGTTGAGCCCGGCCTCGAGCGAATTGGAGAATTGAAGATCCGTCTGAGGCCTTTCGGGGCGAGGCCTTGGCGAGAGGGTCTCAGCGAGAGGGCCTCGGCGGGACGTTTTAGGCCTGTTTCGCATGAGGCCTCGGCGCAAGGCCTCGGGCGAATCGGAGAATTCTGCCGAGACCTTACAGTAGTCTTTTGGCTTTGGTTTTAGCAAGGCTTAAGCAATATTCTTGGATCTTGCTTAGGGTACCCCTTCTTGTGGTATCCGACAAAAACCCTACCACCAAACCAAAGACACTTTTCCAAACCCTTAGGTAGTGTTTGGGTGTGTGGAGGAACAGGGACGGGATGGGATGGCCTCGGGGGCGAGCGCTGTTTGGTTCAGAGGCAACCGGAGGTGAGGACGTCCCACGAGCGAATATTCGCACAAGATTCGGGCTCGCTTTACCCCCAAAAAACAAGCAGACGGGGACATCCTCGGTGGGACGAATGCCGCACGCGCGCGTGAGAAGAATGAGACGATGAGCGGGGGCTTGCTTGCAGTTGAGGGAGAAGGAAGAAGTAGGGACTAACCAGAGTTGCCGGAGTTGAGGAAGAAGCAGACGAGCGAGCCCTGTGCCACCGCCTCGCGGACGCGCTTTGCCATACCCGGTCGCTGGTGAGTGCGTGGGCTCTGCCCCGACCCGCCTCCTCGCGCACGAGCTCTGCCCCGCTAGGCCGCCAGTGAGCGTGCGGGCTCCGGCCCGACCCGCCTCCTCACAGGCAAGCTCTGTTCCGCCCGGCCGCCAACGATCACGCGGGCTCCGCCCCGCCCTGCCGCTGAGCGTCGGCCCCGTATGGAAGAGGAAAGGAAGGAGGAGCTCCTGGATGCGTCCATATGGAAGGAAAGGGGAAGGAAAAAAGACTGGCACGTGGGCTCCACTTGTTAGCAACTGATCTCACTTTTGGTGCCCTCAAACCAAACAAAAATAAGTTGATTCCGTCTCTTCTCAACCAAATAGAAATGGAATCATCCAATCTAGAAATCAGAGACGGTACCATCTCACGCCATCTTGTCTCCCACTATCATTAATATCTTTAGCCTGAGCCTTCTACTCGATATTAAGAGAGTTTTCCAATTAATATTTTCTGTCTCTTTTGGTTGAGAGTAGCGGTGAAATTAAACCCCTTTGCGGAGGCAACTTTCTAATAACGTATCCAACCACAAACTTGTGAGGTACGACACACTTAAGGAGTTCGAATTTCTTTACAATGCATTGTGTCTCATGAGCTTGCTCAACTACAGAATGACCGTCTTATAGTCATGGAAGCTCTCCATGACGTACAATTCATTGATTGCGTCTAATTCACCGAATTTAGCATTTAGTTCATCCCACAACTATTTTCCAGTCTTTTTATGTGCATGTCATATCTACCAAGACAATCGGCAAGAACTCCAAGAACACATCCCACAAAAATAGTATTGACTTCCTCGAATTTTCTTTGATACTCATCAGAGATATTTTCTTCACACATGACGTTACTAACCCGTAATACTTTCACGACCTGCAGCCAGAGTGTGATCTTCACTTACCATCTCTTAAAAGTGCACACCAATATTTTTTCCGGCCTCGGTGCATCAACAAAACCATCCATAGTTTATTCAAGAAAAGGCCTACGATAAGTTCATTTACCATTCTCGCACGAGCTCGACCGGCCCCGCGACGGCTTCGAGGACCGCGGTGGCGGTGGGTTTGGCGACAATGACCACCGCGGGCTGCCCAGCAGGGGGTCGGATCTCTACATGCCCTCCTGCACCGACGAGGATCGCGATTGAGATATGCACAGTGGGAGAGCATGGGGAGCTTAGCGAGACGGTGATTCCGGCCACCATATCCACATCCAAGAGCATGGGGAGGGAGAGGATGATGATGGGAAGCTCCCTGGTGGCTCACCTTGGTTGGCTCGTCACCGGAGATAGAGATCAGGCCGATAGCCGGCGCATTGTGGAGAGAGAAATTGGGGAGAAAGAATATAAAGGTGCCGACAGGTCCTGCCCCCTCCCCACGCGGACGCTCTGCACAGAAAGCATGCCGAGGTGTCGTGCTTCGTCCAGCACCTTGTTGGCCTCCCACACGACCGCCATTGTTGCCCGGCGCAGGTGGAAGACAGAAGAAAGAGAGGAGGGAGGAAGAAGGTGCCTACAGCTGGGCCCCTCTAGAAGTGACCTGAAGAGAGATAGGTGTGGGTGTAAAACAGACTTTTCAGCACGTCTCTGTTCGGGACAGGCCAGGATCCATGCTGGCACGGTGGCGTCAGCGAAAATAGCAAAGTTACAGGCCAGTTCCTGTTTTCCTAGTAAATTTGTAGTTATCACCGTAAAATTGGCGAAGGAAGAGATGCCCACAATATCAATAACAATTAATTAAATATCGTCGCATATAGGGTTGAGAACGGTTGGGAACAGTCGGAAAAACACCGTAACCATTCTCGCTCCTGCATTATATGACCGGGAACGGTGGCGGGAACGGGAAAGCCGGACGGGAAAACGAATTCGATATTACGGGATATCGGGAACAGAATACTTCGATCGGGAACGTGTCGATTACGATCGGGAATCGATAACACAAAAACGGAAACCTCGATATACATGTAACCACTTAAAACAGTTAGCTCAACGCAATAATTGTAACCATGCATTGAAGCATATACGGATAAAAGCAACACAGAATGAAGCAACTACACACAGTACATCACAGTTCACAGGCAATGAAGCAACAATCACATAGCACACAAGTCACAGCCGTACATCACAGTTCACAGGCAGGCAAGGCAACCACACACAGGCAATGGTCCAACACTCGGCTCACTCACAGACAAGAGACAACGAGACAACCTACTGGTCCAACACTCAACTCACAAGTACAAGTCCAAATTAAAAATAAAACATGCCCAGCTGCCAAGTGCCAACAGCCAAACACACAATAGATGAACATATCATAAGCAGACAACACTACATGTCAAAGAAACCCAGATCATCTCCATGTGGTCCATCTCCTTCGTCATCGCTGTCCGCGACATCGTCGTCCTAAAAAAATAGGAGGCATCAGTGTTGGAAAGAACTGATCCAGCCACAGCCCAGTTATCAACTAATATGCAAAATCATAGACAAGGGTGAAGCTCTGTCCCTCTGTTATTCTGAATCAAGATATATGTAGGAAGCATATGTAGCACATGCATGACACATAAAGTTCTTAAGTTTAATAGAATCTTTATTTTTAAGTTGCTTTAATTTTAAGGGTGTCAATTCACTTCTAGGTAAGTTTTTTTTTATTTTCATACTTACTTGATTTCTAAGTTGTGCTTATTTAGATTTTCCAAAAACTCCTGACAGTTTGTTTCTTACTTTGAACTTTTCTGCTCAGTTACCAACTCACAGTTGCTTGAAGCTAACCTTCGGTTTAGTTGCTAATAGTCTATCAAGTGATGTATAAATACTAGAATTATTATCCTTTCCCCTAGATTAGAACTCTAGAGTAAACACTAGTAGTCTAGTACACTACACAGCCCCAGCCACATACAACAGCAACATATATATAACAAACAATGTAGCCAAATGACTAGATAACTCAATTGACAATACCTCAATGTTCAGCTTTGAAACAAGGGCCTCAATAACTTCAAGATCACCAACAATAGAACCAATCTTCTTATCTGAAATTTAAAGTAAGCCAAGACTCATATATCAGCAAATATGATTATGATAAAATATTATACAATTAAAACTAAGATGCTTTTCTAACCTCTTCTTTCTGCAGCAACCCAATCTTTCATGCATATCAAAGCTTCAACCATTTCAGGGTCAAGGCGGCTACGGAAAGGATCAACAACACATCCACCAGCGCTAAAAGCAGACTCAGAAGCCATAGTTGAGACTTGTACAGCTAGCAAATCACGAGCTATTTTTGAAAGAATAGGATACTCATCGGTCTGGTTCTTCCACCATGCTAAGATATCAAACTGACCACTGAGCCTCAGAGGCGGATCTGCCATGTACTTGTCCAGCTCATTCATATCATCAGCACCATGCCCACTAGACTCATACAAGAAGTTCTCTAGTTCATCATCTCCACTGTCCACTAACATGTCATATGTATCCTTAGCATCATTTGATCCACTTTTAGGCCTTGAAGATGAAGGAGCAGTAGCAGCATAGAACTGGTACAATTTTTTCATGACATCAACAAGTTCATCAACATGAACTTGAGATGAGATGCCATGGAATTTTCTCATGTAGAACTCGATAAGCCTTTTCTTATATCTAGGATCTAGAAAGCAGGCAACAGCAAGTGTAGTGGATGATTTCTTCCAATATCTTTCAAACTTCCTACTCATAGAAGTAGTCATTGCACTAATAGTGATATCTTAACAAACAAACCATTCATCTAGTAAAATCTTTATCTCACAAAACCCTCTATAGAACAGATTTACAGTTGGATATAAAGTACCAGACAACAGTTCAGTGAGATCAAAGAATTTCTTCAAGCATTGGAACAATTTAAATGCCATGGCCCATTCACCAGGAGAAGGAGTGATTTTTTCATACCTCTGACGATCCGATGATTTAAGCCTCATGAATGCATTCTTGTAGTACAAAGCATCTCGAAGCATCGACACGTGGAATTCCATCTGGTTGACACATCAAGTGAAAGACCCTTGTTTGTATCCAAATTTACACTCAGCCTTGCACGCTTCATGAGCTCCTCCCGTTGCAATGGGGATCCCTTGACAGCAAGAACTAATTGTCTAATATTCTCAATTGTGGGTGTGATTACACTCAAACCATCCCTAACAACAAGGTTCAGTATGTGACAAGCACACCTCACATGGAAGAATAGTCCATCACATATCAAAGCCGTTGAACTAGCATTGTCCCTTAGATCAGAGATGATGTCTTTGACTGCTACTTCATTTGCTGATGCATTGTCCAAGGCCAGAGCAAACATTCTCTTATCAATATACCACTTAACCATAAGTTCAGTAAATGTCTCAGAGAGCTTTGTACCAGTATGATGGCCCTGTACATGCACAAAGTTCACAATCCTTTTCTGGATATACCAATTGTCATCTATCCAATGTACAATTACACACATGTATGACTTGTTTTGATTTGAAGTCCACATGTCCATGGTGGCACTAAATCGACAAGAGACAGATTTGAACATGCTATACAACCTCTCCTTTTCAGCTAAGAACATGTTCATAATTTCTTTCCTAATGGTAACACGAGATCTGATTGGAAAGGTAGGACGCAAGGATTTGATGAAATCAACAAAATACTCATGCTCGATATATTAAATGGGTACTCATGCATGACTATTGCCAAGTAAAACTTTCTCAAGCTAGCCTCTTCATCATACCCATGTGGTACCACAAAGACCATGTCTTTCCCCCATCTTTTCCACTTTGAGCTCTGTCACCGGCCCTTCACTATACTATGTGCCACCCTCGGATGGGTCCAAAATCTAGTTGTTCCATAGTTGCTCTCACATCTGCCCTTGTGATTGCATTTGGGCCAATCATAATAAGCCCACATCTAAACATATGTCTTGCCATTATCCTCAACGACCACTCTCTTCTTGGTAAAATCTTGCCATACATTGGATGTGCACCTCTTGTGCCTCTTTCCACAAGGTACATCTCCCTCTTGCACAGGCTCATCATCAATATCAGCATTGCACTTGGATACTTGTTCCAAAGAAGAACAAAACCTCTATCACTTGCACCAAGAGCCCCTATGTCACTTGCAACAAGAGACACCTAGATCACTCAAGACTTTTGACAGACGTATGTCACTTGCAATGGCGACCACCACCAAAGACCTTCTAGGCCATCCAACCACCGCCACCATGGGGAGGGACTTGGACTAGATGCGGGGAGTTGCACTTGCAGATGATCTGATGGCTACCAAGATCTTTACCACAATTACTGTGGCTTTCACTTGACCTCTTAGATCCTACCAAGACAAGAATAGAACACAACAATATGAATCTAAGACACCAAGATGAATCAAAATGACCAAAGTAATTGGACCTTACTCAATTACTTTTACTCATGCATCTGTTGGTTGCAATTGCAATATGAATCTAAAACATTCATTTGGGAATCAAAATGACAAGAGTAATCGGACCTTACTCAATTACTTTTACTCATGCATCTCATTAGTTTGATAGTTTCATCTAACACACAAGCAATAAAACACAAGGGACAATATTCATCTGTTAGTTTCATCCCTAACAACAAGCAATCCCATGTAGTGATTCACACATCTAACATCTTTGCCAATAAATGAAACATACACTAATTCACATCTTTACTGCTTAGGGAAAAGCGCGCGAGGGTGCTCTTGCTCACCGTGAGCTTGAGGCGGATGAGGCCGAATCTGAGAACCGAGCTTGCTCACTTGGTGGTGGCTTCATCTTGGCATTCCAGCACCCCCCCAAGTCATGGATCTGTTGTCGCCTCGTCGGACGGGCAGCGGCCACCGCCACCGGCACCAGGAGGGGCCCCAGGCCGCCATGCGCCAGAGCCTGTGAGAGGAGAGCTGGAGAGGCGCTTGAGAAGAGAGAGACTGAGAGTCCAGAGAGGGAGAGCCGGAGAGGAGGGAATGCGGCGCAACAGTTCTGGCCCCAAGGCTAGCGGCAAGTCTTGAGTGACCCAAGAGGCGAAGATTGGGGATTTGGGTGCTTAGGGTTTATGGCATGCGAGCAAGTTGAAAGACTTTTCAATGCGTCTCTGGGTTCGGGTTTGGCGACAGGATCCATGGTTGGCACGGTGAGTTGGGCAGCGAAAATAGAAAAGTTTCAGGCCAGTTCCCGAACAAATCTGGATCCGCTAATTCGTCAAAATCACTGTAGATTTCACCGTATTCGCCAATTTTCCCGGATTTCTTCCCGATTTCGTTTTCCTTCCAGAGATGCCCACATTCGGTATCAATAACGGAATTTCCGCCCTAAACCATAGTCGCATAGCCCGACAACTGCCGTGGGCCCAACGGGTAGTTCAGATAGGCCCAAAACTATCCTGAAATGTAGTCCAACAAACTTACTAATTATCATTTGGAAAAAAGTCTATTTTATCTTTCTAAATTATCCTCGAAGTTTAGTTTTTCCCCTAAACTTAAAAACCGAGTAAATCACCTCCCTCAATTTTTAAAACGGTTCATTTTACCTCCCTAACCTGATTATAGGTGTTTTTAAAGGCGGTTTTGTCTTTTTTTATTTTATTTATTTTGGCTGAATATTTGAAAAATCATAGTTAATCATAGAAAAATCATAAAATGGAAAATCCATTTTTTTTTGCTCCACACAAATAGATCTATGCAGTAAACATATAATATGATATGCTTTAATACAAAGTTTTTGCTGTAGTTTTAGATCTATGATTTTTAGATCTATGATTTTCTGTAATTAATTCATAACTGCAGTTTCTATGGTCCAATTGTGGTGAAAATTTTATGGTGGTTTAATTATTGTATGCTTTAACTGTAGTAAAGATTCCATACTCGTTTCTATTTTTACACACTTTTAACTATTTTAAAACTATTTAACAAGTATAAAACTAAATAAAATCTATAACTCAGTTATACATGATCCAATGAAAATGAAATTTTTACAACAGTTCAATCATATAATAATTAGCCCACTATAAAAAATTTACTACAATTGAACCATATAAACTACAGTTTTAAATTAATTACGAAAAAATATATCTTAAGCTACAGCAAAAACTTTATAGTAAAATATACCCTATTATATATTTACTATGTAGATCTACCCTCGTGGAGTTAAAGAAAATTGGATTTTTATTTTATAATTTTTCTATGATTCTTTATGATTTTTCAAAAATTTAGCTAAAATAAATTAAAAAGAAAAAAAAAAAACTATCTTTGAAAACTACCTCTAACTCGAGGTAAAATAAATGGTTTTAAAAGTTAACGAAGATGTTTTATCCGGTTTTGAAATTTAATGAGGAAAATTAGACAGTTCAGGAGCTAAAATGGACTTCGCCTGCCTCACACCGTCCTGACTCCCACCCCACATCCGCCGTCACCGAGCCCCGACTCGTTGCGTCGTCGTCGGGAGTCCTAGGAGCCTCTCCGCCAGGCGCCCAGACCGTCTCTGGCCTCCCGGCTCCCTCTGGCCTCTGCTCGCCAAGTCGCTCCTCGTCGGACTCCGGTCGTGGCTGCTGCCTGCTGTCCGACAGCTCGCAGCCTTCGGCAGGGGCCTAGGGCGGGTGGGCGGGCGGCTGCCGACAGATCTGGGCGGCGCGTCGGTACTGGCCGCTGTGCGGGTGCGGCGTGTGCCTGTGCGTCCGCCGGCCGCCCGTCTGGAGCTGGACACCAGTCACCACTATCCTCCTTGGCTCCCTGCTTGTGACCGGTGAGCATCTCTGGAATCTTGAGTCTTGACTGGTGACTGAGTGGTGATTCCCTATCTCCATGTCCCTGATTTGCCGCTAGATGGATTGGTCGGTTGGGAGCATATGCCTGATGAATGCGTCTCTTCTGCTTGTTTTGTTGTATGTGTTGGCAGACTAGTATTGCAATCTTCTGGTATTTATGTAAGACCTTATATTACAGTCGAACAATTTATATTGTTATTTATGCAAATTTCAAACTTATTTGTTGAATTTAAGGTATTATGAGTATTTGTAGATATATTATATTTTTAACCGAACCATTTACTGAAATTTTGTATTAGATTATACCATATTGGATAATAAAGTTTTGGTTAGGCATACCCTGGATTTAAATCCTGGGTCTGCCACTGTTCCGCTCCCTCCCCCACTTGCGCTCGGCACGCAGGCGACGGCGGCGGCGCTCAGGCTCGGGCTCTCAGCGATGGCGGGGCAGTCCCAGGCTCGGTGGTGGCGTCAGCGGCTCCCTCTCCCGCCTCTCGCCAGTCACCTCACGCCCTTGCCTCTGGTCCTCCACACACTGGCCGGTGACCCTGCGTGCGTGCCTCCCTCCCCTCCCGCCTCCAGTGGACCGTCCACGGTGCCTGGCCCCGGCGGCTACGCTGCGTGCCGTGTGTGGCCGGCGGGCAGCGGGAAGCCAGCAGCCACTGCTCCACCAAGGCGGTTGCGCTGCTTTGGGAGCGCTTATGCCCCAAAGCGAAGCGTTACCCGTCCGCTTAGCGCTGAAGCGTGTGCTTAGTGCCACTTTTTGGAACGAAGTGGTACATAACTGGTATCTGCCTGTTTGTTGAGACCTGTTGTTTATTTATCCAATCTTCACATCAAATCAATTCATCAAATTAGATATTGTGTGTAGTGTGTACTCATTTTCCTATTGGGTATTTCGAAACTGAATTGGTTGAGTGATCATACCTACTATCGCTCAAGTTTCATCATTTTTAGATCTTAACATTGATATTATGTCTCTGACACATTCCATTTTTAACAAGCAGATAGTATAATCTGATTTTGCGTGGAGGACGCATTTTAAGAACCGAAGTGTAGTCTACAATGGCAGATGCCAGCCCTAGAACAGAAACATCAACAGATGATACTGACGACAATCACGGGGTAAGTCTGGTTGATCTTGATCTGGGGTGTTCAACGCAAATACTATTTTCTGGGTATGTGATGTGACCCGATAATATTTCTAAAGTATTGTGTGAATCATCATTAGTGTTTACAATATGATACCAAACATCACTTTCAGTTCAAAAACCATATATGTACCAATGCTTCCATGTAGTTATGTGAAATCCACTATCACAAGTAAATGATTTGAGAAAGAGCAGCAGTAAAAATTGAACAGGCAAGATGGACCGAACATACAATGGGCATATATGTTTTCTTCTAAGATAGTCCTATAGCTTGTTGTTCCTTCAATTATTTGTAAAGATGGAGCCATGGAGGACGACGTGTGTGTACTGACAGTGGTCTATGCTAGGAAGTAGGAAGTACCAGTTACGTTTAGTTTCTTATTAAAAATCTGTGTTGCGGAATTGCTCTTGCAACACAGGGTACATGTAAATCGCTTCAGGAGTTCAGGGCTCTTGAGTAAATATCTAGAATAAAACTTTGAGACTTAATACTCCCATACACTGTGTAGTGCATGGACAATTAACATAATCCACAAAATTAGGGAGTCCTGAAACTGAAACAACATCATGAACAGTTGGATTTGTATATAGCTGGCAAAGTTCCATGTCACTATTAAGTAATAGGTTTGGTCAGTGAAGAACATAATTTTTTTCTTTATAAATGAAATGACAGCTTTCCTGCTCTGTTTGAGAAAAAAAAAATCATAATTTCTTGATTTGGGCCTTAAAACTCTTTGACCTTTTTTTTTAAAAAAAAAATTCCCAACCTTTTCCCCTTAAGCTTTTCATTCTTTCCAGTAGCTTGTCTGATGGTATTATAGTATCACTATCACATTCATTATAAGCTGGTTGCATTATTTGTGCATTTACAGTTTTATACACTAACACAGACAGCGAGTTCTGAATTTACCTCCAACATAGGTCATCTGATTAGTTGATTTGGTAGTAGTTGATGCATGCAAACACTATCAAAAGGCAGCCAAGGAACCTTTGTATGAAAATCTAACATTGTGGTATTTCCAAGCATAGTTGATGGGAGGGGAGCTAAAAGCTTTTAAAAATTGGTGTGATGGATAAACATTACCAGGCGTTGACTACTTGTGCTCTAAAAAGAAGTATGGGAAATACTTCCGATTTTTAAGTAAAACCTTGGAAAGAGGGAAAAATCTGTGGTGTACAGATAGGAATGAATGAATCAGAGCTTGATGATTATGCTTTCATCGGCAGCTTGAACCAGGCCCAGGTGCTCTTGTTGCTTCTGACTCCAGTGACAGATCCAAGGACAAACATGAAGATCAAAAGGTGCATGTTTTGAAGTAGCAATCTTGTTTTCATTTCATGTTTCTGCTGTTTCTTTTCCTTATAATTTACTTTGTAGACACTGCGTCGTCTTGCTCAAAATCGTGAGGCTGCAAGGAAGAGCCGATTAAGGAAGAAGGTGTGTGGATTTAGTTTTTACATCTTTGTACTTAAAAATAAAGCTGTGCTTGTTTGGATGTTTGTTTTTAGTAGTCTTAAAGCAGTGCTTTTATGTTTCTATAGACCTCTACTTGTTATAGCAGTGCTTTTATGTTCAGGAATAAGGTTTTCTTTTCTTCAGGACTTGTTGCTGGTATCATTGTACACAAAGTATATTGCATATTTTTTTTTGTCGTTGTTGTTTGTATAAGTGCCGTGCATTGAAAGCTGTGCTTGCTAAAGGCTGGAATGTAAATCCAGCAAAAGGGAAGTGTAAAAGTTGCTATCAGTTTACTTCCATATGAAGCTTTAGTTGAGTTCCATGGAAGTTACTGTTACTCTAATAAACGTTAGCATTTTATTTTTGGGAAAGTTTAACTCTTCCATGTTCATTTTCAGTTCTCAGAGCTGACTTTTTCCTCTGGGGGTTTGCTCTAGTGGTCCTTTATATGAGAAGTTCATGAATCTTACAGCATGACTAGTAACTTGTAACTAGGGACAAATTCATCTCCTTAGCACAATTAGTCTATTACTTATTATCCATAATATCTCTTTATGCACCTTGCCATCCTCGTAATGGATGTATTCTGTTTGTGAAGATCCAGCCTTTATGGGGGAACTCTTGGGTTTGCACAATAGTCCAATGTTTTTTTAGGCGCTAGGCGGTTTCTAGGCGGTGACCCATCGCCTAGTGCCTAGGCGCGCCTAGGTGTTTTCTAGGCGTTCAGAGCAGGAAGATAGAAAGGAGCAGCTGAGCAGAGGAGAGATGAGCAGGGGGCGGGCGGACCTCACCTTGGGGTTCCCGAGAGGCGGGGCGAGGGGCAGTGAGGCAGGTGAGGCGTGGAGCTCACCAACAGTGGCGGCCCGGCGAGGAGGGGGCGCACGGGAGCTCCAGGGGCAGCGGCGGGCCGGCGGACGGAGGCGGCGCGAGGAGGCCTGCACGGAGGGAGAAGATGGCCGGTGATGCGGAAAACGGGTCTACGGCGTCAAGTTCAAGCTTCGCGCACGACGAATCGGCCGGAGACGTACCGTGTCCGGCGAATCGATCCTTCCCGCGCCGCCGCTTTCTTTCCCACGCAGCCGCCCGCTCGCGCGCGCATCCCGCCCAGGCGCCGCCGCCTCCGCAAACGCGCGCGCCCACCGCCTAGATGCCGCCTCACCCCCTAGGCCCCGCGGGAGGCCTCCGCCCAGCGCCTAGTCGCGCCTAGGCGAGCGCGGAATCGCGCCTTGTTTTTCACTGCAATAGTCATAATTCAATATGATATGTTCAGCAGCTGGCGGCTGCACCAGCAGTAAGCTGATAGAGCCATCTAGAATAAACTTCTATCTCAATAGAGAGCATGATTTATTCATTCACTAAGTCATTATTGATGTTCTTGTGATGAATATTATTTGCTTTCTTTGATCATACACCACGTGGTCTCAACGAATAGTACGAACTCACTGCAAATTCTGTTGTATCGTTAGATCAGGTTCACATGCTCACATGCTCACATGCTTGTTAACTCAAACTTTAATAATGAGAATCCAATCAAGCGAACTAAGTAATACAAATCAGTGCTGACTTACCCTTGTCATTATTAACTACTTTTGTTTTAAGATTTCTGTAAGAGGATTGCACAAGCAAGTGGCAAGTACCCGTTTCCAATTTCTGATGTGGATTGCTAATGGACATTGCTGTGGTATTGATGGGTAATTTTGCTATTCCTATAGGCATATGTTCAACAGTTGGAGAATAGCAGACTAAAACTTACCCAACTAGAGCAAGAGTTGCAACGAGCTCGTCAGCAGGTTACTCCTATTGCATGTCACATTTTACAGCCCTGTGTCCTATTGACTAAATTGAAGTTTGCTTAAGATATTCTCTCTCACAGGGCATTTTTATATCTAGTTCAGTTGATCAGTCACACTCCATGAGTGGAAATGGTAATTATTACTTCGCATGCATAATGTTTGCTTGCTCATTACCATAGGAGCACTCATGCAGTAATTCCTGCTTTTTTATGGGGGAAATCTGTTTTCGTACAGGGGCATTGGCCTTTGATATGGAGTATGCGAGGTGGTTGGAAGAGCACAATCGGCAAATTAGTGAACTAAGGGCTGGTGTCAGTGCTCATGCAAGTGATACTGATCTCCGCAGTGTTGTTGATAAGATCATGTCACACTATGATGAGATTTTCAGGCTCAAAGGAAATGCAGCCAAGGCAGATGTCTTTCACATCTTATCAGGCATGTGGAAGACACCAGCAGAGAGGTGTTTCTTGTGGCTAGGAGGTTTCCGACCATCTGAGGTTTTAAAGGTGTGCAATGTACTAGCCTTACAATGTGTTTATTATCTTTTGGGGCCTCCTAGAGTAGTAACACACTTTTTAGGAATACATGGAATTTGTTCTCTTTTCAAGCACTGGTGATTTCATTGTTTGGGTCACTGATAAAATATATATATGCAAACTGCAGCTTCTTTCGACACAACTTGAACCTCTCACCGAGCAGCAGCTGTCAGGGATAGGCAACCTTCAGCAATCTTCACAGCAGGCTGAGGATGCTCTTTCACAAGGAATGGAGGCCCTTCAGCAATCCTTGGCTGAAACCTTGGCTGGGTCTCTTTCGTCTTCTGGATCAACAGGAAATGTGGCAAACTACATGGGTCAGATGGCCATGGCCATGGGAAAGCTCGGAACACTTGAGAATTTCCTTCGTCAGGTATTAACCCTCTTTTCCAAATGCCTTAACAGAATGCACATCTCACTTTTCAAGGACAACTCTTTTAAGTTTGATCAGACACATAAAAAAAGTAGTAATATTTGTTTATGATGCGTAATAAGTGTCATTAGATTAATTGTGGAATGTATTTTTATAATAAATTTATTTAGGTCTACAAGTGCTGATACTGTTTTCTATAAACTAGTCAAACTTAAAAAAGGTTTGGTTCTCTGAGAAGTGAGATATGCATTCTTCTAGGGATGGAGGGACTAGAGAAGTAGAGAGCATGTGAATACGGTGCCTAAATCCTGCTACTTTTCTTTGCTGTATGTATCAAGGCTGATAACCTGCGGCTGCAGACCCTACAACAGATGCAAAGGATCCTGACCACTAGACAGTCAGCTCGGGCGCTGCTTGTGATAAGTGATTACTCTTCACGTCTCCGTGCCCTAAGCTCTCTCTGGCTTGCTCGGCCGAAGGAATAGCAAGAACATGCAATTTGACTGCAATACTTTTTCACAATTTGGTTTTCAATGGTTATCTTATCATCAGGAGATTTGACAGGGCTGCGACAGACTTGATTTGGACATATCTGCACATACTGTAATCCAAATGGAAGGGGATGTTGATGTAGCTTAGGCTGCCTAGCCATGTAGTTAAGTGTTCAGTTCATGGTTCATGATGTATTATTACCAACTGCTGTAAAATTCTCACTCTGTATGCCCCTGATTTGCAGCGAATCATTAGAATGCACATTGATGTTGATCAGTCGATTTTTGTTCACTCTGTAGGAACACTAGCCTGAATATAATGCTTTGCCAGTAACATCTAACCAGGGTATATTGGCTGATCCACCGCATTAAAAATTTGAGCGTATAATTGCCAGGAGGCGAGCAGTATTGCGGGCATCATCAAGGCCGCAGTGAGCACGTCCCTCCCATGTAAGGCCAGCCTCCTTCAGGTTGCAGCAGGTAACCTTCAAGTTGACCCACCTGATCAAAATTTGTTCAAAGGAGACTTTTAAAATTAGAATAATAATCAAGACACCTTCAGATTCAGATCATAGCCTCACATGTGTCTCACTCATAATGAGTTCAAAAGTTTGATTAGCTCTAATAGTCCATGAGACGGCACAATGGCGGTAAACAAGTTAATAATCACCTTTAGCGTGAAAGCTCCAGATTGTTTAGCTCTAACTGATATGTTTGTTCTATAAAACAAGTAGACATAAAATAACAAGCAAAAGAATATCCAATTGACAATCCAGATCAAATAATACCATTACTGATGTCTCTTCATTTGGTGGTCTTTGGTCTTTGGTCTTTGGTTTGAAATTTATATTTTTTGTGAGAGGAAAACACTGTTGACTGGCTGGTTTGGGCTGGCTGAAACCAACAAGCGAACAGGCTGGTAATCTCGCACTACTTTATATCACACCGAGTTAAATTATCAGCATATTTCATTATTTAGTTATAGCAGGAAAAAAAATAATGCATGAAGAATCCTGACATTTCTTGAAAAAGGATCCTGATGTTATCATGAGAAATCATTTCCTGTAAAAATACCAAGGACTGTCCTGAAAAGTTCAGCATAATAACTTCTGATCCTATTTTTTTTTTAAACTTCTGATCCAATTTTTCTTCCTAGAATTAGTATAGTTGTCACACGTCCGATTAGAGGCCCCCAAGTTGGGCCAAGCGGGCTAAGAGAGGGCCCAAGGTCTGGGCCAAGGCGCTCGGTAGCGAGGGTACTGTTCACGTGCGTCTGCCGACAGGGGAAATCCAGATTAACGGCCTGTTCGCTGGTTGATTTCTGAGCTGATTTGGGCTGGCTGGTGCTGGTTTGTTGTGAGAGAAAAACACTGTTGACTGGTTAATTTGGGCTGGCTGAAATTAACAAACGAACAGGGTGTAAGTGAGAAAATAGGAAAAAAGAAGGAAAAAGTAGAATATCGGTTTACTAGGAAAAAAGAAGTCTAAAGCTATAAAAACTCCTTTTATATTTACTTGGATACAAGTCCTTTTAGAAACAATAAATATAGGGCATGTGATCGTCCTAATCTTAAGCAAGAAATAGATCCCTCACTCCCTCCCCGCGTCACCTCAGTGTTTAAAATTGAATCTAATAATTTGTTGTTTTAGCCCCTCTTAATAACTAGATTTTTGTCCATGCACCAACACTGTCTTACAGTTATATTTATACTATTTTATTACTATATTTACAATGATTTCTTGATATAATTTGAAGATAATTGCATATCTCAGATAAATATATGCTAATTTTTTAAAAAAATTTACAAATTATTTTTATACATTACAGATAGAAACGTACGTCAAATATGTCCCTTGTTTAGTTCGCGAAATTTGGGAATTTGTGCTACTGTAGCACTTTCGTTTTATTTGGCAATTAGTGTTCAATTATAGATTAATTAGGTTCAAAACGTTCGTCTCGTAATTTCCAACCAAACTATGCAATTAATTTTTTTTCGTCTATATTTAATGCTCTATATATGTATCGTAAGATTCGATGTGATAGATACTGTAGCACTTTTTAAAAAAAGTTTTCGCGAACTAAACAAATTATCCGGAGGTGAGGCAGTAGCCTGCCAGGCACAGGTTTGCAGGAGTGTGGCCTCCCAGGCGTAGGCGGGATCAGCGGTGTGGCCGCGATCCGTATGGCCGTGTGTGGCTGGCTGGGCGCTTGGCCATTGGATGCTCGCCACGTGGCGGTGGTATCGCAAAACAATGTGGCGCAGCCAGCGATTTTGGCAAACCGGCGCGGGAAACGGAGGAAGGGAATCAGTTGCTGCAGGCTGGTTGGCTCGGCGCTGGACTCTAGGGCCATGTTTAGTTGCCCCCAATTTCAGAATTTGACACTATTTCAAAAGAAGATTTCCCGTCACATCAAACTTGCGGTACATATATGGAGTACTAAATGTTGACGAAATCAAAAATTAATTGCACAGTTTAGTTGTACTTTGCGAGACGAACGTTTTGAGCCTAATTAGTCAACGATTAGACAATTATTATCAAATAAAAACAAAACGCTACAGTGTCCGGAACCCGGCGGCGCCGAATCCGGCAGCGAACTAAACGCGGCCTAGGTGATGGGGCCCGACGGTCAGCAGCTCACAAAAATCCGGTTGTTAAGAACTCCAAAACATGCTGTTGACGTTTAGCAAATCTGTTAAAATTTGAAAAACGAGGATTATCCGGAAGAACGTGAACATTCTGTGATGACTGAAGAGCGAGGAGTCGAATTGCATTGGCACCCGAGAGACGTACCTGGAGGGAGAAGTGCTAGAGTTACGTTTGACCACGTTCACCCATTATGCAGATTGTTCAGCTTCCTAGCGTTGAAATTCAGAACGAAAATTGGCTCCACCATTGTGCCAAATATTGAGAGAGAAAACCCCTTTGAAGGCCGCACACTCATAAGAGCCTAACTTGTAAATATGAAAACCAACATCCTCTGAAAATAGACTGAAAATCTGAAAACACGATCGCCAATAGCGGTAACCCGAAAGGCTGTAGGAGTACTGCCTAACACTGCTTAGAATAAATAAGGGCCACTGAATCGGCTGAGGGACGATATTACATCGACCAACTGAGATGACCAGAAAGAACTCCTTGGAAGAGAGAGCATGATCAAAACTGATCGGCAGGTTGAAACGACGACCGATCTCAGCCTCAACAGATTTCCCAGGCCTGAGATCAAGCCCAGGAAGCTCCATGGGAGAGGAGATCAAGGAGAGGAGCCATCACAATTAGTGTATTAAGCTGGTAGAGAATATGATGACTGGACTCAAACTTGTCACAAATTTTACAATGCTCCGGTCCGCGACAGGCAGCTCCTCTCCGCGTTAAGCGCCTTGAGCTTGTTGAAGAGCGGATCCTCCTCGCTCTCGAACCTCCGGTCGAACATGATGCGGAACATGTCGTTGTACAAATTTAACTTCACTTTGTTTTGCCCTATTAATTTAATGATTCTAAATGATGTTTTTTCTTCATTCCAATGACAATAAAAATACCATGTCATATTGTATTAATTCTTCATGACAAGGCATGCAAATTGCTCTTATAAAAGCAAACCTATGAACATAAGTTAAAAACAGATAGAGTAATTAGTGACCAAAATTTATCCCGTCATAGCAACATGAGGCCACCTTCCCTTCCACGCACTCTGGCTTGTGCCGCATCTTCTAGTTTTCTGCCCAGATGACCAGGTCAAACTTATACTGCCCCCTCCAAACAGGTTCGTTAAGTTTAGGGGAGGACTCCCTCAATCAAAAAAAAAAAAAAAAAAAAAACCCGTTGTTTTAGAAAGGAACATAAACAAAGTACTCCCTCTATCAAAAAAGACCGTTGGTTTAGAAAGTAAATTCATTGATACTTTTTGTGTACTCCCTTCGTTCTAAAATAACCTAGCATGTTAGGTTCGGGCACGAAAAGAGTGAAACGACGATAATGCCCTTAAAAATCTGGCACACGGGCCATCCTGCCACCTCCAGGCTCATACTGTAGCGTCGCTGTGGGCCTGTGAACAAGGAATGAGTGGACGAGAACATCCCAGGCTTCCGTCCGTCTCTTTGTTTAAGTTGATTTTTTTTTTGTCTTCGTTAAATGCTGATCTAGAAGACTCAGTAGTCCACTGTGTTCTGTCATCTGCTGCTGTGTATCGACTTTGTGCTACTTGACCTTTTATCCGTGGGACAAAATTTGAATCGCAGAGCTGCGATTATTTTGGGACGGAGGGATAATTGTAAATAAAGGCTTGGGTGAAACCACGCAACTGCACAAGAGGTGATGCAACCGGGGCTTGGGAGCAATAGCAATAAAATATAATACCGACGCGTCGTGTGGCATGGCCCCCCGGAAACTTGGTACGCCTGCAAAAGGCGTCCACGTACGGCGTACAGGAGCCTCCACGTTCGCGCACCGCGCTGATTGGGCCGCACGGACTTCAGAAAGAGCTGCAGCGCCCGCAGTTGTTCTCCTCCCTTGACTTCCACTGCCGTTGAGCCGCGCCGCAGCGAAAGAGTCGCGTGGTGGTGGCGGCGGCGGCGGTGGCGGTGGCGGTGGTGGTAGCACACGATCTGCCCACCTACCTCCGTCGCCGTCGCATGCTGGGGCTGCTGGTACACGCTCCCGTTCGTCCCGCGGCCCCACCGGTCCAGCGGGTCCTCTTTCCTATCCGGTGCGGCCTTCGGGGCCCCCTTTCTTCCGTTTTCATTGGCGCGCCATGCAATGCAGCCACTCAAGTCAGGCAGCACACCCACCGGTGTCGTCTCTGGCTCTCCATGCCTCCACGTCACTTCCCAGTTCCAGCCCAGCCTACCCGCCGAGGACATACGTGGCATGTGCTTGTTAGTTGATCTCCACCAATAGGCCAATGGGCCTTTGGCCCTGATCGGGGGCGCCCAACCCTAATACGGTTGATGAGCCCCTGTCGCACAGGACATATAAAAGAGAGGTGGGGATCACGGCTCTAACTACGAGGTTGGTCTGAGCCGCCGTGATCCATCACAGTAAACCTAATCCGGTCAAAGGAGTGCTGCCAGGGACGAGAAGCCCACCAACTCCGCCGTCGCCCCTGCAGGGTCACCACCGTCGCCACTGGACCTCGCCTGCATCACCACCACGACGCCTACAACGCCATGGTACCGGCGTCTACACTGCTACGACGAAACTACGTAAGGGCGAGGAGGCTTACCCTGGATCTATGGTTACAGAAAGGTACATAAAGAATTTAACACTGGTATCAGAGCCGGTTTACAGTATGGGGTAAAGCATAGAAAATAAAGAACAAGGGTTAAATCCGTTTCGGATTGAAACCCTAACCCTAACTGGATAAAAGAAAAGAGAAGAAAGACCGGGGGGTGGCGGACGTCACTAAACTCCCAGTCACCACAGCCACCACGCGGGGAAAGTTGCCACACCGCCGTCTTCATCGGCGCGCGACAAGAAAAGAACAGTCCTCCGTTCGGATCTGAGAAGAAAATCCAGAAAAGGATCCAAAAGAAAAGAAGGAGAAAAGAGAAAGGAACGGAGAAAAGAACCCTAACCCTAACTCGTGACGAGGAAGGGAAGAGAATGATTCGGTACAATAGAAAAGAAAAAAAAGAATCAAATAAATGAGATGAACCGAATCGAATAGAAACCCTAACCCTAGATCCCCAAATAGGTTGATTCCGAGAAGAAAAGAAAGGAAAACCAAAGAGAGAAGAAGAAAAGGAAGGGCCCTCGGCACACGAGGCCGAACCCTAAACCCGTAAAAGTCTTCAACGGGGAAGAGAAACATTAAAACCCTAACCCTAACTTCGATCCCCATCCCAAATTGGTTCAATCCGAGCACCAAAAGAGATCCAAAGAAGAAAAGGAAGAAGAGAAAAGAAATCCAAATCGAAGAAGGGAAAGGGGGAACAGACCTACCTTGTCGTGCGTCGGGATGTCCCTTCGCCGGCGCGGGAGAAGAAGGGCCGAGCCGGGGGCAGCTGCTCGCCGGGCTCGGCCAAGGGGGCGCCGTGGCCAGGCCGCTCGATGGCGGCGCACTCACCCGCTGGGGAGCGCGCACGCCGGCGAGAGGGCCGGCGACGACGCCATGGCTACCCGCTCACTCACTGTGTCCTCTCGGTTGCTCGCTCGGTTGTTGAAAGGTCCTAATATGGCTAGAGGGGGGGGATGAATAGCCTATTTAAAATTCTACAAATCAACTAGAGCAATTTGATTAGTAAGACAAATAGCGAAATGCAAACTTGCTCTAGCTCTACGAGGGTTGCAAGCCACCTATCCAATAATTCTAGTTGCAATGATTACTAGACACACAACTTGCTATGATACTACTCACTAAGAGCTCTCAATCTTGCAACACTAAAGAGCTCCACTAGATGAACTTAAATAACAAAACAAGCTCTCAATTCTAATTACACTAAAGAGCTTGCCACAACTAGTTTGCAAGAATATAAAAGAGTGAGTAGGGTGATTATACCGCCATGTAGAGGGATGAACCAATCACAAGATGAATATGAAATCAATCACCGAGAGAATACCAAATGGAAATAGACAACCAATTTTTCTCCCGAGGTTCACGTGCTTGTCAACACGCTAGTCCCCGTTGTGTCGACCAACACTTGGTGGTTCGGCGACTAAGAGGTGTTGCACAAACCTCGTCCACACGATTGGACACCGCAAGAACCTACCCACAAGTAAGGTAACTCAATGACACGAGCAATTTACTAGAGTTACCTTTCGGCACTCCGCCGGAGAAGGTACAACTCCCCTCACAATCACCGGAGATGGCCACGAACAATCACCAACTCGTGCCAATCCTCCACCGCTGCACCAAGCCGTCTAGATGGTGGCAACCACCAAGAGCAACAAGCGAATCCCTCAGCGAAACACAAATACCAAGTGCCTCTAGATGCAATCACTCAAGCAATGCACTTGGATTCTCTCACAATCTCACAAAGATAATGAATTAGTGATGAAGATGAGTGGGAGGGCTTTGGCTAAACTCACAAGGTTGCTATGTCAATGCAAATGGCCAAGAGAGTGAGCTTGAGCCGGCCATAGGGCTTAAATAGAAGCCCCCACGAAATAGAGCCGTTGGGCTCCTCACTGCACTGAACACGGGCCGACCGGACGCTCCGGTCATATTGACCGGACGCTGGACCTCAGCGTCCGGTCGTGCGATGTGCGCCACGTGTCATCGGCTTCAAATGCCGATCGCCCGATTTCAACGGTCAAGAGATGACCGGACGCGTCAGTTAGAAAGTGACCGGACGCTAGATCTCAGCGTTCAGTCGTTTCCAGTAAGGTTCCAAATGCGACATTTCACGACCGGATGTGTCCGGTCATGCTCGACCGGACACACCCTGCGTCCAGTCACCCAACGTTTCCTCTGTGCGCCTCACGTCAGCGTACGTCAGCACTGACCGGACTCAGACCATGAGCGTCCGGTCAGTTTACACTCCAGCGTCCGGTCACAAGACCAAAACAGTGTGCTTTCTGCTGTCATTGACCGGACGCTAGACCACAGCGTCCGGTCACTCTGTAAACCTCTTCTTTTCTGTATAGGGCGCCGGTGGCACCATTGGACTGTCCGCACTCTACGGGCGGACACTCCGCCGGTGAAGTTTCTAACCATTGCTCAAATGTGCCAACTACCAAGTGTATCACCTTGTGCACATATGTTAGCATATTTTCACAAACATTTTCAAGGGTGTTAGCACTCCACTAGATCCTAAATGCATATGCAATGAGTTAGAGCATCTAGTGGCACTTTGATAACCGTATTTCGATACGAGTTTCACCCCTCTTAATAGTACATCTATCGATCCTAAATGTGATCACACTCGCTAAGTGTCTCGATCACTAAAATAAAATGGCTCCTACTATTTGTACCTTTGTCTTGAGCCTTTTGTTTTTCTCTTTCTTCTTTTCCAAGTTCAAGCATTTGATCATCACCATGCCATCACCATCATCATGATCTTTGCCGTTGCTTCATCACTTGGAGTAGTGCTACCTATCTCATAATCACTTTGATAAACTAGGTTAGCACTTAGGGTTTCATCAATTAACCAAAACCAAATTAGAGCTTTCAGTTGTGCACGCTGCGCTGAGAAGAGAGAGTGAAGAGAGAGAGAAAGGGAAGGCAGTGAATGAATTAGGGTTTCGAGGGAGGGCGCCCGTCGCCCTTTTTGATCGGCCAATCTCACCGCGCAGCCGTCGGATCAAAATGAACGGAGTCGATTGATCGGGCCAACTCGTGGCCCAAAGTGGGAAGACATCACTTGCACTTGTTTACCCGTGCCCAAAGTGCGGCACAGGTGCGGTGCATGTAGAAGCGCCGAGAAAGCTGGTCTGGGCTTTTTTTTTTGGCATTTGAAAGAACGATGAGATTTTTTTCGTTTTTCTTTTTTCCAGTAAATGTTTATTTCCTGGAAATTGATTAATGGCTTAAAGAAAATAGAAAAAGTAATTTTTCCCTGTGGGTTAAATTCAAGAAATAAGTATACGTTTTCCGCTGCTAAAGAAATTGTTTATTCTCCAGTTATTTTGAACCAACGTGATATTTAATTGGAGAAAAAGAGAGTTTTTCCGCTGCTAAAGAAATTGTTTATTCTCCAGTTATTTTGAACCAATGTGATATTTAATTGGAGAAAAAGAGATTTTGACATGATTATGATGTTGTTATTCTTTGACCAACGTTGTTAATAACAATATCATAAATTTAATGATTTATGCATTAATTCTATTTCTGCCCAACGGTGATGTAGAATTAGTGTATAAGAACAATTGTAAATTTTAATGATTTATGCATTAATTCTATTCCTGCCCAACGGTGATGTAGAATTAGTGTGTAAGAACAGTTGTGAATTTTAATGATTTTATACATTAATTCTATTTCTGCCCAACAGTGATGTAGAATTAGTGTATACGAACAGTTGTATGTTTTGATTTTGACCAACGTTGGAATCAAGGCATGCAAATGGTGTTATTTTTATGTTAAGAAAAGGTTTGACCTGATTTTTATCTTGTCTAAGGTGGACTGGGTAGTCACCTCACCGTGTCCTACTGAGGCTGTGGCACTGGTGAGGGAGACAAACGAGGCTGATGCCGCTTGGACAACTAAAGAGAGGGATTTTGAATCCCGAAAGATGTCCTATGCCCTTGAGCATTGGAAGTGGGTCACTGCCAACAAGAAATGTTTGGCTGTGATAAAGAACATGATTGGGTCTGCAATTATGGGCTCAATCCCAGAGTATGACACGGTCACCGAGTACCTCGATAGAATAAAGAGTTAGTTCTCTGGCTCTTCAAAGACATATGCTACCTAGCTGATAAAGCAGCTGGTGACAGAGAGTTACTCTGGAAATGTTGTCATAAGAGAGCTCATGATGCGTTGTCGAAATTATGACACTATCGTTTAGGCCATATTTCGAGGGGGGGAATAGAAAGACTAGTTAAGAATAATATTCTTCCTCCATTGGAGCTCTCAGATTTAGAACAATGTAGAGAATGCATAAAAAAAGTATGTAAAGAAAATTAAGAAAGATGTCAAACGAAACGCAAGAATTTTACAGATCATTCACACAGACATCTGTGGTTAGTTTCCTATAAAGAGTGTGGATGGTAATGATTCGTTCATAACATTCACAGATGATTACTCCCGTTATATCTATATTTATCCAATCAAAGAAAGAATAGAAGCATTGGATAAATATAGATATTTAAGGCAAAAGCTAAAATCCAACTCAATTTAAAGATTAAGATAGTCAGGTCCGACCGTGGGGGAGTACTATAGTCAGCATACCTCATATGGCCAAATTCCTGGACCTTTTGCAAGGTTCTTACAGGAGAATGACAAAGTAGCCCAGTATTCTACACTGGGCGAACCTCAGCAGAATGGAATAGCTGAAAGACGCAATCGTACCCTGATAGATATGGTGCGCAGTATGATAAGTTACTCCACCTTACAGATGAGCTTGTGGATGGAGACGTTAAAAACCGACATTCATATTTACCAAGTAAGTCGGTGCCCAAAACGCCGTATGAGTTGTGAACAGGAAGAGTACCCTCATTAAACACTTACGTGTGTGGGGGAGCCCTGCTGAGACTAAAGGATTTAACCCAAACATTGGGAAGCTAGATCCCAAAACAGTAAGTTGCCATTTCATTGGCTACGCAGAAAAGTCAAAATGTTTTCGTTTCTACTGTCTAGAGAGACATACAAAGTTTGTGGAAACGAGACACGCTGTCTTCCTAGAGGATGAATTGATGAGGGGGAGCATGGTAGCTCGAGATGCGCCCACTCCAATGATTCATGGGCCAATTTTCTCACTACCTGCTGTCGCTGCGCCGACAGTGCAAGATACTGTGGTGTCAGCACCTGTTGTTATTCCGCCTGTGGCAACAATGAATGACCATAAGGAACCTGTTCTTCAGGATCCTATAGAACCTATTGCCACACATGAGGGGGAGCAACAACAGCCTCAAACAGAAGATGTGCCAAATATGGAGGTCCCTAAAAGGTCTCAAAGAGTTAGAAAATCAGCTATTTTTGCTGACAATGAAGTATACAACACTGAGGAATTTCAAATGGAGGATGATCCCACCTCATTTGAATAAGCCATGAAAAATGATCATTCATCAAAGTGGCTTGAGGCCATGGAAGATGAAATGAAATCTATGAATGCCAATAAAGTTTGGGACTTAAAGATAATTCCTAAAGAAGCGAAAATAGTAGGCTGTAAATGGGTCTACAAAACAAAACTTGACTCCCAAGAAAATATAGAGAGATATAAAGTGCAACTTGTGGCAAAAGACTTTACGCAAAGAGAAGAGATTGATTACAATGAGCCTTTTCTCCAGTCTCATGTAAGGATTCCTTCAGAATCATAATGGCATTAGTGGCACATTACGATTTAGAATTACATCAGATGGATGTAAAGACGACATTTCTCAACGGAGACTTGGAGAAAAATATTTACATGGCACAACCGAAGGGTTTTGTCATGGAAGGAAAAGAACGAATGGGATGCCGCCTAAAGAAATCCATTTATGGATTAAAACAAGCTTCAAGACAGTGGTACTTGAAGTTTGATCAGACAATAAGGAATTTTGGGTTTTAAAGAAAATGTTGAGGACAATTATGTCTATGCAAAGTTTAAGAATGGAAAGTTTATCTTTCCTGTCCTGTATGTGGATGATATCTTACTTGCTAGTAGTGATGTCAGTTTACTGCTGGAGACAAAGAAGTTTTTGTCCTCAAAATTTGATATGAAAGATCTTGGTGAACCTTCGTTCGTTCTAGGGATCGAGAGTCACCGAGATAGAAGTAAAGGGGTATAAGGACTGTCACAAAAGGCATACATAGAAAAGATCTTAAAGAAATTATGTATGCACAAATATAGTCCCTCACCTGCTCCTATAGTCAAGGGCGACAGATATGGGGATTTTAAATGCCCTAGGAACCAATACGAGATTGATGAAATAAAAGTGGTTCCATATGCTTCAGTTGTCGGAAGCTTGCAATATGTTCAAGTATGTACGCGCGCTGACTTGACATTTGTTACTGGGTTACTTGGCAGATTCCAGAGCAATCCTAAACAGAGCATTGGAAATTAGTAAAGAAAGTCTTGCGTTATTTGCAAGGAACTAAAGGCCTCATGATGACGTATAGAAGATCTGATTCACTTCATATAGTGGGATATTCAGATTCTAATTATGCGGAAGATGATAGAAAATCCACGTCTGGATATGTATTCACTCTCGCAGGAGGAGCTATTTCATGGAAAAGCTCAAAGCAAACCGTCACTACATCGTCCACAATGTATGCCGAGTTTGTAGCGTGTTATGAGGCAACGGGGCAGGTGAACTGGCTAAAGAAGTTCATACCCGGTTTGAAGGTGGTTGACGACATCTATAGACAACTTAAGTTATAATGCGATAATAATCAGGCAGTACATTATGCTCACAACAATAAGTCAAGTGATGCTGCCAAACACATTGACATAAAGTATATTGCTGTGAAAGATAAAGTCTGGAATCATGTCATAAAGTCTTAAGCATATAAGTATAGAAAAGATGCTTGCGGATCTGCTTACAAAAGGCTTACCACCCAATGTGTTCAGAGAACATGGTATTCAGAGAACATGTAGCTAGCATGGGTTTAAGGAAAAGCCTAAAATTCCTGGACAAAAGAAGACCCAAAGATAAGTATCTATTCCAGAACAGAGTAGTGTGTTGTAGCTGTTAAATCTATCGGCAATGGATCGTGACGATGAGACATGCTCTATGGGCTAATCTGTAATGGAATGAACAAAAGTAAATGATATGAAATTGAAAGATAATAATGAGATCAAGGGGAAGAATGTTAGTTGATCTATACCAATAGGGCCAACTGTTGGGCCCTTGTCTCTGCGCCCTGATCGGGGGCGCCCAACCCTAATACGGTTGATGGGCCCCTGTCGCACAGCACGTATAAAAGAGAGGTGGGGATCACGGCTCTAACTACGAGGTTGGTCTGAGCCGCTGTGATCCACCACAGTAAACCTAATCCGATCAAAGGAGTGCTGCCAGCGACGAGAAGTCCACCGACTCCGCCGTCGCCCCTGCAGGGTCACCACCGTCGTCACTGGACCTCGCCTGCATCGCACCACGACGCCTACAACGCCATGGTACTGGCGTCTACACTGCTGCGGCGAAACTACACAAGGGCGAGGAGGCTTACCCCGGATCTACAGTTACAGAAAGGTACATAAAGAATTTAACAGTGCTGTCTCACGTTCCCACCAACCATAGTTCCTTTTTTTTTGTTTGTTTGACAACGCCCATAGGCCGTGTTGGTTTAGGCCTACTCACAGGTCTCACAGCAATGGATGGTAGAGTTTTCTCACAGGTCTCAGCGCTGACAGCTGCATGGATGCAAAATTGACGCCACCAACCCTGATCCTGGCATCGTCAATTCACATCACCGATCCAGGACCCTAGATGTGAATGAGCACGTATGGTAACGTTGATGTGAGCGATTTTCCCACTCCAGCTTTGTAGGATTTGCACGCGCGTCTGATAACGATTGTCCTTGTGACCTTGTGACTTCTCCTCAGGAATTTTCCAATCTGACTTCTTTCCCCACAGCCTGAACGCAAATTGATTCTCTGCATTCTGCCATAAGATTTCAAACCCCCCTTTTGGCATCTAGTGGATGACTATTTCTCATTTGCTGACGCAATATATCCTCCTATATAAAAAATATAAAAATGAGGCCGGTGATGGAAGGCCGGTTCTCCGGTAGGTGTTGAGATCGAGAGTACTGAACGAACCATTGACTTAGCCACGGGCCACATGGATGAGCGATCTGTCTCTGTTGGGTACAAGTTGAATAACGTGCCTTCAGTTTTGTTTACGACTTCTCGCATATCTTGCAAACAGCGATAGATTATACATTTTGTGTAGTGGATGGATGCCTTCTCATCGGTCCAGGCTGGAAAACAACATTTTGACCGTGTTGTTACTTGTTGCAACTAGTCATGGTTGACTCTCTAATGTTGCAACTTGTCAAGCAATTAATTGTACGATGATTTGCGTACTATATTTTCTCCTCTACAAACGCAAGGTTGCTCGCGGCATGGGAACCAGGCCACGTCGCCTAGAATTCCCACATGCGTCCACGTCACCCGATAAACCTCAACCACACGTCCCCTTCCGCAGCTAAAAATATCTTCCTCTTCCCACATGTCCTCCACCGTCTTCGCCCGAAAAAAAAAACCCTTTGAAGGCCACACACTCATAAGAGCCTAACTTGTAAATATGAAAACCAACATCCTCTGAAAATAGACTGAAAATCTGAAAACACGATCGCCAATAGCGGTAACCCGAAAGGCTGCAGGAGTACTACCTAACACTGCTTAGAATAATAAGGGCCACTGAATCGGCTGAGGGACGATATTACATTGACCAACTGAGATGACCAGAAAGAACTCCTTGGAAGAGAGAGCGTGATCAAAACTGATGGGCAGGTTGAAACGACGACCAATCTCAGCCTCAACCGATTTCCCAGGCCTGAGATCAAGCCCAGGAAGCTCCATGGGAGAGGAGATCAAGGAGAGGAGCCATCACAATTACTGTATTAAGCTGGTAGAGAATATGATGACTGGACTCAAACTTGTCACAAATTTTACAATGCTCCGGTCCTGACCAATTCTTCGGTCTCCTACCACGTAAGACGACGACCTTTTTTTTGTCATTTACTAGTCCAACCCTGCTATTTATATGTGTATGCGTGCGGTGAGCAGTCATCAATTTTTTTTTGGACGCAGTCATCAAATTTGCCAACTGCATCATTTTTTTTTGAACGCAGCCATCAAATTTGCCAACCTTAGCTTCCAAGCTCCAACCATGCTGCGTTGAACTCTTGTCGTCTCATTCTCAGATTTTGATGGAAAGCTTCCGCTCCCCAAGAACTTCCAAGCCACAGCGATGCAGCCCTCCCAGGTTGCTCATGTTGGCAATCCTAATAACCTCCTTGCAGCAGCTGGCAACCGCCGTCGATGCCACCACCACAGACTCCGATTGCCCGACGGCGACATGCGGCAACCTGACCATCACCTACCCGTTCACCCTGGCCCGCCGGGGCGAGTCCTCCTGCGGCCCGACGGCGTTCCAGCTCACGTGCAACACCTCCGCGTCCGGCGGCGCGTTCCTGGCCACCTCGTACATGAGGGTCCTCGCCATCGACTACGGCAGCCGGTCCCTCGTGGCCGTGCACGTCCTCATGGCAGCCGACGCCGCCTGCACCGTCATCTTCAACGTGTCCTCTGCCTTCGCCATCACGGACAGGTTCACGATCAGCGCCAGCAACCGGGAGCTCTACATCATGTCCAGGTGCAGCGGGACGCTGCCGCCGCTCGGTGCCGTCCCCGTGACCAACTGCAGCGGCAACAGCAGCCTCACGTTCGCTTACCTCGGGGGAGGTTACGGCACGGGCAGGCCGCCGGCGAACGACGGGCGCTGCGAGCTCGCGGTGTTCCCCGTGCTCGGGTCGGAGGCGGATGGCGCGACGTCTGCCAGCTACCGACGGCTCATAAGGGGCGGCTTCCGGCTGGAGTGGGAACGTGTCGGTGACTGCAACGCCTGCAGAGCGAGCGGCGGCCGGTGCCGGTACGATGCCAGCACGGCGGCGTTCGCGTGCCTTTGCTCGGACGGGATCTTGCGTTCGTCGACATGCGGTGAGCTAAGAATTAAACACTCACAAAGTTCTAAAGAGCATATTGCAGAAGTGCAGAGTTGATTCACAATCTTGTATTCTCAGCATGACTTTTCACTGAGTTTTTCATACAGATGGAAAGCGCACGCGCAAGTTAGCTCTGATTGGTAAGTATATTGCTGCAACATACGAAGTTTATAATCTATAATCAAATGTATATGATCTAGTGGCTTCATGCTCAGTTGCTCTGTTTTTTGCTGAATCTTTTTTTTTCCCTAAAAAATGTATATTTTCAGTGTCGATGTCTATCGCGGCTGCTACCTTGGTTTTCATTTGTCTAGCTTGGCTGATTTACCGTCGGAAGCAAAAATTCAGATCAGGTTTCTGGCGAGCCTACTCTGCCGACCAATCAAATGAAGAAGAAGTGATAAAAAGGTGTGGTTCTCTTGCTCCACAAAGGTACAAGTACTCGGAGCTTAAGAAAATAACCAAATCTTTCAAGGAAAAGCTGGGAGAAGGAGGTTATGGAGTGGTATTCAAGGGAAGCCTTCGAGATGGCCGGATCGTTGCTGTGAAGCTCTTAAAAAGTTCCAAAGGCAATGGAGAGGATTTTGTAAACGAAGTTATGAGCATCAGTCAGACATCTCATATAAACATTGTTAACCTGCTTGGGTATTGTTTAGAAGGATCAAAGCGGGCGCTTGTCTACGAGTACATGCCCAATGGTTCTTTGGAGAAGCATATTTATTCAGAGCTGATGATTGGATGGGAAATGCTGCTCAAAATCGCCATTGGCATTGCACGAGGATTGGAGTATTTACACCAAGGGTGCAACACTCGCATAATCCATTTCGACATCAAACCTCACAACATCCTTCTGGATAATGAGTTCTGTCCGAAGATTTCAGATTTCGGTCTGGCAAAGCTATGCCGCCTCAATGGAAGCATCCTTTCGACGGCAGAAGCAAGAGGGACTGTTGGTTTCATTGCACCAGAAGTGTTCTCTAGAGCTTTTGGGGCTGTCTCAACAAAATCAGATGTTTATAGCTACGGAATGATGCTCCTGGAAATGATCCGGGGGAAAACCAACATGAAAGGATCTGCAGACAACTCAAGTGAAGCATTTTTTCCACATTTGCTTTACGATCATCTCGCGGGGGACAAGCAGGGTTGCCAAGTTGAAGATGGAACTGAAGAGGTTGCAAGAAAACTGACCTCGGTTGGTTTATTTTGCATACAAATGGCACCTGATGGCCGCCCTTCCATGAGCAGAGTTATAGAGATGTTGGAGAAGAGCGCCAGCGAGTTCGAGATGCCACCGAAGCCATTCCTCTACTCCCCATTTCAGTCAGCAAATGCTTCAACCATTACAACAGTCATGGTACCGATGTCTTCGTGATGATATGGTTGTCGTGGCATAAAATTGACATCAGGATAGTCTGGTTGTTGACTTGTTGTGGCATAAAATTGACAGCAGGACAGTTCTAGTTCTCTTTATTACTTTGTTACCGGGTGGTGTGGTGGATATGTGTAACTTCTCAAAGTTACAATGTTAATAACTTTAACTTTTTCCCTGTTTCATGGCTGTACTCTAAGATGCACATTGGAGCGAACGGGTACGTAGCCTACTTGTACTTGTCACAGGAGTCATAGTAGCACTTATGCGAGCGGATGTAAACATGCCTGGGTTAAAAAACACCTCTTGTCAGCTGTGTTTTCTTGTGCTATACATGTAACCGCCATTGCCGCTTTTAGCGAGATGTACATGACCGTAGGCATGTATCCTGGATGCTCGGTGGCGAATGGCGATCATATACATCTACAGAAATAGTAGGAGCATTGCCCTTCACTAATTCAGTTTAGGGATAGTTCATCTACTATATATAATAGCCGATTTTAAAGTTCAACAACATCGACGATGTACTGCGACTGCGACAGGTATAGTCAACTGGAGCAGCAGAAAGGAAAATAAAGATGTATATCTCCCTCTGTTCCAAAAGTTTAAAGTTCAATAACAAGACGTTTTAGTTTTGTCCTAAATCAAACTATCTAAAGTTTGACCAAATTATACACTAAAATACTAATATTTATTACCAAATAAGTATCAATGAATTTATCGCATATTTTTATAATATACTTATTTAGTGTCATAAATATTAACAAATTTCTCTATAGATATGATTAAATTTAAGATAGTTTGATTTAAGACAAAACTTAAAAGTTTTTCTTTTATTTTGGCTGAAGGAGCAACAGACGTGAACTCTTGCCGTGTTCCTTCGCGTGCCAGGCCTGCGCACTGAAAATGTGTCACGTGGCTCTGTTCGGCTGCTCGTAAAGCCGCTTGTACTGATTTGTACGACTAATTTATTGGGAGAAAAAAAATATCGTACCATAGCTTATAAGCCGGCTTATAAACCAGCTTGTAACGGCAGCCGAACACTCCGACGGTATCACCGCGCTGCTTCTAGACGTTCCACTAAACCTGCAGGATGGTTCCTGCTACATATGGCCCCGCTGTTCGTTGGGCCACCGCGTTACAATTTCTTCAGCTACTGTGGTGTACAATCAGCTCACCAAGTTTGACCTGGCCCTGGTGTGTATGTTGGTCAAGATTCTATGGCAAGTTGATAATCAAAATTGCACAGCGGCAATTAACATATTGTCTCGTTCGGCGGATTACCATGACTCAGCTACTGATATGCGAAGACTGAAGAACGTCTTTTGGTGTCAGCAGTTCTTTTTTCTACGGAAATCTTTACTTGTATAGAAGTCGGTCGTTGTCTCTTGCCTCCTGGTGAACTTTTGATGGTTATCACGGCTGCTCTCTCTCGATCTGTCTCGATTCGTCCTAGGCTTCTTGAATCGGATTGTTCTAGTTAGCCGTGAACTTGCCTGTTAATCTATTTAAAAGGGCTAGCGCCTGTACGTCCGGCCACTGGAGACGTCCGAACGCTGCTCCTGTTCAATTGCATCCACCACGCCCCGTCCTATCCACGCGTAATAGAAGCGCCCCCCGTCTGTTCTCCGTAACAGAAGCACGCTCATAACCCCGCAGCAGCGTCGTAACAGACATGAGCGCGCCGGCCTCACTCCGCCTGCCTGCGGATGCGCGCCGCGGAGGCGTCTGATGGCCTCAGGCGCTCGCACGGTGACCCACGGTAGCGCCCCTGCAGCAACAGCAACAGGGTGGGTCACATTGCAACATATGCAACGTCTTATCTACTTTTAAAATATCTAGATGCAATAGTTGCAACATACGTCTGAAGATGGATAAAACACTTAAAACGTGCTTTGAAACACTTACAAAACACTTAAAAACATTTGAAAACCATTGTAGAACATATGCAACATCCAAATAAAACACTTGTAATATATGTGTAAAACATATGCAACATCCAGATAAACACACTTGCAACATATGTCTGAAAAAACAGATGAAACATTAGGAATAGAAGTTTGCAACAGACGTATAACCATTGCAATATCCCGATCTACTTTTGCAACATTCCGATATACTTTTGCAACATCCATAGAAAATAATTGCAACATACCTCTAAAACACTTGAAACACATGCTTGCAATATGCGCTTTAGCAAAACCTGGCAGACGGGCAGAGCACTGCAGAGCGAGATCCAGCACTAGGCCGCGTTGAAGAAGAGGATGGCACTGGGCAAGAGGTTGCGCGGCCCCGGCGAGCGGCAGCCGCAGTGTGTGGCCTCATGTGGCGAGGCGTCCTCGCGCTGGAGAAGGTCGCGGCGGGCGGGTGCTGTGCCCGGGGAGGCGCCCCTGCGCTGCGCTGGAAAAGGCAGTGGCGAGCGATAATCGTGCTGGAGAAGACGAGCGGCAGGCGAGCGGTGGGGAATGCCGCGACGGGTGTGCGAGTTGGAAAATGTCGCTGTCTTTTTTTTTTTTTTTTGAGAAGCCGTGACGGAAGGTAGAAGGGAGCAGGCCTGTTGGACGCCTGTTGGACCGGTAGCGCTCAGGCTTCGGAAGCGCGGTGTTTAGACGGATGAACGCCCGCACGCCACAGCATTTCCGTAATCTCTGCTTAATAAATGAGTTAATTAATTTGTCACAAACGTAGCACCTTTAAAACTGATGGAGCTGAAAGATCTACAACTAAATTCTTCTCTGGATGCATCCGTGAAACGTTTGCACTCCGCGCATCACACACACCATCCTCATTCGTCAGTCATACTATCGCTGAATCATGCTATAAACTGATTGTAACTACAAATAAATTCAGGTATCTTAGGAGAGTTCTACACTACACCCAGATTTAATATGTTTTGAAATTTGAGTATTTTAGATGAGCTCTACATCCAAAAATTTGGGTGTGGGGAGGAATTGAAATGCCCCGGGTATGATATACTTTCCCCGTACTACTAACCAAAATGTACTCAGCGAGACACTGCTAAAGTACTACAGCCACATTTCAACAATTTTGCTGTCCGCTGTTAGCACAAACTAAGGGTAGAAGAAGGAATAAGCAAGATAACAGAAGAAGCAATTGGAAGTAGCGAGGAATGATTGATAGGTTCAGGAATTCGATTTTTTTTTTGAAGAAACTGGAGGGGTTTGCACCCCTACAGAGATTTATTACCAAATAAAGAAAAGTTCAGGGTACAGTACAGGAAAATTAAGAGACAAAGAAGGAAATGAAAAAAACAAGCGAAAGCAAAAAGGTTACAGTAGATTCTGGATCCATAAATCAAAGATAAGAGAGACTCTGGCTTTAGCCCTGGGGTTTAGCAGTTTCAACTCCTTTCTGAAAAATTCTTTTGCTGCTTGTATTTCTGGCTGCAAATTCTTGCAGATGAGGTCGTTTCTAACTGTCCAGATTGCCCAACACATTAAGATTGCCACCATCATAAAGAATTTTGGATGAGATTGTTCTTTAAGCTGCAGGATGCAATCATTGATGTTAATCCCATTCTGTAAGGTGACGCCGAGCAGGTTCCAGCAGTCCTTGACAGAAGGACACTCAATAAAGAGGTGCTCACATGTTTCTTTTACTGAAAGTTGACAAAGCACACAGTTATATGATTCTAGATGCATGTGATTTCTTCTAAAATGTTTCTTGTACTAAGCCTGTCTTTTAGGAGTAGCCAAAAGAAACCCTTGTGTTTCGGCTGACAAAAACAACTCCATAGCCATTTGTAAACTTGGTGTGTATTTCTATGCCCAATCAGGAATTTGTAGGTTTTGGAGGCTGAAAATTCTCCCCAATTTGAGTCCCATTTGTCATGATCTGTTGTTAAGGGGAAGTGTTGCAAGAAAGATTGGACGGCTGATAGTTGTGTGTATGCTTCTGCTGACAAAGGCAGACTGAACAAATCAGGAAGGTGATGTTGAGCATATACTTTGCTGACTGATATTGCTTTGTTTTTTTGCAAATGAGTGAAGTTCAGGGTAATCAAGCTCCATAGTCTGCGGTAACCATTTATCAGTCCAAAAGAGGCATGTGTTACCATCTTGAATGTGAATGGTGGAAAATGATTTGAAGGTTGGCAATAGTTTTAAAATATCTCTCCACCAGAATGACCCTTTCTTAGTTGAGTTAGGCAATTTTCCATTCTTGTAATATTTTTCCCAGATCAATGAAACCCATGGTGTGTCCTTTCTATTAAAGAATTTGTCAAGATTTTTCTTTAGCAAGGTCTCATTTTGCTTTTCTAGGTCAATGACTCCTAATCCACCATCGTCTTTAGGAATACACACCATTTCCCAAGCAGCTTTTGGTTGTTTTTTTAGAGTTGATATCAGCCCCTCCACAAACAGTGCTTTCTGAATTTATCAATTTGTTTGATTACACCTTTTGGTAGTGACAGCACACACATGTGAAAGGTTGGGAGAGTAGTAAGAACAGCATTTGTAAGCTCAAGCTTGCTAGCTTGAGAGAGAAAGGTTGAGGTGCAAGCCAATCTTCTTTCACATTTAGGAACAAGAGGAAGGAAGTCATCAACCCTTGGTTTTGTAATTCCCAAGGAGCAACCAAAGGTGCTAGCAAGGTGATTGAACTTTTCAGGGCTAATGTTGATTGGAACCATCATCGACTTATTGTAGTTAATTTTTAGCCCAGTTGAGACAGAAAAGGAGTGAAGAATAGATTTCAGGAAGAACATCTGTCTTGTGTCTCCTTCAAGAACAAAGAGGGTGTCATCAGCATATTAGATTACAGGAAAATCCAAAGAGTTATTTAGAGGGATTGAGAGATTAAGTTGACCTCTCTGCCTGGCCTTGTTTAGGATGGATTGAAGAAAATCTGCTGCAAGGACAAAAAGAAGAGGTGAAAGAGGGTCACCTTGCTTGACACCTCTTTTGTAGTGAATTGTTTTTCCCAGGATCCCATTTAAGAGCACACTGGATGTATCTGAAGAAAGAATGTTTTTAATCCAGGAGAGCCAAATTGGACCAAAACCTTTAGCCTCCATGAGCTTTAGGATGGTGTGGTGCTCAATTTTATCAAAGGCTTTTTCGAAGTCAAGCTTGAGAATTATGATTTCTTTCTTGGAATGATGGCATAGGTGCAAGTATTCAAATGACCAGGCCAAGCAGTCCTGGAGTGTTCTATTTTTGATTAAGCCATATTGGTTTTTATGAATCAAGGAAGGGATGACTGTCTGCAGCTTGTTGGCAAGAATTTTGGTGATTATTTTCATGGAGCAATTGAGGTGGGAAATGGGTCCGAAATCAGAGACACAAGAAGAGCTACCAACTTTAGGTACAAGAGTGATGAAGGAAGAATTGATGCTTTGGAGACAGACATTGTTACCGTGAAAGGCCCTGCACAGTTCATAGAAATCAATCTTTATGGTTGGCCAGCATTTCTTTATGAATTCATTACTGAACCCATCTAGACCAGTGGATTTATCATTGGGGAGCTTCTTAACGATGTCATCAATTTCATCAGTTGAAAATTCATGTTCAAGGGAATCCAACCCCTGAGTTGGGCAGATGAAGGAAGGCAGGTCAAAGAGGATGTCCCTATTCGGTTTATCCCAATCTTTGTTTAAAAGCCTCCCAAATAATGAGTTCCTTATCAGCATGCTCAGTTTTGAAGTTGCCGGCTTCATCTTTGATTTTTGTTATTAGGTTGTTTCTATGTCTAATGGTGGCATTGGCATGGAAGAATTTTGTGCCAGCATCTCCCAAGGTCACCCATTTGATATTACCCCTTTGCCTCCAATAAGTTCTTTGTTGTTCAAGCAGGGAAAACATTTTTTCTTTGAGGATACTCCTAAAATTCCACTCTTCTAGACTTAAATATCTATATTCCTCAATAATGTCAAGGCGTTGGATGGTTGTGGAAACATTATCAATATTAGATTTTAGATTAGAAATTCTGGAACTCCAGGCTCTAAGAGCATCTCTCAAAGACTTAAACTTTTTTATAAGGTTTCTAGCTTTATCATTCAGTGAAGGGTAGTTGTTCCAATTTTCTAACAGAAGCTCATTGAAGCCCTGCCTCTGTAGCCAAAAAATTTCAAATCTGAAAATTTGGGCTTTAGGAATGGAGGTTGAAATAGAGATTACTAGGGGGTTGTGGTAAGAAGTTTCCCTAACAAGAGCTTTGCAAGAAGTGTTTGGGAAGGCCAGAGTCCAAGAAGCATTTGTGAATACCTAGTGAATTTTCTCAAGGAGGGGAGACTGCATATTGGTCCAGGTGTATTTCTTCCCTTGGAGTGGAATTTCAATAAGACCCAAGTGACTGATGGTACTATTGAAAAGGAACATGTCTGCATGATCTGCCCCTGGTCTATTTCTGTTCTCTAGGTGTCTGTACATATTGAAGTCCCCAAGTAAAATCCAGTCCTCCTCTTGATTGAAATCAATTGATTTTAACCAGTCTGTGAACTCTCTTTTGCCATCACAGGTGCAAGGACCATAAATATTTGTCAAGTTCCAACTATAGCCATTGTGTTTAGAGGTGAACTGAATCACCAATACAAGTCTATTTGAGAATTTTAAGATACCTCCAAACAGGGCTGACTTCCAAGCTACTAACAAACCTCTAGAGGCACCTTTAGAGGGAACGAAGAGGAAGTTATCAAAACTGACCAGGAGGATTTTTCTGATAAAAGCTGGTTGGAAAGAGACCTTTTTGGTTTCATGAAAGCAAGCTATTTCACAGTTGGCATCTGTTACTTTGTTTCTGACAGAATCCCATTTTCTAGCGGCATTTAACCATCTAACATTCCAACACAGGACACTCCAAGATCTATTTAGATGTGTGCTCATGATTAAAACTTATAAGTAACTGGTAAATTCCCAACCATGTGGGCTTTAATTGAAGATCCACGGTCTGACAAGTTTCAGTCAACTTACAACAAAGGTTCTTAGATGACATTACATCTAAAATAAACTGATAACAACAGGGGTCCACCACCCTACATGACACATTACAGGTGGGATTAGAGTACACAAAAGATGCTTTAGGCTTCTTTGTCATTTGTCATCTTTAAGCTTCATTTCTAGAAGCTTGCTGGTCGTGGTGATCCTCCAATAGCTGGAGCAGGGCATGGGTTCCTTCTTCTGCTGCTTGCTCTTCTTCGTGGTTGTTCCTTGAGCCCTCATCTGCAGGCTGGCTCTAGTTGGGCTGCTGCACCATGATACTTGCTCTTGCAATTGGGTAGGTTTTCTTCCTCTTTGACTGCAAAAGGTCATCACTGATTTCAGCTTCATCCAAATTACAAGTCAAAGGCTAATTTTTTGATTACTTCATTTTTAATAATAGGAGGGTCTGATGCATAGGCCAGACATTTTTTTTGTCTATGTAGTCATTTGATTTGAAACCTTTATTTGCATCTTTCAGCCTTGTACTTCTTACCTGTGTTTCAACAACTGTTGTTCCCCTTTTACTTGCTCTCTTCCTTGTGTTGGGGGTGAGGAAAGATCCTTCAGCCTCCACTGCCTGGTCTTCCTCTTGCAGGGGATGGTTTTCAGCTGTCAAACAGGAGAAGTCATTTTTGGGGCAAGTGGAAGAAATGTCAAAGAGTATACTGCCACTGTCATTCTGTAGAATTTGTTTGTGGATATGATTTTTTATGAATTGAAAATTACTAGAAGACAGGAGCTGAACTTTGAAAAAGTTTGCCCAAGAACTTAGAATTTGAACTTGAAGTGCATGGTTAATACCTGAAAAATATTTTGCCCAAAGCCTTGTAGCTTCTACATCCTTGGCTCTATTCCAAACAGGGTTCAGTTCTTCCATTCTTATCAGAGCCATCCCAATCTGAATGTTATTGTTGTGTTGGTTGGGTGGGTGTAGCTGAACTTCATCGATCATCATTGCCTGCTGAACTGCACCCTCATCAGGTATGTTCTGCTCCAAGGGCTCATCTGGTTCTACTTCATCCTGTTGATTCTGGATGTACTGATCAACTTTCTATTGATCCTGCATCAGCTGTCCTGCTAAGAATGGTTCTGCTAGAGCATGTTCAGCTTCAAGAAACTCCTCTTCTCCAGGCTCAATCAATTGATCAAGTGGTATTTATCCACTTGGTGGTTGACAGGAGAATGGGGGAGTGCATGGACATTAAGTAGTAACTCTTGTTGCCCTTCCTGCTGCTGTTCAACTGTTGCTTGCATCAGTCCTTCTTCAAAAGGGTTCATCATGTATACCTCATTCTCTAGTTGTAACAGGTGCTGCTCCATTACATTTTGCTGCTGTTCATTCAGATCAATAAGTTCATCTCCTTGAGGTTGCACAACCGGGTTGATGATAATAGGATGAAGATCAAGGTTCAAAGGTGGGGTTTGGTTTAGATCAATAGGTTCCTCCATATTTGGCAGCTCATTGAGGTTTTGAGTTTGGATTGGGCCCTGTGCTTGTTGCATTGGTTGATCTTGGGCTTGAATTTGAGCAGGCCATTGATCCCAGGCATCTTCCTGCTCCTGGTCCTCCTGAAGGTTTGGTCCATTGACTGGCTGCCCCAGACCAAAGAAATCAAAGGGCACTGCATCTTTCATATCAATGTTCTCAGGGATTGGGTCCTCCATTGGTGGTTCATGCATATTGGGGTGCTGAAGCATTACTTCACACTGAACCGTCCATGACTCCCCATCCACAGTGTCTGGGTCAGCATAGACTATGAACTGAGAAACTTTCTACAAGTCTATGACCGTTGCCCTTACCAGCAGCCTGGACAGAAACCTTTCATCAGCTTCCCATAGCAACACTCTAGCGAACTCCCCCACCACACTATGGATATGCCTTTCTGTCCAATAGTCATTGGGGAGACCCAGCAGCAGTAACCAGCATTCATGGTTAAATTTTGCCCTTCTCCAATTTCTGCCTTGATCATGCTTACACACTGATATAGTGACGTTGTCAAAGAGGATATGGCTTTGATGAATCAAATTATCACGATCATAAGCATGACCAAACTTGACTAAAGCTTGACCCAAAGGAGTAGGTTGGATATCTCTATAGGCTACTCTCATCTCTAAGTTGAGGAAATCTCTAACCGCCCTAACAGCTGCAAAGTTCATGGCATTACCAGGTAGGGGGTCGAAGGTGATGATGCCGAGGTTTTCATTTGTCTCCAAAGGCCAGACTGGTGCCACCGCATGCACCATGAACACATGGTTGGGAACATCTTGATACTGAAAACCTTGTGGCACAAAAGGAAGCGGGTCTGCGAGCTGGAAGGCCATGGAAGATGGCAAAGGTTGAGGTTGCAGTGATTAAGCACCGCTGCAATGGAGTGAAGTGCCGCTACAATGGAGTGGAGGAGAAGGGTTTGCTTTGGCTACAGTTGCCGCGCAAGGAGTACGGCAGGAAGGTGAAGAGGCATGGAGCTGCCAGGAGGCTTGGTCTACTTCAAGGGCAGAGGTGGGCTGTAGTTGCCAAGGAATAACTGCGGCCGGCAAAACTTCCTTGTTGGCCCAAGAAGCGAATTAGGCCTTGAACATTTCTTCAAACAAATTAAAGACAGACGGTTGTGAAGAAGGGGCCTTATTAGTTGCACCGGATTCAAGAAACCAGCCTGGTTTGGAGATTACAGCCGCTTTTTCCTTAATGTTGCCAGAATCGTGTCTCGATTTGAATCGAATGTGAGAGGGACACGCCGCGGCAACATGCCCCCAATTCCTGCACGCGTGCCATTTAATTGGGGCACGACAATTGACACGGAGATGACCACTCGCCAGGCAGAAGCTATAGATATGTGTTGCTCTTTGAAAGATCTTGTCCGAAGGCCGGTTGAAACGCAGGGCCTGCGATTGGCTAGACAATTGGCAATCAAAGACAGAGCGGGGTTGAGGGGTACCCTGAGGAGAAAATTCAAGACGCTCAAAAGCAGAACGTCTATGAGCAAGGGCTTTGGGTTGCCAAGGTTTGTGCTTGCCGATGGGGATCAAATTAGCACCAGAGAGATGGAGATTTAACCGCATCGGCAGAAGACTTATGAGTTGTTTTGGCAGACGTCCAAGCATTTTCTTCGAATTCAGTCCCTCAACTCTCCATTCTTCCGCTTAAGTACTAAACTAACAGACAGGCCACTCTGGGCCACTAATCTTGGAATTGGGCTTTCGAGTCCTCATGGGCCGGATAGCTGGGCTCGGCTGCTCTTCTTCATCCGCTTCCTTGCTCGAGTGGTCACAACTCACGACCGGTAGGCCGGGTGCTCGTCCTCGTCGTCACACGCCGTGAGAAGCTTGGCAATGTCGTCCATCGTCGGCCTGTTGCTGCTCCTCTCCTCCATGCATAACAAGGAAATACGAACCATTTCCATGGCCTGCCGGGGATTGAACTGCCCCTGCAACCTCCCATCCACCAAGGGCACGACTTCCCCGGTATCAACCACCTGCCTCAGCAGCTGAGCGATCTGCGACATCTCCAGCCGCTCACCATTGGCTGTCGTCTGGTCGTAGATCCTTCTCCCGATCACGATCTCAAGAAGCACGATGCCGTAGCTGTACACGTCAACCTTGGCATTGATGGGCACGTTCAGCGCCCACTCCGGCGCCATGTACCCCGTCGTCCCTCTCATGTGGGAGAGTAGCATGCTGCCGCCGGGGCCGGGGCCGTCCCTCTTGAACAGCTTGGCCAACCCGAAATCGGCGATCTTGGCGTCAAACTCCCTCGTCAGCAGGATGTTCTCCGGCTTCACGTCGCAGTGGATGACCCACTCGAGGCACTCATGGTGGAGGTAGGCGAGGCCCCTGGCCATGCCCAGCGCGATCCGGTATCGCTCGCGCCACGGCAGCGTCCTGCTGCTGTCCGTGTCGAACAGGTGCCTGTCCAGCGACTCGTTCTCCACGTACTCGTATACCAGCAGCTTGTGCTTGCCGTCGGAGCAGAACCCCCAGATCCGGACCAGGTTGATGTGGTTGATCCGCCCGATCACCGTCATCTCCGCCCATAACTCCTCGCCGCCCCGGACCAAGTTCGTCATCAGCTTCTTCACGGCCACCACCTTCTTCCCTTTGTCGAGCACGCCGCGGTACACGACACTAGAGCCTCCCCGACCGAGCTCTTCCTTGAAGTTCCCCGTCGCGTCCTTGAGCTCTCGGTACGTGAACCTCCTGAACTGGCCGGTGACCATCATCCTGTATCCTGCCTCCAGTGAGCTGGGTATGCTCTGCTTGCTGGAGAGGAACCAGCACCCAGTCAGGATGAAGATCAAATCGACAACTCCCAGTGCTCCGGCGAACGCAAACAAGTACACCCACTTGGCGTCGTTTCCGTGTCTCGGGAACGCGCCTGATGATCCTTGGAGGAGGATCGTGGTGACGTTAGGATTGCAGGCGATGCCTGCGACGGTGCTCCGCCGTGCGGCCTGGATCAGAGGCGCCGAGGCGTTGAAATCGATAGGTACTTTGAGGTAGATGGTCCCGGGGAACGATGAAGACGTATAGCCATTGAACAGCATGCTTTTAGGGTAGCAAATGCTTTGGCCTTGAGGTTTGTAGGAGAAGCCGACGCACGAGCACCTCTCCGAGCAGAGTTTCTTGCAATACTCGAACGTGACGGATTGGTTTGATCCCATATCGTAGCCGTAGAAATCAGTGTGCGGCATCTTGATGAACTTATACTGCTGCTGCTCCGGCAGCAGGCTGCAGTTGTTGACGCCGCTGAACATCGGCTGGCAGCCTTTTCGCCAGTCCCGCGTGTCCACCATCATGTACCCCGGAGCGCACGAACATCTGAGGCTCGGCTGGTACTCGCAGATCGCATTCTGGCCACACACACCGTGCACGGAGCACGGCTGCGCCAGCGCCGCCCATGTCACCGTCCAGCCCCCTGTCGACGCGTTCATGCTGTAGATCCTCAGGTTGCCATCCTGCTCGATGGTCAGCCGTCTCTTGACGCCGGGTTGTCCGAGGTCGGAGGCACGGACCACCAGGTTGTCGCTCGAGAGAAACACGCCGGTGTCGTCGAGGACACCGACCCTCGACCTGTTGTATGTTGTCCGGCCGTTCTTGAGTGGGCCGTTGTCCGGATTTGGCCAGTAGATGCTCGATGTGTCGGGGCCGTCATAGAGGAGCCGCAGCACGTTGTCGTTGTCGTAGTACAGGCTGAAGTAGGCAGCGACCAGCTGGTTGTGCTCGGTGAGCGGCTGCGACGGGACTAGCGTGTCCGTCGGCCAGTCGAAGCTCTGCCACACGTCGCGACCGCCGTTCGAGATGACGAGGTTGCCGGTGTCGAGGAGAGATATGGTCAAGGAACCACCACCGCCGCTCGTCATGCTCTCCCACACCGTGCTCCCGTTGGCGTCGTCGAGGGCAAGGCCCCGTCGCGGCGGAACGAGATCCTGGAGCGCCGGCCGTTCACGGGGGCGCCGGGGTTCGCCGTCCAGATGGCAGTCTTCTCCGCGGCTTGGGCGTACCAGACGGAGAAGGAGAAGGCGTTCTCGCCGGCCTCCTGGAAGCCGCAGGAGAATGTGCCGTCCGGGGAAGTCAGGAACGGACTCCCGTGGTCTTCCACTGACAGAGAGGAGCCGGCGCCTAGCGTGTGCTGCGCCGACGCCGACGGGCACAGCAAAGGAGAGAGCAGCAGAGTAATCAGGACGGCAAGACAGGTGGATTTTCCCAGCATTGTACACTGTTTTGCTGGCATTATTGAAACTCCAGAAGATAGGTATGTTAGCCAGGAGGTGAATGCATGGCCGGCCATCCGGGCGGTCGGGGGTGTTTTATCGACAAGTAGTTAGGCGAACCTTGCTAGTTGCTCGTACAAAAGGATTAGCGACCTTCGAGCTACTTTCCGTGCCTAACTAAATTCCATATTGTAATAATGTTCACTTACTACTATTACACGTGACTTGATACTGATGTGCGCGCACCCGCGTGCAAGAGAGTTAGGTGAGGTGGTCAAGGTCAATGTCCTTTTTCTCTAGGTATAAGTGCAAACCACCTCACTCTAGTTGTCTTTTTCTTTTCTTTCCTTTCAAAGTGCAATGATCATATTTTTATAGCGGTATATATGTATTTTTTCATTAATATTGATCTCTTCGCTAAAGCTCTAGAAGTGTGTTTATTTTGGGACGAGGAGTACTTTCTAAAAAAACAATTTGATCAGATAGGAAATGCATGAACTTTCGTTATAGGACTCATGACAAAGGAAAAAAAAATCTCAAAATACCATGATTCTTTTTTGGGCTGCCGGGCGAAAGCGAAACTCTAGGACTGGTCAAAATTGGCCTCATATGAAAGCGATACATTTTGACTGACTAGTGTTGAAGAAGACTTGGGTCAACAACCGGCCAATCTGGCGCAAAACCGCATAGCCAATTTTCCGAAAAAAATAGAGTCTGTCTACTGTCTACTGTAGACACGTGTGTTTTGGGAACATCCAGCACATGGGTGTTTTTTAGCTCCAAAATACACGAATTGTAATAGAGGAAAAACCATGTGTTTTTTAAAAAGCTAGTACATGAATTCTGGATTCAACGCCTAATTCTGTTCTGGTTGTTTCTGTGCGCAGCAATGTTAACGGGTCCGTGAATCAAACCCATCAAACCTTACCAGGCCCACCGAAGCCTAACGAGCGGATAAACCGATAACCGCTAATTGAAGTTTTGCTCATTTCGGCAACTGTTGGCCTAGTAAACACACGTACAAGCTTATTGACAAAATAACGACTCTGCCACAAATCAAAATTAGCTCAGAGCACCCAATTACTATTTCATATGCTGCTAGATTTTGCACAATCTTATATGCAAATTAAGTGTAATGCATTATATTGATGAAATTAACATAACAAAAATATTTCCTCACCCATAGTGAGATGTTCTCGGTGAAAAAAATGTACAATGAATATCATCTTCAAATATTACAAAACAGAAATATAAAAATTGCACGTTTCAAATAGTGCAAATAATACATATTGTTATTGCAATTATACTTTATATGTATATAAATACATAATCCACCTTAATAAATCACTAAATAACTTGGACGACATCTACACCACTAATCCAACCTGCTTATCAAAGCAGGCCATGACACTCCTCATATGATATCACAAAAAACATTCACAAATAACTACAGTTCACTCAACTATAGAGCGGCTAGTCAGTCTAACTGCCTGAGAATATATCTACAAGAGAACTAATGTTAGCTATCCTTGAACAGAAACAAGAACCTTGTAATCCAACGAGTGAGCACTCTACATTCTTCACAAATACCCCCACAAGACAAAGACAAGTGGAACGAGGAAGACTAACCTGCAACAGAACCAACACTTCCATTGGGTCATTGTCTTCACAAAGAGTCCTTGAAATGAAACCATACTTGTGAGGGTATACAACTAATGAGTACATGACTCAATCAACCTACCAAATTGTAGCACATGTCAGAAAGAAAGAAAAACAAACTAAACTATTACATTTCATCAGTGCAGGACTCAATCATCCTGTACTAGCAAATTTCTAAAATGTGTCGGGATAAATGTCTAAAAATCTAGCAGATCTATGACAAGCACTGAAGATAAATGTCTAAAATCTCTAACGGCCTACTACCAAGAATTAGTTAAATTATTATTAAGGGATGTAGCCTGAAATCTCTGAAACATGGTAGTAAACAAATGTCGTATAGCACTATGTTACTGAGTGATCAAGTGTACTTACTGATGAGCTAAATTTATCCACAATCATTTCTAGTACATCTGTGTTCTCTAACCAATGCAATGTATCCGCGAAATTCGAGTATATGGTTTCATCAGCGCCAATCAATCTCATCAACACCTGTTTTACAATCAATTTGATGACCAACATCAACCAAAGGCACTCACCAAACTAGACGGGGAATGAGTTCAAAAACAAATGACACCATCTTTCCAGCATAGCATCCAAAGAACATGAAAAAATGATTAAGTGTAATGCATTATATTGATGAAATTACTACGAAACAAAATATTTACTCACACATAATGAGATGTTCTCGGTGAAAAAATACACAATGATTATGATCTTCAAAAATTACAAAACAAGAACATGAAAATTGCATGTTTCAAATAGTGCAAATACTACATGTTGTTAATACAATTATACTGTATATGTGTATGAATACAGAATCCAGTTCATGAATGTGGAGCCTGCTCACAGTACAATTAAACAACACATAATGTGTACATAAAAAGAGTGATGAATTTACATAGCTGGTTTGGAGTAACAAAAACAACAGCAAGTTCACGAAATTCAGGGTTGGACATACATACCTCGGCATTATCCTCATGGTTACTCCAGGTGAACTGCACTTTGTGCCTCAAGACACTGCCTGCATGTTTAGCAGACTGAGTGATTCAGAACAACAAAATTGTGAACCAAAACAAAAATAACCAAACCACCACATTATTGCAGCTGTTCCTCACCTTCTTTTACTAGTCCTAGCAGAACTAGCAGAACTGCCTCAAGATGCTGCCTGCATGATGAATTCACTACGGCATCAGGAACAAATCACAATAAACAGAAATGAAATACGTTGGCACAAATCACAAATAACATTTTTTTTCTATGGAAGGACAAGGACAAAAAATATTGTCCACGCTAGCACAAATCACAAATCACAATAAACAGAAATGAAATGTGTTGGCACAAATCACAAATAACATTTTTTTCTATGGAAAGACAAGGACAATGTCTGTGCTGGCACAAATCACAAACCACAATAAACAGAAATGAAATGTGTTGGCACAAATCACAGATAACACTTAAAAGAGTTAGACAGATAACCTGCATACACCATGAAAAAATATGGGAAAACTTAGCTACCGCAACATTAAAAGAGTTAGACATAGCAATTTTCCATTTATCTTAAGAGAGTACTGACTTCCTGATTCATGCATATCAAGAATTTCTACTACAATGTGAAACCATCAACAATCAGTGGAGAAACTGACAAAACAAGAGAAAAACTGAAAGCAACTTAACTCACCTCCTGCGTGTGTCTGCTGTTAGTAACTTGTTTGTTTTCATTATACTCAAGAATGATGTGCTTCAACAAGCTGTTAGGAATGTCCTTCATAATGTGCCACTTGACAGGAAACCAACCAGTCCACTTGTCCTACTGCAAGTATTCAACTGTCTTGTTAAAATCAACTCGACCCACCATCTTAGCCAGATCAATAAACTATCCGCTGGTGTTAACCTAAAAAATCAAGGAAGACAAATAGATGCCTTTCGCTTACTGTTAGTTTTCTAAAGCAAATAGGGTTCACAGGAAAGATGCAGTGTGGTCCTGAGAACCTAGTGAGGCAGTGAAACCAAAGCTGCATTCATCATCAGCACCTACTGCTACTAGGAAATAAAGCAGACATGCACAACATTGGTAAAGCCAGCAAGGATGACTTGTAATGAGCAGGATGTTACAAACCTTAAATTAAATTATGCCTAGATCTAAAATTACATATGCTAAGAACTACAATTGCAGTGCCCAATATCTGCAATTTATATTATCGGTGATTGCAATTATGAAACTCCAAGTAGTACAGATAGAGTGATAAGTACAGTTACCCAAATATCAGTAAATGACATTCTAACAATGTTCCAATATATAGTAGTTTTGTACAGATAACCTAATCATGTAGAACAAAGTTGGCACTTGACACTCCTATAGAGGCTTATATTACCATTCAATAAGGGTTAAAGTCTGTGTCACAGCAAAGTAGAATATAACATAGCACAAGGACACTCGTACAGAAGCTGCACATAACCAAGCAAAGCCAGATCAGCTGAAGCATCAAGATGAGAAAATGGATGGACAGACAAAGACTAATATACCGAACACACCAAAATGTTGTTGTTTTAGCTTCAAGTAGAACAGACAAGAAAAATATCTGACATATTTATCTTCTGAAGTAAAAAATCTTATGAATTATCTTACAAAATACAGAATATCGAACACAGTCGATAGTTGACAGGATGCTCATATTTATTTACAAACCAACAAGAAGAATAGTAACAACCAAGCCAAATAATTGAACTTGATGACATCATACACTGTTGGGAGTTGGCTGCTTGTCATGAATATAGATAAAGTATTATCCATTCTCCTCCATTAACCACACACACAAGTGAAACTTTATTTCCTAGCTTCAAAATTTGAGGGATAAATATATAGATTGGATGTAGTAAGCACCTACAAATGGTGTAACAAATATAGGCAAACGAAAGAAGCATAGGGACTGACCAAGATCAATATTTGGATGGTTCAACACCAGCATATTGCATACGCTCAGAACTACAATTGCGGTGCCCGATACTTGCAATTTACATTATTGCTGATTGCAATTTACTACTTATAGATCTGCAATCAAGAAATGGATACTAAACACAGCTTTCTTGTATAGTATATGCAACATACAGTTAAAAGATGTGAGCTCCTACTATTCTACTACTACAGTATATGCAACATACAGTTAAAAGATGCAAGAATCATAATCTAGCACCCCTCTTGGTTTCCACAAGGACAAGCGTGAGAGTTTAGTACAACATAAAAGATACAAGAAAATGAGTACACAAATATAAACTATGAGAACAAAAAACTGATAGTGAATTATTACCTTTCCTGTATCTCTTTGTGCATGAAGAAGATCCATCAGGTAGCTTCTTTTATCTACCTCCTGCACAAACTCAGCTCTCTCGGAAATCAAATCAGTACTTAAGCCAACTCTTCCAACGTCCAGGACAATGTAGTTATCCAGAAAATCCGATGCCATTTTCTGTATTCATTAGAGTAATATTGATATCATTAAGCATGCAAATTGGAACTTGAACAAGAAGTTTTGGCAACATTTCACAAAAATAACCAGGATTCACAAACTGGGACATAGAAAGTCGGTTTCTGTTACCTAGTATAGAAAAAGGTACAGTCTTACATGATCACCCTCACATAGTATAAAGACAAATGGTCACTATGGTGACTTAAGACTTAATATTTAAGAGTTAGTCTGCAAAACAAAGAGATGGGGAACATCTATTTGAAATCACAGGATCATTTATGCCATTATTAGCTACATTTTAGAACAAGGAAGGTCCTAGGTGTGTGCTGGCACAATCACAATTAACAGAATACAATTTTTACTACAGAAAAACAAAGACAAATATTTCTTTGTTATATTCTTTGTCTTCTTTTTTTTCTTAATAAGACAGTCTAGTGACCAGAAGTGAAGATGTCTAGTGTAATTTTATTTTTGGTTAACTCACTCTCATCCTCCTTGAAGAGCCTAACGGCAGATCCAAGACCATGAGGTTATTCAACTAAGTTTTGTAACATGGCATTTTTTTCCTTTTTGTGACAAACAATCACAAGAGGATTAACAATATCATCCAAACCCAAATGCCTTTTCTAGAGTAATTGCACCACTTTACAAAAGGACTGGAAATTTGTAAAAGAGACTCCAAAACTTATATAGACATGAGACCCTATACAGGCATTGGTATAAGACTTTCTGAATATCAAGTTAATAGCTTTGAAACCCTCAGGATAATGAGTTTAATGACAATAAAAAAGGGCAGACCTAGTGCCGGAGGCTCCCACATGAGTGGGGTCTGGGAAAGGGAAAAACTGAGGCAAGCTTTCCCCCACAAAATCTGCGGAGAGGCTGCTTCAAACCCGTGACCTGGTGACTCAGTGAGACAGCTCTCACCGCTGCACCAGGCCTGCCCTTCTAATGAGTTTAATGACAATAATCTATCATAATCTAGAATAAGCATTATAATGATGCACATGCATTGCCATCAATTACCAAAACAAGCATGTTCACAAAGAAAAAAAACAAGACATGACATAATTACCATTTATTCCATCCTTATTTGGTGTAATAACTCTTTTAAGCAAACAAGTTCCCATTTCTTGAAGTGCTTCAGAGAACTCTGCATATAACGCCATCTATACGTTAATATTTCACAAATACAAATGAAGTGAGGTTACACAAACACAATATCAGCTAGGTGAAATTAAGGTGTTTAAGATTTGCATTTCCTGCTTGATTAAGTAAATCATTAGGAGAAATATGTTCTAAATACGTTCAGCGTGATCTTTAGAGAGATGGGCGATTGCTATTTTATATTAAAAAACAACGTGCAAACCTAAGTAATAAACATAAAAGAAAACATAGCCAATAACTAATATTTCCATGAAATGCCATTGGACATATATAAGGGGAAAAATGGACTTAATTAAGGGTCTCGGGAAGATGGGGGGCTTTAGACAGGAAAATTACCATATGCACTATTTGCAATTGCTGCAGCAACAGAAAGCAAGTTATCGTAACAGCTCCTCATATCTGTCATATCCTGTCAAAGAAAGCAACAATTCAGAACAAAACTAGCAGGAAGCAGACCCAGAACTTGAACCAAGAGAAGTTTTAACATCATCCATTATGGTATTCTGATGAACCTATACAGCTGGTAAACAGTAGGGCTAGGTTATCACTGCTTTTTGTTTTTAAGTCACCCACACAAAATAGTTCAATTTTGAACAATTGAAGACTTCTGGACAAACTGATTGGGAATGGGGCACCCATTTGTCAGATCCAACTAGATTAGACAAGGCCCCAATTGGGTAAAATGCCACTTTCATTTACTGTAAGGAATTCAGAAGTATCACGAGTTCTGCTACTGCCCCCACTACACTAGTGCAGAAAGACCTGCCAAATGCATAAATGCATCTCCCACCAAAGCGACACCACACACAAGCATCGATGCATGATAATCACTCGATTACCACCTCATTGAACAGGAGAAAATGCTTCCCAATGAAAACCAAAGCAAACATGACTCTCCCAAGTAACCACAGAAGTTGAGCTGAAATCACGCCACTAGCAGATCAAAGGAAATTCTCTCTCAAGACTATGCTAAACCAAATGTGAGCGGACGATTCCCACCGCACCAGGAAACAACCCCAAAGCAAAGCTCATTCCTCCCCGTGGAATCCCAACGACATCCAACCGTGTGTTGTGAAATTGAGCACAGATCCGGACACTAGAATTTCTTATGCAATCCCCACGGCGACGATGCTCCACACTCTCACACACCAACAACCGAACTACGAACCGGCCATCAAAACCAATCGTGCGGAATCCATCAACCCGTGATGGCTGCTGCGGAAAACCAGAAGCGGAACCGGAGCTCCCCTGCGAGATCTCCACACCCGCAACAGACTGACCCACCCACCCGGCTCGCTCGCTCGCCCACAAAGCGAAAGGGAGAGGCAAGGTCCACACACCTGGGCAGCCGCGAGGAGCTCGTCCGCCGCCGTGGCGGCGGCGGCGGTGGAGTGGCCCCGGCAGCGGTCCCGGTCCCGATCCACCCGCTGCTCGTGGCGCTGCAGCGCGAAGCCCCGCAGCTTCCGCAGCGACGACTCCATGTCCTCGCCCCGCGAACCCGAGTCAGGGCGGGCGCCGATTGAGCCCCAGATCGCCCACGGCCGGGCGGCGATGTGCTCGCGGAAACCCTAGCAGCGCTAGTAGCCCCGCATGCACACTCCCACTGACGAGCGGGAGAGAGGGAGCGAGTGGGGAAATGGAGAGTTCTTTTTTCCTCCTTTTCGGAGCTCTGGGACAGAGGGAGAGAGGGAGCCACGCGACCCATGGGATACCCGGCGCGACTTCCAAAATACAAACAGCAGCAGTGGCTCCCAGCCCTCCATCGCCAGATGAACACAGCAAAAAATCGTGTGCTGCCAACAAAAGAAACACATGGGCAACATATAGCAATCCCGAAAAAATAATACGGAGTAAAATAAAATTGCGTAACGAGTTAACGACAGCGTTCCATATCCTTTTCCACTCTTTGCCCTGCTCGTTCAAAAATCTTCGCCTTTGCCATCATTTGTGCGTACCGTAGCCTTCATGCAAGATCTATCGATAGCTACGATCCTATGGCCCAAACGCAACATGATTATCAGGGCCATTAGGCCATTCCTCATAAGCAAAGCCAATAAAGAGCTTCTTCAATCTTCCCACGGCCTAGTGATCATCTATGTTTTCTATTCATTGATTCGATAATGGTTTAAGGTACTATTTGGTAGAGCTCCACCAATTCTAGATTCATCTAAACCAGTTCTGGATCTAATTTTTTTCAGCTAAACGTTTTTGAAACCAGCAGCTCCAGCATGGATCTACTCCATCAAAATAGTGGATCTGTCCCAAGATTCACCAAATTGGTGGAGCAACTAAGAGGTGCTCTATCAAATCCAAGTTTGATGGAGCTGAGAAAAATTACGCACCATACCACTCGTTACATGCAAATAGCAGGATTGCTCGTGTCTTTTCTTTTCTCCCAAAGCAGCCCGACGCACCGGCCCTCTCGCCGAGCTCGCCTCAACCATAGCCGCATCCTCGTCGACCGGCCCCTAAAGCAGCCCCAACACACGAGTATGTGGTAGAACCTTCTAATTTAATTTGATTTAATTCTAAATGTACATCAGCCATTTGATGTTTTGTCCTCTGTACTTGTGCGGAGACATCCCATTCCCGGCCTTTGTGCCATTGTGCTCACTGCTCACGTGCGACCGTGGGCTGCCATGTGTAACGGGTTCCGTTTTGAGTGGCCGACGGTGCGAGACTGCGTGGCGTCAATGCGTGCAGGCTAGCTGGCACAACTTCCGTTCATGTGCTTCTGCTCTTAGAATATCTTGAAAAGACGTCCTGCCCTATGAGCACTCTTAAAAGACTTGAGTTTATTTGAGATTAACAGAGTCACCGAAGGTACGGCAGTTGATGGGCACAGTTGCCAGCCAAAAAAATATTACTGTTAATTCATAATAAATTTAGAAAAAATATAAACACCTATTTCAATGACTTAAATATCAATAAACAAGTTCCATCATGAAAAATCTAACATGTTGAACTACGTCCAGTGTAACGAGATCACTCTCTGATTTACCGAGAATTCAAGACCGACAAACGAGGATCTAATAGGGAATAGGGAATAGGCATAGCAGTGCATTTGGACTAGTCAAGGTTTTTTTGGGACTAGTCAGAGTGCATTTGGACTCTTCGTTGCTAAGCGGAGACTTTTAGACACTGTCTAACCCGAGCAACCTTTTCTTGCTTACGTTCCAGTCCTGCAGGTTGCTGCCGCTGGACTGGAACGTTCCAAGGTCGTCAATGTGCAACCTTTTCTTGCTGGTTGCTTACGTTCCAGGACCTTGGCAAGAATGTGCGTACACGCAGCAACCCCGGGTAAACGCGTGTGTGTGGTTCCGGAGCCGTGGAGTGCTCGAGCCGGGCCTGGTGTCTGTCTGGTGAGCGTCACCTTCACTTCACCTGCCATTATTTAGCTCTCCAGTCCTCTTCGCCTATGATTGTTCTCGCTAGTGCTCCGACGCATCAACGAAGAATATGAATACTTAACTGAAACTTTTTTTTTGAAACATTACTTAACTGAAACTTTGGTGGCTTTGTCGTCATCAGTAAGTTGCGCAGCGCCACTGATCGGCGAACATTAGCTAGGGAATCCAGCGAAACACTTGTTTCTATTTTGGGACTGCTACGTTCATACCTCCATTTTGGTGTTCAACGATAGTTCTGCTCTTATCTTTTTAAAAAATTTATGATCTTTCCCCTGCTATTTGAAATTGAAAATTCAGTTTACTCGTATTCTGTTAAGAGCATATAACGGTGTCAATTTAGCTATAGAAAGACCATTTTTCCCAGATTTGAACTTGCTCATGAGAGCTTTGTGTCTTTACCACCATTTTAATATCAAGTTTTGAATAGGACTAAAAGTATTTTGAAAAATTCAAATCTAAACACATCGCTATTCATAATTTTCACAGTTTTTTTTAACCTGTACGAACCGAGCATAGACAAAATGGTCAAATTGACACAAACTTGTTCAGAGCGCGTTCAAGCGTGAGACGGATGAGTCAAGGTGGAGGGAGACGAAGCCACGGTGCTATCATGGCCGAGGCAGTGGCGAGGAGGCGGCGGTGCATATGTTGGTGCGCAAAGGCGCTGGGAGGGTGGATAAAAATGGGAGAGAAAGAGAAGAAAAGAGAATTAAGAGGCGCAAAAAAAGGAAGAAAAAGAGAAAAAAAAGTAAGGATATTATAAATATTATCCTTTTATCTATTTTAAACAATAGAAGAAACCGTTTCATTGAACATTTTCCAATGAGATAAATTTGAGAAAAAATATTTCTCCAAAAAAGCTGCAGCCAAAGCCATTTTTTAGAAGGTACCTAGAGCCCTACCAAACACAAGTACACAACATTTGTTGTGTGCTGAAAGATGTTCTACAAATGCAGTGGTCAAGAAATAGTCAGTCAATTTCGTTCAGTCCACTAAGTCATTGTCCTTCACCTATTTCCGTGGAACTCGTCGCTCTTTAACTCTTCCTTCCTCTGTAGTGCAATCATAGAAACCGTGTTAGACTTACACAAAAAGAAAAACTACTCTCCCATGACTCCAAGCTTGTTGCTCTTCTTCGTCTCCCACTCCTCATGATCTCCCATCATCGATTCTGAATCACCTTCACCACTTGTGAATTGTGATGCTCCCATGGCTGTGGCTCCGTCCTTGTCGTGGCTCTCCCTCGTCTCCTCGCTCTGGACGGCATGGGCGTGGTGGTCGGTGCCTGTGATGCTCGCGACGGCGGCACCGACGACGGCAGTGGACCGGCAAGGAGGAGAGCTCTGCTCGCCCGCGCTATGCGGCGGCATGATCATCTCCTTCCCGTTCGGGATCGTCGCCGATCACGCAACGGAGACCAACTGTGGGATGATCGGGTTCCATTTCCAGGTTCTCTGCTCTAACAACACCCCATACTTCGGGCCGAGGACATATTCGCCACGGATTCTCGACATCTTCTACGACAACTCCTCCGTACTCATCGCCGATCTCCACAAGCTTGAAGATTTCCATAGTTCCGCCTCCAAGCCCTGCCACTCCCCGACGAACCATCAGCTCCTCCGAACTCGCCCCCCCCGCGTTCTCGGTCAGCCCAGTTAACCAGAACATGATCTTCTACGACTGCATGGAGCCGCCGATGCAGGCAGTGCGGCAGAGCCGCGGGCTTGTGGACACGGCATGCGTGAACAAGACGTTGGTTGACATCACCAAGGGTCCCCATGTGTCCGGCTGCTACTTCCTGGAGGGTTGCACCGCTACCGTCGTGCTGATGCTTGCGAGGTCCGGCGAGGTGAACCCAGCAAACTACATGGAGCTCATCAGTGAGGGATTCCTCTTGACATGGCAACTGTCGCCGTCACCGTTGTCACCACGGGCAGGTAAGTTTACATTTGGAACAATAGCATAGAGAGAATTGCATTCGTTGTGCACTGGGTAGCGAGCGCGACAGACCGTCACACCTGACACCACACACACCACAAGAACATGAGCCTCCTCAGGATAGATCGAAAAGCACCGACCTGGCAACACAAACCACCAAGCAGCTTGTTTATCCACTGATTTGATAGGGGGCGTAGCGAAACGCCTCTTGTCGTTCCCAACCGCGGTGGCCGGTACTCCCTCCGTGTCCATAAATAAAGTCGTCTTAGACATCAACATGGTCTCAAAAACAACTTTGACCGCTACTTTTTGCTATAAAATATTTATAAACTATAGTCAACATATATTTTTATAAAACTATATTTCGAGATGAATCTACTTACATCACTTTCATATCTTCAAACTCAACCAAAAAGAATTTATTTGTAGTTAAAGTTTAAAATATTTGACTTGATAACCTCAAAACGACTTTATTTATGAACATAGAGGGAGCAGGCGCTTAGTCTAGCCGCCGCCACTTCGCTGTCCGGAGTCAGCAGCACAGAAGTTAATGAGATATCCTGCTATACTCGTATTAAAGAAATTCAGAAAGAGAGAAAAAAGAAAACGAGACTAATCAAACACTTGGAGCGCGCGTGGAGCAGTGGACCATCGACCTGTCAAAGTCGTCATCATCAATTCATCATAAGATCCTGATCCGTCGTCATCATCAATTCATCATAAGATCCTGATCCGTCCCGTCCGGCCGTCCCTCGTTCCATTCCCTTCCTTGTTCACTGTCCGGGTCCGGAGGTGAGAGCTCCCTCACTCTCTGGCCGAACTCCGAAATCCAAGCCACTCTGCCGCTGACACCCCCTCCATCCCCAATCTGCTATGCAACCACTCCTCCTGCTACTCACTTCCTTCCTCCTCCCGCCGCCGGGGGCCAGCGCGGCAGAGTCGTCAGGCTGCTGGCCCAAGACATGCGGGGACCTCAACATCACCTACCCGTTCTGGCTTGAGGAGCCCGGCAAGCCACCTTGCAGACCGCCGTCCTTCCAGCTCAAATGCAACAGCAACCGCGCGTTCTTGACCAAATTCGTGTACCGGGCGTATGAAGTGCTCAGTATCTTCCCCAACAACTCCTCCTTCCATGTGGTGGACCACAACCTCCCCCTACGCACCGGCTGCCCAGCGCCAACGATGAACATCTCGCTCTTCTCGCCTGCATTCGTGTTCAACAAAACCAACAAAGAATTGCTCTTCCTTGGGGTGTGCACGGGGTTACCACCGGTGAATTCGTCTGGGTTTCACAGACTGCCTTGCAACAACAGTGGTGCCTCTTCCTTCGTCTGGCTCAGCGACGGCCGGAATTTCTCAAGCCACGACATCTAGGGAGGGATTCCGCCGGGCTGCCTCTTCACTGTCGTGCCGTTTCTCGGGTTTCCCGATGGAAATGGGGACGACTACATCACCAGCATGAAGAATGGGCTTCTCGTGGAGTGGAAAGGGGTGCCAGATGATTGCCCAAATGCATGGCAAGGGGCGGGGAATGCAGGTACTACGGTGTGAGACCCAGGGATCGAGACCAACATTGTAGCGACCGAACTTTAGTACATATCGAAAGTTGAAGGAGAGCTGAATCAAGTTAAAAGCCTAGACTTGGGAGGCTGTTAACTCTGGATCGATCCTTTTGCGCGAAGCGAAGACGAAAGCGCAAGAGAGTTAATTAGCAGGTGTGGTTCATTCAACGTGTAGAGCGGGCCTTAGCCGTCTTCCTGGGTCGGGGCGTTACAAATGGTAATCAGATCCAACTCTCACGGTTTTACGGTTGCGTATGGTCTGGAAGCCTGGATAGGTTGTGCATGGCTGCTGTGAGGGCATGACACTTGGGTCGAAGAACTGGAAATAGGAACGTGGCCAAGAGAGTCGGTCCTGGACATTTATCCTACTAGGTAGCTTGGTTCAGCGTTCGACGAGGACGTCGAATTTGAAAATACGAACGTGGCCAAGAGAGTCGATCCTGGACATTTATCCTACTAGGTATGTCGGGTTCATAAACCCGGGGTCCCTCAGGGACCGGCTTCCACGCCAAGGCTCGGCCCAAGCGGGCAGCACACAACTCATGGGCCGGCCCAAGGATCTAAAACAACAGGCTGAAAGAGCGGTCCAGTCACCGACTGGAAGGTCTGGCCGAAGAGGTACAGCGCCCGCTCGTCGACTACTTTGGCCCACCTCTCCGACCGGAGCGCTCGCTACGGACTCTAGCCGCCTCCAGACGGCCTCTCCGATCGGAAGGCTGGCCCAAAGCGCTACTTCCGACTCTGACCCCGCGTCTCCGACCGGGGTTCGCAGAAACCCTGCTCACCACTCTTCTCCGACTGGCGCGACCAGGACCGACTGGGGCCATCCGACCAGGAACGTCCGCTCGGAAGGAACCAGGCGACGAAGAGAAAAAGCAAGCCAGGGCGCACAGGGTCAAACCATGATACCGGGGACCATACCCTGTACAGTATTTTGCAACCACCCTAACACGAATAGTATTGTAGGCACCGACATTTCCTTCTACAGTATTGTGGGCGCCGTTAACTCCCATACGATAAGGCCCTCCATATGCCTCTGGGCATCGATAGTGTTGTGGGCGCCGGGATTTATCGTACCAGGTGAACGTGGTGAAACTCCTCACATGCCTCTAGGCATCAATAGTGTTTGCAGGTACCGATGTCTGCCATTTCTGAAGAAGGCAACGCAACCTCCCACGTACATCTCACACTCTACAGTGACGACCAACAGTGTTGTACGCGCCTACCATTATCTTGTACCCGTCGACATGGGCGACAGAGCCCAGTAGCATACGTACCCTCACCCTTTCACTTGTAAAACCATCCCTTTTATCTATAAAAGGGGATGCGCTCCCTCCAATAGGGGAGAGCTTCTTTAGTCCTTTTGAGTAAACCAACATCGATCGAGTTCATCAGCTCACAACCGTAGAACCGCCGGGTTCGTACCCAAGCACACGCTTGAACACTTGGCTCATAGCGTAGCTCCTGTTGCTCTTGGCCCTTCCGACCGGAGCCGACTGGACCTCTTGTACACCCCATCTTTCTCCTTCTCATTTGTAACCCCACTGCAAACTTCGAGCACCTGGGCTCAGGAATAAAGTCATTGACCGACCCAAACTGGACGTAGGGCACGTTGCCTGAACCAGTATAAACCCTATGTCATTGAGTGCTAGGCCACCTCCGATCACAACGTACGGCAAAACTACAAATATTTACTAGTTGGTCACATTCTGCACCGACAGTTGGCGCCGTTCGTGGGGAAGACGATGTACGTTCAACACTTTTTGGTCATCGGATGGCCCACTTTTCCGCCACCCTCGCCATGGTGGGCTCGGGCGATACTATTCGCTTCGGCTCGCTGGAGTTTCCCGCGCTCTCACCAGCTGGGATACGGGTCCCGACCGTCTTCGAGCCATCCTAGGCCTTCCTCTCCGGAAGCCTAGACTTCGTCGCTGACTGGCTCGTTGAACTGCACCTCCGCAAGGAGGCTCACGTCCCGGCACCCGTCGGAGGGGCGCCCTCCATCAACTCCGGGACGCACGACTTCGACGACGCGGCATCTGCGCTTCTTTCCGAGCAAACTCTCTGCTCAAACCCCGCTGTGAGTAATGTACACGCTGTTATTTACTTACTATTCTCTATCTTCCGCCGATTACCCGGTGGAACCCTGTTTTCCCCGACGCAACCGCCGTACGACCGGTCCCCCTATGGCCTCGCGTCTTCCACGGACGCATACGCCCGGGGGCTCCAAAGGAGGCCAGTACCGCCCCCTCTCACATCCAAATTCGTGGGAATGGAGAGCTATGCTCCCACCTATTTCCTCGACCTCATGGATGACGATGGCGAGAGTGACGGCTCCAGCATCGGCGACATGGTGCCTAGCCACCGTCCGTCCCGGGAGTGCACCATGGCGGACGCTCCTGGACACCCACCGACGGAAGCGGAGTCCTCATGGACTCACACCTCTCCAGACCCTCACGCAAAGACCCTCGAGCTCACACTTGAGCACGGGGAGGAACTACAACAACGATGGCTGCATCAGCCACCGACTGCGCCACCACGCTCGGCTCACCTCGTTGCACCCCATGCGCGTAGACCGGCGAGCGGTGCTCGAGGTCGCGCCCATCGGGTCCAGCACAACACCATGGACAGGGAGAATGATCCCCCGCACTTCGCTTGGGCGAACCAGAACATCGCCGCCGCGGCAATGCTTCTGCGCGGCCTGTCCGAGTCGAACGACCCTCATGAATAGGCGATCCACCGGAACCTCCGGGCACTAGTGGAGACCGCCGCCGTTTAACAAGCCGAGTGTTCCGTATCGCGACGCCGACTCGTGGCCTCGCTCCCTGTCAGGGGAACGGGGACGCAGCAGGTGGGACGCTCCACCCGATCGCCGCTACAATCATCGAGCACGGTACAGGAGGCCGCATCGGCACCTCGTCTTGACCTAACGACCGCTCCACACCGACCGCTTGTGTATGCACGGCTCGGACCGAGCCGCGGCACACCTAGTAGCGACCGGAGTCCCAGCCTTGATGGCCCGGGACCGTGGACCTCTGTCCAAAACCCCCAACAAACGCCGCCCCCGCCGTGCTCCGACGGAGGCCGAGGCAAGGGCAAGGCCAAGCGCCAGGATCAGGACGAGGGCCTCTCCATGTAGAGGGGGAAAAGAACAGAAAGAATCGCCGCCGACCGGCCAACTCCACGTTAGTCGACACGGCTGATCAAGCAGGCACGTAGCCCCGGTAGGACCCTTCGGGCCACTTTCACGAGCGCATGGAGAGCCCATGCACCAACCACGACTACCCCGTAAAACACCTCTACAAGGACTGTCAGCTCCTCAAGCGCCTTCTACGACAGACCGACAGGCCAAAGAAAGAAAAAGGCGAAGAAGCAGCAACCGTGAAAGGGGGCATGGCGGGCAAGGATCGTGATGACTGAAGAACGAAGTGATCCGACCGGACGCCTACCGACCGAAGGACAACAACGACGCCCTTCTCTCCGAACGCCTGGAACAGCTATGCCGCTTTTTCCCTAAGTTTCAGTCTTACCATTGTTTACTTAGCCTACGCTCCTATAAGAGCACCCCGACCCGAACACTCTTTCAGCCCGGGGCGCTCGGGGGCTCCACTAGGGTACATTACTACCTCTCTATTTTATTTACTATCATATGGTGAAATTCCTTCCTACCCAACCAAAAGGATAGTTTGTCCTTTAATTTGCTTTACGTAGCTTTGCTTTAAAAACATTCCGACTGGTCTTTCCTTATGGTTACGAACAGTCGAACCTCTCTGTTTTAAGAATAGGAGGCCAAAAAATATATGGATATCAAGCTAAAGTAACAACGTTTTGCTTTATACTCCGCACTCATTTTATTTGTGAATTCTTATTAGATCATGTATTGAAAACTAGGCAAGTGGCGTAGTACTAGTAACGGATTCAAATATCAATTCCATGGTATCTGTTTGGTTGGCAATTATGGTCCTACTAGTGACATATAGTCGCTATCAAGAATAATTGAACACGTCGCCTTTGTTACAGTTAAGAAGAATCGATTTCGTCATTATTCCAGTCTTCAACCTATCCAAACCAGCGGCCTATATACACTCATATAAACATAGCATACACCAATCAACTTTAGACAGTAGCATATAGTACAGGTCAGCACAAGGGAGTTGCATGTTTCAAATTTCATATGCAAAATATTGAATCGTTCAATATCATTCCTTCCTTTTACAAAAACAATCATTATACCACTACTTATTTAATTCCCATGCTATTTAGGTATCAACGGGAATGTCAGGAATGAGATAGCACTGCTAGGTATGCTTCTTTTGACATTACTTCATACACCGTATCTAACAATCCAAATTTCAGTAGTTATATATAGTTATTTAATGCAATAAGTTAAAGTTTAGTCTCAGATATTGGAACCAGGAAGACCTTCGAAGAACTACAATAAAACTTCTTACATATATATATTTTTGCACATAGATACAAAAAAATGAAAATTTTAAACAAAAACTACATGATTTGGAGCAAAATATGTGATCATTATAATTTATTTTCATATTTACAATATAGACTGTTTATGGCCTCTAAATCTGAATGCTCATATTTAACACCTCAATGTTTTGTGAGAAGAAAATAACATCTACTATAATTTCAGTTTCGATTTCAGTGGCTGCAAGCTTGCTCCTACCATGTATATATGTGTTGGTATGTCATAAGCAAAAACTAAGGTTTTTCCTATGCAAAAAGACCAGTAGCACCACAGAAGAGAACGTTGAGGCCCTAATATTATTACATGGGTCACTAGCTCCAAAACGATACAAGTACTCCGAAGTAACAAAGATAACATCTTCCCTTAATAATAAGCTTGGGGAAGGTGGTTATGGCATGGTTTTCAATGGAAGGCTAGATGATGGTCGTCTAGTTGCAGTGAAGTTCCTGCATGACTCCAAAGGTGACGGTGAGGAGTTTGTGAATGAGGTTATTAGTATTGGCAGGACATCTCACATTAATATTGTTAGCTTATTTGGGTTTTGTTTGGAAGGCTCAAAGAGGGCCCTCATATATGAGTATATGCCAAATGGTTCTTTGGATAAGTATATATACTCTGAGAATCCCAAAGCAATTTTAGGATGAGATAAGCTCTATACCATAGCAATTGGGATCGCTCGAGGGTTGGAATACTTGCACCATAGTTGTAATACACGCATAGTGCATTTCGATATCAAGCCTCAAAATATCCTACTGGATCAGAACTTTCACCCAAAGATTGCTGATTTTGGTTTGGCCAAGTTGTGCCATACCAAGGAGAGCAAGCTTTCTATGACCGTGCTAGAGGAACACACAGGTTTATAGCTCCTGAAGTGCATTCTCGAACCTTGGGAGTTGTTTCAAAGAAAATCAGATGTTTATAGCTATGGAATGATGTTGCTAGAGATGGTTGGAGGCAGAAAAAATGTTAAATCGATGGCTCAAGAGTCAAGTGAAAAGTATTTTCCACATTGGATTTATGACCACTTTGGTCAAGACGATGGACTACAGGCATGTGAAGTTACACGTGAGAACAAAGGAATCGCTAGAAAAATGAGTGTGATTGGCCTGTGGTGCATCCAAATATTACCAATGCATCGCCCTACCATAGGAAATGTCTTGGAAATGTTTGACAGAGGTTCAGATGAGCTAGACATGCCACCAAGGCAAAACTTCAGTCAAATATTGTAAGATATTATTTGAGACACATATATATTTCAACAATCATTCAGTATCATTTACATCAATGTTGATATAACTATATTTTTCATTCTTTTGCAGCAAAGATCCAGCTTACAGTTTGAATGCAGAAAGTTCGAGCATGATTAGTGGTACGAAAACACAAGTTTCTAGTGAAGTGCTAAAGATGAAGGAGATAAGCGTCGTGAATTCAAAAATCTTACAACGGTTACCAACTCTATGAAACGGTTACCTAGAAGTGGAATTTGGCATTAAACTTCTATAGGTATCTCTATGACTATGACAGTTTTTTTTCCGAAAGGCGGCAAGAGGTTGCCGAATTTATACTAATAGAAGGGGCAGCTGGTCTACTAATAGGATATTTGTTTTGAAACAAAAGGCTACTGGTCTACTATGATATCTTTCATTTGAAGTGATAAAGATTAAGGCTTTAAAAGTGGCTGTCTGGATACCAAGCAATGTTAGGCCTTTGTGAGCAAGCTTTACATTGCTTCCATGAGAGATCCAAAATGGTTCTCTTTTTTTTTTTCTCGAATATGTACGAGTGTGCGTATGATTATATTAGAAGAAAGCAAGTTTAGATTGCAAGAGTAAGCGACCAAAGGCCGCGCTGAACATAGGGGCTACATTGCTACATAACAACACACGACTCCGGGAGAGGATTTGCCATGGTTAACGCCTAACGAGGCTTCCAAGGCCATTTGCTCCGGCCTGAATCCACTGGTCCCCTTCATCCTTGATGAGCTGCATAAGCTCAGTCGCCGAGGCCGCAGACCCATGAAAACATCTTGCATTGCACTCTTTTCACACATGCCAAGACACGAGGGTGAACAGAGAGTCGATGCTAGACTGCTGCGGATTGTTGCAGCCTGCTCGAAGATGCTTCCATCAGCTGAAAATTGTTGAGGCGAGCTGTGGAAATGGTCTGTGCAGCACTTGTAGGATGCGGTGCCATACCTCGCGTGAGTGGGAGCATGAAGCGATGATATGATCGATGGTCTCTACCTCTTGATCACACAGGTAGCACATTTCCCTTCCCTCGAGCCCGTGTCGCAACCTTCTGTCCCCAGTCCAATGGCGCCACCGAAGGGCCAGCCAAAGGAAATTTTTACCTTATTAAGTGGCGCCCACGTTTTCCAAACTAGATGATGGCCTTTGAATTTGATTAATCCAGCGTGCAGCATCTTGTATGCAGACTGAGCGGAATATGCTCCATCTTGAGTCCAGTGCCAGATAAGCATGTCTGCTTGACTGCTAAAGCGTACGTCGTCGGTTGCCTCCCATATGTGCAGGTATTCGACGATAGCGTCAACAGACATTCCGCCCGAGATACCCCGGACCCACTGCCTTTGCGTCAATGCTTGCCTGACAGTTAGGGTCGCGCGAGTACGCGTGGGGATAAGTTGGTAGAGGCATGGAGCCACTTCCTTCAGCGGCGTTCGATTGAGCTAGCAGTCTTCCCAGAAGAGAGCCGTGTGGCCATCTCCGATCTCCATGAACGTGGACGCCCTGAAGAACGCCTGAACTTGAGGCGCGGTCTTGATTGGCAGCTGGTTCCAAGCCCGGTCTGCGTCAATCTTTTGCAACCATAGCCATCTGGTCTGGAGTGCATATCCAGTTATTTTAGGTCGCTAACACCAAGCCCTCCTAGCGTTGTTGGCTTGCAGACAATCGGCTAGGACACCATACATTTCCCTTTCACCGAAGCATCATTGCCTGCCCAAAAGAATTTCCTGCAGATGGCATCAACCTCATTGCGTGCCCAGGTTAGCAAGTCTTTGACCATCATCGTGTAGATTGGCACTGCACGAAGCACTGATTTCGCCTAAACCAGGCAACCACTCCTGGCCATGAGCGAGTTATGAGAGGGTGGCAGCATCCAGGCGACGGATTCTACTACATCCTAGAAATTTGGCTTTGGGATCATTGGTACTCAACGGCAGTCCAAGATATTTGAGAGGAAAGGGCTGAACCTGACAACCGAGAATACTGACTATACTGTCAATATTGTCTTCCACACCATATATCGGAGTGATTGAGCATTTTGACAGGTTGATCTTCAGTCCTTACGCCTCTCTGAAGATGGTTAGGATTCTCTTGATCGCCCGGGCTTCCTGGACTGTTGGCCGAATGAAGAGGATCACGTCATCTGCGTACATGCTGCACTGGTAACGGACTTCGGACGGCTCCAATTTCCGAAACACTTCGTCGTGGGCGGCCTTGATGAACAGCTTGTGCAACACATCCATGGCAATGATGAAGGGCATCGGTGATAATGAATCCCCTTGCCGCACTCCCCGCAAGTGCTTGATCGGTGGTCCTTGCCGTCCATTAAGTAGGATCCGTGAAGACGCTATACAGAGCAGGGATTCGATCGATCTGCGCCAGTTGTCGCCAAAACCCCATGCCTGGAGGACCTCCAATAGGAATGGCTAGGAGACAGTATCAAACACATTCGAGATGTCCAGTTTCAAAAGCAGCTTTGGGATCTTTTTCTTCCTGATCATAACCGCCGCCCTCTGTACATATTTGAAATTGTCGTGTATGGTTATGTTCCTGATGAAAGCGTTCTGGTTCTTTGCAATGATATGCTGGAGCCGAGGCGCAAGACGCAAAGCCATCAGCTTGGACACAAGCTTGGCAAAGCTATGCACCATGGTTATTGGCCGGAAGTCTCCTGGTGGCGAAGCGCCCACGTTCTTTGGCAGCAGCATAATCAGATCGTTGTTTAGCCTGTTGTAACACCCCGGGTGTTATAAATACTAAAATTGCCATGTCATCATATGCATTGCAAAGCATTTGGTCATATTGAAAACTTTGTTATGCATTCACTAAAATAAGTTTACATTTATGTTATAAGTGTTGATTTGTATTGTTTGAATCAAGTTCGAAATCTTTGTATTGATTTGAAATTCCGAAAACCCTAATTTCAGCATTTAAATTTCTACCCTGAAAACTCTTTTCAAAATCTAAGCACATTTTGGGGTTGAGCCTTAAAGCAAAAATGTAGAGCTTGTTGAGTTGTACAAAGTTTGTTTTGGAGTTTTCAAAGTTGTTTAGAAAAATTTGGAGTAATTTGAAAAGGCGTAATTCTTTAAATGTCCCCTTTTTTAATTCAAAATTGCATTTTAAAATGTAGACCGAATTAGGGGGTGGTTATAAAAGCAAAGTTGTTGAACTTTTGATTTTGAACAACTTTTATTTTTGGAGATTTTTGAGTTGTTATACAAATTTGGGAGTAATTTGGAATTTTAAACGAATGGCAATTTTGTAATTTAGTGGAACAGTGTTCACCGCTCTTGCTACATCGCCGGTGGCTTTCTTCGACGTTCCAGGCGTGACTGTGGCCGCTCTTGGCTTCGCGCTGGCGCGGGAAAGACTCCTCCGTGGCTTCTGCTTGCTTCCTTGGCCGTCCTATAAAAGCTCTGGAGCCGTCGCCGTTTTTCCTTCCTCGTCCTCTGCTTTTTCCGTTGCCCTTGCTCATCTCCGGCGAGCTCGCACCGTCGCTGTAGTGTCTCCACCGTCGCAGCCAAGCGCTCAATAGCTTTGCCTACTCCTTGCGCACCAAGTCAGCCAGCTCTGGTCGCCTGATTTCATCGAGAACTCGCGGTGCATCGCTTTCTTCTCCGCGGCCGATAACCTCTTCGTTGTGCTTGCGCCGTCGTGGCCAGCGCCCTCCGGTGAGCCGTTGTCCTTGATTAGTGTACCTACGGCTTCGTCTCGATGCCGTGGTGCTTAATCCATTGTTGCCTGGTTGTTTTGCCCACTGCAGTCGTCGGAACTCCGCCACCAACGACGTTTTGCTCCGCCGTGTTTGCTCAGCTCGTCGAACCACCTTGCTGTTGCTCCTTCGGCTCGGCCTTTGACTCCAACGCGTTCGGGGTGAGCTTCTGGTGCTTCCTGTGCCGTTTATTTAATCGCTACTAGTCTCCTGTCGCCGGCATAGTGCAGCCGCGCCGTCGTGGCCGCCATGGCCGGTGTCATGCTCGGTCCTGGCCGTGGTTGGCGTGGTCAAAGCGCGAGGTTAGGGATGACAAGTGGGCCCGGGTGTCAGTGACTCAGCGTTCAAAATGAATTTTTTGTTTTTCAGAATTGAATGAATAGTGTCTGTTTTTGTTATTTTTGTGTAGATTTATGTAGAGCTCCAAAAATTATGAAAATTTTTGTGTGACCTCTCTGTGATGTCTATTATTTAATAAAAATATGAAATGTTGTTTTTCAGTACTTTTTGGATGTGATAAAAATTGCTCAATTAATTAATAAATGAGTTTTCATGATTTTTCTAGGCTTATTTATGTATCCAAAAATTATGAAAATTGTTTTGCCACTTAGTTATCATGTGATGAACATTTACAAAAATTTTGAGATCAATTGAAACAAGTTGATTTATTTCATAATTCTTAATTAATTAATTAATTCATAAAAGCAAATAGTAACCTTTAGTGATTTAGGTTTTGTTTGAATTTTTGATTGAGCGATGTCCTTGGGTCATTAGTTGATAATGATCCTTGGCAATTGAATTAGGTGTTACGAAAAGGTTTAGTTAGTTTGACTTGTAACTGTACCGCGAAGGAATGTTGTATTCAAGTTGTTAACTTTTGCATCCATCATCGAGCATCATATTTTGTATCTCGCATCATGTTAAACATGACATTGTTACTACGTGTTGTGAACGAAGGTGAGCACGTGGTAGTTAATCAAGTAGTTGAGGAGGTTGATCCATCTGTGGAGGTTGGTGTTGATATCGGTGGAACGACTCCGGGCCCAGATTTTTCCATCAACGACGGCAAGCCCCGGATGCATACAACCATACCTTGTGTTTTACAAATTGATTTTGCTTTTGCTTTTCTGTACCGCATTAAGTGGTTAGGAGTTAAGTGAAAAAATCTAATTGGTGCATTACCAACCTTGTTCTTCCATATCTACCCTGTTATTAGTTTTAATTCGTATATACCTAGTTTTGCTTAGCTATGCTTAGAACGATGAAAGTCGGGTGATTACCTGTCATCTGCAAGTGTTAAATGTAACTTTGGTTACTTATGTTATCATGTGATATGAGCATGTGAAGTAAAAAATCTAGACCGGGCGGACTCGGTGTGTGTGAGCCACAAGCCATGGAGGTCTTGTGAGCGGGTTCTTTCCGCCTGTGTCGGTTAAGGTCCGTACCGTTGTTGAACTATGTGTGGTGAGACTTTGTAGTACTAACCACATACTCCAGTAAGCCTTAACTTGGTTATTCTATTACGAGAACGGCTACTCGCGCACTATGAGTGGAGAGATGGCGGGAATAGCGTGTACCCACGTGGCATTGGGCTGGATTGGTGGAGTACTGTATTCTCGGGTGACGTGGACCCGTTCTTGTTTGGAGGATCCGAGGGTAGGTTGGTATATGTAGGTCGGGGACCTGCATATGTCGTGTGGTCTGGAATTCCCAGCTGGGTTTTTAATCGGTTCGAATCGTCGTTGCTCCTCGGTTATGGAGACTCACTTCTCTGTTCATCATCGTAGATAAATAACTAGAACTTGAGGATGGTTTATGAAGGTGTTGGTTATGAAGTTTCATGATCTCAATACGGATTGTGCCAGCTTTGTCTATGATCTTATGAAGTTTTAAATGTTGATATAAGAATTTTGTTAAAAAGCTTTTACGCAAAAGAACTTTGATTATTGCTAAAGCCATACCTTGAATCCCTTGAGTCTGCATTCCTGTGTTCTATTAATTCTTATTTCGGTTAAGTCTTGTTGAGTACTTTTGTACTCAGGGTTCGTTGACCCTTGTTGCAGGTGAGGCTCATGAGCAGATCTGTTTTGGATTGTGATGCATGACTGTTGTTCCATGTGATGACGATAAGTAAATGTGTGGCTCTTGGGCAGGGCAGCTTATTTGTGTGTTTTGTAATATGTTATAATGCCACTCCACTACTTTGATTTGTATTATTTATCGAACTTAGTTGTATGGTTTGAAACAAATGGTTTGTAAACTATGTTATTGTAAGACTTCCGCTGTTTTTACTCTGATGTAGATATTTGAATAAATGTTGCAATACTGCAATGACTCTGTAATGTGATCCTGCTCGGAAATCGTGTATGATTCGGGGTTTTCCAAGGACACTCGACAGTCTTCTTAAATTATCGGGAACATATGCATAGATGTCAAAGGTCGTTGGACAGTGACAGATACATGTGGGCCCTATAATTTAGGAGGTTCTGCCACAGAATGGTATCAGAGCAATCGTTACAAAGTTTTTGTTGTATTGGTTTACAAAAACTTCAAAATGATTTGGGATGACTAAACTTAACTTGTTAATTTGGTCCAAATTGCTTCTGACTTATCTTATTTCTTTCTCACCATTTATTATTTGATTAAAAAGGTTTTATGTGGTGGAGTAGTAATCTTACTATGCCCTATATAAAAACAAATGTTGTTTATGTTTGTTATAAGCTTTGCTGTTTTTGTTCGTAAGAACGATTCATGCATCATAATTAATTCACTTGTCACTTCCTTTGCCTCTGAGTCTGGGTGGGTAGTGTGTACGAGTTGAGTTGTGTAGTCCACCATTGTTGCTCTTGAGACCGTTGTCAGCTTGTCTTACTGGGATTGATCTTGCTTCCTACAGTATGGCTCGTACCAAGAAGACATCCCGTAAGTCCACTGGATCCAAAGGAGTTCCTCGCCATCAACTTGCCCCTAGGAATGATGATGCTAGCAGTAGCAGTTGTAGGCCTGATCCCTAGGCAGAGATACAGAGGATTTCTGTAGAGTTAGCACAAGCTACTAGAGATAGGGCTATGGACGCCATCTAGGTGGGCAGATTACAGGAGCAATTAAGACGTCTCACCACCGCTCACAGGAACTACGAACGTATGTTAGTTCGTACGGTGGAGGGAAGAAATGAAACTTGGCATAGAGAGAATGTAGCTAGAGCTAGAACTCATGAGCTAGAATTCTGTGTGGAAGATTTAGAAGAACAAGATTTAGAAGAACATAATACTTATCTACATGAGGAAGTTCATAAGCTAAGCAATCTTCTAGATCCAAATCATGAACCCCAAGCTGATGCAGTGGACCCAGGTGTTATCCTTGCCGATGGTAGTGAATCAGAAGAGGAGGAAGAAGAAGATCCTGAAGAATTAGTAATGATCGATGAGAGTGATAATGAAGGCGGTAATATTTCCGAAATGGATACCGAGCCCGAAGTTTGAAGTGATCAAGAAGACGAGTAGAGTTGTATAATAGTCAATTCTAGTTAAAGTTGTAGTTTTGTTTAGATGCGGGTTGTGTTTATATTAGTAAACCCTATGTAATGTGTCTGGAGTAAGCTTTTGTTGCAATTCAATAAAGACTTGTGAGTAAAGTTTGGTTTGCTATGAGTAAATGCGTCGTACGCAGGGTTCGTATATTCCTGGTACTTCACAAGATGAGGACGGTATTCCAGATCCGCCACCAGTTCCAACAAACCTGGCTGATGCTATAGCCGCACTTGTCAATGTGATGGTTGAAAATTCTCGTTTGCTTCATGAGATGGCTCAAAGTAATCAGAATTAGATGCAAGGAAATCATGGTCGCCATCATAACAGGCAGGAGGCTACATATGTTGATTTTACAGACACAAGACCACCGGTGTTCATCAAGGCAGATGAACCACTGGAGGCTGACGATTGGCTTCGAACCATGGAGCAGAAATTTGATCTCATTCCATGCACGGAGTTTCAGAAACCTACGTTTGCCGCCCATCAACTTCGAGGAGCAGCAAGTGCTTGGTGGGCAAACTTAGTGGCTATGCAACCAGCTGGCATTCCAATAACTTGGGCTGAGTTTCGTACTGGCTTTAGAGCCCATTATATTCCGGAAGGAGTGATGGCTATGAAGCTGGATGAGTTCCTTGCTTTAAAGCAAGGGGATCAGACGGTTATGCAGTATGTGGGAAGATTCAATCATCTGTCGTAGTATGCATCTGAACATGTTAGTATGGATGCCAAGAAAAAGAAATGGTTCATGAGAGGTCTGAATACTAAATTGCGTTTGGGACTATGATGACAACTCCGTTTTTTACCAATGTCACTTATCATGAGGAAAAAGGGTGGAGTTGTGAGAGCACCTAAAGAGGTACTCCAAAACTCGCTTTTTTTATGGAGCTGCTCCTGATGGAGTTTATGGAGCTTAGTTTGTGGAGCAGTCCCAAACACCCTCTAAATTGCGTAACTATGATGACAACTTGTACTAATGATCTTATCATGAAATCAAAAGATATTGCAATTGATTTATCAAAGTCCAAGAAGGAGCTTAATTGTCCTCCTTATGTCGTCTAGATCTTTCGGGGGAAATCAAAAGAGGCAGAGGGTGATTTATCATCCAGTAAATCATAATTGTCCTCCTTATCGTCCGCCGCAGGTTTAAGCCGGTCAGCAATCAAATGTCCGCCCTACTACCACTTATCAGAATCCACAACCGACAAATGCTTCTGGGGTTCTGCTTCAACACCCTAGGGTCATAAGTATCCCTGTTTCAATTGTGGCAAGCCTGGTCATTTCTCGAGGGAATGTCCGTATCCAAGGCAGTCTAATCCCAATTATCCGAAGGCCCCTGCCAATCAACAACCGGGTCAGTCACAGAACAAGAATAACAATCAGAATGCTCAGAAAGGCAAAGATGAAAGGAAGACAGGACGGGTGTTCTATATTCAAGCTGGGGAAATTCCGGAAGGGAAGCCAGTGATGATGGGTATGTTTCCTGTTGCCAATCATCCTGCAGTTATATTTTTTGATTCTGGCGCATCACATTCATTCATCAATAGAACATTTGTCATGAAATATGAAATTTCAATTGGGGCAACAAAAGAAAGTTTCTTTATACAGTCGCCCGAGGGACGTCTGTGTACTAAGGAAATGGTATACCAGGTACCCATAAACCTAGGAGGGCATATTTTTTCCACTACCATGATTATCCTAAAGGATCAGGATATAGATGTAATCTTAGGAATGAATTGGATATATCAGCATAAGGTTGTTATAGATGCTTTGAATAGAACTATAAGGGTGAGTTTGCCAGCTAGTAATTCTCAACTTCTCATCCAACTTCTAACCTTAAGAAGATCAGTGGGCAAAGTTTGTACAACTGCCGTCAAAGAGATTAGAGATATCCTGGTAGTGTGTGAATTTTCTAATGTGTTTCCTGAAGATTTACCCGATCTACCACCTGATAGAGATGTCTAGTTTAACATAGAGTTGCAACCTGGAACAGCTCCGATTTCTCAGAGAGCTTATAGGATGCCACCTAAGGAATTGGCCGAGTTGAAGACTCAGTTGCAAGAATTGATTGAAAAGGGGTTTATCCAACCTAGTTCATCACCTTAGGGATGTCCGGCAATTTTTGTGAAAAAGAAAGATGAGACCCTGAGGTTATGTGTTGACTATCGTCCGTTGAATGAAGTGACTATCAAGAATAAGTATCCCTTACCTCGAATAGATTTGCTTTTTGATCAATTGGCCGGTGCTAAAGTTTTCTCCAAGATAGATTTGAGGTAAGCATATCACCAAATCAAGATAAAGCCTGAAGATATTCCCAAAACGGCATTTACCACAAGATATGGATTATATGAATACTTGGTAATGTCTTTTGGTTTAACAAATGCTCCAGCTCATTTCATGTATCTGATGAATTCAGTATTCATGCCTGAGCTAGACAAGTTTGTAGTGGTATTTATTGATGACATATTAGTGTATTCCAAGAATAAGGAAGAACATGCGGAACATCTCAGAATTGTTCTGACCCGCTTGAGAGAACATTAACTTTATGCTAAGTTCAGCAAGTGTGATTTTTGGCTTAGGGAAGTACAATTTCTTGGACATGTTTTGTCAGCTGAAGGAGTTGCAGTTGATCCAAGCAAAGTGAAGGATGTGCTTGATTGGAAACCGCCAACCACAGTTCATCAAGTTCGGAGTTTTCTGGGATTAGCGGGGTATTACCGTCGGTTTATTCTAGATTTCTCTAAAGTATCAAAGTCCATAACTGAGTTATTGAAGAACCAAGTCAAGTTTGTCTGGTCATCTGATTGTGAAGAGGCTTTCTAGACTTTGAAGAGACTATTGACCACTGCACCAATATTAGCCCAACCTAATATTGAGAAGCCGTTTGATGTTTATTGTGATGCTTCAGGTATTGGTCTTGGATGTGTGTTGATGCTAGAAGGCCGAGTCATTGCCTATGCATCCAGGCAACTTAAGCAACATGAAGAACACTATTTGACTCATGATCTGGAGTTAGCAGCTGTGGTCCATGCTTTGAAGATTTGGTGGCATTACCTGCTTGGTAATACGTGCCATATTTATACAGACCACAAGAGCTTAAAGTATATCTTTACTCAGTCAGAATTGAACATGCGACAAAGAAGATGGTTAGAACTGATTAAAGATTATGACTTTGAAGTACATTATCACCCCGGTAAAGCAAATGTGGTTGCAGATGCCCTCAGTCGTAAAAGTTATTGCAATTGTCTGGTAGTGAGAACAATGGGTTTGACTTTATGTCAAGAAATGGAGAAGCTGAAGGTAGAGGTAATTCAACAAGGTAGCTTGACCAGCATAATGGTTAAAGCCACTATTCGAGATCAAGTTATTGCTGCTCAGAAAAAAAACAAGGGTGTAGCCTATATCAAGGAAAGAGTCAGGAATGGAAAAGCGGAATGCTTCACCATAGATGATGAAGGTGTGCTTTGGTTCAAGGATCGCCTGGTGGTACCAAAAGTTCCTGAGTTGCGGCAGTTAATTCTTGAAGAAGCACATGCTACTAGGTTGTCTATCCATCTGGGAAGCAACAAGATGTACCGTGACTTGAAACAAAGATTTTGGTGGACCAAAATAAAGATAGAAATTGCAAGATATATAGCAAAGTGTGATACTTGTCAGAAAGTGAAAGCTATACATTTGAGGTCTGCTGGAGAATTACAACCATTGCCTATTCTAGCTTGGAAGTGAGAGGACATTAGTATGGACTTTATTGTTTGTCTACCCAAGACATCAAAGGGATTTGACTCAATATGGGTTATTGTAGATCGACTAACCAAGTCAGCACATTTTCTTCCAGTCCAGAATACATATCCCACTATACGGTATGCCAAAATGTATTTAGAGCGAATTGTGAGTCTCCATGGGGTACCAAAGACCATTGTGTCAGATAGGGGTACATAGTTTGTCTCCAGTTTTTTGAAACAATTGCATTCTTCGTTGGGAACCAAGCTCCTGTATAGTACATCTTATCATCCGTAGACTGATGGGCAGACTGAAAGAGTCAATCAAATGCTTGAAGATATGTTAAGGTGTTGTGTATTTAACTATTCCAATAAGTGGGATGAATGCTTACCTTTGGCTGAGTTCTCATACAACAATAGTTATTAGGAAAGCATTAGAATGGCTCCATTTGAAGCACTCTCTGGTCGTAGATGCGGAACATTGCTGAGTTGGTCTGAGCTTGGAGAAAGAAGGTTCTTTGGGGTTGACCTTGTGAAAGAAACAGAAGACAAGGTTAGGCAAATACAAAGTAATTTGAAGATAGCTCAGTCATGACAAAAGAGTTATGCGGATAGACGACGTAGACCATTGGTGTTTAACAAGGGAGATTTTGTATATCTGAAAGTATCACCAATGATGGGAGTTACCCGTTTTGGTGTTAAAGGAAAGTTGGCACCTCGATATATTGGACAATTTTAAATTTTAGAGAGGTATGGAAAGGTGGCGTATCGCTTGAAATTACCAGAACATTTATCAGCTGTACATGATGTGTTCCATGTTTCTCAATTGAAGAAGTGTCTCCGAGTGCCCGAACAGAATGTTGAGGTTCAAGGAGTGGAACTTGAACCAGATTTGACTTATTCCGAATATCCTATCCGAGTTTTGGATCAGAAAGATCGTGTTACTCGAAGGAGGACAATAAAGTTCTACAAGATACAATGGATTCAACATTCATAAGAAGAAGCTACTTGGGAATCTGAGTATTATTTGTTAGAAAAATTTCCAGAGTTTCTTGCGTCATTATAGAATAATGTTAGCTTGCTCTGTTGTTGTGAACCATGATTGTAAAGGAACCTCAGTTGTTTTATGGACAAGTTTTGGATATTTTTGGATTGACACATTTCCTTTTCCATTACTTATCTTATGACTTTGAATCTCGGGACGAGATTTCTTTTAGGGGGAAGGATTGTAACACCCCGGGTGTTATAAATACTAAAATTGCCATGTCATCATATGCATTGCAAAGCATTTGGTCATATTGAAAACTTTGTTATGCATTCACTAAAACAAGTTTACATTTATGTTATAAGTGTTGCTTTGTATTGTTTGAATCAAGTTCGAAATCTTTGTATTGATTTGAAATTCCGAAAACCCTAATTTCAGCATTTAAATTTCTACCCTGAAAACTCATTTCAAAATCTAAGCACATTTTGAGGTTGAGCCTTAAAGAAAAAATGTAGAGCTTATTGAGTTGTACAAAGTTTGTTTTTGGAGTTTTCAAAGTTGTTTAGAAAAATTTGGAGTAATTTGAAAAGGCGTAATTCTTTAAATGTCCCCTTTTTTAATTCAAAATAGCATTTCGAAATATAGACCGAATTAGGGGGTGGTTATAAAAGCAAAGTTGTAGAACTTTTAATTTTGAACAACTTTTATTTTTGGAGATTTTTGAGTTGTCATACAAATTTGGGAGTAATTTGGAATTTTAAACGAATGGCAATTTTGTAATTTAGTGGAACAGTGTTCACCGCTCTTGCTACATCACCGGTGGCTTTCTTCGGCGTTCCAGGCGTGACTGTGGCCGCTCTTGGCTTCACGCTGGCGCGGGAAAGACTCCTCCGTGGCTTCTCCTTGCTTCCTTGGCCGTCCTATAAAGCTCTGGAGCCGTCGCTGTTTTTCCTTCCTCGTCCTCTGCTTTTCTCATCGCCCTTGCTCATCTCCGGTGAGCTCGCACCGTCGCTGTAGTGTCTCCACCATCGCAGCCAAGCGCTCAATAGCTTCCCCTACTCCTTGCGCACCCAGCCAGCCAGCTCTGGTCGCCTGATTTCGCCGAGAACTCGCGGTGCATCGCTTTCTTCTCTACGGCCGGTAACCTCTCTGTTGTGCTTGCGCCGTCGTGGCCAGCGCCGTCCGGTGAGCTATTGTCCTTGATTAGTGTACCTACGGCTTCGTCTCGATGCCGTGGTGCTTAATCCATTGTTGCCTGGTCGTTTTGCCCACTGCAGTCGCCGGAACTCCGCCACCGACGACGTTTTGCTCCGCCGTGTTTGCTCAGCTCGTCGAACTACCTTGTTGTTGCTCCTTCAGCTCGGCCTTTGACTCCAATGCGTTCGGGGTGAGCTTCTGGTGCTTCCTGTGCCATTTATTTAATCGCTACCGGTCTCCTATCACCGGCATAGCGCAGCCACGCCGTCGTGGCCGCCATGGCCGATGTCATGCTCGGTCCTGGCCGTGGTTGGTCTCGTTTGTGCCATCAATCGACGCGTAGGGATGTAGAGGTCATTTTGGTACCTTGGCCGTCGTCGTTGAACTCGCCGTCGACGAGTTTTCTCCGGTCAGCGTGCGTGTCGCCGTGGTCAAAGCGCGGGGTTAGGGATGACAAGTGGGCCCGGGTGTCAGTGACTCAGCGTTCAAAATGAATTTTCTGTTTTTCAGAATTGAATGAATAGTGTCTGTTTTTGTTATTTTTGTGTAGATTTTTGTAGAGCTCCAAAAATTATGAAAATTTTTGTGTGACCTCTCTGTGATGTCTATTATTTAATAAAAATATGAAATGTTGTTTTTCAGTACTTTTTGGATGTGATAAAAATTGCTCAATTAATTAATAAATGAGTTTCCATGATTTTTCTAGGCTTATTTATGTATCCAAAAATTATGAAAATTGTTTTGCCACTTAGTTATCATGTGATGAATATTTATAAAAATTTTGAGATCAATTGGAACAAGTTGATTTATTTTATAATTCTTAATTAATTAATTAATTCATAAAAGCAAATAGTAACCTTTAGTGATTTAGGTTTTGTTTGAATTTTTGATTGAGCGATGTCCTTGGGTCATTAGTTGATAATGATCCTTGGCAATTGAATTAGGTGTTACGAAAAGGTTTAGTTAGTTTGACTTGTAACTGTACCGCGAAGAAAAGTTATATTCAAGTTGTTAACTTTTGCATCCATCATCGAGCATCATATTTTGTATCTCGCATCATGTTAAACATGGCATTGTCACTACGTGTAGTGAACGAAGGTGGGCACGTGGTAGTTAATCAAGTAGTTGAGGAGGTTGATCCGTCTGTGGAGGTTGGTGTTGATATCGGTAGAACGACTCTGGGCCCAGATTTTTCCGTCAACGAAGGCAAGCCCCGGATGCATACAACCATACTTTGTGTTTTACAAATTGATTTCGCTTTTGCTTTTCTGTACCTTATTAAGTGGTTAGGAGTTAAGTGAAAACCTAATTGGTGCATTACCAACCTTGTTCTTCCATATCTACCCTGTTATTAGTTTTAATTCGTATATGCATAGTTTTGCTTAGCTATGCTTAACGATGAAAGTCGGGTGATTACCTGTCATCTGCAAGTGTTAAATGGAACTTTGGTTACTTATGTTATCATGTGATATGAGCATGTGAAGTAATAAATCTAGTCCGGACAGACTCGGTGTGTGTGAGCCACAAGACATGGAGATCTTATGAGCGGGTTCTTTCCGCCTGTGTCGGTTAAGGTCCGTACCGTTGTTGAACTATGTGTGGTGAGACTTTGTAGTACTAACCACATACTTCGGTAAGCTTTAACTTGGTTATTCTATTACGAGAACGGCTACTCGCGCACTAGGAGTGGAGAGATGGCGGGAATAGCGTGTACCCACGTTGCATTGGGCTGGATTGGTGGAGTACTGTATTCTTGGGTGGCGCGGACCTGTTCTTGTTTGGAGGATCCGAGGGTAGGTTTGTATATGTAGGTCGGAGACCTGCATATGTCGTGTGGTCTGGAATTCCCAGCTGGGTTTTTAATCGGTTCGAATCGTCGTTGCTCCTCGGTTATGGAGACTCACTTCTCTATTCATCATCGTAGATAAATAACTAGAACTTGAGGATGGTTTGTGAAGGTGTTGGTTATGAAGTTTCATGATCTCAATACGGATCGTGCCAGCTTTGTCTATGATCTTATGAAGTTTTAAATGTTGATATAAGAATTTTGTTAAAAAGCTTTTACGCAAAAGAACTTTGATTATTACTAAAGACATACCTTGAATCCCCTAAGTCTGCATTCCTGCATTCTATTAATTCTTATTTCGGTTAAGTCTTGTTGAGTATTTTTGTACTCAGGGTTCGTTGACCCTTGTTGCAGGTGAGGCTCATGAGCAGATCTGTTTTGGATCGTGCTGCATGACTGTTGTTCCATGTGATGATGATAAGTAAATGTGTGGCTCTTGGGCAGGGCAGCTTATTTGTGTGTTCTGTAATATGTTATAATGCCACTCCACTACTTTGGTTTGTATTATTTATCGAACTTAGTTGTATGATTTGAAACAAATGGTTTGTAAACTATGTTATTGTAAGACATCCGCTGTTTTTACTCTGATGTAGATATTTGAATAAATGTTGCAATACTGCAATGACTCTGTAATGTGATCCTGCTCGGAAATCGTTGATGATTCGGGGTTTCTCGAGGACACCTGACAGTCTTCTTAAGTTATCGGGAACATATGCATAGATATCAAAGGTCGTTGGACAGTGACAGATGCATGTGGGCCCTATAATTTAGGAGGTTCTGCCACACCTGTGCATCAACCTAGTCTCACGTTGTGTGAATGCTTGTATCGCCTCCATGACGTCCAGCCGAATGAGGTGCCATGTAGATTTGTAAAATGCACCGGTGAAGCCGTCGGGGCCCGGCGCCTTATCCGTCGGCATTGCCTGGATGGCCGCCCACATTTCCTCCATGGAGAATGGGACCTCTTGATCAGCTAAATCAATTGGCTCGATACCCAGCGCCTAAAAGTTCAACATGTTGCCCTTGGACGCGGCAGTCCCAAACACTCCTTCGAAATGTGCGTGTGGAGCGCAGCTTCCATCCCGTCGTGGTCTGCAACCAAGTGGCTGTGCACATTAAGGGAGGTTATGAAGTTCCTCCGCTTCCTTCCCCTAGCAATGAGATGGAAGTACGCGGTGTTCGCGTCCCCTTACTGAAGCTGCCTGACTCTGGCCCTTTGTCTGGCAATTGTCCTGTCCAAGGATGAGACACCGAGGCAGCGCATCTTCATGCATTTTCAGAGTTCAACTCCTCTGGCGACAGCTGCCGTTGCTCTTGTGCAGTGTCCAGGCGCAGTACTAGCTCTCTAGCCATCAACAGTTGCGACCTGATTTCTCCAATTCTTGTTGAAGACCACCATTGCAACTCCCTGACCATTCCCCTTAGCATGTCGATCGTCAAGGCGCAACAGCGGGTCCATGTGGTTGTCAGGTCTCCTAGCCTGCATGACCGTGTCATTGAAGTCGTCGAACTTGGACCAGAACACCTTAAAGTGAAACCTGGCTTTATGCATCCGGCCCAGATTAGTCTGCAGCAACAATGGGCAGTGGTCCGATGCGTCCGAACCTAAACCTTGCAGGTGAGCGTTGGGGAACAATTCTTCCCAATCCATAGACACCAGGACACGATCCAGACGGATCAAGGTTGGATTCTCCCTTTCGTTGGTCCAAGCGAAAGCCCGGCCATGTAGTTCTAGGTCTTGTAGTTCTAGGGCAGCCACGTGCAACTGAATCTGCGGAGATTTGCCCCATCAATCCGGTCGTTACTCTTGTCCTCCTCGTTGACGATGAGATTGAAGTCTCCTGTGACCACCCAGGGTCCCTGACAAGCGTCCCGTATTGCCTCAAGTTCCTCAAGGAAGATGGCTTTGTCCCTGTCCTCCTGACGGCCGTAGACGGCAGTGAGCCACCAGTTGGGTGCAGCGGTATCAGCGTTCATCGCTGGCTTGACCGCAACGGTGATGGAGTAGCACCCCACAAGGACATCAGAGACGACGACGTCTTGGTGTCTGGCCGCAACCAAAATACCTCCACGTAGACGACTGGGGAATGGCTCCCAACTTGGTCTCCATCAGACAGACTATGCTCGGTCTGATGTCGTTTACAAGCATTCTTACATTGTCTCGCCGCGCTCTCGTGTTGAGGCCGTGAACGTTCCAGGAAACAATGGTCGTGTTATCCATTGAGATGTACAACTTGGTCCAGGCACACCGAACCGCCTAGACGGCGATCAGCGTGGGCCGACGGGTTGCTCTACCAGCCCGCGTTTGAACTGCTGGGAACAACTCATCAAAGGCCGCTACTTGGGTCAACGACATGTTACCCTTGAAGATGGACTCGTACGAGCATTTCGCTGCAGAAGAGACTAGGGTGTTAGGTGGTTGGACGCCCATCTTCTTCATTAGCAACACTTCACCGCGTTTGGAGGCCGGATTGTGGCCCATTTTCTGCGCAGCTATGTGACTGTTGCGGTGCGGAACGGTTGGCCTCTTTGCTGCCGGCTCGGTAATGATTGGCGAAGGCCTCTTGACCTGAACAGCTTCAGCAAATTTCTCTAGCCGACGTGCCTCCACTGACGACGTGGGCGTGGCGTCAGTTGGCGAGGCAGCGACTGGTGCATCCGGAATGGCCGGCGCCGGTGACTGCGCTCCCGAGCAATCAGGGGCCGGTGCCATCCGTGCGCTGCTAATGCCTGCAGTTGGTACTGGAGTGGCCGGCACGGCATCAGGCGTCGGGCAAGCAGTGCCAACGACGTTGGGCGTGCACTCAGCTCCGTCCTCGCTGGGGAGACCTCCATCGCCCTCCTGAGATGCAGCCGGGGTGGCCGTAGAGGGCGTTGCATGCAAAGTAGCGGGAGCTGATTCGGTGTCGATGTTGTCGGTAGCGATTTTTTTAACACTTTTTAAAACTAATTTTAAATCCAGTACTGTTTTATTTTTTTCCAAAACGAACACTTTTGGCCGCGCCTATTTCCCTGGTGCGGCGAAACACCTGTGCCGCGCCATGTATGGTGGCGCGGTGAGGGGGATGACGTGGCGACGACTGGGACGCTGACCGGTGACGTGACAGGTTCTGTCGCGCCACCAATCTTGGCGCGGCAGTGCCGCGCCATCCCTATCAGCGCGACAGGCCCAGGTAAATATCGCCCGCGAGTCGCCCTCCCTCTGTCTGCCTGCCCGCCGGCGCGCTACCCCCTCCGGCCGCCCGTCGCGCCCTCCGGCCACGCACATAGGTATTTGTAAAATTCTGCAATGTTTTGTAAAATTCATATAGGTATTTGTTAGGGATATCAACAGTCTTGTGTGCAATGAATTCTGCGTGTATGTTTCGTTAAATTTCTTTTTGTAAAATATATTTATCATCTTTCGTTTTAGAGTTGGCAAAGAAGCTTCTAGTATATATATTATTATCGTGGGGCTATGGCTATCTTTCTATATTAACTGTATCTATTTTTATTATTATCGTGGGGCGATTGACGAGGACGACGAGGAAGATGTGATCGAAGATGTGTACGACGTTGCCACTAGGGACGACACACAACTACATAGAGCCCTCTTTAAAGATACGTGGTAAGATACTCGAATGATATAATTTATTATCCATTTGGTATTAAGTACGTGTACTAAGACTGTGCAACCGCGTTTTTGTACCCAAGCGACACAATTGTCAAGGCTGTCCAACGAAGCAGCGTTTCGGCTTCACGAGTCTAGAGGGTAGGGGTCAGGCGTTCTCGAGGCTTTTGTGGAGGTAAACATAAACTTGTCCGTTTCAAAAATGTTTCTTTAGTGTATATACGTTTGGAAAATACACTAACTTTAACGTCTATTCATGCAAAAGGTGAAGCGGAGCTGCATTAAGCTATCTCAGAAGTTGAGCTGCATGGACACTTCTTGGGTGGAACCCAATTACCCGGCGCGGTCGGGTGGCACGTCTTCTGGCTCTTTGAGGACACCGGCTGGCTCTTCTCAGCCGGTGACAGATGCCGCTTTCGCAGTGCGTACACCACCACATCATAGCGCTAGGAAAGGACCCTCTAAACGAGGACGACGACGATGACCCCTCGGGCTTTCGCATACAACACCACCAGTGGGACGATTGGCAGCAGGACGTGATCGGCATGTCTCAGCTAGGTGGTGCCCCGCTTGGTACCCAAGGAGCCCCACAGGTACTAACAAAGGTAGTTTCTTTAAATACATAGGCTCCATGAACTAACGATCATAATGATTATAAGTAATCGTGCATATCATATACTTGCAGGGTACGAGCCGTACGCACCGGCAACGCGACCACACCGACGTTGGCTACACTCCCAATGTGTTGCCTATAAATCCGAAGAGACAGAGGCGTCCGAGAGATCCTTACACTCCTGAGACTTAGTTGGTTATGTCGAACGAATATTGTCGTCCGAAATTTGCAGACTTAGTTGGTTATATGCAGCCTGTTCGCTTGCTCATAAACGATCGTAAATTTCCAGCCAGAAACAGTGTTTTTCTCTCACACCAAACCAGCCAGTAGTAAATAATCCACGATACGATACGGCCTCCCGAACAGGCTGATGCTTAGCCGAATATTGTCGAACTTATGTCAAACGAATATTGTCGTCCGAACTTATGTTAGATGAATATTGTCGAACTTATGTCGAACCAATGAAAATGTTACGTGGCAACTTGTCAACTTGCGCACGGACTCTATTTATTTGCTTCATATTCGTTTCAATACGTCGCGACACTTGTAGTTGTTCAACTCCCATTCAATTGCAATTGGGGTTGATCGGCTTCTGTCTGCGTCCAGGTCCTCCGCGCCGTGGGCCTTAGCGCGTCAGTGCCGCGCCGTGGGCTATGACGCGTCAGTGCTGCGCCAAGATCGGTGGCGCGGCAGAACCTGCCACGTTACCGGTCAGCGTCCGGGTCGTCTCCACATCATCCCCCTCGCCGCGCCACCATGCATGGTGCGGCACAGGTGTTTCGCCGCGCCAGGAAAATAGAGCGCGACCAAAAGTGTTAGTTTTGAAAAAAAAAATAAAACAGTGTTAGATTTAAAATTAGTTTAAAAAAGTGTTAAAAATAAAAAAAAATTCGGTAGCGCCTGTAGTATCTTCCTGTGTCGGCGCATGTTCCGTAGAGGGTGGTACCGCGTGCAACCCCGCCTCCATCCTTGTCGCTGTCCTTCTCGCTGACTGGATCCTCCTCAATCAATGTTTGAGAGCTGGGGTGGAGGGTTGTTGCGGTTGCCGGTCCACCAAGCAGCCCCGCCTCGAAGACCATGGGGTCCAAGGCCGGCTGCCCTCTAGTGGCCACGCCTCCAATGCTTGTATGCTGCAGTTCAAATCGGACTGGGTCCCAGAGATCAGCTGCACAGCTTGTCATGGCTCTGGAATGTTCCTGCATCACAACGGCACGGTGCTCGCACTGCGACAAGAATTCTGAGCCCAGTCCAGGCTGCTGCCGCTTTTGCTTTTGCTTTTGGCAGGCCAGCCCATCCACAGAGCCAAAACGATCAGGCCGGCGTGCTCGTCGGCGTTGTGGTCACCACTATGTCGCCGATCATGGCCGGCCTGCGATGTGCCGCTGCCTCCAGCTGCGCCAGTAAACTCGCCGACGATGACTCCTCTGGCACAACGGAACCCTTGGATGCGCGGCGCCATACCTCTGGAGAAATGATGGCGATCCGGGTTCCCGTCATGACCGCTATCTCCATCATCAGACTCCGGCGGTTCTCCTGGCTTGGCAAGCTTCTTGTTGCTTGTGCCAGAGGGGCAAGGCTAGGCAAATCTCTCTTGCCTGGAAATCAAGCAAACCCTTGATATCCTCTTAATAGCAGTTTGTCACTCTTTTTTCACTTATGCACCACCCCCATATGGCCCTATAGTTGTCCGTCGCCCGTAATCTCCCAAAACACTAACTTCATCGGCATATGCACTGGAATCAAGTAACTGAAATACTGAATAAGTATTCATCAATGAATTACATGTTGTAGACAACTCTAGACTGATGGAGTTATTTATGAAGATGGCAGCAGCCACAATCACAACAGCTGTTGCGCATATCCGCGGTGAGACAGCAACAACAGCAACTCGATGCTACTCGTAGGCTAAATCTGTCTGACAAATTTTCCACGCATTGTTGTTTTTCAGAAAGTTAGACAGATCACCCAGACGTTAGGGAGTGTGGCGCTGGCACATCGAGCTAGTCCTCTCTGCTTGCTGAACAGAGGACTCTGGAATTGTCCATTTGTTTGTGGGCGCTCAATCAAATGTACATCACACTTTTTTACCTTTTTATTAAGAAAAAGACGAATATACACGGCACTTAAATGCTGCCACTTGACCATGTCATTTTCATCAGTGCACTGATCAGCATTCGCACAGACAAGAAGCAAAACACTGAAGCTGTTCAAAACCCCTTTCGCATCCGTCCATGACTTCGGCACTCTTGTGTTGAGCCGTATCGTATTACTAGCTCCCTTGTTGCACTTCACTAGACATGCCCTGATAGCCACGACCCACATCCTACGGAAGCAGAAAGACAAACTGCGCTCGGCCCTGTTTAGTTCATCCAAAATACCAACTTTGACACTATGTAAAAAGGAGATTTCCCGTCACATCAAACTTGTGGTACATGCATAGAGTACTAAATGTTGACGAAATAAAAAACTAATTGCACAGTTTGGTTGTACTTTACAAGACGAACGTTTTGAGCCTAATTAGTCAATGTTTGGACAATTATTACCAAATAAAAACGAACAAGCTACAGTGCTTCGCGAAATCGGTCGGCGCCAACTTGGTGACCAACTAAACGTGGCCTTAAGCTCATCCCGGAAGACGCCATGCAGAATTGCAGTAACTGTAGTGGCGGTGAAGGGGCGTAGAGCTCTGGCATCGGTCAAAACAGGTTTAGTTGTGGTTTTACCTACGGAGCAGATTCACTTGGAGAGGTAAATCTGTTTTTTGAGCCGTTTGGTAAAATAACTTTTTATTCTTATGAAAAGAGATGAAATGTCTAAAATACCCTCATTATTTTTTCTTTTTATCTCCTTTTATTTCTTTTTATTTATTCTTTCCTTCTCTACCTTATCAGCAATCCACGCAGACCCGCACATGGATATCGGCCTCGCGTAGGTCGTCGCTCGCCTGTTCCTCTTCCCTGCGCGTCCGCTTCGCCGCCTCCCTGCGTCGAGGCCGCGGCCCTTGGCACCTCCCAAGCAGCGCGCGTCGCCCTGCCTCCGCATCTCGCCGCCCGTTCCCCACTGCAGACTCATCTTCAACCTCACTCTGGCCCTGTGTGCCCCCACTGCCCCCCGCGCACCACCGCCCCGTGGCCGCTCTCCCTTGCGCGGGGCTGTCCGCGCGCCCCACAACCTCTGCGGCTGCGCGCCTCACTAACACCGCTGCCCGGCGAGGCCCTGCTCCCGGTTTCAGCGGATCCAGCACCGGTGTCTAGGAGATGCGCCGCCGCCGCCCTCGCAGACGCGCCGGGGGCAAAGGAGACCCGTGGCCGCGATGGGGCCCGCTACCGTCAGAGGAACCTGAAGAAGCCACAATTTTCAGCTCCTACTCTCTCTCCTCCCTTGTCTCAGCAGGAATTCCGGGGCTTCATCCTGAGATCTGAGTAGGTCAGAGCCGTTTGGCAGGTGGAGCCGAAAAATGGATTCAGGAGCCGGCCAAGAATCTGTACCAAACGGGGAAGAAGACCGTGGGTCTGCGCATTCGTCAACATCCTCGCGGCTTCTAGTGCAATGCACCACCTCCTCATTCCTCTGTGACAGTTGTTCTCAAACTACGACTACTCCAGCACAGTGTTTTCCCTTGTGTCGCAATCACAACTCGCAACGCAAAGATCGATGCACGCATGTCCTGTTCCCGCCGCTGGGCTGCTGCTTTGCCTAGCCATGCTACTGCTCGCTCTGCTAGTCAGTCCCACCACCGCGGTCGCCGTGAACACTTTGACGCCCTGTGCGTCGGTGCTGTGCGGGGACCTCACCATCGCCTACCCATTCTGGCTCGCCGGCACGCATCGGCCGGAGTGCGGCTACCGGCCCTTTGAGGTCGCGTGCGACAAGGGCAGTGTATCCCTAAAGAACTCCTACAAGAGGTACTGGAGGTACTTGATAGAATTCTAGGAGGCATAGATCAATGGGTGGTTTCTCTTCTATTCGGGATAAAATAAGTACTTCTTCCTTAAAAGAGTACTAGAGGGAGAGAGAGGGTGCAGAGGGTCGGACCATCGGGCTTGGTGGAGGAGGTGGCCATGGCGATGGTGTTCGGTGATGGCGGCGTCCCGGTGGTGAAATCCAGTGACGGCGCAGATCTAATGGCAGTGGAGCTTCCTGTCGCTGTTAGCGTCCCCTCTCAATCAGACTAGGGTTTGTAGATGGGGTTTGTGGTGGCGTCGGTGAACCTCGTACCGCGAGCCCTGGCCTCCACCTCCTGTTTATAGCGCTACACGACGGTGGCCCACCAACCATGATTTGGTTGGGGGCCCCGATCAGGGCGCATATCAGAGTCTGAGTCAGCCGGCCAACTCAGAGGAGATCAACCTAACATTCTCCCTCTTGATCTCACCGTTTGACTTGAACTTGGAATACTTATCTCAGCCCATTCCATCATAGATTAATGTATAGAGTGCGCCTCGTCATAACAGTTAGTATCGTTAGATTAACTGCTACAATACACCTCTCTATTTTGAAACAGATTCTCACCTAGACCCTTATTGTGCAGGGATCATAGGCTTTCCCGTAAACCCATGCCGGCTAAGTGTTCTCTAAACACATTGGGCGGTAAGCCTTTTATAAACGGATCCTTAAGCATTTTCTTTGTACTTACATGCTCGAGACTAATTGAATAATCTCAGATTTTGTCTTTCACAAAATAAAACTTTATGTCAATGTGTTTGGCAGCACCACTTGAGTTGTTGTGAGCATAACACACTGCTGGCTCATTGTCGTAGTACAACTTAAGTGGCCTATGTGTAACACCCTAAAATTTGCTTCTTTTGAAATATAGCTAAAAAGATTTAATTTTGAATTTTGTACTCATGAAATATTAGATTTTTTTCATTAAATTAAAATTAATCATAAGGTTTAGAAACATTATTGGAGCATTCATGCCTCTGCATTGGATTTATTGTACTATGTGAAATTCAGAATGAATTCAAATTGCTTTTAAAAATGAATTTGAAAATGGCTTACAAATAAAAGAAAAAAAAGAGTTTAAAAAATTGTAAAATTTATTTTTGAAAGCTTACCAAAATTGCTCATTTTTATTTGAATTGAAAAGTGTATTTTAAACCATATTCAAATTCGATTTGGTTTATATTTGAAATTGCTTTTAAAATAGGAAAATGCAAAATGCTCCCTCTCTCTCTTTCGGTCCGAAGGCCCAAGCCTGCTCCCTCACTCCTGGCCTGCTCCTCTCTCCTTTCCCGCGCGGCCCGCTTGCCTTCTTCCCTCCTCCTTCTTGGGCCGGCCCAGTTGAAAGCCGCGCGGATGCACCCCGCCTCCTCCTTCGCTTGGCTCGCTGACAGCCCAGCCCCGCTCTCTCACTCCCTGCCACCCAGGGTCCGCTTGTTAGCCGTCTCCCTCCTCTAGCTCATGCTCGAGCCGAACATCGCCGCCGGTGAGTCCGCCTTCGCCCCGCGTCGTTGCTTTGCCTCCCACGCATTCTCCCAGCCATAAATACTGCGCCCCTGCATCGCCTGCCCTCTCCTAACCCTAATTCAAGCTGATATTGAAAGGTCCTTGTGTGGTTTTAGTAATTGAGTGACAACCTAGGTGGACTAATTGTGTTTTTGTGAGATACACAGGTGATTAGTCCACAGGTACATGTGTGTGAGCAAACATATGCCATGAAGGTGGAAATGGCTCGGAGATGTTGCAAAGCTCACATATGTGATGATGAATGAGCTCATTGCACATGAGACATGACATTGAGTCATGTGATCAAGGTGGAGAAGATCAAGACAAGACTTGGCTTGATGGACCGGTTGCAAGAGTGAAGAGAAAGTCGGAGGCTTTGGAGTGATGGACCGCGTGCCAGTGAAGCTTGAGCAAGACTTGGCATCGATGGATGAAGGCAACGGTGAAAAGTAAGTGAAGTCAAGATGGATGAACCAATACAGTCACGTGATGATATGAAGTGGATCATATCATTAGGTGATTGGTTGGTGCATGTGTTGCATCAACAATGGAGGAGATGGAATGGAATGCATAAGGCAAAGGTATAACCTAGGGTATTTCATTTCACCGGTCATATGTGTGTAGAGAAGTTGATGACCGGGTTTAAGATAGATGGCCATACTATCAAGAGGGGCAAACTTGTTTGCATATCGGTCATCTAGTGCCACTCGAGTGATCTAACTTTGTGTCGTCGCTAGGATCGAGTGGCGTGGCAAGTTGAGTGGTTAACTCCTTGAAAAATGTTTGTGAAAAGCTAACACACGTGCACAAGGTGTTGTACACTTGGTGGTGTTGGCACATTTGCAAAGGAGAAGAAGTTGGTCAAGAAAAGGAGTTGAATGCGCTGGTCACGGGGTGACCGGACGCGTCCGGTATTCCCGACGTGACCGGACACGTCCGATATTGATACCGGACGCGTCCGGTATTCTGGCCAGGTGCGGGCAGAGTTGCCGAGGTGACCGGACTCTGGCTCGTAGAAGTGACCGGACGCTGAGCAATCACTGTTTAGCGTCAGGTTGTGGTGACGTGGGGGCACGGGTGTTGGCCCAGAGAAGACCGGACACAGGGGCGCGTCCGGTCGGCCACATCGGATGTGTTCGATCTTAGTGGAGCGGCTCTGGGAGCTATCTGCATCCAGTCGGCCACACCGAACGCGTTCGGTTGCAGTTGAGCGGCTCTAGGAGCTCTCTGGACTCAACCGGACGCTGCCCCTCCAGTGTTCGGTCGGCCACACCGGACGCGTCCGATCGCAGTTGGGCGGTAATGGCTACTTCGTTTGAATGGGACACGTGGCGGTCAATCAGTGACCGGACGCAGCGACTGGACGCGTCTGGTCACCCATCGGACACGTCCGGTGCACACGACATGCGCGTCCGGTCGACCCGAAAAATGCCAAGTGAAGGGGTACCAGCTATTTTAGCCCGTGGGGCTATAAATAGAAGTGTTGGTCAGCCTTTGGCCGAGAGCTTAGTAGAGCTGAGCACACTAGAGCCTTGGTGACTTATGTGGTAGTGCTTGGGAGCCCTCTAACTCACTTGAGCTTGATAGTGTTCATCCGATCGAGTGAGTGAGCAATTCTAGTGCGATTGCATCATGAGGTTGCATCGAGTGGCACTAGGTGATCTAGCTGCAAGCCAGTGGTGCTTGTTACTCTTGAAGGTTGCCACCTCCTAGATGGCTTGGTGGTGGTCTCTGCCGAAGCCCGCAAGAAGCTTGTGCAGTGCTCCAGAGAAGAGCTTTGTGAGGGTCATTGTGCTCGCTCCACGGGAGCCACGAAGAGCAACTCTAGTAGAGCGAGATGCGAAGGGCGACAAGTGGTCCGACTGGGTCAAGTGCTAGAGCTTGTGGTAGGCACTCCACGTGGGAGAGTGTGACTTGTGGGTCACCACTAGCAAGAGGACCAACGGCAACCTTGGAGCTTGTCTCAACAGGGACGTAGCGTATTGGCAAGCACGTGAACCTCAAGAGAAATATCACCATGTCAACATTGTTCTTCCCATTGGTTTGCAATCCCCTTACACAAGCTTGTAATTACTTTCATATGCATTGTGCTTGTGTAGTTGCTCTTGTAATTAGTTAGCTTATGTAGCTCACTAGTTACCTTCTTGCTTGTGTAGCATAGAAGTATCTTCCTTGCATGACTAATTTGGTTTGTGTAACATTGTTAGTCACATTGCTTAGTTTGTGTAGCTAAGTATTTGCGCTCTCTAATTTGGCATTGATTGCCTTGTTATTGAGCATTGCTAGTGAGCTTAGGAGCTTTGTGCTTTAGCTTACTAGAATTGTGTAGGAGCTCCACGGTGTGCAAAATACTAGTGGTATAGGTTTGTGTGACCTTGCTCCTAAAATTAGATATGTGAGCTCTAGCTAGCCTAGCACCTTTGTTGCCTAATTAGGATCTTTTTAAGGTGCTTGTGAACTTCGATAGAGGGGTGTTGTCTTGGCTAGACCGATTGTTTTAATTCTGCATTTGTTTCGTTTAGCCGGCACGGTTAAGTTTTAGAAAGGACTATTCACGCTCCTCTAGTCCGCCATCTCGACCTTACAAGTGGTATCAGAGCTAGGTCTCTCTTTTGTGGTCTTCACCGACCTAAGAGGATGGCGACTTATGGGCTAGATGTTGATTGTCCACACATTTTTGATGGCACACACTCTGCACGGTGGAAAAATGGCATGATATGCAATTTTAAGTTTATTTGCCCTCAAATGTGGTGGATGGTAGATGTAGGCTTTTCTCATGTGTTGGATGAAGATAGTCTAACTCAAGCACAAGAGAAATGCCTAGATCTCAACATCCAAGCTACTAACATCATGTATAGATCTTTGCATGATAACATCTTTGGAGAGATCATTGACATGAAGGCCGCCCAAGAGATTTGGAGTTATCTCAATGAGAAGTATGGGATGGTCTCCGATGATGATGATGAGCCCAAGAAGGAGGCGCATGAGTGTGTTGAGCATGACCATGATTTGGTGATTGTGGAAGATTGCTCCACCTCATGGTCAAGTGATGATGATAATGATCATACCACAAGATCACTTGACAAGATTGATGATGATGCTACAAGTGATGCCAATGATGATGCTACTCCATGCACGCTTGATGATGATAATGATGGATCATGCTTGGGCTATGAGAGTGATGTTTCTTCAAGCTCTCCAACTACATCACATTGCTTCATGTCACAAGGTGACACTAAGGTTTCTAATGCAAATGTGATTGATCTTGATTCATATGAGGAGCTTCTAGATAGATATGGTTGCATGATCAAAGCTTTAGAAAAAGAGATGGCTAAAACCAAGAAATTGAAAATTAAAAACTCTTTTCTAAAGAACACATGTGAACAACAAAAGCATCTACTTTATGTTACTACCTATTCATATGAGGAGCTAAAATTGGCTCAAGAGGAACTAAGTGTTGCTCATGATAACTTGGTACAAGGCCATAATTTTCTCACTAAGGAGCTTTCCAAAGGAAAAACTAAAACTAGTGAATGCTCATCACATGGGTCAATTGATCAATCATATATTGTTGCTAACCCTTATGATGTAGGCAAGAAGCATGTATCCACCTCTTGTGATAATTTATTAGATATGCCATGTTCTTCACATATAGATGCTTATTCTACTTTTATGTCTTGTGAGACTAATCTTTTGAAGGAGAACAATGAGCTCAAAAATGAAGTGAAGAATTTGAGCAACAAGTTAGAGAGGCACCGGTGTCATGAAAAAAGCTCTCTCATACCATGTGCTACCGGTGTCATGAAGTGGGACACCTTGCAAATGGTTTCCCTAACATTGAGAAGCTCAAGAAGATAAAAGAAGAAGAGAGGCTCAATCATGTGAAGTGCTTCAAGTGCCGCACTTGGGGTCATCTTACCTCAATGTGCCCAACCAAGCAATTGGTGAAGCAACTAGAAGAGCCTCAACCAAAGCCATAAGTTGAGCAAGAGAAGACACCCCAAGAGCAAGTCAAGATCTATCATGAAGATGGTGGTGATTTGATGACGAAGAAGAAGAAAACAAGAAGGGGTGGAAAGGCAAGGCATCAAATGCAAACTCAAGATGCCAAGATGATGAGCAAGACATTAGATGAGAAGAAAGTCTATGCTCACATCAAGTGCTTCAAGTGTGGAAATACATGACACTTTGCCTCTAAGTGTCCTACTAAAAGCATCTAGGCCCCTAATTGGGTTTCAGTGATTAATGACAATGTTAGATTACTGTGACTAACGTGTGTTTTGCAGAGGCAATTAAGTTAGGTCACGGTAATGGAGATCTATTGGGCAATCATGGTTGTCATGCCCCTACGATGGAAATCATTTTGGTTTTCAAAGGATGGACGACAAGGTTAAGGATGACTAGTTCTAAGTGTCGATTAGAGTTGAAGAGACACTTAGAGTAGTTTAGGACTTTGTTTTTCCTTTGGCCGTACTATTAAGGGGGGTATGGACGGGTAGCTTGACCTAGATGAGTCTAGTGAGTTAGGTGTGGTGCACACTTGTTAAAACTAGCACTAGGTAGCTCCTACATATGCCTAAGATCCAATGGAGCAAACTTCATTCACGTATGATCGAGAGTTGGAAGTGAATGGAGGGTCAAATACTGACCGGACGCTGGCTTCGGTGCGACCGGACGTTGGCCGCAGGGTCTGGTCAGTTCATTTGACCAAGGAGATTGCGTCTGGTGCGACAGGACGCTGAGTGGTCAAGTGACCGGACGCTGAGAGGTAGCGTCCGGTCGACTCTAGTAAGGTTCCAGAAGAGTGAATCTACGACCAGACGCGTTCGGTCGGTGCTGACCGGACCCTGAGGATCCAGCGTCCGATTGAGTGTAGTAAGCATCCAGTGAGGGAAAAATGGGACCGGACGCATTCGGTCAGTGGTGATCGGACCCTGCCAGCGTTCGGTCAATACGTAAACACTGGTGTGCGGGTTGAACTGACCGGAGCGTCCGGTCAACATGACCGGAGCGTCCGGTCACCCCGCAGAGGCACATAACGGTTCGTTTTTTAGGCTGTCTTATAAATAGAAGCTCCACTCGTGTGTGGAGTCACTTTTGCTCATTTCAACAGCTGAAACACACCTTAGAGAGTGCCAAGAAGAGCAAGGTCCTAGTGAGGTGATTGAGATTTGAGAATCCAAAGAGAGCCCTCATTAGTGAAGATCAAGAGTAGCAAAGTGTGCATCCAGCCTTCTCCCTAGGCTTGTCGTGGTCAAGTGAGAGTTCGTGCTTGTTACTCTTGGTGATCGCCATCACCTAGACGGTTTGGTGGTGATTGGGAGCTTGGTGATCATCCGGAGAGCTTGTGGATGACCCAACTCAAGTTGTGAGCAGTTGTGGGTGATTTACCGCGACGGAGTGTCAAAGAATCAACCCGTAGAGAGCACTTGATCCTTGCGTGGATCAAGGGGGAGCTACACCCTTGCGCGGGTGCTCCAACGAGGACTAGTGGGGAGTGGCGACTCTCCGATACCTCGGCAAAACATCACCGCGTTTCCTCTCCTCTCTTTACTTTGAGCATTTACTTGGAGCATTTCAATTCTTGTCATTTACATTCCTAGAATTGCCATGCTAGAGTAGGATTGGAACTAGGTTGCAAAACTTTTGTGCGTTAGATCAATAGAAACACTTCTCTAGGCACAAGGGATTAATTGGTCTAACCATAGGACTTGTTTATTGCGAAGAAATTTAGAATTAGCCCAATTCACCCCTCCTCTTGGGCATCTTGATCCTTTCAATTGGTATCAGAGCCTTGTGCTCACGTTTTTAAGCTTAATCGCTTAGAGCAAGATGTCTCATGGGGATGGACCTCCTCCTATCTTCGAGGGGGATGATTTTCCATATTGGAAAATTCACATGGAGGCGTACCTAGAAGCTCTAGACATTGAAATACTTAGAGCCGCCTCTCATGGGTTCCCAAAACCTAGGAATCCCACACAACTTCAAGGCGATGAAGTGAACTATGAAAAATAGAATGCAAAGGCTCACAACACCATTTTTAGTGGCCTTTGCAAAGATGTGTTCAACCGCGTAAGGAACCACAAAGACGCCCATGCACTATGGTCGGACGTTTGTGCGCTCCATGAGGAAACAAAGAGTGAGCGTGAGGAACGCTATCATCTTGTCATGAAAAAGCTCAACTCTTTTGAAATGCTTCCAAAAGAATTTGCTAATAAAATGTATTCACGTTTGAATGTTCTTGTAGAGGATGTCAATGGGCTTGGACTTACTCAAATGTCACCGTCCAATGTTGTGAGAAAGATCTTGAGTATCCTTCCCATTGACAAATATGGGCATATTATGACCGTGCTACATCAAGGTGATCTTTCCACCACTACACCGACATAAATCTTGGGAAAGATCAATGCTCATGAGATGTACATGCACATCACACCTCAAGATGGCTCATCCTCTACTAAGAAGAAATAAAAAGATTTAGCATTCAAAGCTAGTCAAGATAAGGGCAAAGCAAGACTTGAGTATGAGAGTTCAAGTGATGAAGAAGATGAAGATGAAGATGAAGATCTTGCTCTCATGGTGAAGAAAGCCGCCAATATGCTAAAGAAGCTAAACAAGAGTGGCATCAAGTTCGATGGCAAGAAGAAAAAGTTCTTCACAAGCTCTAGGACAAAGCCAATCTCCAAAATGGATTGCTTCAATTGTGGTGAACTTGGTCATCTAGCACACCAATGCACCAAGCCCAAGAAAGACAAGTTCAAGAACGAGTTCAAGGGCAAGAAAGATGACTCAAGCAATGAAGAAAAAGATGAAAAGAAGAAGAAGAACAAGCCATACAAGAAGAGAAATGGCAAGAAGAGAGACTTCCACAAGAAAAAGAAGAGTGGAAAGGCCTACATTGTCGATGAATGGCTCACGGACATTGATTCATCTAGTGGATCATCCGATGATGATAGTGACAATGAGAAGGTGGCCGCCATAGCTATTGATCTCTCATCTTCACCGCCACCACCGCCATCATCCTCTACACACCTATGCCTTATGGCCAAGGGTGAACGCAAGGTAACTAATAATGATGATATTAGTGATGATGAGTAAGCTAGTGATGATGATAGCGATAGCGATGATGATGATGATTCACCTTCATATGATGATCTTGTTAAAATACTAAGACAATACACTAAGATCATTAGAAAGAGTTGAGCTAAAAATGAAAAACTAGATGCTAAGAATGATTCACTTTTAGCAAAATGTGATACAATAGAAGAGGCTAATGTTGAGCTTATAGAAGCAAATGATGCTATGTCATCCAAACTCAAGGAGCTCAAATCTTCTAAGAAAGAGCTTAAAGAGAAATATGATAAACTTGAGTGGATGCACAATGAGCTCATCACTAGCCACAACAAGCTAAAAGATGAATATACTACTCTTAAGATTAATCATGATAATCTTGCTATTGCTCAAGAATTTCTATCCAATGAGCCACATGATGCTACTAACCATGTTGTTAAGATTGATATAGCTACATCATGTGATGACTTGATCATTGAGAGCATTGAGCAAGGTTCTAGTATCAAGGGCAAGCAAGTGGTTGAGTGCAATGACTATGATGAGTAGGTCAAGCTCAAGAATGACAATGCAAAGCTCAAGAGAGATCTTGAAGAAATCAAAAGCCACAACACCATTGTGCTAGAAACCCTTGATCATGATGGTGACTTGATCCTTGAGAATGAGAAGCTCAAAGAGGAAAACAAGAACTCAAGGAAGAAAAGAACAATGATGCTCTTAAGGAAGAGAACAAGAAGGTTAAGTTGGAGAAAGAGAATCTCAAGGTTGGATTGAGCAAGTTCACAAGAGGCAAATATCTTCAAAGTGAGCTACTTATGAACACCGTCATGAATATGGATAGAAGTGGCATTGGATATGTGGCACATGTAGAGTAGAAGAAGGCTCAAGTTCAACAACAACAATCAAAGCCGAAGCCAAAGAGATGCTTTGAGTGTGGACAAGAAGGCCACTTTGCTCATGAGTGCCAAACTCCACCACCACAACCCTTGCCCAAGCATGCTAGACCCTTTGCCTTCGATGCTCATTACATGCTTAAAAAGGATTCTAGTGGAAAGATGAAAGTCATGTTCTTAGGACCTCCTAACAAGAATAGGCCTAAGAAGATTTGGGTTGCTAAGTCACTTGTTGAGAAGGTAAAGGGCTCTCAACAAGTTTGGGTTCCTAAATCTTGAATCTCTTGTGTGTAGGTGAACTACAAGACCGGTGGAAGTCATTAGGTTATTGATGGTGGTTGCACACAACATATGACCGGTGATCCTCGTATGTTCACCTCACTTGATGAAGAAGTAGATGGACAAGAGAGAATTACATTTGGAGATAACTCAAAGGGCAAGGTTAAAGGATTGGGCAAAGTGGCAATATCAAATGATCATTCCATCTCCAATATGCTATATGTTGCTTCATTGAGCTTCAACTTGCTATCCGTTGGACAATTTTGTAATCTTGGCTTCCAATGCTTGTTCACCAAGAAGGAGGTTGTTGTATCCAAGAAGGATGATGATCAAGTGATATTTCAAGGATTTAGATACAACAACTTATATCTAGTGGACTTCACCTCCGAAGATGTAAACTTGAAGACATGTGTATTCACCCAAACAACACTTGGGTGGCTATGGCATAGAAGACTTGCTCATGTTGGTATGAGTTCACTCAAGAAGCTAATGAAGAATGATTTGGTGAGAGGATTGAAGGATGTGAAGTTTGAGAAGGACAAGCTTTGTAGTGCATGTCAAGCCGACAAGCAAGTTGCAAATACTCATCCAACAAAAGCTTTCATGTCAACCACAAGAGTGCTAGAACTCCTACACATGGATTTGTTTGGACCAACAACATACAAGAGCTTGGGAGGAAATCTTTATTATCTTGTGATAGTTGATGATTATTCAAGGTATACATGGGTGTTCTTCCTTCATGACAAATCTGAAGTTGCATCTTGCTTCAAAAAGTTTGCCAAGATAGCACAAAATGAATTTGAAGTGAAGCTCAAGAAGATAAGAAGTGACAATGGGAAAGAGTTTGACAACACAAACATAGAGGCATATTGTGATGAAGTTGGAATCAAACATGAAGTCTTCGCAACATATACTCCTCAACAAAATGGTGTAGTTGAGAGAAAGAACCGGACATTGATCACTCTTGCAAGAACAATGCTAGATGAGTACAACACCCTCGAAGCTCTATGGACGGAAGCAATCAACACCGCATGCTATGCATCTAACCGCCTATTCCTTCAAAAGTTCCTTGGCAAGACACCTTATGAGTTGCTCAATGGGAAGAAGCTGGACGTCTCCTTCTTTAGGGTGTTTGGTTGCAAATGCTACATCTACAAGAAGCGGCAACACCTAGGGAAGTTTCAAAGACATTGTGATATTAGTTTTCTTGTTGGTTACTCATCAAAGTCCAAAGCATATAGAGTATTTAATCATGCCACCGGCTTGGTTGAAGAAACATATGATGTGGAATTTGATGAATCTAACAGTTCTCAAGGAGCACATGAGAATCTTGATGATGTAGGTGATGAACCATTGAGGGAAGCTATGAAGAACATTCCTGGAGACATCAAGCCAAAAGATGATGAAGATGATGTACAAGTGATTGATCCACTCTCTTCATCAAGTGTGCCACAAGATAGTGAAAAAGATGGGAGAGTAGAAAATAAAGATACTCATGTATCCCATGAGCAAATGGTGGTACAAGCACAAGATGTTGATGCTCCACAACCTCCTCCTCAAGTGGTCAATAGAAGAAACACACATCTACTACAAGATCATCCATAAGATCTCATCATAGGGAGTCCATCAAAGGGAGTGATGACACGTTCACAAAAACTTGCTTCATTTATTGCTCATCACTATTTTGTCTCTTGCTTTGAACCAACTAAGGTAGAAGAAGCTCTTCAAGATCCGGATTGGATCAATGCCATGCATGATGAGTTGAATAACTTCACCCGAAATCAAGTGTGGACTCTTGAAGAGCAACCTAAAGGTGCAAGAGTCATTGGAATAAAGTGGGTGTTCTGAAACAAGCAAGATGATCAAGGTGTTGTTGTGAGGAACAAGGCAAGACTAGTTGCAAAGGGGTTCTCTCAAGTTGAAAGTTTGGATTTCGGAGAGACCTTTGCATCGGTTGCAAGGCTAGAAGCCATTCGTATCCTCCTTGCATATGCATCACATCATGAAATGAAACTTTATCAAATGGATGTGAAAAATGCATTTTTAAATGGCTTTATTAATGAACTAGTCTATTTTGATCAACCTCCCTGGTTTGAAGACCCTAGATATCCTAATCATGTTTATAGGTTGTCCAAGGCGTTATATGGGCTTAAGCAAGCCCCAAGAGCGTGGTATGAGCGCCTTTGGGACTTCCTCATAGAGAAGGGCTTCACCATTGGGAAGGTCGACACCACACTATTCACCAAGAAGCTTGATGGGCATATCTTCATTTGTCAAGTATATGTTGATATCATCTTTGGATCATCAAATGAAGATTCTTGCAAAGAATTTGGTGAATTGATGTCGAAGGAGTTCGAGATATCCATGATTGGTGAGCTTATATTCTTTCTTGGTTTTCAAGTCAAGCAATTGAGAGAAGGGATCTTCATCTCTCAAGAGAAATATACAAAAGATCTTCTCAAGAGATTCAAGATGAATGAATGTAAGCCAATCAAGACACCAATGCCTACTAATGGACATCTCGACCTAGATGAGGGAGGTAACAAAGTTGATCAAACTCTCTACCGTTCTATGATTGGTAGCTTGTTGTATTTAACCGCATCTAGGCCCGACATCATGTTTAGTGTGTGTATGTGTGCAAGATTTCAAGCTAATCCTTATGAAACTCATTTAATTGCCATAAAAAGAATCCTTAGGTATCTTAAGCACACACCAAGCATTGGCCTTTGGTATCCCAAAGGAGCTAGATTTGAACTAATTGGCTATTCCGATTCGGATTATGCCGGATGCAAAGTTGATAGAAAAAGCACATCCGGAGGGTGTCATTTGCTTGGTAGATCACTTGTGTCTTGGTCCTCCAAGAAACAAAATAGTGTGGCTTTGTCCACCGCTGAAGCGGAATACATTGCCGTGGGTGCTTGTTGTGCACAAATATTATACATGAAACAAACTTTGCTAGACTATGGTGTAGTTCTAAATAAAGTACCTCTTTTGTGCGATAATGAAAGTGCGGTAAAACTTGCAAATAATCCAGTTCAACACTCTCGCACCAAGCACATAGATATCCGCCATCACTTTCTAAGAGATCATGTTGCTAAAAATGATATATCACTAGAAGGTGTAAGGACCGAAGATCAATTAACGGATATCTTCACTAAACCGCTAGATTAGGCTAAATTTTGTAGATTGCGGAATAAGCTCAATGTACTTGATTTTAGTAACTTCACTTAAAGATGAGCTTGTGTTGTTCCTTGCATTCATTGTAATATACAACATGTTTAACTTTTGTAATGCATATAGGGCTTGTCTAACATGGTTAAGATAACCGCCGAAAAGCGTGTGAAGAAGCTTAACCTTGGATCAAACTTGACAAGCAACTAGATTTACATTCAAGTACTGCATATGCATGAATGTTGTTTTGTCATTTATCTTCAATTGCCCTCTTATTGCCTATTTTTTTTTTAAAAATATAGCCTAAGGCAAAATATTTTAAAAAACTTGAGGGTTTGAGAGAGGTCACTCACATCAGTCTCAATTGGTGTTTATTTGGATCTTATTCATGTTGGGACTTGATTGGGAATAGGCAGCACGAAGGAACTTTGAAGATTTGCTGGAAAAGAGTGACCGGACGATGCACCGGACTCTGTCGTCCAGCGTCCGGTCAGTTCACAGGAGGTGAACTGCTGCTGAAGGAGTGATCGGACTCTACCTTTCAGCGTCCGGTCAGGAGGGGTTCAGCGTCCGGTCGAAGCTGAAGGCGTCATGGCAACTCTGATCGGACCCTGCCTGCGTCCGGTCATGGACCACCGGACGCGTCCGGTCACGATTTCAGAGGAATTGGACCTCTCTGGAATCGACCGGACGCTGGGTGGTAGCGTCCAGTCGCTACCACCGGAGTGTCCGGTCAACAGGATTCGTGCGAGATCTAATCCCTTCTCCATTTCCTTTCTTGTCACGTCGGGGCCACCTTATAAACCAATCATAGTCACGGTTTTTAACCTAATCCGCCCGCATCGCCCTCAGCCGCCGACATCGCCGCCTCCCGTGCCCGTGTGCCGTCTCACGTGCCCGTGAGCCGTCTCCCGTGCCCACGCCGCAGTTCCTCGCGCACGCTCGCACTCGCGCCATACTCCGCGCCAGCGCCACTGCCAGCCCGCGCGCACGCCGCCGCTTGCTTCCCGCACCGCCATGTGCCCTGTTTCCATGCCGCCAGCGCCTCCCCAAGCCATGCCTCACCGTCGTGCGCTGCCGCAGTCTCCGTGCCATCGAGCTCCCATCTCGCTGAGTTCAAGTTAAGCACCAGTAAAGCTTTGTCTTAACTCCATTGTGCCCTATCACCCTTTGCACCCTTGACTATGACCTTGCTCGGCATTATCAAGCTCTATCCTCAATTGCATCCAGGGCCATCGATTCATCGCGAACCCTAACCCTAGCCGATGCCAAGGTTCCCCGCGTGACATCTCTTCTCTTCTTGGATCGCCGGTTTCGTCAGTTAGAAAGCCCATCGCTTCAATTTCGTACCTACATTGCTTGCTTCCTAGGGTTTCGCATCTATTAGATATATCATATTTATTTGTATATCTATCTATTCCATCGTGCAGCGAGTTGATGTCATTGAGGTGTTAGTGGCAGTTGACAGTCAACTCGGAGCCAAGCTTGCGAGTACGGATTGAGGCCAAGCCTCGAAAGTGTCAGGGCAGTTACTCTTGACAGCGGCAGTTGTTCTTGTTAGCAGCAGTTGATCTTTTCAGATGGCTCGCACGAAGAATGTCGGGGGTGGTCCAGGAGATGATGATCGGAGGCCTCCGTCTCGCCTGCCTGCAGATCCAAAAGGCAAGGCGACAAAGAAGATTGCATCCAAGAAGAGGAAGTACCCAGATGTAGAGACAGCTCGTGCAGCAGCAGTTGCAGAGGCCGCAGAGCATGCCGAGAGAGGAGGTGCTCGCAGTGGGGTTGTGATTGCAGATCAGCAGCTTACACCAGCACAGAGGGCAGTAGTTGAGGAGGCTGAGCGTTTTCATGGTAGTCCACCTGGGCCTGTCATGATGGCAGGACAACGTCTGGCTATTGAGGAGCCTCAGCCTCAGGGGGAGTCACAGAAGTAGCCCCCACCAGCAGAGCCTCAGCCAGCTCAGGAGACATAGGAGGGCCAGCAGGCCAAGGAGGCCGAGGAGACAGAGTAGGCACCACAGCCACAGCTATGCCACTCTGGTCGTACTCGTGTTCTAGTCTCACCGAGGCCGCTGACACAGTGAAGGGGATCTCGTCCACTGCCTAGACCACAGGGTCGGCCGCCAGTGGTACATCTTGACTTGAGAGCTGCCATGGCCAAGCAGGTTCGACAGCTTTGCTTCGTGGAGTTTGATGTATGGTTTCCACCCAGGAGGGATGAGAGAGCAGCAGAGGGTTTCTATACACCGCTCCATTAAGACTTCTACAATGCATATCTAAACAGTGAGGCAGTCTTCCGATCTCAGAGAGTCTGTAGTATTGAGGCTATTGTGGTAGCAGCCGGAGAGCATATCCGCCCCTACTTATCATATTTGCTGGGGCTGACAGGTCTGATTGGCCGGACAGGATTGTATGTACCATCTTGGGTTCGACAGTTCTATGATTCGCTCTACATTGACCCACATCATAGATTTATTCACTTTGCATTCAGAGGCAAAGACTATAGGATGATGAGTCAGAGGGCCAGGGAGATACTGAGGCTACAGGAGCAGCCTATCAAGTTACATGAGGTATGTTATGGACAACAAGAGCCTCCCAGGCGCCCTCATGGAGGTTTGGTGCCCCCTATAGATCTTGTGTGCCATTGCTTCAAGGAGCCCTTTGGTGAGGGGTCGAGGAGGAACCCCAATGACCTTACTCCTACAGCTAGAGTGCTAGAGGCTATCATTAGGAGGACACTACTTCCCAGGCTGGGATACAGAGAGGGCTTGACTCACCTTTAGCTTTGGCTCCTCAATGCCCTGATACAGCAGACAATGTTCGATATTTGGGATCTTCTTCTGTCTGAGATGGAGGACACGATAGCTGAGGGCTTCAAGGGTCACAGGCAGCTTCCTTATGCACATTGGATCACATTCCTTATGCTCAAGGCTTTGCAAGTTAGGACACCAGAGATGGTTGCAGAGTATAGAGGTGCCACCACAGAGTTTCTAGCTTATAACATGGCACAGAGGATCAGACATAGCATACCATAGGCACCCAATCAGCCTCATCGTCGTCCAGATGTACCAGAGTCCGCAGCTCAGTAGGACAAGATTATCATAGACATAGCCGCTACTGAGGAGGAGCAGCTTGAGGCACAATAGGAGGTGAGCGAGCCTAGTGACAGCTCAGACGATGACTACCTGCCTATTCCTCAGATGCCTCCATGTAGACATGATGCAGAGGCCGCCAGTTCCAGCTCAGCTCCACCTACACCATAGACGGACCCCGCTTTCATTGCTATTCTTGAGCGGATGCAGCAGGATCAGGCTAGACAGGCTCAAGAGACCGATGCCAACTTTGCTCAGTTTCAGGCTCGTCAGGATGAGTTTCAGCGACAACAGTAGGTCCTCCAGTAGCAGCAGCAGCAGATGCATTAGCAGTAGTTACTCATGCAGCAGCAGCTTATGGGATTCATGCAGCATGTAGTGACAGCTCTTGGGGCACCACAACCACAGTCTTTGCCCCAGATTGCTCAGCCTGCCACCACTACGATGACTCTAGCAGTACAGCCCCATGGGCTTTAGAGTCAGGGATAGCCTCCAGCTCAGTTTGCTTCTCCTCTAGTACAAGTGTCCTAGTGGTTATCCTCGCCAGTGGTAGCTCTGCAGTTCACACCACTTCAGACGGGCTTCACACACGGATCAGTCATCCTCGCTATTTGTGCCTGACACGTCAATTTCCAGGAGTCTTAGAGCATCTTTTAGCGAGTTGACAGGGATGCCTACACCACCACATATGCATGCCCCAGGTCCTTCTACAACAGCTCCCATCGCCGTGACTACTCAGAGGCTTCCTTCTTCTGTCGCATCTTTAGATCCTACGACAAATATACCAGCAGCATCACAGGCAGCACCTGCCCCAGCTCAGACCTAGACCGCTTCAGCGATGCTTCTAGCCACAGAGGGTCAGTCAGCATAGAGCTCAGGGTCAGATGATGATGCTACCCAGTTTCAGCTTGCTCCTCGTACTTCAGCGCCCGACTCGTCCGCTGCAACCCCGTCGACCAGCCCTTAGGTTTTGGTGTTTGACGCCAAAGGGGGAGAGGGTTCGAGTATGTAGACTCAGGGGGAGTGACATTTAGGGGGAGCTAATTAGCTATTTGTCTATTATATACATTTGAAGTTTTATTTGTGTGATACACTACTACTTTTATGCATTCGTGTGTTTACTTTCATGCATACTATTATATCTATGTGATAGTGATATCTACGTGATTGTGATATATGACATGTGTGCTCTCTACTTTGAATTCTTTAATATGTCATATCACTTGAGCTATGCTCATTTGCCTTTGCTTCCGCGTTTTTACTCCGATCAAATGAGCCTTTCTTATTGTACTCATGCTTATTTCATATCATTTGAGTACATCATGATGGCTTGGGTTATATAAGCTTGACTAACTCTTTTGTTCTTATTGCTAAAAGCTTATATGATCCAAGCATGTCAAAAACCTCAACTCTTTCACATACTAGAGGTTGTATTGTCATCAATCACCAAAAAGGGGGAGATTGAAAGCATCTAGGCCCCTAATTGGGTTTTGGTGATTAATGACAATGTTAGATTACTGTGACTAACGTGTGTTTTGCAGAGGCAATTAAGTTAGGTCACGGTAATGGAGATCTATTGGGCAATCATGGTTGTCATGCCCCTACGATGGAAATCGTTTCGGTTTTCAAAGGATGGATGACAAGGTTAAGGATGACTAGTTCTAAGTGTCGATTAGAGTTGAAGAGATACTTAGAGTAGTTTAGGACTTTGTTTTTCCTTTGGCTGTACTATTAAGGGGGGTATGGACGGGTAGCTTGACCTAGATGAGTCTAGTGAGTTAGGTGTGGTGCACACTTGTTAAAACTAGCACTAGGTAGCTCCTACATATGCCTAAGATCCAATGGAGCAAACTTCATTCACGTATGATCGAGAGTTGGAAGTGAATGGAGGGTCAAATACTGACCGGACGCTGGCTCCGGTGCGACCGAACGCTGGCCGCAGGGTCCGGTCAGTTCATTTGACCAAGGAGATTGCATCTGGTGCGACCGGACGCTGAGTGGTCAAGTGATCGGACGCTGAGAGGCAGCGTCCGGTCGACTCCAGTAAGGTTCTAGAAGAGTGAATCTGCGACCGGACGCGTCCGGTCGGTGTTGACTGGACCCTGAGGATCCAGCGTCTGATCGAGTACAGTAAGTATCCAGTGAGGGAAAAATGGGACCGGACGCGTCCAGTCAGTGGTGACCGGACCCTGCCAGCGTCCGGTCAACACGTAAACACTAGTGTGCGGGTTGAACTAACCGGAGCGTCTGGTCAACATGACTGGAGCGTCCGATCACCCCGTAGAGGCACATAACGGTTTGTTTTTCGGGCTGTCTTATAAATAGAAGCTCCACTCGTGTGTAGAGTCACTTTTGCTCATTTCAACAGCTGAAACACACCTTAGAGAGTGCTAAGAAGAGCAAGGTCCTAGTGAGGTGATTGAGATTTGAGAATCCAAAGAGAGCCCTCATTAGTGAAGATCAAGAGTAGCAAAGTGTGCATCCACCCTTCTCCCTAGGCTTGTCGTGGTCAAGTGAGAGTTCGTGCTTGTTACTCTTGGTGATCGCCATCACCTAGACGGCTTGGTGGTGATTGGGAGCTTGGTGATCATCTGGAGAGCTTGTGGATGACCCAACTCAAGTTGTGAGCGGTTGTGGATGATTCACCACGACGGAGTGTCAAAGAATCAACCCATAGAGAGCACTTGATCCTTGCGCGGATCAATGGGGAGCTACACCCTTGCGCGGGTGCTCCAACGAGGACTAGTGCGGAGTGGCGACTCTCTGATACCTCGGCAAAACATCGCCGTGTTTCCTCTCCTCTCTTTACTTTGAGCATTTACTTGGAGCATTTCAATTCTTGTCATTTACATTCCTAGAATTGTCATGCTAGAGTAGGATTGGAACTAGGTTGCAAAACTTTTGTGCATTAGATCAATAGAAACACTTCTCTAGGCACAAGGGGTTAATTTGGCTAACCATAGGACTTATTTGTTGCGAAAAAATTTAGAATTAGCCCAATTCACCCCCCCTCTTGGGCATCTTGATCCTTTCACCTACCAAGCTTGAGAAAAAGTCTCAACCAATCCATGAGAGGCAAGGCAATGAGAAGCACTGTCGATGTTTTACCACCGATAGCCTGCCACGGGGGTACCCGGGGCAGTATGTTCGGGCTTCGGCGTATGCTGAACTCGATGGTAAACGCAAGAGACAGTCGATTTATCCTGGTTCAGGCCCTCGATCGTCGATCGAGTAACGACCCTACGTCCAGTCAGCGTTTGCCTTTTGCGTTGGATTGATTATGAAGTGTTATGTTGTACAATTCTCCCCTTTCTTTAGGAGCCCTACCCTCCTTTATATAGTCAGGAGGCCGGAGTCCTAATCGGTTTACAATGAGATCTCCTAGTAGGATTACTTAATAGTTCTATTACTAAGATTACATGGGAAGAATCCTAGTTGAACTAGATCTTCTCTCTCTCTTGCGGGGTATCCTGTGGGTCCCAGATCGACAAAGCCCCCGAGCACTTCATGGTTGAGCTCAAAGTCTCGCTTTGCTCCTTCAAGTCTTGTTAGGTAGGAACAAAATGTTATCCGAGTGCTTTCGGAGTGAAACCTTGTAGCGCTTCTTGGGACCTTCGAGTGGTGAGTGTTTTGTGAAGAAAAAGTACATCCATCTGTTGTAGCCCCGAGCCTCTTGCTATTTGGAACAAGGAGCTGGAGGATCTTGTCTTGAAGTTGCTCTGATTGTTCGTTGAAGTTTTGTCAAAAAGAACTCGAATATGGCTCGTTCTAGGTTCTTTTTGTCATAATGTCTTGAAGTAGTCTGCGTTGAGGAAGTCTTTTGGTGACGTGCGCTTTTTCGGAGAAAAAGTGCACTCACTGAGTGTAGCCCCCGAGCCTCTTGCTATTTGGAACAAAAAGTTGGAGGGTCTTGATCCTTTATGTTTGTTTGAAAATCTGTGCTCTGAAGTAATCCCTGAGATTTGAATTTTGTCCTCATCCGAGTAGTTTTTGTGGTATCTTTCCGAAGCGGTCCTTTAGTCCTGGATTAAACCATCATCCGAGTAGTTTCTGTGGTATCTTTCCGAAGCGGTCTTTAGTCTTGGATTAAACCATCATCCGAGTAGTTTCTGTGGTATCTTTCCGAAGCGGTCCTTTAGTCTTGGATTAAACCATCATCCGAGTAGTTTCGTGGTGTGCAGCCTCCGTGCCTATGTCCGGGTTCTTTTTGGGTGGGTGCAATTTTTCATAAAAATTGCACTCACTGAGTGTAGCCCCCGAGCCTCTTGCTTTTGCTTGCAAAAGTTGGAGGGTCCAGATTCCTGTCTTCAAAAAAAATTCTGGGGCTATGTATCCCGCAGCCTCGTGCTTTCTCCGAGTTATTTTCTTTTGAAAAAGAAGTCGGTTGAAGAGTCTTGATGCATTGTCGTCGTTGTAGTCTTGAGTTTCTTGTCCTTTTTGTCTTTTGTCTTTGGTTCTGAGCCCCCGGGAGTAGTTGAAATGAGGGCCGGATTCCCTAGCTTAGTGTTGATTAATTTGTGATGCTGGCCGAGCCCCCGAGCGTATACCCGTGTTGTTTTGTTCAGGAAGAACTCGGGTGCGAGGTCTTGGCGTATTCTTTGATAGTCTGCTGCTGTCAGATGTAGTTGTATGGTGGTGGTTGAGTGTAAATGCTTTTTGTTCACGGGTTGTACTGTGATGGTATATCCTTCCGAATATGCCCGTCTTCGAGCACTGTTTTCCTCTCGCCTGAGTCGTCCATTATTGAGTCCTATCCTTTCACTGTGTTCTTTGTCAGGCTTATTTCGTTGGTGCTCCTGGTCCATGTGCGCCGCTCCTTTGGTCTATAAATACTGTCCCGGAGTGCTTGTTTTCATCTATTGGATATTCCGTTGAAACCTTCGTGCATATGAACATGGTAGTTTGTGAAGTAGAGCAGCCCCCGGACATATTTTTTAGTTCCTGTGTGTCTTGTTGTAGCTGGAGGAAGTCTTGTGATAGGGATTAGAGGCAAGCTAATCCCGCGACAGCATTGTGCCAGGATGTATGTGGTGGTAGTTGGAGGAAGTCTTGTGATGTGGGCTTCGTTCCTTCATCTGGCCGTTCTGGGTTGATCCTCGTCGCCTGTCTTGAGACTGTCCGACGCAGATCAACACCATATGCAGTATCACATCGGTCTTGGGTAGACAGATGCCTGCCGGCCTTCTCTGCTCCATGTTGTCCTGCCGTGCTGCCGATTTCCGCCTTGAGTGCACTGCGTCCTTCCTTTGAAGAAAACAGTGTAGCTGATGGCGGTTTGTCCTTCCGAGTAGCAATTTGGGACACGTAGTCGTTCCAGAGCCTAGCCGTGTCCGCGTTCCTCTTTGCTACCTTGCTTTTCGTAGTGCCGAGTTCGTTGGGTCTTGTAAGATTTGTAATCTTCTATTTTTGAAGTCGCTTGTAATGTAACGAATCTTGTCTTTAAGATTTGTAATCTTCTGCTTGTAATGTAACGAATCTTGTCTTCTGAGTTGTCTTTTACTTTTCTGTTGCGATCCCCGTTGTCCATGAGATTACCGGGTTCTTTCTCAAATAACCGGGTTCTTTTGTTCCTTGTGAGGTAGCCTTTTCTTTCTTCCTTCTTTCTTCTTGTTTTGACGAGTTGTTCTTGTAGCGATCTGATAACCCTGCCGTGGTGCTGGACGGATAAGTCTGAAATCTGCCCGTTGGTTTGTACTGTTGTGTGGATTTGTGCCCTCCATTGTTTTAGCTGCGTTGGTAAATGGACCGTCGCGTTCCCACATTGTGTTTTATCAGACCTTGTGGGCCGTTTGTATCGCTGAGAAACCTATTTAAAGACCCTTTGCTGCCCAACTCTTGCCTTTAAACCCTAGCTTTCAGAAATCCGCCGCCGCCACCATCGCCGTAACCCGAGCATCATCATCCTACATCTTCTTTAGCGCCTCTCTTGCTTCCGCCAGTTCATGGGAAAGAAGAAAACCGCAAACAAGTCTCAGGCGACCTTCGTAGACGAGGAATCATCCCTTTCTTTGATCCAAAATCAGGAGTTTGTGGCTATGAGAGCTGCTCAGAAGGTTTGGCCGGCCCCAACAACAAACGAAGACCAGCTGCGCGAGCTCGTTAGCGATGGCTTGATCCAAAGCAAAGTCATCGCTGAATGGAGGGTTCCGGGCGAGCATCGGGTTCCAGCTCCGGGTCCTGGTGAGATTGTCATTTTCGTTTCTTTTGTCCGCGCCGGACTTTGCCTTCCTGCTTCCGCTTTCCTTCATCAGTTTCTTGGTTATTTCGGGATTAGTCTGAACCACCTAACCCCCAATGCCATTCTCCATCTTTCTATTTTTGTTCATCTTTGCGAAGCTTTCCTTGGAATCCCTCCTTCTCTGTCTCTTTTTCACTTTTTCTTTTGTCTGAAACCTCAACCCCGCCGTGAAGAAACCAGCGTTCTTGGCGGTTGTGGGATTCAGTTTCGCCAGGGTCTCAAAATTAAGTTTTTTGACTATGACCTGGTCGATTCTGTAAAAGATTGGCGTGCCGAGTGGTTTTACGCTGCCAATTTAATCCCTTCCCTTGCCATTCATCCCGGATCTGGTCCTGTGGTGAATGACCGATGGGACAAGAAACTTGAATCGCCTGCTGAGATTCAAGTGATCCAGCCACTCCTTGATAGGATTAACATGCTGAAGCAGCAGGGTTTGACCGGCTTTGGTATCGTCTCGAGCTTTCTTCGTCGCCGGGTTCAGCCCTTGAAAGAGCGGGAGCATCTCGGCTTTGAGTATTCTGGGGCCGAGGATCCTTCACGCATGGTCCCAGCTCTTGAGCTGACCGGTGAGGAGGTACTCGAGCGTCTTCAGAAGATGCTGAAAGGGGTGAGCGTCATTCCCCCTGCTGTCACCGAGTTCTCAGCCAACAACCCGCCCCCAGCTGTGAGTTGTCTATCTTTTTGTTTGAGTACTTTATGCACTCTAGCTGCGTTTGTTCTTGCTTAGCTTTTCTTTGTCTCGGTGTTTTATCCGTTTTCGCAGGAGTTTGGGCGGAACTTTGTCGACCCGGTCTCTCCTGACGCTTTCCCTGCCGTGGCAGAGACTGGAGATAGACTTGCTGGGACTTCTGCAATTAGTAAGTCCCAAACCTCTACCGCTCTTCCTGGGGTTTCTTCCGGATTTGTTGATGTATATGAAGAATATGTTCCTCGTCTAGTCCCTCGCGGTCCTCGCAGTGTCCCGAAGAGGGGGCGAACGGATGGGTCTTCATCTGGCCTGCCTGTCTCCAAGAAGCCTCGCAAACCAAGTACTTTCTCAGGTACTCCAGTTGTTGCTAGCATGCTCTTAGGTGAGCTCATTTAATGCTCTTTGTTCTTTTATTTTCTTGTCTCTCTCATGATCCGATTACTTTTTATCCTTTTTTCAGCAGGTGCTCTGGTTTCCTTGGCTGAGGATGAAGAAGATGATGAAGTACCCCTCATCATGCGGCGGTGAGTTGCTTTTCATATTCCTGTTGCATTGAATTTCTCTTCTTTGTCTTGACCTTTAGTATTGATCTTTTTGAAGTAATCGGAGGCCGGGTGTGAGTTCTTCCGAGGCTCCCGTGTCGACCTCTTCTGAAACTCCGGTGTCGAGTTCTTTGGAAGCCCCGGTACCGAGTTCTACCGCGTCTCCAGCCCCGGCTCCTCCCGCGGCTCCGCTGCCGGCTATTCCGCTCTCGTCGCCGGGTGGCGGGGACGTTTTTACCGTCGTGGTTCCTCCTGCGAGGCCTTCTCTTGGCTTCGCGAAGAAAAGAGTGGTTGGGTGAGTAGATTCTAGCTTTATCTTTTTGGCTTTTGTTTTCCTTCCTCTGGTTCTTATCGGTGTTCCTTTTTATCACTTTTCAGTGTTTCGTCTTCTCTCATTCCTTCATCGACTTCTTCTCTGCCTCCCGCCGTGCCAACGAGTTCTGAGCCTCAGGATTCACAGCATTCTGTTGATGAAGTTGCTGTGGGGGCTTCAGAGCTACCTGCGAAGTTGCGGTTTTGGCCGCTCCGGAGGTGACTGTGGCCGTCGCGCCGGGTTCTTCTGAGGGTTTGACTCCGGCTTCCCTGAAAGTTGCTTTGGTCGTTCCTTCTTCGCTCCATCCGGCTTCTCCTTCCCCTTCTCTCGCTCCCGGCGGTCCTTCTTCTTCCGATGACGTGGTGCAACAGTTCGATGCCACCCATCGATTGTCGGAGCTGACCGCAGCCTGGGGGAGCTTGTCGACCCTAGCGACTTCTTTTGGTGAAAAGCTCCAGGTAGGTTTTGCTGCCGTTCCTTTTTTGCATGCTCGTTTTTCCTCTGTCCTTACGCCTTGTTTTTCTTTGTCTCTTTTGGCTCAGTCTTTCTCCCGTGATCATTCTGGCTTCTTTTTCTCATCTGAAAATGAGAGAAAGTTGTCTTCTGAGGTGGACGTTCTAAAAGCCGATCTCGACCTTCTCCGGGCTGAGTTGGAGACAGAACGTCAAATGCACCAAAAGGAGGAGAAAACCCTTCGTGCCCGGGTAATGGAGACGGAGACCGCGGCGGAGTCTGCAAAGAATGAATGCAAAGGTGCCGTGGGCTCTGCCTGTTTTTTCTTGTATTTTGATTTCTTTTTCTTCGCTGACTTGTTCTTGGGTGTCTTGTCTAGTTCTCCGAGCTGAGAAGCTGAAGCTCTCGGAGAGCATCGATGAAATGAAGGCTCTAGTCCGTTCTAGTCATAATAAGGCTGAGGAGGTAATTACTCATGCTGAGGAAGAACTTGCCCTTGCTAAGCTGATTAGGCGCGGAGCTGATAAAGATCTTGTGCAGGCCCAAAGAACTATTGAAAGCTTGACCGGAAGCTGGCGACGACCACTGAAAATTGGAACATTCTGTGGAAATCTTTTCGTTCAGTAGCCGATGTTCTTTGGACTCCAGCGGACGACGGGCAATCTTGGGCGCAGTTCATTCCCCGGATTCCGACTCGTTTCCAAGAATTTGCGAAGAAGTGTGCCCAAGTATGTACCAAGAATGTGCTAGCCCAGGTCCGGGTCCTTGCTCCAGAGGCGCCTCTGTCCAAGATAGCAGAGGAAGCTGAAAGCCAAGGATACCTTGACGCCGTTGAGAGGATGGAGCCTGAGGTCGAAGGTTTAGCCAAGAGGGTTTGTAGAAAGTCTAAATATTGACATTTCCTTCCCCTCGATGATAATGCTCGATCTGATTGACCAGACTTCTTGTAAAGCTTCTTGTAATATTACTCTCCTCTTTAAATGAAGATTCTTTGTTTTCGTTGATGTATTCTTTGCACGGTGTGGTCGAAGTTACTTGTCTTCTTGAGTATTTTGTCCCTTTTTCGTTTACGCTCCACAAAACAACTCTGTGTGTTATCCTCGACGAGACCCTCGATTTGTCGAGTGCTTTGTCCGCTACTGTGACTTGTTAGATGTAAATCTTTGTGTTGACACCGCTATATGAAAAATGACTTGGCATAGAATGTTGCCTTTTGAGTGGCGCTTGTACTTTTATGAGGAAAAAGTATTCCTATCTGGATGTAGCCCCGAGCCTCTTGCTTTTCTGAACGAAGAGTGGAGGGTCTTTGGAGTTCGATTTGGTTGACTAGTTTTGGCCTCATCGGCGGGCTCAAGCGTGTTTTCAACTATTTTGCTCTCGGCCGGGAAGCTCAGCGCGTTTTTCACCATTTTGCTTTTTGTTTGGTGTTAGCTTTTAGCTACCCTCATCGGCGGAGCTCAAGCGTGTTTTCAGCTATTTTGCTCTCGGCCGGGAAGCTCAGGCGTGTTTTCAGTCATTTTGCTTTTTGTTTCGGGTGTTAGCTTTTAGCTACCCTCATCGGCGGGCTCAAGCGTGTTTTTAGCTATTTTGCTCTCGGCCGTGAAGCTCGTGCATGTTTTCACCATTTTGCTTTTTGTTTCGGTGTTAGCTTTTAGCTACCCTCATCGGCGGAGCTCAAGCGTGTTTTCATATTTTGCTCTCGGCGGGAAGCTCGTGCATGTTTTCACCATTTTGCTTTTTGTTTCGGGTGTTAGCTTTTAGCTACCCTCATCGGCGGGCTCAAGCGTGTTTTCAGCTATTTTGCTCTCGGCCGGAAGCTCAGGCATGTTTTCAGCCATTTTGCTTTTCTTCTTGGGTAAACAACTCGTTGGAAGTCATGATAAGACATGCTGTGGATGAATATCATCTTTATTGATCATGAATATGAACTAATACATATGTTGTCGAAGAATATCGTCTTTCGTTGATTGTGAATGTTGGTCCCTTGTGGCTTGCATATCTGTTTTATCTTGAGTTGTTTTTACGCGTAGAATCTTCTTAGCTGGCTGATGTGCCATGTATTGCTGACTTCTTTTCCATCTTTGGTTATTAACTTGTATGTGCCTGGTCCGGTGACCTTTGTGACAATGAACGGACCTTCCCATGGACTGAGAAGCTTATGTCGTCCGTCAGTCTTTTGTATCCTTCTTAGTACTAAGTCTCCAACTTGTAGTGATCGAGGCTGGGTACTTTTGTTGTAGTGCCGCCTTAAACCTTGTAGGTATCTGGCTGATTGGAGGGTAGCATTTACTCTGACTTCTTCTGAGCTGTCGAGTTCTAATCTTCTTGTTTGTTCTGCTTCTCCTTCATCGTATTGTTCTATCTTTGGTGATGTCCAGATCAAGTCGGCAGGCAGTACGGCTTCTGATCCGTAAACTAGGAAGAAGGGTGAATGGCCTGTTGCTCTGCTTATTTGAGTTCGTAGCCCCCATACTACTTTTGGTAATTCTTCAATCCATTTGGACCCATAGTCGACTAGTTCTTCGTATAACCTTGGTTTTAATCCAGCTAGTATGAGTCCATTGGCCCTTTCTACTTGTCCGTTGGCTTCTGGATGTGCAACAGACGCATAGTCTATACTGAAACCACAGTCTTGTGCCCAGCTTCTGAATTCTGTAGCTGTGAAGGGGGAGCCTAGATCTGTGATGATTCGATTGGGCATGCCAAAGCGGTGCGTAATTTCTTGGATGAATTTGACTGCTTTTGTTGCGCTGTACTTAGCGAGTGGTTTGTATTCAATCCACTTGGTGAACTTGTCGATTGCCATAAAGATGTATTCGAAGCCGCCCTTTGCTTTCTTCAGGGGTCCCACTTGATCCAGCCCCCAGCAGGAAAAAGGCCAAGCGGGTGGGATATAGATGAGATTGTGAGCTGGCACATGGGCATGTTTTGCAAACATTTGGCAACCTTTGCATTTTCTGACAAGTTCTTCTGCGTCTTTTAGAGCGGTTGGCCAGTAGAATCCGGTGCGAAATGCTTTTCCAACCAGTGTCCTTGAAGCGGCATGATTTCCGCAGCAACCTGAGTGTATCTCGTCTAGGATCTCTTTGCCTTCCTCAAATGAAACACATTTCAGGAGTACTCCTGATGATGCTGCTCTTCTGTAGAGTCTATCTCCTACTAAAACGTAGTTTTTGCTTCTGCGAACAACTTGGGTGGCTTCCGCTTTATCTGCTGGTAATTTATTTTCTTTGATATAGTCGATGAAAACTTGGGTCCATGAGGTGTTGATTACCAAGATCTGAACGCCTTTAGCCTGAATTTCGTTGGATGTCTCACCGGGTTGTTTGATAGAGGGAACTGATAGCTCTTCTATAAATATGCCGGGTGGAACCTTTGCTCATCGATCCGAGCTTGGCAAGGACATCTCGCTTTGCAATGTTGGAATCGCATGAAGATGCGTGTAAAATTTCTAATCCTTGGAAATATTTTTCAAGTTTCCGTATTTCAGCACAGTAAGCACCCATGTTTTCTTTTGTGCAATCCCAATCTTTGTTTACTTGGTTGATGACTACTGCTGAATCGCCATATACGAGTAATCTCTTTATTCCGAGGGTAATTGCCACTCGTAGCCCGTGGATGAGGGCTTCATATTCTGCTTCGTTATTTGTAGCTTGCCATAATATCTGAAGGACGTACTTGAGTTGTTTTCCTTCTGGAGAAATGAGGAGAACGCTTTGCCTTCGCTCCGCCTAGTTTGAGCGACCCATCAAAGTACATCTTCCGATGGGTCAAGGATTGTATCGATAAAGGTCTTTGAATCTCTGTCCACTCGGCCACAAAATCGGCAAGGGCTTGAGATTTGATTGCTTTCGTGGGGTGAAGTCGATGTTAAGAGCTCCAAGTTCAATCGCCCACTTTGATATGCGCCCCGTCGCATCTCTGTTTAGTAAAATGTCTCCGAAGGGAAGTCTGTCACCACGGTAATTTTGTGGCTTTCGAAATAGTGGTGAAGCTTATGTGAGGTGATAAGTAGGGCGTAGAGTAGTTTTTTACACATGCGGGTACCGGATTTTGATTCGAATAATACTTGACGATGTAGTACACGGGTCGTTGTACTTTATACACACGTCCTTCTTCTTCTCTTTCTACGACTATTGTCGTGCTGACTACAGTAGTAGTCGCCGCAATGTATAGCATCATGTCTTCATCTTTCCTTGGGGGTGTGAGAATTGGTGACCGAGGACGTCGAACCATGAGCACTTCCCGTGCATGAGCCGTTCCGTTATTGTTGTTAGTTTTCATACTGTCGGAGTTGCTGACGACTTCAGTATGCGTCTCGACATCGTAGATTGAGTCTCCCTCTTGGTAAGGTAGAATAGCTGTTGTTGTTGTGCCGACTAGTTGGGTTCCGCTATCCTTAGGAATGGATCCTGGCCAGTGGATGATACAGTCTTGCGATGTTATCGTTAGTACGAGACCCTCCTGGGCTCCTGTCAGTGGTATCCCAAGTGTTGGTTTGAAAGACCTTTCAAACTGTCCCTGATAGGATTTTGTCGTGTTGTTGAGCCCAAATGGAAAAGAACTCGGCCTTTTGAAAAAATTCTGAGGGTAATCCGAGTTGTTTTGGGTTGTGCTCTGGAATCTTGCCAAATAGGAACTCGACTTCTTGAAAGCACTCGAATAGGACTTCATCTCGGATACGGAGCTTGAATTCGAGTCGGATGCGCAAAGCCGTGAAACCTGAGTTGAATCGGATATCATGAGCTGCACGAATCTTCCAGAGATATGGTCTGTCGTAGTCGCCGGAATAGAATAGTCTTCATGGTGTTTCGAATCTTCGAGGAGACGGCTTTGGAGCTTGCCATTGCTGTCCGCTTTGCAGATCCACGAGCCAAAGATGAAAGTTGATCCCGTCGAGAAGTTCATGTTGTTGAGGTCCATCGAGCTCTCGGATGCAAATTCGCCGAAGGCCCCTACCTGGCGCGCCAGCTGTCGATGTTTTACCACCGATAGCCTGCCACGGGGGTACCCGGGGCAGTATGTTCGGGCTTCGGCGTATGCTGAACTCGATGGTAAATGCAAGAGGCAGTCGATTTATCCTGGTTCAGGCCTTCGATCGTAGATCGAGTAACGACCCTACGTCCAGTCAGCGTTTGCCTTTTGCGTTGGATTGATTATGAAGTGTTATGTTGTACAATTCTCCCCTTTCTTTAGGAGCCCTGCCCTCCTTTATATAGTCAGGAGGCCGGAGTCCTAATCGGTTTACAATGAGATCTCCTAGTAGGATTACTTAATAGTTCTATTACTAAGATTACATGGGAAGAATCCTAGTTGAACTAGATCTTCTCTCTCTCTTGCGGGGTATCCTGTGGGTCCCGCATCGACAAGCACAATATGAGCAAGGAAGAGAAGTCTCCATCAACGAGAAAGTGCTACTCATGCCGGGAAAGGGGACACATGATGATGATTCTATGCTTAGAAAGGACGATAATGGTACCTCTATGGTTGCTATTGCAAAACATCCCGCTACTCATACTAAGGCTTTGCCTAAGTATGTTGCTCCTAACTTGAGAGGACCCAAACTTGTTTGGGTACCATCAAAAAGTGGATGATTATTTATAGGTACTATTGGCATTGGAGGCTTGGTTCAAATGATATTCATCTTGTTGATTATGTCGTTGAGCCAAGTATTAATAAGTGATGATCATTATCACAATGCCATGATAAATTGAGTGAAGTCCAAGTGCTATCAACAAACAAGTGCCATATTCAAGTTGTGGTGATTTATTGGATTATTTGATGGCTTGAAAATTTATTTGAGTTGAAGCTTGCTAGTTGGATGATCATGAGCTAACCAAGGTATATCCCTTGTTGATCATTTCATTTGGGTGCATATGAGTTGATTGAATTGGATAAATATGCAATGTTGCTTGCTATGAGATGTTTGAATGGATAAATAGCTTAGTAATCAAGTTTGGATTGATTTGTGTTGGATAAGTTCATAATATGACATTTAGTAAGTAGATTGAATGGATATATGTCTTGTGGAAGTATTCAAACAAGTTAGTTTCAAGTTTGATTCACATTTGATGAAGTATAGCTCAAGTGATTGAAATCTGTCCTATATTGAAAATCTGAGTGAGCTGTGATCTTAGCCATGTTTGAGTGATCAAAACTTATTGGATTGACATAAAAATTGGTGTACATGCTCTAGACTTATGGTATAAGATTCTGTACAAATTTCATGAGAATTTGATAAGAGATGCTTTATTTTTGGAGTGGATCTTGTCAGCTATAGTGCAGCAGTTTTCAGCATATAATAGTGGTGGAAGAATTGAAATCTGGTAGCAATATTTAAGTCAAATAAAGGTCTAATTTTTACAGCTACTAGATAACTTAGTGAAGCATATCTCTACCAAATTTTGTGATATTTGGATTTATACTTTGGGAGATATGAATTTGTCTTTGAAGAGTACAGAATCTGCTAGAAAAGTGACAATTATTGGATTTATTTGAAGTCACTTTGATTGAAAGGTCCTCAAGTTGAAATATATTTATAAGTAATTGAGGCACCTAAGTTTGGTTCTGAGATGATCTAGAAGTATGATAAGCTATGAGTACAAGGCCATTTGATTGTGGAGTGTACTTGGCACACATTTGGTACTCAAATTGGAAGATCAAGATCAAACTCAAGATGAAGATGAAGTTTAAGTTCTAGTGATTATTGGAGATCATTTGGAAGAAAGAAAATGACTTAAACAATTGGAAAAAGGACTTAAAGAAGGATTCAAGGTTATTCATCAAGTTAAGTCCATCACTTGGATCAATCAATAAGTCATTTCAAGTGAGTATCAATGATGGTTCTTTGGAGAGAGGTCACTTCTCCCTAGTGTAGGGGCTTGCCGCCTATGTGTAGGTAAACCAAGTGTGGTGCTTGGAAGGCTAACATGGAAGTGGTGATCCGAGAAATATTTGAGATGCTTAGTTGAAGCAATCAAAAGGGTTGATCAAGAAAAACAAGCAGCACCCAAAAAGAGAGCTAGTCATGGCAATTCAAATGGTATTTCAAATAGTTCTCTCAATGCAATCATTGATCAAAAGATGAAACAAGCTAACCACAACAAGATAGTGCACTTGATCATATTAGTGGCTCTCAAATCATATGGGTGAAGAATGGATTTCATTATTCATGATTGGTCTTCACCAAGCTTATAATTGGACTTCATATTGCTATTGGAATAATGAATTAGAATCTATATAACTATACTCCACTCCAACATAGCAAAGGTATTATTGTAATGTGCATGATCATTTCATCCCTTACTAGTATGCGATTAGTGCATATAGTACATGCTTCATAGGATCATGCATAACAAATGAAATGTTTAAATTCATAGCCTACCACCATTGCTTAAATGATTAGTTGATCTAGTGGTTAGTATATGAATTTGTTCAAGAGCTAGTGAACACAAGTACTTGATTTAATTTGGATTGCTAAACAAGTGACAAGTACAACATTGGCAAGATAACCCTTGTAAGAGGTGTGAAGAAGGTTGTCATTGGTTCAAACCGGACTTGGAAGCTTAGGCAAATTAATTTAGTTCAAGTCAACCATAGAAGCTCATGATAATGATAAGAGTACAAGCACAAGACAACAATGCAAATGGATATCTAGTTTGTTTGTTTCAAGTGATATCTAGACTCAAGTATTTCATCAAGAATTCACAAGTGATGTCTAGATCAACTCACAAGTGATATCCTATAAGTGGTACTCATGAAGATAGCAAATGTTCAAGAAATAATTTTTATTGATAAATCTAACAAGTGGTTCCATACTAGAAAATTCTTTCAAATGGTATCACATTTACACGTGGTATCAATCATGCAAGACGATGGTTCCACAAGTGATCATCAAAATAAAGAATGCATCCCTCACTTCCAAGAGTTCAAGTTTAGCAAATGGATGGCCCATGATATGACATAGGGGGAGGTGTCCCACAAATTGGTATCAAGGATGAAGATCCTATGTGTGGTATCTCAAGGGCTACAAGTGGTGTCATTCCAACAATCAAGTGATGTCCATAAAAAATGCAAGATTCAAGCCTCAACCATCTACCCCAAATGCAAACCTTTGCATCAATGAGAAGCACACCTTTTATGGAAATTGATGACAAAGGGGGAGAGATTGTACAAAGATATAAAAGCTTTGGGAGAGATTGAGACAAAGAAGTAGAGGTTGGACATGGACATGGACAAAGAGGGAGCAACATTGAAGAAAAGAGATGGATCAAAATTCTTGGACAAGAGAAGCACACAAGTAGGGGGAGCAAGCTCATGAACTTTGATTGGTTGCATTTGATATGTGCATAGTCATGAGCTTGCTTTCATTGCATAAATTTCTTAAATTTGATATGCATGCTTGTGTGGTGTATGATAGTTGTAGAACTTGAATGATGATTTGATAACTAGCATGCATAGGATGGTAGCTAGACATGTATTTCTACACGTGATACTAGAACCTTGCTTATAATGTTGATCTCACGGGGTTTTTAGTATTTTTGTTGTCTAGCTACTCATGGTGCTAAGGATGGTGTTAAAAGTGCAACTCCGATTGGTATCACACTTTAAAGGTTCACTCTATACACCTTAGCATCATTTGGTAGTAATTACTCTCCCACAATTCCAATCTATGCATATGTGCGAGCTTCAAACCAAACACTCTAGCACATATGTAGGGGGAGCTAATACTACCATTTTGGGTTTGTGGTACTTGTCCAAAATCAATTACACATGGTAAAATTGCTTGGGCAAGCAACATGAATCCAAAAGAACTTATTTTCTATATCTTTGTAGAGTTGTCATCAATTTCCAAAAAGGGGAAGATTGAAAGGTCCTTGTATGGTTTTGGTAATTGAGTGACAACCTAGGTGGACTAATTGTGTTTATGTGAGATACATAGGTGATTAGTCCACAGGTACATGTGTGTAAGCAACATATGCCATGAAGGTGGAAATGGCTTGGAGATGTTGCAAAGCATACACATGTGATGATGAAGGAGCTCATTGCACATGAGACATGACATTGAGTCATGTGATAAAGGTGGAGAAGATCAAGACAAGACTTGGCTTGATGGACCGGTTGCAAGAGCGAAGGGCAAGTGAGAGGCTTTGGAGCGATGGACCACGTGGCGGTGAAGCTTGAGCAAGACTTGGCGCCGATGGACGAAGGCAATGGAGAAAAGCAAGTAAAGTCAAAATCGATGAACCAATACGGTCACGTGATGATGTGAAGTGGATCATATCATTGGATGATTGGTTGGTGCATGTGTTGCATCAACAATGGAGGAGATGGAATGGAATGCACAAGGCAAAGATATAACCTAGGGCATTTCATTTCACCGGTCATATGTGTGTAGAGAAGTTGATGACCAGGTTTATGATAGATGGCCGTACTATCAAGAGGGACAAACTTGTTTGCATATCGGTCATCTAGTGCCACTCGAGTGATCTAACATTGCGTCGACGCTAGGATCAAGTGGCGCGGCAAGTTGAGTGGTTAACTCCTTGAAAAATGTTTGTGAAAAGCTAACACACGTGCACAAGGTGTTGTACACTTGGTGTTGTTGGCATATTTGCAAAGGAGAATAAGTTGGTGAAGAAAAGGATTTGAATGTGCTGGTCACGGGGTGACCGGACGTGTCCAACATGAGGATCGGACGCGTCTGATATTCCTGACGTGACCGGACGCGTCCGATATCAATACTGGACGCGTCCGGTATTCTGGCCAGGCATGGGCAGAGTTGCCGAGGTGACCGGACTCTGGCTCATAGCAGTGACCGGACACTGAGCAATCACTATTTAGCGTCAGGTTGTGGTGACGTGGGGCACAGGTGTTGGTCCAGAGAGGACCGGATGCAGGGGCATGTCCGATTGGCAACACCGGAGGCGCCGGTCGTAGTGGAGCGGCTCTGGGAGCTCTCTGGACTCGACAAGATGCTACCCCTCCTACGTCCGGTCAGCCACACTGGTTGCGTCCTGTCATAGTTGAGCGGCTCTGGGAGCTCTCTAGACTCGACCGGACGCTGCCCCTCCTGCGTCCGGTCGGCCACACCGGACGCGTCCAATCGCAGTTGAGCGGCAACGGGTACTTTGTTTGCATGGGACACGTGGCGGTAAATTAGTGACGGGACGCAGCCGGTGCACACGACCTGCGCGTCCGGTCGTCCCGAAAAATGCCCAGTGAAGGGGTGACGGCTATTTTAGCCCGTGGGGCTATAAATAGAAGTGTTGGTCAGCCTTTGGCCGAGAGCTTAGTAGAGCTGAGCACACTAGAGCCTTGGTGGCTTATGTGGTAGTGCTTGGGAGTCCTCTAACTCACTTGAGCTTGATAGTGTTCATCCGATCGAGTGAGTGAGCGATTCTAGTGCGATTGCATCATGAGATTGCATCGAGTGGCACTAGGTGATTGAGTTGCAAGATGGTGGTGCTTGTTACTCTTGGAGGTTGCCACCTCCTAGATGGCTTGGTGGTGGTCTCTATCGAAGCCCGCAAGAAGCTTGTGCGGTGCTCCGGAGAAGAGCTTTGTGAGGGCATTGTGCTCGCCCCGCGGGAGCCGCGAAGAGCAACTCTAGTAGAGCGAGACGTGAAGGGCGATCAGTGGTTCGGCCCAGTCGAGTTCTAGAGCTTATGGTAGGCACTCCACGTGGGAGAGTGTGACTTGCGGGTCACCGCTAGCAAGAGGACCGGCGGCAACCTTGGAGCTTGTCTCAACGGGGATGTAGCGTGTTGGCAAGCACGTGAACCTCAGGAGAAACATCACCATGTCAACATTGTTTTTCCCGTTGGTTTGCAATCCCCTTACACAAGCTTGTAATTACTTTCATATGCATTGTGCTTGTGTAGTTGCTCTTGGAATTAGTTAGCTTGTGTTGCTCACTAGTTACCTTCTTGCTTGTGTAGCATAGAAGTAGCTCCCTTGCATGGCTAATTTGGTATGTGTAACCTTATTAGTCACATTGCTTAGTTTGTGTAGCTAAGTATTTGCGCTCTCTAATTTGGCATTGGTTGCCTTATTATTGAGCATTGCTAGTGAGCTTAGGAGCTTTGTGCTTTAGCTTACTAGAATTGTTTAGGAGCTCCCCGGTGTGCAAAATACTAGTGGCATAGGTTTGTGTGACCTTGCTCCTAAAATTGGATAGGTGAGCTCTAGCTAGCTCTGCACCTTTGTTGCCTAATTAGGATCTTTTTTAAGGTACTTGTGAACTTCGATAGAGGGGTGTAGTCTTGGCTAGACCGATTGTTTTAATTCCGCATTTGTTTCGGTTAGCCGGCGCGATTAAGTTTTAGAAAGGACTATTCACCCCCTCTAGTCTGCCATCTCGACCTTACAGTTATGCCGTGCTGTGCCCTAGCACCACCGTCGAGATCTCACCGTGAAGAAGTTCTACGCTGCCGTGACGATTAGCTGCTCCTCCGTGCCCGTAAGTGCCTCCCCGAGCTTCACGTCGTGTTCGCGAGCACGCCAAGCCCCTTATCTCTCTTTGTCTCGCTCTGTGTTGCCTTACCCCATGTCGTCATCGCTCCATCACCGCCATTGCTCTTCGCTAGCTGCCTCTGCCCACGCTTAGCCGCTGTAATTCACTGAGTTGAGTTCACTGTTTTCCTCTTCCTTCCTGTACCTTTCCTGAGCCAAACCGTGGCCTCCAAGGCCGAATTTGAGTTGCGCCGGTGAGCTCTTCGTCGCCATCCATGGACACCACCACGCTAGAGTCACTGTGCCGGCCGGGGAAATCCTCCCAACCCTCGGTAGCTGTCCATCTTTGATCCAACGGCTCAAAATAGAAGATACCCCTTCGCTACAAAATTTGCAAAAGAGCCCCTGCAAGATTTTAAGTTCTAACCCGCCATCCCTGTAGTTTTTTAAGAGCCCCTGCCTTTTCTTTAAATAGCATCTACAATCCTTAGGCAGATTTAAAATCATATTTTAATTACTTTAAATTCAAAAATCAAGTTCCATCTATTTACAAAAATGCCACTATCTTCATTAGGCCATATCTTCTCCGTTTTAACTCCGATTTGATCCGTTCAAGTTGCGTTAGATTCGTACTTGAGTAATCTATAGGTTCAAGCTACTGTTAAATATATTTTCAACTTTTGAAATTTGAGGTTAGGTTTAATCTATAATTTTATTAAAGGAAATCTTGTTTAATTCATAACTTCTTCGTTATAGCTCCGATTAGAGTGCTTTTCGTGTTTGTGTGTTCGTAGTAACATGTAGAACATCTTTAGAACCTTTTTACTTGTTGTTTCATATGTTTGGTGTACTATTCTAATTTAGTTCCACTGTTTGCTTCATGTATGATTGCATGGATGTTTGTGTGGTGCTTTATGATCCTGTCCAGTTGGTGAGCTTTACGTGTTGATCAAGAAGGAGTTCCTTGGAAGCTTTAGACTAGAAGAAGGATCAGAGTTTAAGGCAAGTATAGCATGGGATCTTCCTTGTTGTCCTATACTCCTTTAATGTCATTTTAATCATATGCATGTGTCTACCTTGACAACCGTAGTAATTTTCCTAGCTATTTGATATCTTGGATTCCTTGTCACCTATGGGGTATTGTATTGGGTAGTGTGATGCTAGTGCTCAACTAAAGCCATGATCTTGTAACTTGACTAATGGAATATGCAATAAACATTAAAAGATACTTTTTAGCAACATGAAACAAGGGGGCTAGAGCATTGGGTTGTTTTAATGGTGCTCTAGATTCTTCTACCTAAGGACTTATCTGTAAGTGATCATCCAGGGCTTACAGTACAGTTGTGAGGGCTACATGGCTCTGGCTTTAACTCAGTATGAGGACCTTTTCTATCTTGTTAGAGGTTACCTTTATTGGCGTAAGAATGGCTTGTCGAATCGGGTATAGTGCGGCCTCTGTCCCCTTATATATAGGCTGCGCGTCATTGTGCCATCAGGAAGGGGGGCTCTACATCTGTTTGCCGAGTGAATTTAATGGCCCTAACTTGTTAGAAGAACCTTTAAAAGGCTTCATAGTGAACCCTATCGACCTTCCTTGGTAGTGGGTTAAGAGGCTCGTGACCTCGGACGAAAGGGTAAATCATGACTCATAGTGAAAGTGTACAACCTCTACAGAGTGTAAAACTGTTATAACAGCCGTGCTCATGATCACGAGCGGCCTTGGAACCCTTATGGAATAGATAATGAACACTAATGATAAGGATGATGAAGATGCTCACCAATGATTATTGTTTATGCTATTCATTATTCATGTTTACCTGATCATGTGTTTATATGGGCTTGTGATAAACTTGTTGCTACTCAATTGCTAAAATCATGACTCATTAAAAGCTAATCGTAGTTGAACCAGTGTCATCCTTTTGAGCCACATGAACTCCATGTTATATTTGTTGAGTACGACATGTACTTACGCTTGCTTTATTTTTCAATTATTTGGATAAAAATCCCTGATGGGTACCAGATTGCTAGAGTTTGAAGGAATTAGGCTTGTGATCAACCAGTCAGTTGTCCCTATGGAATTAGAGTCTTCACTCAAAGATCGGAGTTGTCTTTCTATTATTTGCTATCTAAGATTATATCATTTATACTAAGTACGTTATATATTGAGCATTGTCTTTTGATATTACCCTTATTTGTAGCTATATGTGAGATTTGACTTTCTGGGCTCACATATGGTGTGTATCTGGTTTTCTTCTTAAAACCGGGTGCTACAAAGTGGTATCAAAGCAATACTGACTGTAGGACGTAAGCCTTATAGAAACTGATCGTTCTAAGATTTAGAAGTTGCAACAAAAACCCTTGCTCTATGAACCTTGATATTTTCTTCTCTACTATATCTCTACCCTTGCTATTTATCTCTACCTTGGTGCTTATTTTAAAGTCCTTATTCTCATCTTCCCTCCTTGATTCGATATGCTTTTAGAACTGTTCCTCACCACCTTCTTGCGTAATCTGAAGATGAGTCTTAGGATTGTTACCCCTAGTACAATGAGGACGATAGTATCGCAAGTTTAGTCAATGATTGAATTGTGCACCTTTAGTGCTTTGTTGAATTGTCATTATGCTTATGATTGTTTTGCATCTTTGTAATGACTGCAATGATCTTGTTGGGTGTTCCCACAATTTCATTTAGTTTGTAGGCCTAAAGTATAAGGATTAATAGAATAAATAGTTGGGTTATGATTTTCTTCTGATTTCCCTATCCTACCTTTCGGAGCAGTCTGCCCTCTTCGGCTTATGTCTATAATTTTGGACGATCAGAAATCATGAGAAAATTTTGGACAATAGTAGACTTCAATATCTTTCTCTGACCACAAGAATCACCTGATAGCTATTTTGGTTATGAAGTGATGAAAATCACAAGACGGCGCACCTGTGCTGTCTAAAATCTGGAATAGTCTCAGTTGTGCACCGTTTTCAACAACATAAACTGCAGAATTTAGAAAAGTGTTCTATAAGGAAGTTGTGTAGAATTTTATAAGCTTTCCAACGGTATAATCTACAACTTCATTGGATTAACAGAATGGGAGTTACAACTGTTTTACTGCTCTGCTGTTTTTCTGCTCGCGAGGAATTTCAGATTTCTTGTTCTTGCCCATGTACAAGAGCATCATTGGGATGTCAGAATGTCTTGATACTAATTAGCTCATCTAGAAGGAGATACAAGCTATACTTTGGTGTCCCCTACTTTATCTCTTCTTAAGGGGGGTAGCCAAGTTGAAGAATTTGCAAGATGAAGTATCATACGTTCTAGTTTGCGCAGCGGAAGCATGGTCGATCCATAACCCACAGGTTCTAGGATCAAAACCTTTGGAGGAGATCAATAAGGTAGATGATCACGCCTATGTAAACTATCCAACTAAGAAGGGTCCGAATGCTCAAGGTGCCATATGAAGTCTAGTCATGCTCTCTAGCTCTCACTTAGAAGAATCGATTAATTTGATAAGAAAGGTGGTACTCAGATGATGTATATCACTTAAGGGTTTCCTCATCCAGAGTAAGTATCCTTTGCTCAGTTGATAAGTTATCGGATCATCTACGAGGAATTGATGCATTTGTCAATATGGCTCTGCAATTCGAGCTATTCTCAGCTAGGAGTCCAATCATCAACATACCTAGGACAAGTATACGTTGATGGCATAAGAATGAGATATTTAATAACTACAGTTGGCTCTACGGAGTCTCAGGAAATCCCAACAAAATACTAAGCATGACAAGAAGGTTTGGATTGAAGAGAGTTAATTGGAATCCACTCAAAGATGTAAGAGAGAACTCAGAGTTTTCAATAAGGTTTGGTTAGAGGTTCAAGGGAAGTTTATCCAAGACCATCAAGATATTGATAGTGTTACTAGAAAAGGTTTTAAGTTCGGATCAAGAGACCTCAGCTAATTATTTGAAGGTGTAAAAAAAAAGAGGTTGAGGTAAAACTTAAGTATTAGTTTTGCTAGATCAGGACAAGAGCTTTATATCCACTATGATGCACCCTGTCAAAGGTGTGGGATGTGTCCTTATGCAAGAAGAAAAAATAGAGGCTTATGCAAGAAAGCATGAAATGGAACATCTGAAGTATGATCTAGAGTCATCCATTGTGAAGCATGGAAGTACTATCTTCTTGGACGTAAAAGTAACATCTAGGTGGATCACCAGAATCTAAAGGATAACTTCACTAAGATGGTCTTGAGCGTGTGATATCCTCGTTGGAATGAAATTGATTATGACCTGGAAAAGTGCTATAACTTCAAGGAGCAAAGTCATGGCCGATGCCCTTAGCATCGGACAATTGTGCTAAGAGGGTTCGGGTGACACCGAGGATTACAAATTGTATTCAAGGTTCGAGCAACTTAACCGGAATCATTAATGTTTTGAAGATTGGTAGTAGAATCTCCTTCCGACCAAGAGATTCGTCAGGCTCCATTAGAAGGTGAACATCTGAAGAAAGAGGTCTAATAAGTATGGACTAAAAAGAAAAAAAAATGGCCTAGTGTTGAAGTTACCTAATCATGGTCTAGAGAATCTGTCAGAATCTTGGAATCAGCCGGGCAAGATATTTGGAGTAAGGTTAACATGTATGTAAAGTAAAGTGGGATCCTTATCAAGACGAAGGAACTACATGAGGAAGTATAGAAGAATCCAAAGATGGAGTATCCCCATCTCCTAGTCAACGTCGTCTGAATCTCGAGGACGAGATTCATCTTAAGGGGGTAGAATTGTAACACCCTAAAATTTGCTTCTTTTGAAATATAGCTAAAAAGATTTAATTTTGAATTTTGTGCTCATGAAATATAGGAAAAAAATTTCATTAAATTAAAATTTATCATAAGGTTTAGAAACGTTATTGGAGCATTCATGCCTCTGCATTGGATTTATTGTATTGTGTGAAATTCAGAATGAATTCAAATTGCTTTTGAAAATAAATTTGAAAATGGCTTGGAAATAAAAGAAGAAAAAATTGAAAATAAAAGAGTTTAAAAAGTTGTAAAATTTATTTTTGAAAGTTTACCAAAATGGTTTTGAAATAGGAAAATGGAAAACGCTCCCTCTCTCTCTTTCGGCCTGAAAGCCCAAGCCTGCTCCCTCACTCCCGGCTTGCTCCTCTCTCCTTTCCCACGCGGCCCGCTCGCCTTCTTCCCTCCTCCTTCTTGGGCCGGCCCAGTTGAAAGCCGCGCGGATGCGCCCCGCCTCCTCCTTCGCTTGGCTCATGGACAGCCCAACCCCACTCTCTCACTCGCTGCCACCTCGGGTTCGCTTATCAGCCGTCTCCCTCCTCCAGCTCATGCCCGAGCCCGACACCGCCATCAGTGAGCCCGCCTTCGCCCCACGTCGTTGCCTTGCCTCCCATGCATTCTCCCGGCCATAAATACCGCGCCTCTGCATCGTCCGCCCTCGCCTAACCCTAATTCGAGCCGCTATGCCGCCCTATGCCCTAGCGCCGCTATCGGGATCTCACCGTGAAGAAGCTCTACGCCGCCGTGACGATTAGCTACTCCTCTGTGCCCGTAAGTGCCTCCTCGAGCTTAGCATCGTGTTCACAAGCACGCCAAGCCCCTTATCTCTCTCTGTCTTGCTCTGTGTTGCCTTACCCCGTGTCGCCATCGCTCCGTCGCTGCCATTGCTCTCCACTAGCTGCCTCTACCCGCGCTTAGCTACTGTAACTCGCCGAGTTGAGTTCGCCGTTTTCCTCTTCCTTCCTGTACCTTTCCCGAGCCAAACCGTGGCCTCCAAGGTCGAATTCGAGTTGCGCCGGTGAGCTCTTCGTCGCCATCCATGGCCACCACCGCACCGGAGTCACTGTGCCGGCCGGGGAAATCCTCCCAACCCTCGGTAGCCGTCCATCTTTGATCCAACGGCCGAGATTAGAAGATACCCCTTCGCTACAAAATTTGCAAAAGAGCCCCCGCAAGATTTTAAGTTCTAACCCGCCGTCCCTATAATTTTTTTAAAGAGCCCCTGCCTTTTCTTTAAATAGTATTCGCAGTCCTTAGGCGGATTTAAAATCAGATTTTAATTACTTTAAATTCGAAAATCAAGTTCTATCTATTTACAAAAATGCCACTATTTTCATTAGGCCATATCTTCTCCTTTTCTAACTAGAGGTTACCTTTATTGACGTAAGAATAGCTTACCGAATCGGGTATAGTGTGGCCTCTGTCCCCTTGTGTATAGGCTGCGCGTCATCGTGCCATCAGAAAGGGGGGCTCTATATATGTTTGCCGAGTGAATCTAATGGTCCTAACTTATTAGACGAACCTTTGTGTTGACACCAAAATTTAGTAATTTTTATTGCCTATCGAGTCTACGGAAGTAAGCCAACAATTCAATGAATATTTGTGTAGAGACTTTCAGCTTGTTTGTCTGGACAGCCCAGTAAGCCATGTTGAGATATCAAACTGGTAATGAAGAATCAACTGGCATCAATTGTACATGCTGGAGGCCCGATATGGCGTACTATTTTGATTGCGTGTATATGTGTTGAAGAAGCTAAATCGGTCTTTCGTTGCCATGAAAGAAAGAGTATAATATTTCAAATACTCGGCAAGGAACGACAAAGGTGTGCATCACGGGAATAGAAGAAAAAGCAAGAGAAGCTAGAGGATTAAAGGAAGGCAAAGGCATGCATGCACACGATTATGTTAACAACTACTTGCTAGAAAGCAACTACTTGCTGAGAAGGAACGAATTAACGATGAGTGCTTAGTACGAACAATTCAGAATTCCGTTCCAGAGTTTCCCCCTCTGCTTCGCCCCTTGTCCTCTTAATACTATCCTATTACAGCCAGTCTGGGCCGGCAACAAAAGGGTTGGGCTTCTTCTTCCGAATGGGCCTGGACACCGGGGGTTCTTCAGGTGATTGACTTGGCAGCACAGTGTTAACATTCCCTCCCTGTTGAGAACCAGCATGTCCCCAGGCTGGTGCGCGAGGAAATTGGTGCCGAAGCTGCTCATAAGGTTCCCAGGTAGCAAGAGTTGCAGGCATCATTGACCACTTGATGAGTACTTGCTCAACTGGATGATCACCAGATGTCCACCGACGTTGCAGTACAGCTTCAGGTACCTGGAACTGCACATCAGAAGAAGGGGGTTCAGATGTGACTGGCTCATTCCCATTGGACTTCTTTAGTTGCGAGACATGGAAGACTGGGTGAATCTGAGATGAAGGTGGTAATGCCAGACGGTACGCCACATTGCCAATCTTGGCTTCAACTCTGTATGGTCCAAAGAATCGGAATGCGAGCTTCTGACTAGATCGCTTGGAAACAGAGGCCTGAGCATACGGTTGCAATTTTAGGAACACCCAATCTCCAATCTCAAAGGTTCTTTCAGAACGGTGTTTGTCAGATTGCTGCTTCATTCTTGCCTGAGCTCTAAGCAAATGCTGCCTGACAAGATCTTGCATCAAGGAGCGTTCAGAAAGCCATTCATTAAGATCAGGAACAGTCGCACCAACCATTTCAGCAGATAAGCCCAGGTGTCTTGGGGCATAGCCATACAGTACCTCAAATGGAGTTTTGCCCAATGCCGAGTGAAAATTTGAATTATACCAGAACTCGGCTAATGACAGCCATTTCTTCCACTTGGTAGGACAGGCATTGACAAAACATCGAAGATATGTTTCCAAGCATTGGTTGAGACGTTCAGTCTGACCGTCTGTTTGTGGATGATACGCAGTACTAAACCTTAACTCAGTGCCAGCTAACTGAAACAACTGTTTCCATAACGCACTTGTAAAGATTTTATCCCTATCAGAAACAATGACTGATGGAAGCCCATGCAATTTGTATATCTGATCCATGAACAGCTTGGCAACTGTTTGAGCATTGAATGGATGGTGTAAAGGCAAGAAGTGGCCATACTTAGTGAACTTGTCAATAATAACAAGTATAGCATTAGCTGATCCTGAGACTGGCAAACCTTCTACAAAATCCATACTAATAATATCCCAAGCAGCAGATGGAACTGGTAAGGGTTGCAACAGTCCAGGGTATTTGCTCCTATCAGGCTTAGCTTTTTGGCAGATAACACAAGACTGAACTAGGGACCAAATATCAGACTTCATGTTTGGCCAGAAAAACAAGTGTTTGATTCTATGATATGTAGCAGGGGCACCAGAGTGGCCTCCCAAAGCACTGCTATGTAGAGCATGAAATACCTTGTCATGAAGCTCTTTATTTTGACCCAACCATATTTTGCCTTTATATCTGATGATTCCATGAGCTAATGAATATTGAGGAACACCTTCAGGATGTATTGCCAATTGACTTAGCAGTTTTGTCGCTACAGGATCAGATACATAACTGGACTGAATTTCTTCGAGCCATTGTGGCTGTACTGTAGAGATTGCCAGGAGCTTGTCAGTAGTTGGGCATCTAGATAAAACATCAGCTGCATTGTTGTCCAAGCCTTTCTTGTAAATGATCTTATACTGTAAACCCAGCAACTTAGTGAACACCCTTTGCTGCCATGGTGTGTGTAGCCTCTGTTCATTTAAGTGGATCAAACTCTGCTGATCAGTATGAATATAAAATTCACCATGAAGCAAATAATGTCTCCACTGCTCAATAGCAACCAAGATAGCCAAATATTCTTTTTCATAAGTAGACAAGCCCTGGTTCTTTGGTCCCAATGATTTACTAATATAAGCCAAGGGATGACCTTCCTGAACCAGAACAGCACCTACACCACTGCCACTAGCATCAGTTTCTATATGGAATGGCTTGGAAAAATCTGGTAGAGCTAAACAAGGTGCTGAACTTAGAGCTTGTTTTAGAGTCTGAAAAGCCGCTTCATGAGCATGAGTCCAAGAAAATGGTGTATCTTTGCACAAAAGGAGTGTTAGAGGTTTAGCAATAATTCCAAAATGCTTTACAAATTTCCTATAATATCCAGCAAGGCCCAAAAATCCTCTAACATCCTTGACACATACAGGAGTAGGCCAATCCTTGACTGCCTGAATTTTAACTGGGTCTGTAGAGACTCCTTCAGCACTTATGACATGTCCAAGGTAAGATATTGATGGTCTGACAAACTTACACTTGGAGAATTTGAGTTTCCATTGATCTTTGGACAACCACTCAAAAACCTGTTGCAGGTGATAGATGTGTTCTTCTCTTGTCTTGCTATAGACCAAAATATCATCAAAGAACACTAATACAAACTTCCTGAGTCCTGGTGCCAGTGTACAGTTCATAGCCCCTTGGAAAGTGCCTGGTGCACCAGTTAACCCAAATGCCATGACCTTGAATTCATATTGGCCTAGGTGGGTCTGAAATGCAGTTTTATATTCTTCTCCAGGTTGCATTAGGATTTGGTGAAAACCAGCTCTTAAATCCAATGTAGAGAACCACTTGGCAGTAGATAGTTCATCCATAAGTTGATCAAATATAGGAATTGGAAACTTAGACTTCTTAGTGATAGCATTCAATTGTCTATAGTCAACGCACATTCTATAGCCACCATCCTTCTTATGAACTAGCAATACAGGTGATGAAAAAGAACTGGCACTAGGCTGGATAATACCTTGTTGTAACATGTCCTTGACTTGGGTTTCCAATTCATCCTTGAGCTTTGGAGAGTATCGGTATGGCCTGAGTGTAACTGGATCAGCTCCAGGAAGCAATGGTATAACATGGTTGCAAGCTCTATTGGGTGGCAATCCTGATGGTGCTGCAAACAATTGCTCATAATGTTTGATTAACTCCTGAATGTCAACTGGTAAAAGTGACAAATCAGGTAATTCACTCTGTGTAGAAGCACAACAGAATTGCAATAGCAATAGTGCTTGGACATCATCTTGAATGCCTTGCAGCCTGATAAGTGAACCTTGGTATGTAAATTGAAGCCACTTGGACTTCCAATGAATCTGCATAGGACTGAACTTCTCCAGCCAATCCATGCCAATGATGAGATCAAATTGTTTAAGGGGCAACACCTTAAGATCAGACTGAAAACAATAATTGTCAATGCACCAGGTAACATCATGCAATATTTCATTACTGATCAAAATGCCACCTCCTGCTACGTGGACTGAAGTGGGACTAGAAACAACTGCCTGTGAGCTCAACTGCATGACAATACTATCACTAACAAACGATGAAGAGCTGCCAGAATCAATTAGTATTGTGAGAGGTATACCTTCCAATGTACCTCTAAATTGGATTGTTCTTGGAGCAGGAGTACCCTTGACTGCACATTTGGACAGAGAAAGAAAAAGGTGCTCTGAACTACTGGAAGATTCCTCCAGAGATATGCTGCAATCATCAACATACAATGTTTCCCATAGATCTTGAATGGCATGTAGAACTTCAGGAGCACACTTGTGATCTCTGGACCATTTCACACCACATTTGTAACATAAGCCCATTGCCTTCCTGTAAGCTTTAACAGCTGTCAACTTGGAATCCAAAGTAGATGAAACACTCTCCAGAGCAGCTCCTTGTTTAACTGCTTTGGGAGGTGGAGGAAGGGGCAGTGCTGTTCTGGTAATCTTGGAAATTTGGGCAGCACTAGATCGTGTCATCTCAGTAGTACCACCAGCCTCTTCCTGCAATAATGCCAAAGTGCAAGCAGTATCGAGAGTTTGGGGACGCTGAACAAGTAACACAGAACGCAACTCAAATCTTAGGCCGTCAATGAACCGTGTGACAAAATAGACTGGATCGACACCCTTGTTATAGGCTATGAGCTGGTCTGTCAAGGAAGTGAAACGAGCAATGTAATCGAGACCAAGGAAGTCTGGCGAATATGGAGCAACTGACGGACAAGAAGCTCATGTTGATCCCGATCAAAACGTTCGCGGACCATGACACAGAACTGCTCCCATGAGACAGAATGCAGCTGTGACTCAATAGACTGAAGCCATAATGCAGCGGCATCAACCATCTGCATAGTAGCGACGCGCACGCGCATAGAAGGCTCAATTGAATACATGGAGAAGTAGTTTTCGCAGCGTGTGCGCCAGAGCCGAGGGTTTTCGCCATCAAATTTGGGAAAATCAAATTTAGGCAATCGAGAATTCGTGTGGGGAGCAATTTGATGATGAGTAACAGGGTACGGATGGACCATAGGAGGAGGATGAACAGGATATGGTGGTGGAAATGGAACTGTAGGTTGGATAGTATGATGAATTGGGTTGTTTGTCGGAAGATGATGGAACGACCTGATAGGAGGTGGATATGGTGGAACAGGAATCGGAGGAGGCACACGAACAGGATGAATAGGTGGGGAATAGTGCATACCATTGTCCGGGCCATGAGTTGTGGGTGTGGGTGACCCAAACTCAGGAGCCCGTGTAGTCGTGGCGATGTGGTGCCCGCTGGGCAAGGTGGCGACGCCAACAGATGAGTCCGCGGCCGCCGGTATTGAGGATGACAGGACACCGGGTTGGTGCGGCATTGTGTCGAGCACTCTACGAGCGCCGATCTCGGTCACCTTCTGGAACTGGAGACGGAGTTCATCAACGCGTCCTTCGAGCTCGGGACGCCACGCGGTCACGTCAGCAGCAACCGTCTCCAGGGCGGTGACGCGGGCGTCGCAGTCATCGTCGGAGATGCACACGCGATTGGACTCGATCGCCTCCAGGCGCTTGGATATGGCGGCTTCGTTGTTGACGCAGGCAGACTCCAATGTCGCAATACGCTTGATGATGTCGGGGCTGAGAGGCGCGGAACCACGGGACTCCAACTCCGCAAGGCGACGATCGACGTGCTCGTCGCGAGCGGAGAGGCTGCGCTCCAGGCCGTTGAAACGGCGCTCCCAGTGCATCTCGCGATCGTCGAGACGCTTGGTGAGGCCATCAAGCTTGTCGATGACGATCTTCAGATTAGGATCCATGACGCCGCGCGCGCGCTGTCGACGGGTGTAGTGCGGGTGGTCGGGGACGGTAACCTCCAGGGCAGCGCACAGCGGTGAAGTTGGACGGCGAACTCCGGTCGAAGTACGGCGTGGAACGGTGGACGACGAACTCCAAGCAGAGTACGGCGTGGATCGACTAAGTCTGATACCAGATTGTTAACAACTACTTGCTAGAAAGCAACTACTTGCTGAGAAGGAACGAATTAACGATGAGTGCTTAGTACGAACAATTCAGAATTCCGTTCCAGAGTTTCCCCCTCTGCTTCGCCCCTTGTCCTCTTAATACTATCCTATTACAGCCAGTCTGGGCCGGCAACAAAAGGGTTGGGCTTCTTCTTCCGAATGGGCCTGGACACCGGGGGTTCTTCAGGTGATTGACTTGGCAGCACAGTGTTAACAGATTAATTAAAGGAAAGAGATATTGATTATTCCTGCTGCCGACGTATTAAGGATGCACGTATACACGTATATACCAGGCTAATATAGAGAGGGTTTCCAGACTCGGTCAATCAAGGAAAAAGAAGTCGTGCTTGCATGGGACTCTGGAAAATATCTTGTACATTTTACATGGCCGATCAAATAGGATATTCCATTTGCTTGACGAGGACACGCACGTATTCAATTCATCGGCTAGGACTCCACGTGAATATGGAAAGCAAGAGAAGATGCAAACGAGAGTCCGTACATGAAGGAAAAATAAATATTATTTTATTTGGAATAAAACATGACGTCCAGACGCAACTCAACAATTAATGGAAGAAGCAAGGGCACGTGCATGTACAAGGCCCACTGGGTGTGATATATCGGTATACATATATTCAGCAAGGTAATGTGCCTACATACAAGGTCTTGTTGGTTGAACCAAACAAAAAAAGACACGTTTGGTCAAAGGAGCTTTATTAGCAAAGATTCTATAGAAAGGAAAGCTACAGTCTATGTATCTTAATATTTCATTTTGTTTAGATATTTCTTTTCAGGCAAGTTTTGTACGTTCTAAAGAAGATAGGAGTCGTTAGCCTAGGGTATAAATATAAACCCCGGCCATTGTAAATAGGGATCCACACATCAATCAAAATCAGTCATTATTTTTTCAGCTTCTCGCCAACCCTTAGGAGTAGGAGTAATATAGATCTCAGTGAGTTATTCAATAAGCAGGGCTGCCATCGGTTAAGTTCGACCTCTATCTTGTCTGTAAGTACCGTCGTGACTTATATTATTGCTTCTAAGGCTGCATCAGCTGATTGACCTCTTGCAAGTCGTAGTATAAGTTAGTTATCGATCCTTATCTATTTCAAGTACGGCTGCCATCGGTTAAGCTTGACCTCTCGAATTAGATTAAGGTCAAGTTACCGGCTCTATCTAAGGGTGGCATCCTTCGGGTAGATTCATTAAGTTACCGATCTTTCTGGTGTTCTTATTGTCATTAGTTTCAGCAATATTAACCTGCCCGATCGAGATTGATCTAGATCGGCCTCACATCCTTTTAGTCCATCGTTTATTTTGCTATATTATGATAATCTCTACTTTAAACGACGGATTATGTTTTATCGGCCGTTCTACTTCGATCTTGATCGTGCATATTACATGGCTAAGGCATGTCTGATCTTGAGTAGGTTTACTAGCTGGTTGAATCTGGTCTATAGCTCGCTATTATGGCTATAATGATCCGTTCGATCCCCACTGTTAGTACTTTAAATCAGAGTATGCTAGTTGGTAGATTTGCTTTTGGCCAGGCATGCCCTAAGCTATTTGCTATGCCTGTGTCGGCTAAATAGTCGATTGCCTGCACTTTAACGCTCATAGTATATTTTCATGATTCTGTTAAATATGAATAGATCTGTTTACTTTAAAGGTTTAATCTGTTATCTTTATTATGGCTGCCATCGATCCGATCGAACCCCACTGTTAAATATAATACGCTAGATTTGATGAGTTTATAAATCTGTTTATATTAAATAGTCGATTGTTCACATGTTATGTCTCCATCTTCTCTGTATCGGCTATTTAGCCGATTACTTGAGCTTATTATGCTTATCTGTTTCTCAGTCATCTGCTGTTTATGTTTGTTATTTATACTTATGAATTAGCTGATTTCATGATTGTTTTCATCTGTTAAATTACCGATCATGCTCATTAATATTATCGGCTTGATACTTTATATCGATCAAGCTCTGTTTAGCTGGTAATGTTTATTTCTATCGTTTTATTGTCAGATATCGACTCTGTAGTCGATGGCCATATCAATCGTCTGTTTAGCCACATATCAGAACTGTTTAGCCGATTGCCTGCACTTTAACACATATAGCATGTTTTCCATGAGCCTGTCAATATATAGATGGTTTTATGGATTCTTTGGCTTTAGTTTTGTTATCGTTATAATAGATGTATCGATCCAGTCAAACCCCACTGTTGATGGTAACATATTAGATCCAGAGCGTTTATAGATTTATTTGTACTAAACTGTCGTTTGTTCACAAGCTATAATCGTTTTTTACCTGAATCAACTATTTTAGCCGATAGATTATGCTTCCATGCTAGATCTATGAAAATCGGTTACGAAAGGCTTTTACAATTGTACTTATTTTGGTTGATTAGTGCCACTCGATGCAACCTCGCGATGCAATCGCACTAGAATCACTCACTCACTCAATCGGATGAACACTATCAAGCTAGAGTGAGTTAGAGGGCTCCCAAGCACTACCACACAAGCCACCAAGGCTCTAGTGTGCTCAGCAACCAGCCCAAGGCCGAGACCCCTTCTATTTATAGCCCCCACGAAAATAGAGCCATTGTACCCCTTCACTGGGCACAGCTCGGGGTGACCGGACGCACCCTGACAGCGTCTGGTCAATGGATGCACGCCACGTGTCACCTCCGTTCAACCTCAGTCACTTGATCTCAACGGTCGGCTGCCACGCGCCAACGGTCAAGTGATGACCGGACGCAGCACAGCGCCAAACTGGACGCACCTCTACCGAGTCTGGTCGTTTTCAGAGAGGTTCCATCCATGACCGGACGTGTCAGTTTGATCACGACTGGACGCAGGACCCCAGCTTCCGGTCACTTCCAGTAAGGTTTCACTCATGACCGGACGTGTCCGGTCATGCCCAACCGGACTCACCCAGCGTCCGGTCACTCACTGTCTCATTTATGCGTCGCCACATCAGCACAACCGGACGCTGAATAGTGTTCAACCAGAGTTCGGTCACCTGCGTCCGGTCAAGAGACCGAGGGTGGCCTGCACTGCGCGCCACTGACCGGATGCAGGACCCCAACGTCTGGCCACTGCCTAACCAGCGTTCGGTGCACTCTGTGAAACTTTGTCTTTTCTGTACAGGGCGCCGGTGGCAAAGTTAGATCACTCAAGTGGCATTAGATGACTGATATATAAATAAGTTTGCCCCTCTTGATAGTACGGTCATCTATCCTAAACCCGGCCATCAACCTCTCTACACACCTATGACCGGTGAAATGAAATGCCCTAGGTTATACCTTTGCCTTGTGCATTCCATTCCATCTCCTCCAATATCAATGCAACACATGCACCAACACAATCAACAATGATATGATCCACTTCATATCATCACGTGATCATATTGGTTCATCGATCTTGACTACACTTGCTCTGCACCGTTGCCTTCGTCCATTGGCGCCAAGTCTTGCTCAAGCTTCACCGCCACGCGGTCCGTTGCTCCAAAGCCTCCGACTTGCCCTTCACTTTTGCAACCGGTCCATCAAGCCAAGTCTTGTCTTGATCTTCTCCACCTTGATCACATGACTCAATGTCATGTCTCACGTGCAATAAGCTCCTTCATCATCACATGTGTGAGCTTTTCAACATCTCCGAGCCATTCCCACCTTCATGGCATATGTTGCTCACACACATGTACCTGTGGACTAATCACCAATGTATCTCACATAAATACAATTAGTCCACCTAGGGTTGTCACTCAATTACCAAAACCAAACAAGGACCTTTCACCTTTATACTAAGTACGTTATATATTGAGCATTGTCTTTCGATATTACCCTTATTTGTAGCTATATGTGAGATTTGACTTCTTGGGCTCACATATGGTGTGTATCTAGTTTTGTTTTTAAAATCGGATGCTACACTATGAATTTCGTCGACCACTTTCAACCCGGGCATAAAATTTTTTAGCCAGTTCACCTGCCCCGTGGCCTCATAACATGCTACAAACTCGGCATACATCGTGGACGATGCAGTGACGGTTTGCTTGGAGCTTTTTCACAATATAGCTCCTCCTGCGAGAGTAAATACATAGCCTAATGTGGATTTTCTATCATCTACATCTCCCGCAAAATCTGAATCTGAATACCCCTCTATATGTAGGGAATCAGATCTTCTGTATGTTAGCATTAGGCCTTTTGTGCCTTGCACATAACGTAAAGCTTTCTTTATCATTCTCCAGTGTTCTATTACTAGATTACTCTGATATCTGCCAAGTATCCCGGTAACAAAAGATAAGTCAGGGCGTGTACATACTTGAGCATATTGTAAGCTTCCAACAGCTAAAGCATATGGAACCGCTTTCATTTGATCGATCTCATATTGGTTCCTGTGATATTGGAATTCCCCAAAACTATCGCCCTTGACTATGGGAGCAGGTGAAGGCTTACACGCAAGCATACTGTATTTCTTTGGAACCTTTTCTAAGTATGCCTTTTGTGATAATCCTAAACCACCTTTCGTCTATCTCGGTGAATTTTTATTCCTAAAACGAATGAAGCTTCACCGAGGTCTTTCATACCAAAATTTGAGGACAAGAACTTCTTTGTCTCTAGTAGTAGATTAACATCACTACTAACGAGTAAGATGTCATCCATATATAAGATTAGGAAAATGAATTTTCTATTCTTGAACTTTGCATAAATGCAGTTGTTCTCCACATTCTCTTTAAACCCAAATTTCCTTATTGTTCCATCAAACTTTAAATACCACTGTCTAGAGGCTTGTTTTAATCTGTAAATGGATTTCTTCAGGCGGCATCCCATACATTCTTTTTCTTTCATGACAAAACCTTTTGGTTATGTCATATAAACATTTTCATCCAAAACCCCATTAAGAAAAGCCATCTTCACATCCATCTAATGTAATTCTAAATCGTAATGTGCCACTAACGCCATTATGATTCTAAAAGAATCCTTACATGAGACTGGAGAAAATGTCTCATTGTAGTCTATTTCTTCTCTTTGCGTGAAGCCTTTTGTCACAAGTCGCGCTTTAAATCTTTCCACATTCCCTTTGGAGTCATATTTAGTTTTGTAGACCCATTTACAGTCTACTGTTTTGGCTCTTTTAGGAATTTTTTTCTAAGTCCCAAACATCATTGGTGCTCATTGATCTCATTTCAACTTGCATGGCTTCAAGCCACTTCGACGAGTGAACGCTTCTCATGGCTTCTTCAAATGAGGTGGGATCACCCTCCATTTGGAATTCTTCACTAACATAGACTTCGTAGTCATCAGGAATTGCTAATTTTCTGGCTCTTTGAGACCTTCTAGGGGCCTCACTACAGTGTCCTGCATTGTTGGTGCAACAGCAACAGGCAGCGAGAAAAATGGCTCCTGAACCATCGGAGTGGGCACATGTACCCGCTTCTCCTCAAAGTTAATTTCTCGCGCTACCATGCTCCCCCTGACCATCTCATCCTCCAAGAACATAGCGTATCTTGTTTCTACAAACTTCGTATGCCTGTCAAGACAATAGAAACGATAATCTTTTGACTTCTCTGGATAGCCAATGAAATGGCAACTGATTGTCTTGGAGTCTAGCTTCCCAATGTTTGGGTTAAATACTTTAGCCTCGGCTGGAAAGCCCCACACAAGTAAATGGTTAAGTGAGGGTTCTCTTGTGGCAGAACCGCCTAATATAATGCCTCACAGGAGTGCTTGTCTTCCATTAGACACTAAGCACTCGAGGGAGAACACTAAATTACTCGGTTCCATCGGGCACACCCCAGGGGAGAACCCGAAGATCCACATTTTTGCCATCAGGATCACAAATGAGAGAATAAAGCTTACATCATTCATAACCATTTCTTACATCACTTTTAATACAACATCAGAGTCTAATATTTATTAATATAACAGCAGAATGAAATCATATTATCAGAGTTATAACAATTTAATTGAACAGCGAAATATAAACATGTGATCAGGATTACAACGGAAATGAATATCTAATCATGACATGATGAAATACTGATAAATAAACTACGACAACAGATTAGGAAACTTTCATTTATAAAAGCATTTTGTGAGAGTTATAAATAACAACTACGATCGCAGCGTAAAGGAATCCTCACTGAGCCCACCAGGAGGAATCCACACACAAGATCAGCTTTAGCATCCACCTGTCACCTGCAACAGGGGGAATAAAACCCTGAATACTCAATTGTACTCAGCAAGACTTACCCAACAGGAGGAAAGAAAAGACTCCAAGGATATGCAAGGCTATCTGGCTGGTGGGTTTATTGCATTTGCAGGAAGCATTACTAAGCGTGCGTCCTTATATTCGATTTTTATTAATAGCCGTATTGGTTCATTAACTAACCATTCTATGTAAGCACCTGTGCTACTTTCAAGCAGGTGGTAAGCAATCAGATTTCCTTCTTCCATCTTTCATCTTTCAGTTCTCACTACGATGCTAAACCGTAGACAAGCCGTACCGGATCGCCCGGCGATTAGCGAATCAATGCCCCCAGCTGGGTACCCTAAAAACACACGCCCCGCTTGTACCCCGGGCACAAGCAGGACCAACCCATCACTCTCCTGTCCCGGGTGTCCAGGTCCTCGTCCAAACTGGGACTCCAAGCCCTCGCCTCTGAGTCCCAGACTCAGTGCGGTGCAAGGACCTCCTCCACCTAAAAGAAACCCTGACAGTCGGTCCAGAAAGAGTCGGATCCACGACAAGAGAGCAACAAGTCTTCCAAGCGCCCATACACAAGTATGTGCTCAGGATAATAAGTCTATGACCTGCCTAGAGTCATATGCAATGATCGGTCCTTAATTGACACAGACAGGGAAAGCAGTGTAACCAAGCCGTGCCCCGCGTCCACGGCGACACAACCTCTTACACCCACCAATACCCAAATCATATCCCTGCCCGGTCACCATTTTTCCTTTCCACCATTTTTATATTTTCCAAGTGATGATAATCCAATAATATATTTTCTATATCTCGCGAGTGACAGGCAATCACTCGGCTTCTACCGGAGTCCTGTAGCATAGTAATCTACACGATCCTGTCATACTAGTAAGACTCATAGGATAAAGATATATATACAAGTGGATTTCATTCAACTCCTCAAAACTTAATGCACAAATATAATTTATACTGCAGAAAAGTAGGGGTTATGCACCGGGGCTTACCTGGGTAAGATATATTTAAAAGTTAGTATCTGCATCCTCAAATCATCCACATCATCTGGATAGAAAGTCCATTGCATCATCTTCGGATTTCCAATCACCCTTCAATCAATCCATCATCGTACCTATATGATATGCATGCGATGCAATGCAAAGATGTAATTAATCAACTGCAATCGTGACTCGTAAAATATGACATATGCCTCTCAAGTTAACGGCTAGTTCTAACGATGATCGTAAGTAGGCTACATATCCAGGTTGTCAAATAAGACGTTATTTCCCAACAATTATTTTAGTTATAAAATTCGAAGTGATTTCGTTATTCGAAATAGAGCATCATTACCTACCTAGCAAACTAATTATTATTGAGCTACAAAAATTACAGTGAGTAGATAATAATATTAGTAGTTTACTGTCAAATTTTTAGAGTCAATACTATTACCGATTTATCCCGGAAATTCCTACAAGTTCACCTTTTAACAATATTAAGCATTTTAAAATAATTATATAGCTCCCAAAAATATTGCCAAACTTTATGAACAAAATATACTAATAGATAGAGCATGATTTTAGGGGACTAACAAAACTGGTTTCATAATTTTTGGACTCCTATACCATTTTATATCGATTTTACAATTAGACTTGGAAACTAAATTGAAAAAGGCTTTAGAAATCGTAAAGGGCCGGCGGCAACAAATTCGGCCCGGCGACACACAATGCCCACGGGAGCGATCAAGACGCAAGCAGCAGGCCGCCCAACAAGCGAGGAGCCAGCGGCTTCTTTTCAAAAACGACCCCGAGCTTTGCGATATTTATACCAACACTATCCGCACTATTCCTATCGACAGTAGTTTCACGACCTGGCCCTCGTACTATCAGTCTTTACAACAGGGTGGTCCTAGGGACCCCCGCGCACGATGGCATAGCTCCGGTCGGTGCTGCGCGGCCATGTCGGCCATCTGGGGCCCACACTGACTCTGCTAAGAGGTCGACCACCACCTCTGACTCGAACGGTGACGCTGGGTGCCCACAGGAAGCTGCGATGCGCACTCACGTGAGCAGAAGCGGCGGGCGGCAATTCACGGCGGTGGCTAGGCCGTTCTGGTGAACCTACGCACTCACGGGCGAGTAGAGATAGCGGAGAAGCAACAACAGCTTACCACGGTGCATGCTATGGTGATGGTTGGAGTGGAGGGAGGCTGAAGAACTCTAGCCATGTGCGCCCGCACCGCGTGGCGGCGCTCCGAGCCAGGCACCCGCACGTCACCTCGTCACCAACGGCCGACCTGGTCAAGACAACGTGAGCATCGGAAAGAGGGGGTCGCGGTGAGTCCAACGGCACAAGCAATCGAATTGCTATCGATCACGCGAACCGTACCTCCCAACTTACCAACTTGGCGACACACATGACCGGCGGCGAGCCCAACACCAAATTGGCCGACCACAGTACACGCCTGAGGCCACGTACGGGTTGGGTTGCTAGATAACCACCTAAGCTACTTGCAGAACTGAGGAATTGGGCGGTGAGGCCTCGAGCCAAATGAATTGGAAGGGCGGGGAGCACAGTGCCCCAGCTGTGGTCATGTCGCGGAGCAGCACACGGCAAGCCAAGCGGTTTAAGACCAGGCGAGGGCCGGTCGGTAGCAGCAGCACGAGCACCTGAGTACCGACGATGAGACTAGGAAACCTAGCGTGACGTGTTGAGTAGGAGGAGTCAACCCCGAGCAGTCCCTCTAGCGTTGGCTAGCGGGGCAACAACGAGAGGCGCACGCCTCGACACAGGGGTCGGGGCCAGACGGCCATCACGCAGCGGCAATGGCGTACACCCAGGGGCACGGCGAGGCAGGGAGACGTCGCCAACAGCGTGGCTGGGCTAGGCAACCTTGGCGTGACTGTAGCGGCAAACGTCCAAAGACATTGCACGGCAGATGGTCGAGGGGTGGAGCGGGCCATCGCAAGGGCAGGAGTGCGCACACGGCACGGCACGAGCTGCAGAGGCATGGCGTCGGACATAGAACAGAGAGACATGGACGAGATGACTCAACTCGACGGGATGCGAAGGCCGCAAGCAAACAACAGCGACCGACCAGCTAGCTTAGTCCATCACGAGCGTCGTACCAAGCATATTATATTCAAAACCGATGAAAGATAACCATAACAAGGAAAACGCTAGCGAGAGTTCAAGAGGCTAGCTCTCAGCGCATCATTTCCAACCACCTCTGTGCCACTGCTCTCCCGTCATTCTAGACTAGGGGTACTGGAGGCTTCAATAGTGCATGCCTGCCTTGCTATGTGATATATGGCTAGTATCGTGTTCATGGTGACAATGGCATGCATAGTTCATAATTAAGGAGGTCATAAGCCATAGTGACCATCTGTGGATCAAAGTCACAGTGGCAATAAAATTCAAGATGTTGGTAGGCGAGCTAAAAGACCAGCGGTACTTTTGTTTTTATTTCTATTTCGTTTTAAGTTTTGAACTCGATTACTTTCACTAATAATTATTTCACGCAAAAGTTCCTACTTCGCACTAACCCACAGAGACAAAATATTTAAGCGTTATTTAATTACTTTGCTCAATATAGTTTGCTAAAAATGGTATTTTAAACCTAAGCTCAATATTTAAATTTTAAAATTCGAGAAACACGTTTCGAAAGTTTTACTTAGGCCTAAATCGCGGCGCTAAATAAGATCGTAACACCGGGGTGTTACATCTCTTCCTGTCCACAACTCATATAGTGTTTTGGGCACTCGACTTGCTTGGTACTCGATTGAGAATATGAATGGCGGTTTTTAACGCCTCCATACACAAACTTATCGGTAAAGTGGAATAACTTATCATACTTCTCACCATATCCATTAATGTACGGTTGCGTCTTTCAGCTACTCCATTCTGCTGAGGCTCGCCTGGTGTAGAGTACTGGGCAACTATGTCATTTTCCTGTAAGAACTTTACAAAAGATCCAGGAACTTGGCCATATGGGGTATGTCGATCGTAGTACTCCCCCCACGGTTGGATCATACTATCTTAATCTTTAAATTATGCTGATTTTCTACTTCATCCTTAAATATCTTAAATTTATCCAATGCTTTTGATCTTTCCTTAATTGGATAAATATAGCCATAACGAGAATAATCATCTATGAATGTCATAAATGAATTATAACCATCTACACTTTTCACAGGAAACGGACCACCTGTGCTTCGTTTGGTGTCTTTCTTTATTTTCTTAACATACTTTCCTTTAATGCAATCAATGCATTGTTTAAGTCTCAAAATTCTAATGGTGGAAGAATTGATTTCTTAATCAGTCGTTCTATCCTCCCCCTCGAAATATGACATAAACGACAATGCCATAATTTCGATGATACATCATGAATTCTCTTCTGCTTATTACTTACATTCATAGGCGAGGAGGCATTCTCAATATTCACATTCTCACAAAGTGATAACAAATAAAGCTCGTCTTGTCGGAAGGCAAGACCAACACACTTATGATTAAACATAATCTTACATTGGCCATTACCAAAATGGCAATCAAATCAGTCATGGTCTAAACGTGAAACACTTATTAAGTTTCTACACAAAGAGGGTACATAAAGGACATCTGTAAACTTAAGTACAAAGCCATCATTTAATTCTAATGGGAGTTCTCCAATGGCTTCAACTTCATCTTTGACTCCATTTGCTATCTTAATGTGTCTTTCTCCTCTTTGCAAGGTCCTCCTTATATGGAATCTCTGTAATAAATTTGCAACAAGAATAGTTGCACCTGAATCAATCCACCAAGTAGATTTTGCATAACTTAAATACAAGGACTCATCTATAAATATAATAATGTCCACTCCTTTTTCTCATTAGGTGCTTTAGGAACTCTGGACAATCTTTCTGGTAGTGTCCCTTCTTCTTGCACCATTTGCAGATATCCTTGTCTACTTGAACATTGTTGAATTTCTGATGGTGATCAATCTGAGGGGCCTTTCCTTGTGACTTAGAAGGGAAGTTACTGTCCCACTGAGGTTTTTCTTGTGGTTTAGCATTCTTAAAGTTTTTTCTTTTATTTTTCTTCACATGGTTGATGGAGTCACCATATGAGCTCTTAAGCCTCTCATCTTCTTACACACACATGGCAATGAGCATCTCAATGTCCCACTTATCTGGTTGTAAGCTGTAATTAACAACAAAGGTCTCATACTCTTTAGGCAAAGATGCAAAAATTGAATGAACTAGGAACTCATCCTTAAGCCCCATGTCCATTGGTTTGAGCTTAGATGCCGTGTTGCTCATCTTCAATATGTGCTCTCTAATCCCTCCCCTAGTGTATTTCTCATTGACTAACTTCTTAATAAGAGTGCTTGCATAAGCCTTTGAAGAGCTAGTAAACTGACTCTCCACCTTCTTGAGATACTCAGGGATGGTGGTACATTATGGGATTGTTCCCCTTATTGGATCCTCAATGGAGCTCTTAATCACCATCAAACACTTGCGGTTCGAACTATCCCACTTCGCACGATCAAGGTCGTACTTCATTCTTACTGTTGCATGGCCACGCTCCCGAGTAGCGAAAGCTGCATAGTCTCATTTTCTGCCCTCACCGGGTCCTCAGGCTCAGTGGGACAGGGAGAGGTTAGTGCTAGATCATTGTCGGACAGCACAAGTGCCATCTCAAGCTTCTCTTGCCATATGCCATAGCTGCTTTCATTTAGAGGCGGAATGGACGAGATAAACATTATTGGGTTGTATCCTGAAAACATCAGAGAAAGTGAGAAATATTTGATATAATAATTGCATGCTGTAATTTAACGTTGGTCAAAATTAAAACATACAATGTGCTTCTACATTAACTCTACACCACCGTTGGGCAGAAATAGAACTAATGCATAAAACTCATAAATAAACTTATAATATTGTTATCTTCAACGTTGGTCAGAAAAATAACAATATCATAATTTAACTTAAACAAATCTGATTACTCCTCCATTTAAATTTTTTCCGTTGGTTCCAATTTAATTAGAGGATAAACATAATCATAGCAGCGAAAACATGAAAAAAAATCTTGAAAAATAATACTTATTCAGAAGCATCACTGTGTACTTATCTACTCTCTAAATAAATTATTCCGTTGATTCAAATTTGAGCAGAGATTAAAATCTAGACTAAATTCATCCAAGAAATGCTTCTGAAAAGAATAAAAACTCATTCCCAATCAGACTATTCATGCGGCCCAGTGTTGAATTCGGCCCACGGCCTGCTCGAGCGTCGCGCGCCCCGCGTCCTAGGCCACAACCTGAGCCTGGGCCAGGAAACTCCCTACCCACCTAGGACGAAAGTTGGCCCGGCCGTCCCTGGCCATCCATCTAGACGGACGGCTATCCGGCCTTCTCGGCGGAACAAAACCGCGGCCGGCCAGCATCCCCAAACCCTAGACCTCATTTCTCTCCTCCCCCTTTCCCTCAGCGCCGCACCGGAGGCAGGCGATTTGTGCAGTGGTTGCCCGCGCCGGCCAGAGGGAGGTGGCGACGCCACCCCCAGTCCTGCTTGCCGGTGCGCGCACTCACCGTAGGGTGAACGCGCCACCGTCGAGCGGTCTACTAACGGCCTACCAGACTTCTATGTGCATGCGTGTTATAAATGAATCATAACCATCCACACTTTTTACAGAAAAAGGACCACAGATGTCTGTATGAACTATTTCTAAAATTCCTACGGTTCATTTGACATCTTTCTTTATTTTCTTAATGTACTTTTCTTTTATGTAACCTATGCATTGTTCTAAATCTGAAAATTCAAAGGTTGGCCCAGGTGGCCACGATAATCCCGCGATCACACAAAGGTTGCGATTACATAGAACAATCATGCGACAAAGGAAACACCGAAGAATCAGAGCACCGACAACACTGACCCTACCTGTAACTAGCTAGGCACCAATCGTTGGCCTCGTCTCCCGGTCTCCCCGTAGGTATAACATCTGGTGGCTCTCGTTGGAGCGTGCCTTGACCGGGGACGCGGCGCACCCGCGGTCACGTCAGTCGTCGCCTTGCCCCGTACTGTACGTCCATCGGGTATCGATCGGGCACCTCGGAAATATCCTATGCGTGGATGACGACGACGGCCCGACCCGAATGCCCCCTAGTCAAATAGGCCCTTCAACCGGCTTTGCATGAGTTGTTTGTTGTGTCTGTAATCAACTTGTTGTTGTACAAATGAACTTTCCATGACTTGTAAATTGACTGGATTGGTTACCGGTGCCTTTTTTTTTTTGAATTCAAATGCCTGGAACACCATCCTGTTGGCGCCTTTTTTGAATTCAAATTCGAATTGGCTGCTGATCGGCTGCTGGCCATTCGGCTGGCTGATTCCAGCTGATTTGAGCACTGTAGCGTACGAGCAGACCAGCCGAAATCAGCCAGAAGTGGAGCAGCCGAACGGGCTGAAAGTTTCGTCTCTACGCACACGACGACGCGGACTCGCCTTCACCATTTACACTCAGCCCAGCCACCACCAGTGCCTGTGAGCGGTTCACCCTTCTGTTCATCCTGCTAATGCCATCGTCGAATTAATAAGCTTTCTATGGCTCCATCCTTATTGCTGCTCTTCCTAGTCTCGTCGTCGGTGTGGGTGGTCTTACCCTTACCATCGCCGGTGGCAGCAGCAGATGGACAAGGAGACTACTGCCCGCCGTTTTCATGCGGCGACGTGACCATCTCCATCCCGTTTGGGCTCATCCCGGAGGGCGCCGGGCAGACCAACTGCGGCGCCGGGATTGGGTTCCAGCTTCGTTGCCATAACAACATCCCATACCTCGGGTCCTTTCAGAGCGAGCACGACATGCAGATCACTTAGGCGAGGCAGACCACTTTTTGAAACTAAGGTTATAGGTGCAACTACTCTTTTTTCCTCACCGGTATACATAACAGTTTGACTCTTTCAACTTAGTGATAGAATTAAGTGTTTCAACTGGGGTGAACCATGACTTCCAAGCTCCAACAAACTTTCAACTAGCATCCAACTTTCAGTGGAGCCTTGATTGGAACTTTCAATCAAAGAACTTGACCTTCCATTTTCATTGGTTCATACTAGCGAAAAGTGTACTTCAAAGTCTACATTTGAGGCAAACCATTAAATTCTTTAAAGCGTCTGATTTCAACAATTTCCACGCACAATACTAACAAAGAGAAAAAGGGAAATTCAATTAAAAGAAAAAATATCTTATTTGATGTAAAATGCTATGTAGTCTTCGCCTTCTCAGAGCAAGAAGATGTGCATATCGCCCACGACCTCCAGAAAACACACACAAACAGAGTATGGCGAAGAAGTTGTCAGCAGGATGAGTAGTTATAGAATGTGGATCATTTGCCTTTAAATTAGCACTCTGTTGAGGAATGTTTGCATTTCTCTTAGAATAATTCACTTTTAAGTGATTTTTTGAGTGAAATAGTAAAATTTGAATGCAAGTAGCAAAATTAATAGGGTTGCACTCCTCAGCTTGGTAGTAGAATATATTGTCAATCTTAAGTGGCCCTATATATGTATAATTTGAGAGTTTTTGCGTTTTTTTCACTGGCAATTAAGGATAATAGTAGAACTGTTGCTTTAGCTGACACTGACAAGATTCCAATGGATATTTTTCCTAGCACGAGCCTATCGCCCTTATCCACGAAAAAAGCTATCGCTACCTTTGCAAGCCCCAGAAACACATTTGTCTAAGAAAGAAAATTTGTGGCAGACACATTTAAATGCACCGTGCAAAAATCAGTAGTAATTGGGTTTGTAAAAACCACTTCTGGTTGTTGTCAATACACTTCCTTAGCTTTTGCCAACATATTCAGGTGTGAAAGTTGGAACTGCAAGTCAAAATTATATCTAGCGCATTCCGTTGACCACCTTTTCTTTCGGAAAAAGAGTCTGCTAGTCCGGTTTGTGTGTACAGTCGTCGCCGTTCGCTAATACCAGTGCAGGGTTTGACAAAGAAGTGGGACGACGAGCTTATTGGCCGACAGGAGTGTGCCTTACACGGTGGCCGGAGCTGATCAGGGCGCGCGCATCCGGTCACGTCAGTGGCTGCCACTGTCCAGTGTCTATCCAGCAGCTCAGGAATTCCCGTGCGCGGACGACGACGGCCAAAACGTCCAGTCAAAGGTTTCGGCCCCCTACAGTGTCCACACAGGACGCGCGGACTCACCCTCACCATTTGTAGTTTGCCACTTGCGCGCTCGTGATATTTCCTTCTCCCACCATCACTGATTGTCCATGGCTGTGGCTCCGTCCTTATCGTGGCTCTCCCTCGTCTCCTCGCTCTGGGCGGCATGGGCGTGGTGGTCGTTGCCTCTGATGCTCGCGACATGGGCGTGGTGGTCCTTATCGATCGGCCACCTCGGAAATATCCTATGCGTGGATGACGACGACGGCCCGACCCGAATGCCCCCTAGTCAAAGTTTCGTCTCTACGCACACGACGACGCGGACTCGCCTTCACCATTTACACTCAGCCCAGCCACCACCAGTGCCTGTGAGCGGTTCACCCTTCTGTTCATCCTGCTAATGCCATCGTCGATCCCCAATCGCCTCCATTATTTCACGTGCTGGCACCGTCTCCATTAATTCAGTGGATAGCTTGAACGCTTGATGCATCCCACCTTGCTGTTCCTCCCGCTCTTGGCCTCCTTGCTCGTCCTCCTCCTCCATGACCACGCCAGCGCCGACTGCGAGCCGGCGGCATGCGGGAACCTCACCCTCAGGTACCCGTTCTGGCTCGGCAGCAGCACCAATCCGCCTTCTTCTTCCAGCTGTGGACACCCGGGTTTCGAGGTCTGGTGCAGCGGCGACGGCCGCGTGGCCTCCTTGAAGGGCACCGACATCCACGTCCTGAGCATCGACTACACCAACAACTCCCTCGTCGCCTGCCACGCCAAGCTCGCCGGCGACGACGGCGTGTGCAAAATCGACTTCAACGTGTCCTCCAGCATCCCGCTCAGCCTGTTCAATATTAGCCCACAGAACCGTGCCCTGTGCTTCCTCTACAACTGCAGCGGCACGGCCCCGAGCGGCCCCGAGTACGCGAACGCCGCCGCCAACTGCAGCAGTACTCCCAGCTACGCGTACCTCGGCGGGGACTACTACTGGGGCAGGCCACCGGCGCCGATCGCGACGTGGAGATGCCAGAACGCCTACATGCCGGTGCTCGGGTCGGAGGCGGCAGTCATGACGGCGGCCAACTACAGCCGGCTGCTGAACGACGGGTTCGTCCTGGACTGGGAGGTGGCCGGCGTCGGCGACTGCCGGACCTGCAACGCCAGCGGCGGGCAGTGCCGGTACGACAGCGCCGCCGCGGAGTTCTGGTGCCTCTGCCCCGACGGCAGGCGCGCGGGATCAACATGCGCCGGTGAGTCTCACTTGCTTGTTTGGATGCCGGCGGCGGATGCCGGCTGTTTCGGCACATGCTGGTTTTAGCTACAAGACTTTCTTGGCCCATTGCGAAGGGCAGGCTTGGTCCAGTCATGAGAGCGGTTTCATTGAGTCATCAGGTCATAGGTTTGAAGTAGTCTCTCTGTAGATTTTACGAGGGAAGTCTTACCTCGATTTTTTCTTTTTCTAGACCTCACTCATGTGGGAGCCTCCGGCACTGGGTCTACCCCTTTTACTTTCTTGGTCCATTGCATCATGCAGTTTGCGGTAGTGCTGCCCACTATTGGACCATATCCATATCCTTCGTAGGCTCCATGGAGATTTAGAAATTTCTATTACTCCTCCGATTTGTCTTCGTGACATTGACGACCTTGGCAAGAATGTGCGTACACGCACCGGCCACGCAGCAACCCCGGGTAAACGCGAGTGTGTGGTTCCGGAGCCGTGGAGTGCTCGTTACTCCTCCGATTGGTCTTCGTGACATTGACGACCTTGGCAAGAATGTGCGTACACGCACCGGCCACGCAGCAACCCCGGGTAAACGCGTGTGTGGTTCCGGAGCCGTGGAGTGCTCGAGCCGGGCCTGGTGTCTGTCTGGTGAGCGTCACCTTCACTTCACCTGCCATTATTTAGCTCTCCAGTCCTCTTCGCCTATGATTGTTCTCGCTAGTGCTCTGACGCATCAACGAAGAATATGAGTACTTAACTGAAACTTTTTTTTGAAACATTACTCAACTGAAACTTTGGTGGCTTTGCCGTCATCAGTAAGTTGCGCAGCGCCACTGATCGGCGAACATTAGCTAGGGAATCCAGCGAAACACTTGTTTCTATTTTGGGACTGCTACGTTCATACCTCCATTTTGGTGTTCAACGATAGTTCTGCTCTTATCTTTTTTTAAAATGTATGATCTTTCCCCTGCTATTTGAAATTGAAAATTCAGTTTACTCGTATTCTGTTAAGAGCATATAACGGTGTCAATTTAGCTATAGAAAGACCATTTTCGCAGATTTGAACTTGCTCATGAGAGCTTTGTGTCTTTACCACCATTTTAATATCAAGTTTTGAATAGGACTAAAAGTATTTTGAAAAATTCAAATCTAAACACATCACTATTCATAATTTTCACAGATTTTTTTAACCTGTACGAACCGAGCATAGACAAAATGGTCAAATTGACACAAACTTGTTCAGAGCGCATTCAAGCGTGAGACGGATGAGTCAAGGTGGAGGGAGACGAAGGTGGTGGTGCTATCATGGCCGAGGCAGAGGCGAGGAGGAGGCGGTGCATATGTTGGTGCGCAAAGGCGCTGGGAGGGTCCAGAGTCGAATGGATAAAAATGGGAGAGAAAGAGAAGAAAAGAGAATTAAGAGGAGCAAAAAAAGGAAGAAAAAGAGAAAAAAGTAAGGATATTATAAATATTATCCTTTTATCTATTTTAAACAATAGAAGAAACCGTTTCATTGAACATTTTCCAATGAGATAAATTTGAGAAAAAATATTTCTCCAAAAAAGCTGCAGCCAAAGCCATCTTTGAGAAGGTACCTAGAGCCCTACTAAACACAAGTGCACAACATTTGTTGTGTGCTGAAAGATGTTCTACAAATGCAGTGGTCAAGAAATAGTCAGACAATTCTGTACAAGTCCACTAAGTCATTGTCCTTCACCTATTTCCGTGGAACTCGTCGCTCTTTAACTCTTCCTTCCTCTGTAGTGCAATCATAGAAACCGTGTTACACTTACACACACAAAAAAAAAAACTACGCTCCCATGGCTCCAAGCTTGTTGCTCTTCTTCATCTCCCACTCCTCATGATCTCCCATCATCGATTCTGAATCACCTTCACCACTTGTGAATTGTGATGCTCCCATGGTTGTGGCTCCGTCCTTGTCGTGGCTCTCCCTCGTCTCCTCGCTCTGGACGGCAGGGGCGTGGAGGTCGGTGCCTGTGATGCTCGCGACGGCGGCACCGACGACGGCAGCGGACCGGCAAGGAGGAGAGCTCTGCTCGCCCGCGCTATGCGGCGGCATGAACATCTCCTTCCCGTTCGGGATCGTCGCCGATCACGCAACGGAGACCAACTGTGGGATGATCGGGTTCCATTTCCAGGTTCTCTGCTCTAACAACATCCCATACTTCGGGCCGAGTACATATTCGCCACGGATTCTCGACATCTTCTACGACAACTCCTCCTTGCTCATCGCCGATCTCCACAAGCTTGAAGACTTCCATAGCTCCGCCTCCAAGCCCTGCCACTCCCCGACGAACAACAGCTCCTCCGAACTCGCCCCCCTGTTCTCGATCAGCCCAGTTAACCAGAACATGATCTTCTACGACTGCGTGGAGCCGCCGACGCAGGCAGTGCGGCAGAGCCGCGGGCTTGTGGACACGGCATGCGGGAACAAGACGTTGGTTGGCATCACCAAGGGTCCCGATGTGTCCGGCAGCTACTTCCTGGAGGGTTGCAACGCAACCGTCGTGCCGATGCTTGCGAGGTCCGGCGAGGTGAACCCAGCAAACTACATGGAGCTCATCAGTGAGGGATTCCTCTCTTGACATGGTAACTGTCGCCGTCACCGTTGTCACCACGGGCAGGTAAGTTTACATTAGGAACAATAGCATAGAGAGAATTGCATTCGTTGTGCACTGGGTAGCGAGGCGCCAGACCGTCACACCTGACACCACACACACCACAAGAACATGAGCCTCCTCAGGATAGATCGAAAAGCACCGACCTGGCAGCACAAACCACCAAGCAGCTTGTTTATCCACTGATTTGATAGGGGCCGTAGCGAAACGCCTGTTGTCGTTCCCAACCGCGGTGGCCGGTACTCCCTCCGTGTCTATAAATAAAGTCGTTTTAGACAACACGGTCTCAAAAATAACTTTGACCGCTACTTTTTGCTATAAAATATTTATAAACTATAGTCAACATTTACTTTTATAAAACTACATTTCGAGATGAATCTACTTACATCACTTTCATATCTTCAAACTCAACCAAAAAATTTATTTGTAGTCAAAGTTTAAAATATTTGACTTGATAACCTCAAAACGACTTTCTTTAGGAACGTAGAGGGAGCAGGCGTTTAGTCTAGCCGCCGCCACTTCGCTGTCTGGAGTCGGCAGCACAGAAGTTAATGACATATCCTGCTATACTCGTATTAAAGAAATTCAGAAAGAGAGAAAAAAGAAAACGAGACTAATCAAACACTTGGAGTGCGCGTGGAGCCGTGGACCGTCGACCTGTCAAAGTCGTCATCATCAATTCATCATAAGATCCCTGATCTGTACCGTCCGGCCGTCCCTCGTTCCATTCCCTTCCTTGTTCACTGTCCGGGTCTGGAGGTGAGAGGTCCCTCACTCCCTGGCCGAGCTCCGAAATCCAAGCCACTCTGCCGCTAACACCCCTCCATCCCCAATCCGCTATGCAACCACTCCTCCCCCTGCTACTCGCTTCCTCCCTCCTCCCGCCGCCGGGGTCCAGCGCGGCAGAGTCGTCAGGCTGCTGGCCCAAGACATGCGGGGACCTCAACATCACCTACCCGTTCTGGCTTGAGGAGCCCGGCAAGCCACCTTGCGGACCGCCGTCCTTCTAGCTCAAATGCAACAGCAACTGCGCGTTCTTGACCAAATCCATGTACCAGGCGTATGAGGTGCTCAGTATCTTCCCCCAACAACTACTCCTTCCATGTGACGGACCACAACCTCCCCCTACGCACCAGCTGCCCAGCGCCAACGATGAACATCTCGCTCTTCTTGCCCGCATTCGTGTTCAGCAAAACCAACAAAGAATTGCTCTTCCTTGGGGTGTGCACGGGGTTACCACCGGTGAATTCGTCTGGGTTTCACAGACTGCCTTGCAACAACAGTGGTGCCTCTTCCTTCGTCCGGCTTGGCGACGGCCGGAATTTCTCAAGCCACAGCATACAGGGAGGGATTCCGCCGGGTTGCCTCTTCACTGTCGTGCCGTTTCTCGGGTTTCTAGATGGAAATGGGGACGACTACATCGCCAGCATGAAGAATGGGCTTCACATGGAGTGGAAAGGGGTGCCAGATGATTGCCCAAGTGCATGGCAAGGGGTGGGGAATGCAGGTACTACGGTGTGAGACCCAGGGAACGAGGCCCAACACTGTAGCAACCGAACTTTAGTACATATCGAAAGTTGAAGGAGAGCTAAACCAAGTTAAAAGCCTGGACTTGGGAGGTTTTTAACTCCGGATCGATCCTTTTGCGCGAAGCGAAGACGAAAACGCAAGAGAGTTAATTAGTAGGTGTGGTTCATTCAACGTGGAGAGTGGGCCTTAGCCGTCTTCCTGGGTCGGGGCGTTACAAATGGTAATAAGATCCAACTCTCACGGTTTTACGGTTGCGTATGGTCTGGAAACCTGGACAGGTTGTGCATGGCTGCTGTGAGGGCATGGCACTTGGGTTGGAGAACTGGAAATACGAACGTGGCTAAGAGAGTAGGTCTTGGACATTTATCCTACTAGGTAGCTTGGTTCAGCGTTCGACGAGGACGTCGAATTTGGAAATACGAACGTGGCCAAGAGAGTCGGTCCTGGATATTTATCCTACTAGGTAGCTTGGTCGCGTTCGACGAGGACGTCGAATTTCCTAAATGGGGGAGTATGTGAGACCCAGGGGAATGAGGCCCAACACTGTAGTGACCGAACTTTAGTACCACATCGGAAGTTGATGAAGAGCTGAACCAAGTTAAAAGCCAGAATCTGGGAGGTGTTAACTCCGGATCCATCCTTTTGTGCGAAGCGAGAACGAAAGCGCAAGAGAGTTAATTAGCAGGTATGATTCATTCAACGTATAGAGTGAGCCTTAGCCGTCTTTTCGAGTCGGGCGATACATACGGCGACAACGGCACAAAGTTCGCCAGTGATTGCTCCGGTGACAAGTGCGGTGAGCTAAGGAAATTTAAAACGCACGTCAATTTCGCCTAGTTTTTTTTTGGTTGGAAATAGCATTAGTGTGCTATCTGGAAGTAGAAGTAAAATTGGCCTACGCCAAATTCTAAGAGATGGCAGAACACTCAAAACACACATTTTTTTTTAAGAATAGGAGGCCGAAAAATATATGGAGATCAAGCTAAAGTAACAATGTTTTGCTTTATACTCCGCACTCATTTTATTTGTGAATTCTTATTAGATCATGTATTGAAAACTAGGCAAGTGGCGTAGTACTAGTAACGGATTCAAATATCAATTCCATAGTATCTGTTTGGTTGGCAATTATGGTCCTACTAGTGACATATAGTCGCTATCAAGAATAGTTGAACACGTCGCCTTTGTTACAGTTAAGAAGAATCGATTTCGTCATTATTCCAATCTTCAACCTATCCAAACCAGCGGCCTATATACACTCATATAAACATAGCATACACCAATCAACTTTAGACAGTAGCATATAGTACAGGTCAGCACAAGGGAGTTGCATGTTTCAAATTTCATATGCAAAATATTGAATCGCTTAATATCATTCCTTCCTTTTACAAAAACAATCATTATACCACTACTTATTTAATTTCCATGCTATTTAGGTATCAACGGGAATGGCAGGAATGAGATAGCACTAATAGGTATGCTTCTTTTGACATTACTTCATACACCGTATCTAACAATCCAAATTTCAGTAGTTATATATAGTTATTTAATGCAATAAGTTAATGTTTAGTCTCAGATATTGGAACCAGGAAGACCTTCGAAGAACTACAATAAAACTTCTTATATATATATATATTTGCACATAGATACAAAAATGAAAATTTTAAACAAAAACTACATGATTTGGAGCAAAACATGTGATCATTATAATTTATTTTCATATTTACAATATAGACTGTTTATGGCCTCTAAATCTGAATGCTCATATTTAACACCTCATTGTTTTGTGAGATGAAAATAACATCTACTATAATTTCAGTTTCGATTTCAGCAGCTGCAAGCTTGCTCCTACCATGTATATATGTGTTGGTATGGCATAAGCAAAAACTAAGGTTTTTCCTATGCAAAAAGACCAGCAGCACCACAGAAGAGAACGTTGAGGCCCTAATATTATTACATGGGTCACTAGCTCCAAAACGATACAAATACTTCGAAGTAACAAAGATAACATCTTCCCTTAATAATAAGCTAGGGGAAGGTGGTTATGGCATGGTTTTCAAAGGAAGGCTAGATGATGGTCGTCTAGTTGCAGTGAAGTTCCTGCATGACTCCAAAGGTGACGGTGAGGAGTTTGTGAATGAGGTTATTAGTATTGGCAGGACATCTCACATTAATATTGTTAGCTTATTTGGGTTTTGTTTGGAAGGCTCAAAGAGGGCCCTCATATATGAGTATATGCCAAATGGTTCTTTGGATAAGTATATATACTCCGAGAATCCCAAAGCAATTTTAGGATGGGATAAGCTCTATACCATAGCAATTGGGATCGCTCGAGGGTTGGAATACTTGCACCATAGTTGTAATACACGCATAGTGCATTTCGATATCAAGCCTCAAAATATCCTTCTGGATCAGAACTTTCACCCAAAGATTGCTGATTTTGGTTTGGCCAAGTTGTGCCATACCAAGGAGAGCAAGCTTTCTATGACCGGTGCTAGAGGAACACCTGGGTTTATAGCTCCTGAAGTGCATTCTCGAACCTTCGGAGTTGTTTCAGCAAAATCAGATGTTTATAGCTATGGAATGATGTTGCTAGAGATGGTTGGAGGCAGAAAAAATGTTAAATCGATGGCTCAAGAGTCAAGTGAAAGGTATTTTCCACATTGGATTTATGACCACTTTGGTCAAGACGATGGACTACAGGCATGTGAAGTTACACGTGAGAACAAAGGAATCGCTAGAAAAATGAGTGTGATTGGCCTGTGGTGCATCCAAATATTACCAATGCATCGCCCTACCATAGGAAAGGTCTTGGAAATGTTTGAGAGAGGTTCAGATGAGCTAGACATGCCACCAAGGCAAAACTTCAGTCAAATATTGTAAGATATTATTTGAGACACATATATATTTCAACAATCATTCAGTATCATTTACATCAAGTTGATATAACTATATTTTTTATTCTTTTGCAGCAACGATCCAGCTTACAGTTTGAATGCAGAAAGTACGAGCATGATTAGTGGTACGAAAATACAAGTTTCTAGTGAAGTGCTAAAGATGAAGGAGATAAGCGTCGTGAATTCAAAAATCTTACAACGGTTACCAACTCTATGAAACGGTTACCTAGAAGTGGAATTTGGCATTAAACTTCTGTAGATATCTCTATGACTATGGCAGTTTTTTTTCCGAAAGGCGGCAGGAGGTTGCCGAATTTATACTAATAGAAGGGGCAGCTGGTCTACTAATAGGATATTTGTTTTGAAACAAAAGGCTACTGGTCTACTATGATATCTTTCATTTGAAGTGATAAAGATTAAGGCTTTAAAAGTGGCTGTCTGGATACCAAGCAATGTTAGGCCTTTGTGAGCAAGCTTTTACATTGCTTCCATGAGAGAGCCAAAATGGTTCTCTCTCTTTTTCTCGAATACGTCTGAGTGTGCGTATGATTATATTAGAAGAAATCAAGTTTAGATTGCAAGAGTAAGCGACTGAAGGCCGCGCTGAACATAGGGGCTACATTGCTACATAACAACACACGACTCCGGTAGAGGATCTGCCATGGCTAACGCCTTACGAGGCTTCCAAGGCCTTTTGCTCTGGCCTGAATCCATCGGTCCCCTTCATCCTTGATGAGCTGCATAAGCTCAGTCGCCGAGGCCGCAGACCCGCGAAAACATCTTGCATTGCGCTCTTTTCACACATGCCAAGACACGAGGGCGAACAGAGAGTCCATGCTAGACTGCTGCGGATCGTTGCAGCCTGCTCGAAGATGCTTCCACCAGCTGAAAGTTGTTGAGGCGAGCTGTGGAAATGGTCTGTGCAGCACTTGTAGGATGCAGTGCCATACCTCGCGTGAGTAGGAGCATGAAGCGATGATATGATGGATGGTCTCCACCTCTTGATCACACATGTAGCACATTTCCCTTGCCTCGAGCCCATGTCGCAACCTTCTGTCCCCAGTCCAATGGCGCCGCCGAAGGGCCAGCCGAAGGAAAAATTTTACCTTAAAGTGGCGCCCACGTCTTCCAAACTAGATGATGGCCTTTGAATTTGATTAATCCAGCGTGCAGCATCTTGTATGCAAACTGAGCAGAATATGCTCCATCTTGAGTCCAGCGCCAGATAAGCTTGTCTGCTTGACTTGCTAAAGCGTACGCCATCGGTTGCCTCCCATATGTGCAGGTATTCGACGATAGCGTCAGCAGACATTCCGCCCGAGATACCCCAGACCCACTGCCTTTGCGTCAATGCTTGCCTGACAGTTAGGGTCGCGCGAGTATGCGTGGGGATCAGTTGGTAGAGGCATGGAGCCACTTCCTTCAGCGGCGTTCCATTGAGCTAGCAGTCTTCCCAGAAGAGAGCCGTGTGGCCATCTCCGATCTCCATGAACGTGGACGCCCTGTAGAATGCCTGAACTTGAGGCACGGTCTTGATTGACAGCTGGCTCCAAGCCTGGTCCACGTCAGTCTTTTGCAACCATAGCCATCTAGTCTGGAGTGCATATCCAGTTAACTTGAGGTCGCTAACACCAAGCCCTCCTAGCGTTGTTGGCTTGCAGACAATCGGCCAGGACACCATACATTTCCCTTTCACCGAAGCATCATTGCCTGCCAAAAGAATTTCCTACAGATGGCATCAACCTCATTGCGTGCCCAGGTTAGCAAGTCTTCGGCCATCATCGTGTAGATTGGCACTGCACGAAGCACTGATTTCACCCAAACCAGGCAACCACTCCTGGCCATGAGCGAGCCATGAGAGGGTGGCAGCTTCCGGGCAATGGATTCTACTATCTCCTAGAAATGTGCCTTTGGGATCGTTGGTACTCAACGGCAGTCCAAGATATTTGAGAGGAAAGGGCTGAACCTGACAACCGAGAATACTGACTATACTGTCAATATTGTCTTCCACAACATATATCGGAGTGATTGAGCATTTTGACAGGTTGGTCTTCAGTCCTGACGCCTCTCCGAAGATGGTTAGGATTCTTTTGACCGCCCGGCTTCCTAGATTGTTGGCTGAATGAAAAGGATCACGTCATCCGCGTACATGTTGCACTGATAACGGACTTCGGACGGTTCCAATTTCCGAAACACTCTGTCGTGGGTGGCCTTGATGAACAGCCTGTGCAACACATCCATGGCAATGATGAAGAGCATCGGTGATAATGAATCCCCTTGCCGCACTCCCCGCAAGTGCTTGATCGGTGGTCCTTGCCGTCCATTAAGTAGGATCCATGAAGACGTTGTACAGAGCAGGGATTCGATCCATCTGTGCCAGTTGTCGCCAAAACCCCATGCCTGGAGGACCTCCAATAGGAATGGCCAGGAGACAGTATCAAACACCTTCTAGATGTCCAGTTTCAAAAGCAGCGTTGGGATCTTTTTCTTCCTGATCATAACCGCCGCCCTCTGTACATATTTGAAGTTGTCGTGTATGGTTATGTTCCTGATGAAAGCGTTCTGGTTCTTTGCAATGATATGCTGGAACCGAGGTGCAAGACGCAAAGCCATCAGCTTGGACACAAGATTGGCAAAGCTATGCACCATGGTTATTGGACGGAAGTCTCCTGGTGGCGAAGCGCCCACCTTCTTTGGCAGCAGCACAATCAGAGCGTTGTTTAGCCTGTGCATCGACCTAGTCTCATGTTGTGTGAACGCTTGTATCGCCTCCATGACCTCCAGCCGAATGAGGTGCCATGTAGATTTGTAAAATGCACCAGTGAAGCCGTCGGGGCCCGGCGCCTTATCCCCCGGCATTGCCTGGATGGCCGCCCACACTTCCTCCGTGGAGAATGGGACCTCTTGATCAGCTAAATCAATTGGCTCGATACCTAGCGCCTAAAAGTTCAACGTGTTGCCCGTGGACGCGGCAGTCCCGAACACTCCTTCTACATGTGCGTGGAGCGCAGCTTCCATCCCGTCATGGTCTGCAACCAAGTGGCTGTGCACATTAAGGGAGGTTATGAAGTTCCTCCCCTCCCTTCCCCTAGCAATGAGATGGAAGTACGCGGTGCCGACTCTGGCCCTTTGTCTGGCAATTGTCCTGTCCAAGGATGAGAGACCGAGGCATTGCATCTTCATGCGTTTTCAGAGTTCCGACTCCTCTGGCGATAGCTGTCGTTGCTCTTGTGCAGTGTCCAGTCGCAGTACTAGCTCTCTAGCCATCAACAGTTGCGACCTGATCTCTCCAATTCTTGTTGAAGACCACCGTTGCAACTCCTTGACCATTCCCCTTAGCATGTCGTCAAGGCGCAGCAGCGGGTCCATGTGGTTGTCAGGTCTCCTCCAAGTCCGCATGACCGTGTCCTCTCGAACTTGGGCCAGAACACCGTTGCTCTTGTGCAGCAACAATGGGCAGTGGTCCGATGCGTCCGAACCTAAACCTTGCAGGTGAGCGTTGGGGAACAATTCTTCCCAATCCATAGACACCAGGACACGATCCAGACGGACCAAGGTTGGATTCTCCCTTTCGTTGCTCCAAGTGAAAGCCCGGCCATGTAGGTGTAGGTCTTGTAGTTCTAGGGCAGCCACCGTGCGCCTGAATCTGCGGAGATTTGCCCTATCAATCCGGTCGTTACTCTTGTCCTCCTCGTTGAGGATGAGATTGAAGTCTCCTGTGACCAAGGTTTTCATTATCGAAAATAAAAATTTATCGGAGGTCATGGATAAATAGGATAAACAAGATATATCGGAAATATCGGACCAAATTAAAAAAAAATTCAAATTGTTTTGAAAAAAATTCGTAGAATTTGACTTGAAACTATTCCTAAGCTATTAAACATCACTTATTCACAGATAAAAACAAGAATAAAACATTATAGTGTGGGACCGTCGTACGGCTGAATTTAGGTTGTCTGTGCGGGAGCAAGAAAGAAGGAAAAAATTTGGCCGATGTCAAATTTTATCGGACCCTATGGATAGAATGGAAATTTCAGAAATTTCCGTGAATTTCGGCCGATAAAAAAAACCTTGCCTGTGACCGCCCAGGGTCCCTGACAAGCGTCCCGTATTGCCTCAAGTTCCTCAAGGAAGATGGCTTTGTCCCTGTCCTCCTGAGGGCCGTAGACGGCAGTGAGCCACCAGTTGGGTGCAGCGGTATCAGCGTTCGTCGCTGGCTTGACCGCAACGGTGACGGAGTAGCACCCCACAAGGACATCAAAGACGACGACTGGGGAATGGCTCCCAACTTGGTCTCCATCAGACAGACTATGCTCGGTCTGATGTCGTTTACAAGCGTTCTTACATTGTCTCGCCGCGCTCTCGTGTTGAGGCCGTGAACGTTCCAGGAAACAATGGTCGTGTTATCCATTGAGATGTACAACTTGGTCCAGGCACACCGAACCGCCTAGACGGCGATCAGCGTGGGCCGGCGGGTTGCTCTACCAGCCCGCGTTTGAACTGCTGGGAACAACTCATCAAAGGCTGCTGCTTGGGTCAACGACATGTTACCCTTGAAGATGGACTCGTACGAGCGTTTCACTGCAGAAGAGACTGGGGCGTTAGGTGGTTGGACGCCCATCTTCTTCATTAGCAACACTTCACCGCGTTTGGAGGCCGGATTGTGGCCCATTTGCTGCGCAGCTATGCGACTGTTGCGGTGCGGAACGGTTGGCCTCTTTGCTGCCGGCTTCTGTCTTGGCGGCTCGGCAATGATTGGCGAAGGCCTCTTGACCTGAACAGCTTCAGCAAATTTCTCTAGCCGACGTGCCGCCACCGACGACGTTGGCGTGGCGTCTGTTGGCGAGGCAGCGACTGGTGCATCCGGAATGGCCGGCGCCGGTGACTGCGCTCCCGAGGAATCAGGGGCCGGTGCCATCCGTGCGCTGCTAATGCCTGCAGTTGGTACTGGAGTGGCCTGCACGGCATCAGGCGTCGGGCAAGCAGTGCCAACGACGTTGGGCGTGCACTCAGCTCCGTCCTCGCTGGGGAGACCTCCATCGCCCTCCTGAGATGCAGCCGGGGTGGCCGTAGAGGGCGTTGCATGCAAAGTAGCGGGAGCTGATTCGGTGTCGATGTTGTCGGTAGCGCCTGTAGTATCTTCCTGGGTCGGCGCATGTTCCGTAGAGGGTGGTACCGCTTGCAACCCCGCCTCAAGAACCATGGGGTCCGAGGCCGGCTTTTCAGCAGCATCTCCATCCTTGTCGCTGACTGGATCCTCCTCAATCAATGTTTGAGAGCTGGGGTGGAGGGTTGTTGCGGTTGCCGGTCCACCAAGCAGCCCCGCGCTCGAAGACCATGGGGTCCAAGGCCGGCTGCCCTCCAGTGGCACGCTTCCAATGCTTGTATGCTGCAGTTCAAATCGGACTGGGTCCCAGAGATCAGCTGCACAGCTTGTCATGGCTCTGGAATGTTCCTGCATCACAACGGCACGGTGCTCGCACTGCGACAAGAATTCTGAGCCCAGTCCAGGCTGCTGCCGCTTTTGCTTTTGCTTTTGGCAGGCCAGCCCATCCACAGAGCCAAAACGATCAGGCCGGCTGTCGTCAGCAGTACCATCCTTGCGCCCCGACCATGGCGGCGTGCTCGTCGGCGTTGTGGTCACCACTATGTCGCCGATCATGGCCGGCCCGCGATGTGCCGCTGCCTCCAGCTGCGCCAGTAGAGTCGCCGTCGATGGCTCCTCTGGCACAACGGAACCCTTGGATGCGCGGCGCCGTACCTCTGGAGAAATGATGGCGATCCGGGTTCCCGTCATGACCGCTATCTCCATCATCAGACTCCGGCGGTTCTCCTGGCTTGGCAAGCTTCTTGTTGCTTGTGCCAGAGGGGCAAGGCTAGGCAAATCTCTCTTGCCTGGAAATCAAGCAAACCCTTGATATCCTCTTAATAGCAGTTTGTCACTCTTTCGTTTTTCACTTATATATGCACCACCCCCATATGGCCCTATAGTTGTCCGTCGCCCGTAATCTCCCAAAACACTAACTTCATCGGCATATGCACTGGAATCAAGTAACTGAAATACTGAATAAGTATTCATCAGTGAATTACATGTTGTAGACAACTCTAGACAATGATGGAGTTATTTATGAAGATGGCAGCAGCCACAATGACAACAGCTGTTGCGCATCTCCGCGGTGAGACAGCAACAACAGCAACTCGATGCTACTCGTAGGCTCAATCTGTCTGACAAATTTTCCACGCATTGTTGTTTTTCAGAAAGTTAGACACATCACCCAGACGTTAGGGAGTGTGGCGCTGGCACATCGAGCTAGTCCTCTCTGCTTGCTGAACAGAGGACTCTGGAATTGTCCATCTGTTTTGTGGGCGCTCGATCAAATGTACATCACACTTTTTTACCGAAAAAGACGAATATACACGGCACTTAAATGCTGCCACTTGACCATGTCATTTTCATAAGTGCACTGATCAGCATTCGCACAGACAAGAAGCAAATCACTGAAGCTGTTCAAAACCCCTTTCGCATCCGTCCATGACTTTGACACTCTTGTGTTGAGCCGTATCGTATTACTAGCTCCCTTGTTGCACTTCACTAGACGTGCCCTGAGAGCCACGACCCACATCCTACGGAAGCAGAAAGACAAACTGCGCTCCGGCGAGACGCGACGCAAGGGTCTTGAACATCATGTACCCGTTCATGTTGTACTGCGGAGGCAACCCGGACTTTGCGCCATTGTGCTCACTGCTCACGCCGTGCCTGCGATTTGTGAATGCTAAAAAAGTGATAAGTACAACATTGATAAGATAACCCTTGTAAGAGGTGTGAAGAAGCTTATCATTGATTCAAACCGGACTTGGAAGCTTAAGCAAATCAATTTAGTTCAAGTCAACCATAGAAGCTCATGATAATGATAAGAGTACAAGCACAAGACAACAATGCAAATATATATCTAGTTTGTTTGTTTCAAGTGGTATCTAGACTCAAGTATTTCATCAAGAATTCACAAGTGATGTCTAGATCAACTCACAAGTGATATCATATAAATGGTACTCATTAAGATAGCAAATGTTTAAGAAATAATTTTTATTGATAAATCGAACAAGTGGTTCCATACTAGAAAATTCTTTCGAATGGTATCACATCTACACGTGGCATCAATCATGCAAGACGATGGTTCCACAAGTGATCATCAAAATAAAGAATGCATCCCTCACTTTCAAGAGTTCAAGTTTAGCAAATGGATGACCCACGATATGATATAGGGGGAGGTGTCCCACAAATTGGTATCAAGGATGAAGATCCTATGTGTGGTATCTCAAGGGCTACAAGTGGTGTCATTCCAACAATCAAGTGATGTCCATAAAAAATACAAGATTCAAGCCTTAACCATCTATCCCAAATGTAAACCTTTGCATCAATGATAAGCACATCTTTTATGGAAATTGATGACAAAGGGGGAGAGATTGTACAAATATATGAAAGCTTTGAGAGAGATTGAGACAAAAAAGTAGAGGTTGGATATGGACATGGACAAAGAGGGAGCAACATTAAAGAAAAGAGATGGATCAAAATTCTTGGACAAGAGAAGCACACAAGTAGAGGGAGCAAGCTCATGAACTTTGATTAGTTGCATTTGATATGTGCATAGTCATGTGCTTGCTTTCATTGCATAAATTTCTTAAATTTGATATGCATGCTTGTGTGGTGTATGCTAGTTGTAGAACTTGAATGATGATTTGATAACTAGGATGCATAGGATGGTAGCTAGACATGTATTTCTACACGTGATATTAGAACCTTGCTTATAATATTGATCTCACGGGGTTTCTAGTATTTTTGTTGTCTAGTTACTTATGGTGCTAAGGATGGTACTAAAAGTGCAACTCCGATTGGTATCACACTTTAAAGGTTTACTCTATACACCTTAGCATCATTTGGTAGTAATTACTCTCCCACAATTCCAATCTATGCATATGTGCGAGCTTCAAACCAAACACTCTAGCACATATATAGGGGGAGCTAATACTACCATTTCGGGTTTGTGGTACTTGTCCAAAATCATTTACACATTGTAAAATTGCTTGGGCAAGCAACATGAATCCAAAAGAACTTAATTTCCATATTTTTGTAGAGTTATCATCAATTACCAAAAAGAGGAAGATTGAAAGATCCTTGTGTGGTTTTGGTAATTGAGTGACAATCTAGGTGGACTAATTGTGTTTATGTGAGATACATAGGTGATTAGTCCATAAGTACATGTGTGTGAGCAACATATGCCATGAAGGTGGAAATGGCTTGGAGATGTTGCAAAGCTCACACATGTGATGATGAAGGAGCTCATTGCACATGAGATATGACATTGAGTCATGTGATCAAGGTAGAAAAGATCAAGACAAGACTTGGCTTGATGGACCGGTTGCAAGAGTGAAGGGCAAGTCGGAGGCTTTGGAGCAATGGACCACGTGGCGGTGAAGCTTGTGCAAGACTTGGCACCGATGGATGAAGACAACGGTGAAAAGCAAGTGAAGTCAAGATCGATGAACCAATACGGTCACGTGATGATATGAAGTGGATCATATCATTGGGTGATTGGTTGGTGCATGTGTTGCATCAACAATGGAGGAGATGGAATGGAATGCACAAGACAAAGGTATAACCTAGGGCATTTCATTTCACCGGTCATAGGTGTGTAAAGAAGTTGATGACCGGGTTTAGGATAGATGGCTGTACTATCAAGAGGGGCAAACTTGTTTGCATATCGGTCATCTAGTGCAACTCGGGTGATCTAACTTTGCGTCGTTGTTAGGATCGAGTGGCTTGGCAAGTTGAGTGGTTAACTCCTTGAAAAATATTTGTGAAAAGCTAACACACGTGCACAAGGTGTTGTACACTTGGTGGTGTTGGCACATTTGGAAAGGAGAAGAAGTTGGTGAAGAAAAGGAGTTGAATGCGCTGGTCACGGGGTGACCGGACGCATCCGACATGAGGACCGGACGCGTCCGGTATTTCCGATGTGATCGGACGCGTCCGATATCGATATCGGACGCGTCCGGTATTTTGGCCAGGCGCGGGCAGAGTTGCTGAGGTGACCAGAATCTGGCTCATAGCAGCGATCGGATGCTAAGCAATCACTGTTTAGCGTCAGGTTGTGGTGATGTGGGGCACGACTGTTGGTCCAGAGAGGACCGGACACAGGGGCGCGTCCGGTCGGCCACACCGGACGCGTTCAGTTGCAGTTGAGCGGCTCTGGGAGCTCTCTAGACTCGACCAGACGCTGCCCCTCCTATGTCTGGTCGGCCACACCGGACGCGTCCGGTTGCAGTTGAGCGGCTCTGGGAGCTCTCTGGACTCGATCGGACGCTGCCCCTCCTACGTCCAGTCGGCCACACCGGACGCGTCCGATCGCAGTTGGGCGGCAATGGCTACTTCATTTGAATGGGACATGTGGCGGTCAATCAGTGACCGGACGCAGCGACAGAACGCGTCCGGTCACCCACCGCACACGTCCAGTGCACACGACCTGCGTGTCCGATTGTCTCGAAAAATGCCCAGTGAAGGGGTAACGGCTATTTTAGCCCGTGGGGCTATAAATAGAAGTGTTGGTCGGCCTTTGGCCGAGAGCTTAGTAGAGATGAGCACACTAGAGCCTTGGTGAATTATGTTGTAGTGCTTGGGAGCCTTCTAACTCACTTGAGCTTGATAGTGTTCATCTGATCGACTGAGTGAGCGATTCTAGTGCGATTGCATTGTGAGGTTGCATCTAGTGGCACTAGGTGATCGAGTTGCAAGCCGGTGGTGCTTGTTACTCTTGAAGGTTGCCACCTCCTAGATAGCTTGGTGGTGGTCTCCGTCGAAGCCCACAAGAAGCTTGTGCGGTGCTTCGGGGAAGAGCTTTGTGAGGGGCATTGTGCTCGCTCCGCGGGAGCCACGAAGAGCAACTCTAGTAGAGCGAGACGCGAAGGGCGACAAGTGGTCTGGCCGGGTCAAATGCTAGAGCTTGTGGTAGGCACTCCATGTGGGAGAGTGTGACTTGCGGGTCACCACTGGCAAGAGGACCGACGGCAACCTTGGACCTTGTTTCAACGGGGACGTAGCGTGTTGGTAAGCACATGAACCTCAGGAGAAATATCACCGTGTCAACATTGTTCTTACTGTTGGTTTGCAATCCCCTTACACAAGCTTGTAATTACTTTCATATGCATTGTGTTTGTGTAGTTGCTCTTGTAATTAGTTAGCTTGTGTAGCTCACTAGTTACCTTCTTGCTTGTGTAGCATAGAAGTAGCTCCCTTGCATGGCTAATTTGGTTTGTGTAATCTTGTCAGTCACATTGCTTAGTTTATGTAGCTAAGTATTTGTGCTCTCTAATTTGGCATTGGTTGCCATGTTATTGTGCATTGATAGTGAGCTTAGGAGCTTTGTGCTATAGCTTACTAGAATTGTGTAGGAGCTCCCCAGTGTGTAAAATACTAGTGGCATAGGTTTATGTGACCTTGCTCCTAAAATTGGATAGGTGAGCTCTAGCTAGCCCTGCACCTTTGTTGCCTAATTAGGATCTTTTTTAAGGTGCTTGTGAACTTCGATAGAGGGGTATAGTCTTGGCTAGACCTATTGTTTTAATTATGCATTTGTTTCATTTAGCCGGCACGATTAAGTTTTAGAAAAGACTATTTACCCCCTGTAGTCTGCCATCTCGACCTTACAAGTGGTATCGGAGCTAGGTCTCTCATTTGTAGTCTTCACCGACCCGAGAGGATGGCGACTTATGGGCTAGATGTTGATTGTCCACACATTTTTTATGGCACACAGTTTGCACGGTGGAAAAATTGGATGATATACAATTTTAAGTTTATTTGCCCTCAAATATAGTGGATGGTAGATGTAGGCTTTTCTCATGTATTGGATGAAGATAATCTAACTCAAGCACAAGAGAAATGCCTAGATCTCGACATCCAATCTACTAACATCATGTATAGATCTTTGCATGATAACATATTTGGAGAGATCATTGACATGAAGACCGCCCATGAGATTTGGAGTTATCTCAATGAGAAGTATGGGACGGTCTCCGATGATGATGATGAGCCCAAGAAGGAGGCGCATGAGTGTGTTGAGCATGACCACAATTTGGTGATTGTGGAAGATTGCTCCACCTTATGGTCAAGTGATGATGATGATGATCATACCACAAGATCACTTGACAAGACTGATGATGATGCTACGAGTGATGCCAATGATGATGCTAGTCCATGCACACTTGATGATGATAATGATGGATCATGCTCGGGCTATGAGAGTGATGTTTCTTCAAGCTCTCCAACTACATCACATTGCTTCATGTCACAAGGTGACACTAAGGTATCTAATGCAAATGTGATTGATCTTGATTCATATGAGGAGCTTCTAGATAGATATGGTTGCATGATCAAAGCTTTAGAAAAAGAGATGGCTAAAACTAAGAAATTGAAAAATGAAAACTCTATTCTAAAGAACACATGTGAACAACAAAAGCATCTACTTTATGTTACTACCTGTTCACATGAGGAGCTAAAATTGGCTCATGAGGAACTAAGTGTTGCTCATGATAACTTGGTACAAGACCATGCTTTTCTCACTAAGGAGCTTTCCAAAGGAAAAACTAAAACTAGTGAAAGCTCATCATATGGGTCAATTGATCAATCACATATTGTTGCTAATCCTTATGATGTAGGCAAGAAGCATGTATCCATCTCTTGTGATAATTTATTAGATATGCCATGTTCTTCACATATAGATGCTTGTTCTACTTCTATGTCTTGTGAGACTAATCTTTTGAAGGAGAACAATGAGCTCAAAAATGAAGTAAAGAATTTGAGCAACAAGTTAGGGAGGTGTCGGATGCCACAAGAAGGGGTACCCTAAGCAAGAACCAAAAATATTGCTTAAACCTTGCAAAAATCAAACCGCGAGGTCTCAGCAGATTCTTCAATTCGCCTGAGGCCTTGTGCCGAGGCCTCAGGCGAAAGACCAAAAGCTCCCCACCCCGCCGAGGCCCTCTCGCTGAGGCACTCTCGCCGAGGCCCCACCCCGAAAGGCCTCGGACGGGATGCCAATTCTCCGATTCGCTCGAGGCCGGGCTTGGCAAAACAAACTTGTAACCTTCGTCCCGACCGAACTCCTCTGACAAAACGTCACGTCCGGATTAATGCACCCAACTACTCCCGCAAACGTCAGCCGCACGCGGGTACAGTACGGGCAGAACGACCGATGGGACAGGGGACCGAGCGCAGCAGGGGTTACCTGCCACTGTGCTCATCATTGTGCTCCCTACTGACACCCGTACTGCCCTGTGCTACCTAACCCCTACGCCAAGGACAAACCGGCGTGGAAGGTCAAGTCCAGATCCCTGTAGTCTCAGCAATAGCAGGAGAGCCCAACTGCTCGTTCTCCGCCTCGTCCGAGACCCCCCGGCAGGGCCTCGGACGTACTGTTCCTTCTCCGCCTCGGCTGAGGCCGGGCTCGTCCCGCATCCTCATCATCTCCACCTCAACCGCCCCTCTGGCGGGCCATCCCAACCATATAAGTACCCCTGGTTACACCTACGTCAGCCATGATTGGCAGGGTATAGCAACAGGGGTGATGGGATGACGGTCAAATCTCCTTTTTACCATCCCCTACTGACGGTGCAGGGACTACCGTGCCTTGCGGACACCCGCTCCACACTTTTTCACCCAAACCGAGTACAACACGGACCACCGAGACCCCAGAGTCATACATAGGTCACCTCCGAGGCCTCGACAAAGCAGGCCTCGACACGATTAGCTACAGCACCCGCCAGGCCTCGGCACTCCACCAGGTCAAGAGTCCACCAAAGCATGGCATGTCTCCGGCCGTGGAAGTCATACTGACTAGACATCGACAAGGACCCCCCACGACCTCAACCACCTCAAACCTGACCAGCATGGCGCGCCAGACAAGTACCGATCTCCATTCCCAACTCCATGCTGCTACATGACTAAACTGTAGTAGGCTCCACGTGTAGCTCACTCTTGTACTCCTGGCTCCTTCCTTGCGGTTATAAAAGGAAGCGGCCAGGGATAGCTCGGGGAAGGAAGGAAAAAAGAAGAACATACGATAGAACCGCGCTCCCATATGCGCCCTAGACACATCCTGTAACATCAACGCTCCCAAGCTGCTTGAAAGCAGCGTCTCAAGCACCTCGCACCGTTCCACGCCGAGACCTGGGACTAGCTCCCTCTCTCACCCAGCTTGTGACCCCCTACTACAAGCACTTCGGTGCAAGGAATACAAGACCGATCTCTCAGACTGGACATAGGGCACCAATTGCCTGAACCAGTATAAACCTTGTGTCTCTTTGCTTCACCATCCAGGATTAGGGGCACGTAGGTCAAATTTACTGGTTGGTTGAGGACCCCCTCGGTCCGATACACCAACAGTTGGCGCGCCAGGTAGGGGCCTCTGCGTGTTAGCGTGATCGTCCCAACAAGTTCCGGATGGCTAACCCCATACGCCCACTACATCTTGGCACGGTGGTCTGGTTTGGGAGCCTATAATTCATGTCTCTAGGATGTGAGTACGATATGGTACTCCTCACACCCAGAGCCCCACCGGCCGGCGACGACGTCACGCATCGGCAGCCCGGGCGTAGGCGGCGCCCGGGCCACCGCTCTCGTCACGCTCGCCAGGCACGACGCGAGCGGGACTACTCCGACGCCACGTGAGCTCGGCGCTGCGCGCCGCACTTCACCGACATCCTATGCCCGGCTGTTGGTACAGAGTCCCTGGCTAGGGACCTGTCTAGCCTAAGCCTGGGCAGGGGAAGGACGCCGGTAGCGCGCAGCGACGTCCCGTCGTCAAGCTCTGCCCCGCCACATCCTGAGGAATCAACTCAGGCGGAGCGGAGCCCAGCGGTGGCACCATCCCAGTACCCCTTCGGGCTGAAAAACATCGCCGCTGCCTACGCTTTCGCTTACGCCTCCGCGCACGTGGAGCCCTCGGAACACCACCAACGATTCGCCCTCGACTTCTCCACCACAATCTCGACCCACACCCACACTGACTCCTCGGAGGAGGACAAGGCATGGGCCGAAGCAGACTTCTTCGGGCTTCGTGACCCCGAGGCTATGGGCCGCTTCTTGGCCACAAGCGACTACTGCTTCGGCTACTCTGACTCCGATGACGAAAGCACTTACGATCCCACTCGAGACTGTTTCCACGTCGGGCTCGGAATGCCAGGGGCAAGTAATGAGGGTGAGAGGGCAGGCAACTGCTCCCCGCTCCGCCAAGGGGCGGGCGACGCCACACCCCCTTTCATCGAGCTCCGGGCGGCGCAGAACATGAACGTCGCCCCTGAGGATCTCCGACGCCTGGACCTGGAGCAGCTTCGCAAGCTCCAGGCTAAAGTTGACCAAGATCGACTCCTACTATAGTAGCTCCGAGACACTCTTGAGCAGGAGCAGCGAGGCCGCGGTGATGGCGGAGGGGCCCAGCATCGGGCCCACGACGTGCACCGCCGCATCAACAACGACGAAGGAAGTGAGCAACCCCCAATCTTCAATCGCGCTAGCCAGAACGTCGTGGTGACGGCGATGCTAGTCTGAGCGATGCCCGAGCCCTCTACCACGGAGGGGCGATGGGTCCGCGGCGAGCTCCGAGACCTTCTCGAAACCGCCACAGTACAGCAGGCCGAAAGCTCCACGTCTCGGCGACGTGAGAACATCTCGAAGCGGCCCTCGGTGCACGATCGCCTCAAGGCCCCCTCAGTCCACGACCGCCTCAGCGACCGACGCAAGGCGCAAGAGGACCACAATGTGGTCAGCAGGCGACGACGCCACGACAACGACGGGCTCGCCCAAGGCTACCACCCACACCGAGGTGGCCGCTACGACAGCGGGGAGGACCGCAGTCCTTCTCCAGGGCCGCCTGGCCCTAGAGTCTTCAGCAAGGCCATCCGCGGTGCTCCATTCCCTACCCAGTTCTGGCAACCGGCCAATCTCGCGAAGTACAGTGGTGAGACCAACCCTGAGCTGTGGCTGGCCGATTACCGCCTGGCTTGTCAGCTAGGTGGCACGAACGATGACCTGCTCATCATTCGTAACCTCCCCTTGTTCCTGTTAGACTCGGCGCGAGCCTGGCTCGAACACCTGCCTCCCTCACAGATTCACAACTGGCGCGACTTGGTCAAGGTCTTCGTCGGGAATTTCTAGGGCACATACGTGCGCCTCGAGAACTCCTGGGACCTCAAGAGTTGTCGCCAGAAGCCGGACGAGTCTCTCCGAGACTTCATCCGGTGCTTTTCCAAGCAGCGCACCGAGTTGCCCAGCGTCGGCGACTCGGAAGTTGTCCAGGCTTTTCTGTCCGGCACCTCCTGCCGAGACCTGGTCCGAGAGTTAGGCCGGAACATACCAACCTCGGCGGCCGTGCTCCTCGACATCACCACCAACTTCGCCTCTGGCGAAGAAGCTGTCGGGGCCATCTTCCTCGACAGCGAAGCGAAGGGGAAGCAGAGGGACGAGGCCTCCGGGGCCTCGACCTCCCGTTTCTCCAAGAAAAAGAAAAAGAGGCGCCAGGGGAAGCAAGAGGCCCTCGAGGCTGATTTTGTCGTAGCCGCGGATCGCAGGAATCCCCGAGGCCCTGCCAGAGGCCCCGGACTATTCGATGATATGCCCAAGAAGCCGTGCCCTTACCACCAAGGCCCGGTAAAGCACACCCTCAAAGAATGCACCATGCTCCGATGCTACTACGCCAAGCTCGGACTTCCCGACGACGACGCCAGGAAGAAGGGCGCCGGCGACAGAGACAACGACAAGGACGATGGGTTCCCTGAGGTGCACAATGCCTTCATGATCTTCGGCAGGCCTTCAGCATGCCTCACAGCGCATCAACGAAAGAGGGAACGCCGGGAGGTCTTCTCGGTTGAGGTAGCTACTCCCTAGTACCTTAACTGGTCTCAGGAGGCGATCACCTTCGATCGGGAGGACCACCCCAACTATGTCCCAAACCCCGGGCAGTACCCGCTCGTCGTCGATCCGATCATCGGCAACACCTGGCTCACCAAGGTGCTGATGGACGGAGGCAGTGGCCTCAATATCCTCTACGCCAACACCATGGATCTCCTGGAGCTCGATCAGGCACAGCGCCGAGGTGGTGGCACGTCCTTCCATGGCGTTGTGCCGAGGAAGCGCACGCGACCCCTTGGGCGCATCGACTTGCCGGTTTGTTTTAGCACCCCTGCCAACTACCGCAAGGAGATCCTTACCTTCGAGGTAGTTGGATTCAAGGGGACCTACCACGCTATCCTAGGACGTCCGTGCTACGCCAAGTTCATGGCGGTCCCGAACTACACCTACCTCAAGCTCAAAATGCCGGGCCCCAACGGCGTCATCACCATCGAGTCCACGTACGAGCATGCATATGACTGCGACGTCGAATGCATCGAATACGCAGAGGCTATCGTGGAGGCCGAGGCACTCATCATCAACCTCAACCAACTCGGTAATGAAGTACCCGACTCCAAGCACCACGCCGAGACTTTTGAGCCTACAGAGACTGTCAAGCTTGTCCCGGTCGACCCCAACTGCTCCAATGGCCGAACATTGAGGGTCAGCGCCACCCTCGATAGCAAATAGGAAGCCGCGCTCGTCGACTTCCTCTGCATGAATGCCGATATGTTCGCATGGAGTCCCTCGGACATACCGGGCATACCAAGGGAGGTCGCCGAGCACGCCTTGGATGTTCGGGCCGGCTCTAGACCAGTGAAGCAGCGCCTGCGCCGATTCGACGAGGAGAAGAGCAGGGCCATCGATGAGGAGGTGCAGAAGCTCATTGCGGCCGGATTCATCAAGGAAGTATCCCATCTAGAGTGGTTAGCCAATCCTATATTGGTTAGGAAGAAAAATGGAAAATGGAGGATGTGTGTAGACTACATCGGTTTAAATAAAGCATGTCCAAAGGTTCCATTCCCGTTGCCTCGGATCGATCAAATCGTTGACTCCACTGCAGGATGCGAGACCTTATCCTTCCTTGATGCGTATTCCGGTTACCATCAAATCAAGATGAAAGAGTCCGATCAGCTCACGACTTCTTTCATCACCCCATTCGGCATGTACTGCTATAGAACTATGCCATTTGGTCTCAGAAACGCAGGGGCCACGTACCAACGGTGCATGACCCAGGTCTTCGGCAAGCACATCGGGCAAACTATCGAGGCCTACGTGGACGACATCGTAGTTAAGTCCAGAAAGGCCAGTAACCTCGTCGATGACCTAGAGATCGCCTTCAAATGCCTTAGGGAGAAGGGCATCAAGCTTAACCCCGAGAAGTGTGTCTTCGGGGTCCCCCGAGGCATGCTCTTGGGATTCATAGTCTCAAAATGTGGCATCGAGGCCAACCCAAAGAAGGTCTCAGCCGTGACCAACATGGGGCTGATCCGAGACCTCAAGGGAGTACAAAGAGTTATGGGATGTCTTGTGGCCCTGAGTCACTTCATCTCACGCCTTGGCAAAAAAGGTTTACCTCTGTACCGTCTCTTGAGAAAATCCGAACGCTTTTCCTGGACCCCCGAGGCCGAAGAGGCCCTCACCAAGCTCAAGGCATTACTCACCAACCCCCCCCATCCTGGTACCACCAACCGAGGGTGAGGCCCTCTTACTCTACGTCGCCGCAACGGCCCAGGTGGTCAGCGCGGCAGTAGTAGTCGAGAGGCAAGAAGAGGGGCATGCTCTATCTGTCCAACGACCTGTTTACTTCATTAGCGAAGTACTCTCCGAAACCAAGACACGCTACCCCCATATCCAGAAGCTGGTCTACGCCATAGTCTTGGCTCGGCGCAAGCTACGTCCCTACTTCGAATCCCACCCGGTGACCGTGGTGTCATCCTTCCCTCTGGGGGAGATAATCCAGAACCGGGAGGCCTCGGGTAGAATACCCAAGTGGGCTATCGAACTCATGGGGGAGGCCCTGTCTTTTGCGCCTCAGAAAGCAATTAAATCCCAGGTCTTAGTTGATTTTGTGGCTGAGTGGACCGACACCCAGCTGCCACCTGCTCAAATCCAATCAGAATGCTGGACCATGTACTTTGATGGGTCTTTGATGAAGACCGGGGTAGGTGCAGGTCTGTTTTTCATCTCCCCCCTCGGAGTGCATGTGTGTTACATAATTCGGCTCCACTTCACCGCCTCCAACAACGCAGCCGAGTACGAAGCTCTCGTCAACGGCTTGCAGATCACCATCGAGCTTGGAGTGCGGCGTCTCGATGTACGGGGCGATTCACAGCTCGTCATTGACCAGGTCATGAAGGACTCGAATTGTCACGACCCCAAAATGGAGGCGTACTACAAACTGGTACGTTGCCTTGAAGATAAATTTGACGGTCTCGAACTCAACCACATTGCGTGGAAGTTCAATGAGGCCACGGACAAACTGGCGAAGATGGCATCAGCACGGGCCTCGGTCCCCCTGAACATATTCGCTAGAGACCTGCACAAGCCCTCGGTGGACTACGCCTCGGCAACACAAGAGGGCCCACCGGCCAAGCCACCCACAGGGCCCAAGGCCCCCTTTGTTACCGAGACCCCGGCGGCTGAGCTCGAGGCCATGGAAGTCGATGCAGGGCCTCTCGAGGCCGACCAAGGGGTGAACTGGCGAGTCCCCCTCCTTGATCGCCTCACTCGAGGAGTGCTTCCTGCGGACAGAACCGAGGCCCAACGGCTGGCGCGATGAGCCAAAACTTACGTCATCAGCAATGGCGAGTTGTATAAATGAAGCCCATCTGGCGTCCTCCAACGAAGCATCACCACCGGGGAAGGCCAAGCTTTGCTTTGGGACTTGCACCCAGGAGCCTGCAGACACCATGCTGCGCCTCGGACGCTCGTCGGAAACGCCTTCCGCCAAGGGTTCTACTGGCCAACGGCGGTTGCCGACGCCACCAAGCTAGTACGCTCCTGCGAGGGATGTCAGTACTATGCGCGGTAGACACACCTCCCAGCTCAAGCCCTCCAAACCATCCCCATCACATGGCCGTTCGCCGTGTGGGGACTGGACATGGTTGGGCCTCTGCAGAAAGCCCCCGGGGGCTATACCCACTTGTTGGTAGCTATTGACAAGTTCTCCAAGTAGATCGAGGCTCGACCGATCACTCAAATCAAATCCGAGCAAGCAGTATTGTTCTTCACTGATATCATCCATAGGTTCGGAGTTCCAAACACCGTCATCACCAACAATGGGACACAATTCATCGGACATAAATTTCTAACGTTCTGTGACGACCACCACATCCGCGTGGTCTGGTCGGTCGTAGGACACCCTAGGACGAACGGCCAAGTAGAATGTGCCAACAGCATGATTCTTCAGGGCCTCAAGCCGAGGATATACAACCGGTTGAAGAAATTCAGCAAGAAATGGCTGGTCGTACTCCCGTCGGTCATCTAGAGCCTAAGGAATACACCAAGCCGAGCCACGGGGTTCACGCCGTTCTTCCTAGTTTATGGAGCCGAGGCCATCCTCCCCACTGACTTGGAGTATGGCTCCCCAAGGCTACAGGCTTACAACGAGCAAAGCAACCACACTACCCGCGAGGACGCTCTCGACCAACTAGAGGAAGCCCGAGACGTTGCGCTGCTACATTCAGCCAAGTACCAGCAAGCCCTACGACTCTATCAAGCCCGGCGCATCCGAAGCCGAGACCTGAAGGTGGGCGACCTGGTGCTGAGACTGAGGCAGAGCAACAAGGGCCACCACAAGCTGACCCCGCCATGGGAAGGACCGTAATCATCGCCCAAGTGCTAAAACCCGGGACCTACAAGCTGGCCAACGAGAAGGGCGAAATCTTCACCAACGCTTGGAACATAGAACAACTACATCGTTTCTACCCTTAAACCTCCAAGCATTGTATATATTGTTTCTCAAAATATATTAAAGAAGCGTTCTTTAGTTATTCTAATTTTTCGAGAAAACTCCCCCCTCGATGGGGAACCGACGTAGAAATAACGTTATAAGGGAGACTCAGCTCTGCCTCTACAGAACCGAGCCTCCCTCGGGGGCTACAATCAGGGGGAACCCCCTAAGTCCTAGGCACTATTTTTAATCGTTTTTCGAATAAATTTCCACTCCAAACTCTCTTGCGTACTCTGACAAGCCGTGTCTAAAAATCTAAGGACCGAAAGCGCGCCTCGAGTGCAAGAGGCTGGCCGAGTCACGAGACTGCTAATGCCTCTGGGCTATGGCAACTCCCTCGCCACCTTTCGCCGGAAGGGCAGCTCAGGTTTCGAGGAAATCGTTTGCACAGACCTTGTCTAGAAACAATGCGGAGGGAAGAGGCTTGGAAAAACGATATAAACCGATTAAAAAAGCGTACGCATGAATACTTTAAAGGCCTCGACGGCCACAAATGTCACGACACGACAATAACTCAATTCATTTATATGGCCCCTTTGGCCCAGGTCAAGGCTCAGGATCTCCTGCGTCGGCGGCGGGCGCAGGGGGAACCACTTCTTCTTCAAATAGACTGGCTAGCGCCACACCAGGGACCTCAGCCGCCTCCATCAGCTTGGTGACCTCCTCATCAGCCTCCTTGTCATCATCAGGCAAGATGTAACCATCGCTGACGGCCTTGAGGTTGACGGCGTAGTGCGAAGAGACGACGGCCAGGGCACACTTGACGCCTGTATGCAACGCCGCCCGAAGTCGCTCTCGCACTTGGCCACTCAACGCAGCTAGGCGGCTCTTGAGGGAGCTACCCAACTGAGCCCCCTCAACAGCAGAGCCTCGCAGACGGTATGGGCAGTGGCCTGCAGCGCGTCGTGCTCCTCGATCTCGGCCTCGAGCATCGCTTGCACTGTGACAGAGGCCTCTGCCACCCGAGAAACCTCCTTCTCCAACCCTGCGCCAAAACGAGCAGGATGAGGTTAAGCACGAAAGAGGAATAAGTCGAACAGGGGCAAAGGCCTATGGGACTTACCCTCGGATTTCTCTTTCCAGCGCTGGACCTCGACCCATGACGCCTCGGTCGCCTTGGAGGCCTCCTTCTCCAGCTCTGTACCACACCAGAGAGTTAGGGGGCCAAACGCAAGAAAAATAAACAAAATAAAGGGAGCAAAACTTACCCTCGAACTTCCCCTTCCAAGCCAAGGCATCGACCCGGGAAGCGTCGGCCGCCTTGAGGGCCTCGTCCAGGGCACCCTTTGTCTCAACCAACTGCGTAGTAATGGACTTGGCAGAGACCGCCGCCTCTTTGGCCTAGGAAAGGAGGGCATCCCGCTCGCCGGCCACCCGGGTCAGCTCCTGCTCTAGCTCCTTGACTTGCGCCGCCAAAGGAGCGACCTGCTCCCGAGCCATGGCCGCCTCGGCCTTCATATCTGCACAGCGAAGGCGGAGGTCCTCCACCTCCACGCTCCGCGCCGATAGAAGCTCATTGGCGCTGGCGAGCAGGTCCTTTTGCTGCCCAAGCTGGTCCCAGACGTCCCTCTCCTGACGAAGGAACAATGACTTCCCGAGAGACCAGGCCTCGAGCTCCTGGATAGGTAGAACAGGGGTCATGCATGGCGAAAAGACTCAGAACAAGACAACACCGCACGAGAAAAGAAGACGCATACCTGGATGACGCCGGGCAAATCATCGACCATGACGGACAGTGCCGTTCGCAACGACTGCATCGCTAGCCGGCGATATTGCTTGAAGGAGCTCCAGCGCCCCCCTCGACCGCATCCTCGAGGGCGAATAGAGGCTCCCCCTCCGGGTCGTCCCGGCTCAGCCATGATATACGCGGGTGATTCCACCCGTGGGCTTGGGTCGTACCCGCGCAAGGGCCGAGTCCCCCTCGCCAGGAGCTAGAGCTGGCTACTCGACGGTGCTGTCCGCCTCGACATCCGCCGCCTCCTTCCCCCGGGAAGTATCGGCAGGAGAGGTCGCCTGAACCTCCACCTCCCGGGCGCTCTCCTGCGACGGCGGCAGGCCTTGGACCAAGGGCGGCACCAAAGGTTGCCCCACCTCCATCTCCGAATCTCGGGCCACCGGGCCTACCGCGCTCGCCTCAACCGTCTCGGCCTCAGAAGTTCTAGGGGCCTCGGCTTTGTTCCCGGCCTTGGCGACTGGGGGCGCCCTGGCCCCATCAGACTCATGGGCCTCGACAACGCATGGTGTAGGCCCTTCCTCCTCCGTCTGCTCCGTGGCTGCCCCGGGAGCCTCTTCCTTAACGACCGACCCCTTCAGGTCGGCCCTGGCCGACGCCACATCAGGCTGCACGGCGGCTTGCGCCTCTGCCGCCTGTTGAGCAGTGGGACTGGTGCTCACTTTGAGTGCCTTGCGCGGTGCCAGGACCGGCACCTCCACCCGACGCTTCCGACTAAAGGCAAAACACCCACTTGGTCAGCCTATGACCATGAAGCGAGCAAGAGACAATGCGAACGTCACTAAAAAAACACTCACCTCGAGCGGGGTTGCAGCCGCTTTGGCACCGCGGTTCTCCTCTGCAACGACCGCGGCGGTGGCGGAGGCACGGCCCCGGCATCCACTGGTGCCAGCCGACCCTCATCGGACTCCGGCGCCCCCTCGACCCCCTGCGGTGGCAGTTGCGTCACCCCCGCTGTAGCCTGCTCCGTCACTACCGTCGAGCCCGACGAGCCAACGGCACGCTTCCCCAGTGCCCGTAGCTCGGGCGTGTCAGCCTCGACCGCGGGGTGAGCGATCGCCAACCCCGGGGCACCATCTCCTCCTCCCCCTAGAAATAATGGGCTGCTCGCCGACGCCCTAGGCGCTGTCTCCTCGACATCGGGGAGATGGTCCAGGGGACCTTGCCCCCTCTCGAACCCGTCATCTTCAGAATCCTCCGATAGCAACGGAGACGGAGATAGCTCCACCGGGAGACCATCCTGCCTCTGACGCTGACAACGCTTCTCCCGCGCTTTGCACTCGAGTATCTTCTTGTTGCGCCTTGCCTCCTTGGCGTCCTTCTTCTTCTGCGCCTCGGCATATGCTCGGTTCGCCGCCCGCCGCCTTGCGTCCTCATGAATGGGTGGCGGGGAGTCTCGCACGTCCCTCATCCCCTATAGGAACGGTGAACGCAAGTAAGAAGATAGAAAAATGGTGAGGAACGAGGAGACCTTGGAGACTGCAGCGGCGGGTCACCTACCAGGGAGAGATACCCCCGCGACAGGCACATGACAATGTGGGTTAGACCACCGCTCTTCATCTTCCCGTCCACCATCTCCCTCACCCGACGTAGAACCACCTCCTCGGAGAGGGCGGCGACAGACATCCGGATGCCCTCGATTGGCTCATCGGGTCTCATATCGAATAGGCGCCGCCGCCGAGCCATCAACTGCAGCACCCTCCGGCGGTGGAAGGCCGCCACGACCATAGCCGCCGTAAGGCAGCGGTTCCACAACTTCTCTAGCCTGTCCGGGAGCGGCTGCAGCTTGTGCTGCTCTTCTCTCAGGACGCCATACCTCCACTTCTCCGGACAGTCCTCCACGATCTGTTCGATGTAGGGGGGAAGCCCACCATCATCGTTGCGGAGATAGAACCTGCTGGTGCACCAGCGGCGATTGGATGACGCGAGCTAGGCCGGGATGTACAGGTGTTGCCGGTCTTGGCACACCTGGAGAGTGCAGTCGCCGGCCCTCACCATCTTCCTCGAACCCGCCATACCCGCTGGCTTGGTGGTATGCCCTGCTCGGAAGAGGTGGAGCCATAGCTCCTAATGGGGGGCAATCCCTAGATACCCCTCGCAAACGGCGACGAAAATAGCCGCCTGCGCGATGGAGTTGGGGTTGAAGTTGTGTAGCTCCACCCCGTAGTAATGCGGGAGCGCCTGCATGAATCGGTCCGCCGGCACGCCGAGACCACGCTCATGGAAAGAGACGAAGCTCACGATGTACCCTTCACGTGGCCGCGGCTCCGGCTGGCCCAACGGAGCAATCCACTCCGGCCTGTCGGGGTCGGTGATCGGACAAAGAAGGCCGTCGTTGACGAGCTACTGCAGCACCTCCACGGACACGTCGGACGGCTCCCAAGGATCCACCGGGAGGATGACAGGAGGACTGCTGGCCATTGCATGATGGAGAATGAGGGCTATGGTGGTAAGTCTCTCTCGCTCCTCTCTCTCTCTCTCGCTCCCTCTTCTCCCTTCTTCTCCCCGGTGCTCTCTGTTCTCGACAACGGCTCGAAGGTGGAAAAGGCGAGTACGGGCAAGGTAAGGAGGGGATGGGTGAGACTCGTTTCATATTTATGCAGGGAAAGGACGAAATGGTCAGGCGACGAAATCGGGGAAGTTTCCCTCGAGTCTAGGCACAGTAAATCTAGATCCGATTTCACCTCCCACGCGCCCACCTTTTCCCCATTAATCGCACGGACGGTTATGTCCTGTCCACTGACATCGCGTCGCTTCCAACCGCAGCAACGGCAGGCCCCGAGAGACCACCTCAAAAGGCGCACCTGCCATTGTTAGACGATGGAAGGGGAATATTCCCCTAGCCGATTCCTTCTAGACTAAGGAACTGGGCGCCGAGCCCATCACGGTCCAGGGGTTGGAAGGCTGGACCCCCGAGGGTTTCGACAGCCGCCCCAGGGCAACAGAGTCAGGGACAACTATGGGCGAGCCCTTACATGGCTGAGGCCCGAGCAAGTGATCGCTCGAGATACCCTAAGTCGTGTTCGAGACCAGCAGGGAGTTCTCCGAATGGGATCCCACCGTAGGGAGGCGCCGAGCCCCCGGGGCCAATCGAACGGCCCTAGGACCCAATAGAGAAGCCCTCTGGTACTTTTGGAGTGCGTCTCCGGACCACTAGCCGACCCCTATCGAATGGGGCACGGGCCTCCACTCGGACTTACCCGATAGCAGCACACCGGAAGTGTCACCGCTCGCGCCCACCGAGGGTAGCCTGGCACATTTCACCCCTCCTTCCGAGTGAAAAGGATGCGCGAGGGTCACATAAAAAGCCAGGGGAACTCCTGACCGCCCTCCTGCACCGTGCGGAGGCTCGGGGGCTCTCCCTGCAAACCTTGCCGAGACCCAGCGACCTAGGCTCACACCCGAGGGGGCTCGGCAAACAACCCCTTCCTTCTGAGCGAAATGGATGCGCGAGGGTCGCATAAAAAGCCAGGGGAACTCCTGACTGCCCTCCCGCTCCATGCGGAGGCTCGGGGGCTCTCCCTGCAAACCTTGCCGAGATCCAGCGACCTAGGCTCACACTCGAGGGGGCTCGACAAACAACCCCCTCCTTCCGAGCGAAAAGGATGCGTGAGGGTCGCACAAAAAGCCAGGGGAACTCCTGTCCGCCCTCTCGCTCCATGCGGAGGCTCGGGGGCTCTCTCTACAAACCTTGCCGAGACCCAGCGACCTAGGCTCGCACTCGAGGGGGCTCGGCAAACAACCCCCTCCTTCTGAGTGAAAAGGATGCACGAGGGTTGCATAAAAAGCCAGGGGAACTCCTTACCGCCCTCCCGCTCCGTGCGGAGGCTCGGGGGCTCTCCCTGCAAACCTTGCCGAGACCCAGCGACCTAGGCTCGCACTCGAGGGGGCTCAGCAAACAACCCCCTCCTTCCGAGCGAAAAGGATGCGCGAGGGTCTTCCTGCACCCAAGACGAAAGCAAGCCAGCCAAGCTCGCACTCATAGATTTGGAAAAAAGCGACAAAAAGGGCGCCGAGCCCGTTACGGTCCAGGGGTTCGAAGGCTGGACCCCCGAGGGTTTCGATAGCCGCCCCAGGACAACAGAGTTAGGGACAACTATGGGCGAGCCCGTACATGGCTGAGGCCCAGGCAAGCGATCGCTCGGGATGCCCTAAGTCATGTCCGAGACCAGCAGGGAGTTCTCCGAATGGGATCCCACCGTAGGGAGGCGCCGAGCCCCCGGGGCCAATCGAATGGCCCTAGGACCCAATAGAGAAGCCCTCTGGTACTTTTGGAGTGTGTCTCCGGACCACTAGCCGACCCCTATCGAATGGGGCACGGGCCTCCACTCGGACTTACCCGATAGCAGCTCACCGGAAGTGTCACCGCTCGCGCCCACCGAGGGTAGTCTGGCATATTCCACCCCTCCTTCCAAGCGAAAAGGATGTGCGAGGGTCACATAAAAAGCTAGGGGAACTCCTGACCGCCCTCTCCCTCCGTGCGGAGACTCGGGGGCTCTCCCTGCAAACCTTGCCGAGACCCAGCGACCTAGGCTCGCACCCGAGGGGGCTCGGCAAACGAACCCCTCCTTCCGAGCGAAAAGGATGCGCGAGGGTCGTCAAAGAAGACAGGGAAATCGCTGATCGCCCTCTCGCTCCGTGCGGAGGCTCGGGGGTTCTTCCTGCACTAGGCTAAGTCCCAGCGACCCGAACTCGCACTCATGGGCCCGGCGAACACGATAAAACTCTTTGCTCAAACAGAGAAAAAGCCCCAGGAGGAGTAAACCCACTCCTCCAGGGCCTCGGGGGCTACACCCGGTGGGTACACTTGCGCGCACCCACTAGAACCACCAAGTACAAAACACAATCCCAAACAGGAGCTATTGTGAGCCAAGTCTCGACAAAACCTCAGGAGAGTGCCCACACTCCTCCCGAGGCTCGGGGGCTACTGTCGGATACCACAAGAAGGGGTACCCTAAGCAAGAACCAAAAATATTGCTCAAACCTTGCAAAAATCAAACTGCGAGATCTCAGCAGATTCTCCAATTCGCCCGAGGCCTTGCGCCGAGGCCTCAGGCGAAAGACCAAAATCTCCCCACCCCGCTGAGGCCCTCTCGCTGAGGCACTCTCGCTGAGGCCCTCTCGCCGAGGCCCCGCCCCGAAAGGCCTCGGATGGGATGCCAATTCTCCGATTCGCTCGAGGCCGGGCTCAGCAAAACAAACTCGTAACCTCCGTCCCGACCGAACTCCTCTGACAAAACATCACGTCTGGATTAATGCGCCCAACTACTCCCATAAGAACGCCACCAGACGCTGGTACAAAGACGGGCAAAACGACCGACGGACAGGGGACGGGCGCAGCAGGGGTTACCCGCCATCGTGTTCCCTCATCGACACCCGTACTACACCTCGCATGCTACCTAACCCCTGCGCCAAGGACAAAGCGGCGTGGAAGGTCAAGTCCAGGTCCCTATAGTCTCAGCAACAGCAGGAGAGCCCAACTGCTCGTTCTCTGCCTCATCCGAGACCCCCCGGCAGGGCCTCAGACGTACTGTTCCTTCTCCGCCTCGGCCGAGGCTGGGCTCGTCCTTCATCCTCATCATCTCCGCCTCAATCGCCCCTCTAGCGGGCCGTCCCAACCGTATAAGTACCCCTAGCTACACCTACGTTAGCCACGATTGGCAGGGTATAGCAACAGGGGCGATGGGACGGCGGTCAAATCTCCTTTTTACCATCCCCTACTGACGGTGCAGGGACTACCGTGCCCTGTGGACACCCGCTCCGCACTTTTTCACCCAAACCGAGTACAACGCGGACCACCAAGACCCCCGCATCGTACACAGGTCGCCTTCGAGGCCTCGACAAAGCAGGCCACGACACGATCAGCTACAGCACCCGCCAGGCCTCGGCACTCCACCAGGTCAAGAGTCCACTAAAGCATGGCATGTCTCCGGCCGTGGAAGTCATACTGACTAGACATCGACAAGGACCCCCACGACCTCAACCACTTCAAACCTAACCAGCACGGCACGCTAGACAAGTATTGATCTCCATTCCCAACGCCATGTTGCTACAGGACTAAACTGCAGTAGGCTCCATGTGTAGCTCACTCATGTACTCCTGGCTCCTTCCTTGCGGTTATAAAAGGAAGCGGCCAGGGATAGCTCGGGGAAGGAAGGAAAAAGAAGAACATACGATAGAACCGCGCTCCCATATGCGCCCTAGACACATCCTATAACATCAACGCTCCCAAGCTGCTTGAGAGCAGCGTCTCAAGCACCTCGCATCGTTCCACGCCGAGACCTGGGACTAGCTCCCTCTCTCACCCAGCTTGTAACCCCCTACTACAAGCACTTCGGTGTAAGGAATACAAGACCGATCTGTCAGACTGGACGTAGGGCACCAATTGCCTGAACTAGTATAAACCTTGTGTCTCTTTACATCACCATCCGGGATTAGGGGCCGCAGGTCAAATTTACTGGTTGGTTGAGGACCCCCTCGGTCCGATACACCGACAGGAGGTGCTACAACTCAAAAGTCACCTTTAATCACATGTTAAAGACTCAAAGAAACTATGGTGACAAGTGTGGTCTTGGCTTCAAGAAGAAGATGACAAAGGGTGAAAGAAAGAGAGAAAGAAAGATGAAGAAGCTACAACAAAGAAAGCTCTCTCATACCATGTGCTACCGATGTCATGAAGCAGGACACCTTGCAAATGGTTGCCCTAACATTGAAAAGCTCAAGAAGATAAAAGAAGAAGATAGGCTCAAGCATGTGAAGTGCTTCAAGTGCCGTACTTGGGGTCATCTTACCTCAATGTGCCCAACTAAGCAATTGGTGAAGCAACTACAAGAGCCTCAACCAAAGTCACAAGTTGAGCAAGAGAAGACACCCCAAGAGCAAGTCAAGATCTATCATGAAGATGGTGGTGACTTGATGACGAAGAAGAAGAAAACAAGAAGGGGTGGAAAGGCAAGGCATCCAATGCAAACTCAAGATGCCAAGATGATGAGCAAGACACAAAATGAGAAGAAAGTCTATGCTCACATCAAGTGCTTCAAGTGTGGAAATACGGGACACTTTGCCTCTAAGTGTCCTACCAAGCTTGAGAAAAAAGGCTCAAGCAATCCATGAGAGGCAAGGCAATGAGAAGCACAACATGAGCAAGGAATAAAAGGCTCAATCAAAGAGAAAGTGCTACTCATGCCGGTAAAGGGGACACATGGCACATTCATGTCCCCTAGGTAACATTCCTAAGTCTGTTTTAATTGATGATGATTCTATGCTTAGGAAGGATGATAATGGTACCTCTATGGTTGCTATTGCAAAACATCCCGCTACTCATACTAAGGCTTTGCCTAAGTCTGTTGCTCCTAATTTGAGAGGACCTAAACTTATTTGGGTACCATCAAAAAGTGGATGATTATTTATAGGTACCATTGGCATTGGAGGCTTGGTTCAAATGGTATTCATCTTGTTGATTATGTAGTTGAGCCAAGTATTAATAAGTGATGATCATTATCTCAATACCATTACAAATTGAGTGAAGTCCAAGTGCTATCAACAAACAAGTACCATATTCAAGTTATGGTGATTTATTGGATTATTTGATGGCTTAAAAATTATTTGAGTTGAAGCTTGCTAGTTGGATGATCATGAGCTAACCAAAGTATATCCCTTGTTGATCATTTCATTTGGGTGCATATGAGTTGATTGAATTGGATAAATATGTAATGTTGCTTACTATGAGATGTTTGAATGGATAAATAGCTTAGTAATCAAGTTTGGATTGATTTGTGTTGGATAAGTTCATAAGATGACATTTAGTAAGTAGATTGAATGGATATATGTCTTGTGGAAGTATTCAAACAAGTTAGTTTCAAGTTTGATTCACATTTGATGAAGTATAGCTCAAGTGATTGAAATATGGCATATATTGAAAATCTGAGTGAGCTGTGATCTTAGCCATATTTGAGTGATCAAAACTTATTGCATTGGCATAAATATTGGTATACATGCTCTAGACTTATGGTATAAGATGCTGTACAAATTTCAAGAGAATTAGATAAGAGATGCTTTGTTTTTGGAGTGGATCTTGTCAGCTATAGTGCAGCAGTTTTCAGCATGTAACAGTGGTGGAAGAATTAAAATCTGGTAGCAATATAAAAGTCAAATAAAGCTCAAATTTTTACATCTGCTAGATAACTTAGTGAGTCACATCTCTACCAAATTTCGTGGTATTTGGATTTATACTTTGGGAGATATGAATTTTTCTTTGAATTATACAGAATCTGCTAGAAAAGTGACAATTATTGGATTTATTTGAAGTTATTTTGATTGAAAGGTCCTCAAGTTGAAATATATTTATAAGTAATTGAGGCACCTAAGTTTGGTTCTGAGATGATCTAGAAGTATGATAAGCTATGAGTACAAGGCCATTTGATTGTGGAGTGTACTTGGCACACATTTGGTACTCAAATTGGAAGATCAAGATCAAACTCAAGATGAAGATGAAGTTTAAGTTCTAGTGACTACTGGAGATCATTTGGAAGAAACAAAAGGACTTAAACAATTAGAAAGAAAAGGACTTAAAGAAGGATTCAAGGTTATTCATCAAGTTAAGTCTATCACTTGGATCAATCAATCAAGTCATTTCAAGTGAGTATCAAGGATGGTTCTTTAGAGAGAGGTCACTTCTCCCTAGTGTAGGGGCTTGCCGCCTATGTGTAGGTAAACCAAGTGTGGTGCTTGGAAAGCTAACATGGAAGTGGTGATCCGAGGAATATTTGAGATGCTTAGTTGAAGGAATCAAAAGGATTGATCAAGAAAAGAAAGCAACACCCAAAAAGAGAGCTAGTCATGGCAATTCAAGTGGTATTTCAAATAGTTCTCTCAATGCAAGCATTGATCAAAAGATGAAGCAAGCTAACCATAACAAGATAGTGCACTTGATCATATTAGTGGCTCTCAAATCATATGGGTGAAGAATATATTTCATTATTCATGATTGGTCTTTACCAAGCTTATAATTGGACTTCACATTGCTATTGGAGTAATGAATTGGAATCTATGTAACTATCCTCCACTCCAACATAGCAAAGGTATCATTGTAATGTGCACGATCATTTCATCCCTTACTAGTATGTGATTAGTGCATATGGTACATGCTTCATAGGATCATGCATAACAAATGAAATGTTTAAATTCATAGCCTACCACCATTGCTTGAATGATTAGTTGATCTAGTGGTTAGTATATGAATTTGTTCATGAGCTAGTGAACCCAAGTACTTGATTTAATTAGGATTGCTAAACAAATGACAAGTACAACATTGGCAAGATAACCCTTGTAAGAGGTGTGAAGAAGCTTGTCATTGGTTCAAACCGGACTTGGAAGCTTAGGCAAATCAATTTAGTTTAAGTCAACCATAAAAGCTCATGATAATGATAAGAATACAAGCACAAGACAACAATGCAAATGGATATCTAGTTTGTTTGTTTCAAGTGGTATCTAGACTCAAGTATTTCATCAAGAATTCACAAGTGATGTCTAGATCAACTTACAAGTGATATCCTATAAGTGGTACTCATGAAGATAGCAGATGTTCAAGAAATGATTTTTATTGATAAATCGAACAAGTGGTTCCATACTAGAAAATTCTTTCGAATGGTATCACATCTACACGTGGTATCAATAATGCAAGACGATGGTTCCACAAGTGATCATCAAAATGAAGAATGCATCCCTCACTTCCAAGAGTTCAAGTTTAGCAAATGGATGACCCACGATATGACATAGGGGGAGGTGTCCCACAAATTGGTATCAAGGACGAAGATCCTATGTGTGGTATCTTAAGGGATACAAGTGGTGTCATTCCAACAATCAAGTGATGTCCATAAAAAATGCAAGATTCAAGCCTCAACCATCTACCGCAAATGCAAACCTTTGGATCAATGAGAAGCACACCTTTTATGGAAATTGATGACAAAGGGGGAGAGATTGTACAAAGATATGAAAACTTTGAGAGAGATTGAGACAAAGAAGTAGAGGTTGGACATGGACATGGACAAAGAGGGAGCAACATTGAATAAAAGAGATGGATCAAAATTCTTAGACAAGAGAAGCACACAAGTAGGGGGAGCAAGCTCATGAACTTTGATTGGTTGCATTTGATATGTGCATAGTCATGTGCTTGCTTTCATTGCATAAATTTCTTAAATTTGATATGCATGCTTGTGTGGTGTATGCTAGTTGTAGAACTTGAATGATGATTTGATAACAAGCATGCATAGGATGGTAGCTAGACATGTATTTCTATACGTGATACTAGAACCTTGCTTATAATATTGATCTCATGGGGTTTCTAGTATTTTTGTTGTCTAGCTACTCATGGTGCTAAGGATGGTATTAAAAGTGCAACTCCGATTGGTATCATACTTTAAAGGTTTACTCTATACACCTTAGCATCATTTGGTAGTAATTACTCTCCCACAATTCCAATCTATGCATATGTGCGAGCTTCAAACCAAACACTCTAGCACATATGTAGGGGGAGCTAATACTACCATTTCGGGTTTGTGGTACTTGTCCAAAATCATTTACACATGGTAAAATTGCTTGGGCAAGCAACATGAATCCAAAAGAACTTATTTTCCATATCTTTGTAGAGTTATCATCAATTACCAAAAAGGGGGAGATTGAAATGTCCTTGTGTGGTTTGGTAATTGAGTGACAATCTAGGTGGACTAATTGTGTTTATGTGAGATACACAGGTGTTTAGTCCATAGGTACATATGTATGAGGAACATATGCCATGAAGGTGAAAATGGCTCAGAGATGTTGCAAAGCTCACACATGTGATGATGAAGGAGCTCATTGCACCTGAGACATGACATTGAGTCATGTGATCAAGGTGGAGAAGATCAAGACAAGACTTGGCTTGATGGACCGATTGCAAGAGTGAAGGGCAAGTTGGAGGTTTTGGAGCGATGGACCACGTGGCGGTGAAGCTTGAGAAAGACTTGGAGCCGATGGACGAAGGCAACGGTGAAAAGCAAGTGAAGTCAAGATCGATGAACCAATATGGTCACGTGATGATATGAAGTGGATCATATCATTGGGTGATTGGTTGGTGCATGTGTTGCATCAACAATGGAGGAGATGGGATGGAATGCACAAGGCAAAGGTATAACCTAGGGCATTTCATTTTAACGGTCATAGGTGTGTAGAGAAGTTGATGACCGGGTTTAGGATAGAAGGCCGTACTATCAGGAGGGGCAAACTTGTTTGCATATCGGTCATTTAGTGCCACTCGAGTGATCTAACTTTGCGTCGTTGCTAGGATCAAGTGGCGTGGCAAGTTGAATGGTTAACTCCTTGAAAAATATTTGTGAAAAGCTAACACACGTGCACAAGGTGTTGTACACTTGGTGGTGTTGGCATATTTGCAAAGGAGAAGAAGTTGGTGAAGAAAAGGAGTTGAATGCGCTCGCCACGGGGTGACCGGACGCGTCCAACATGAGGACCGGACGCGTTCGGTATTCCCGACGTGACAGGACGCGTCCGATATCGATATCGGACGCGTCCGGTATTCTGGCCAGGCACGGGCAGAGTTGCCGAGGTGACCGGACTCTGGCTCGTAGCAGTGACCGGATGCTAAGCAATCACTATTTAGCATCAGGTTGTGGTGACATGGGGTGCGGGTGTTGGTCCAGAGAGGACCGGACGCAGGGGCGTGTCCAGTCGGCTACACTAGACGCATCCAGTCGCAGTTGAGCGGCTCTAGGAGCTCTCTATACTCAACCGAATGCTGCCCCTCCTGCATCCGGTTGGCCACACCGGACGCGTCTGGTCGTAGTTGAGCGGCTCTAGGAGCTCTCTGGACTCGACCGGACGCTGCCCCTCCTGTGTCCGATCGGCCACACCGGACACGTCCGATCGCAGTTGGGCGGCAATGGCTACTTCATTTGAATGGGACATGTGGCAGTCAATTAGTGACTAGATGCAGCGATTGGACGTGTCCGGTCACTCACCGAACGTGTTCGGTGAACACTACCTGCACGTCCGGTCATCCCAAAAAATGCCCAGTGAAGGGGTAACGGCTATTTTAGCCCATGGGGCCATAAATAGAAGTGTTGGTCAGCCTTTGGCCGAGAGCTTAGTAGAGCTGAGCACACTGGAGCCTTGGTGGCTTATGTGGTAGTGCTTGGGAGCCCTCTAACTCACTTGAGCTTGATAGTGTTCATCCGATCGAGTGAGTGAGAGATTCTAGTGCGATTGCATTGTGAGGTTGCATCGAGTGGCACTAGGTGATCGAGTTGCAAGCCGGTGGTGCTTGTTACTCTTGGAGGTTGCCACCTCCTAGACAGCTTGGTGGTGGTCTCCGTCGAAGCCCGCAAGAAGCTTCTGCGGTGCTCCGGAGAAGAGCTTTGTGAGGGGCATTGTGCTTGCCCCGCGGGAGCCACGAAGAGCAACTCTAGTAGAGCGAGACGCGAAGGGAGACAAGTGGTTTGGCTGGGTCAAGTGCTAGAGCTTGTGGTAGGCACTCCATGTGGGAGAGTGTGACTTGCGGGTCACCACTAGCAAGAGGACCGGCGGCAACCTTGGAGCTTGTCTCAACGGGGATGTAGCATGTTAGCAAGCACGTGAACCTTGGGACAAACATCACCGTGTCAACATTGTTCTTCCCATTGGTTTGCAATCCCCTTACACAAGCTTGTAATTACTTTCATATGCATTGTGCTTGTGTAGTTGCTCTTGTAATTAGTTAGCTTGTGTACCTCACTAGTTACCTTCTTGCTTGTGTAGCATAGCAGTAGCTCCCTTGCATGGCTAATTTGGTTTGTGTAACCTTGTTAGTCACATTGCTTAGTTTGCGTAGATAAGTATTTGCGCTCTCTAATTTGGCATTGGTTGCCTTGTTATTGTGCATTGCTAGTGAGCTTAGGAGCTTTGTGCTTTAGCTTACTAGAATTGTGTAGGAGCTCCCCGGTGTGCAAAATACTAGTGGCATAGGTTTGTGTGACCTTGCTCCAAAATTGGATAGGTGAGCTCTAGGTAGCTCTGCACCTTTATTGCCTAATTAGGATCTTTTTTAAGGTGCTTGTGAACTTCGATATTAGGGTGTAGTCTTGGCTAGACCGATTGTTTTAATTTTGCATTTGTTTCGGTTAGCCAGCGCGATTAAGTTTTAGAAAGGACTATTCACCCCACCTCTAGTCTGCCATCTCGACCTTACAGCTATGCCGCCCTGTGCCCTAGCACCGCCATCGAGATCTCGCCATGAAGAAGTTCTACGCCGCCATGATGATTAGCTGCTCCTCCATGCTCGTAACTACGTCCCCGAGCTTCGTGTCGTGTTAGCGAGCACGCCAAGCCCCTTATCTCTCTCTATCTCACTCTGTGTTGCCTTACCCCGCATCATCGTCGCTCTGTCACCGCCATTGCTCTCCGCTAGCCACCTCTGCCCGTGCTTAGCCGCTGTAATTCGCCGAGTTGAGTTCGCCGTTTTCCTCTTCCTTCCTGTACCTTTCCTGAGCCAAACCGTGGCCTCCAAGGCCAAATTCGAGTTGCGCTGGTGAGCTCTTCATCGTCATCCATGGCCACCACCATGCCAGAGTCACTGTGCTGACCGGGGAAATCCTCCCAACCCTCGGTAGCCGTGATCCAACGGCCCAGATTAGAAGATACCCCTTCGCTACAAAATTTTCAAAAGAGCCCCCACAAGATTTTAAGTTCTAACCTGTCATCCACGCAGTTTTTTTAAGAGCCCCTTCCTTTTCTTTAAATAGTATTTGCAGTCCTTAGGCAGATCTAAAATCAGATTTTAATTACTTTAAATTCGAAACTCAAGTTCCACATTAGGCCATATCTTCTCCGTTTTAACTCCAATTTGATCCGTTCAAGTTGCGTTAGATTTGTAATTGAGTAATCTATAGGTTCAAGCTACTGTTAAATATATTTTCAACTTTTGAAACTTGAGGTTAGGTTTAATCTATTATTTTATTAAAGGAAATCTAGTTTAATTCATAACTTCTTCGTTATAGATCCGATTAGAGTGTTTTTCGTGTTTGTGTGTTCGTAGTAACATGTAGAACATCTTTAGAACCTTTTTACTTGTTGTTTCATATATTTGGTGTATTGTTCTAATTTAGTTCTACTGTTTGCTTCATGTATGATTGCATGGATGTTTGTGTGGTGCTTTATGATCCTGTCTAGTCAGTGAGCTTTACGTGTTGATCAAGGAGTTTCTGGGAAGCTTTGGACTAGAAGAAGGATCAGAGTTTAAGGCAAGTATAGCATGGGATCTTCCTTGTTGTCCTATACACCTTTAATGTCATTTTAATCATATGCATGTGTCTACCTTGACTACCGTAGTAATTTTCCTAGCTATTTGATATCTTGGATTCCTTGCCACCTATGGGGTATTGTATTGGGTAGTGTGATGCTAGTGCTCAACTAAAGCCATGATCTTGTAACTTGACTAATGGAATATGCAATAAACATTAAAAGAAGCTTTTTAGCAACATGGAACAAGGGGGCTAGAGCATTGGGCTGTTTTTATGGTGTTGTAGATTCTTCTCCCTAAGGACTTATCTGTAAGTGATCATCCTGGACTTACAGTATAGCTGTAAGGGCTACATGGCTCTGGCTTTAGCTTAGTATGAGGACCTTTTCTAGCTTGTTAGAGGTTACCTTTATTAGCGTAAGAATGGCTTACCGAATCAGGTATAGTGCAGCCTCTGTCCCCTTGTATATAGGCTGCGCGTCATTGTGCCATCGGGAAAGGGGCCTCTACATCTGTTTGTCGAGTGAATCTAATGGCCCTAACTTGTTAGACAAATCTTTAAAAGGCTTCATAGTGAACCCTGCCGACCTTCCTTGGTAGTGGGTTAAGAGGCTCATGACCTCGGGCGAAAGGGTAAATCGCGACTCACAGTGAAAGTGTACAACCTCTGTAGAGTGTAAAACTGTTATAACAGCCATGCTCATGGTCACGAGCAGCCTTGGAACCCTTACGGAATAGATAATGAACACTGATGATACGGATGACAAAGATGCTCACTAATGATTATTGTTTATGCTATTCATTATTCATGTTTACCTGATCATGTGTTTATATGGGCTTGTGATAAACTTATTGCTACTCAATTGCTAAAATCATGACTCATTAAAAGCTAATCGTAGTTGAACCAGTGTCATCCTTTTGAGCCTCATGAACCCCATGTTATATTTGTTGAGTACGACATGTACTTACGCTTGCTTTATTTTTCAATTATTTGGATAAAAATCCCAGATGGGTACTAGATTGCTAGAGTTTGGAGGAATTAGTCTTGTGATCAACCAATCAGTTGTCCCTATGGAATTGGAGTCTTCACCCGAAGATCGGAGTTGTCTTTTCACTGTTTGTCTCTAAGGTTATATTATCTATACTAAGTACGTTATATATTGAGCATCGTCTTTCGATATTACCCTTATTTGTAGCTATATGTGATATTGGACTTTCTGGGCTCACATATGGTGTGTATCTGGTTTTGTTCTTAAAACCGGGTGCTACAAAGTGGTATCAAAGCAATGCTAACTGTAGGACGCAAGCCTTATAGAAACTGGTCATTCTAAAGTTTAGAAGTTGCTACAAAAACCCTTGCTCTATGAACCTTGATATTTTCTTCTCTACTATATCTCTACCCTTGCTATTCATCTCTACCTTGGTGCTTATTTTAAAGTCCTTATTCTCATCTTCCCTCCTTGATTCGATATGCTTTTAGAACTATTCCTCATCACCTTCTTGCGTAATCTGAAGACGAGTCTTAGGATTGTTACCCCTAGTACAATGAGGACGATAGTATTGTAAGTTGAGTCAATGATTGAATTGTGCACCTTTAGTGCTTTGTTGAATTGTCATTATGCTTATGATTGTTTTGCATCTTTGTAATGACTGCAATGATCTTGTTGGGTGTTCCCACAATTTCATTTAGTTTGTAGGCCTAAGGTATAAGGATTAATGGAATAAATAGTTGTGTTATGGTTTTCTTCTGATTTCCCTATCCTGCCTTTCGGAGTAGTTTGCCCTCTTCGGCTTATGTCTATGATTTTGGATGATCAAAAATCATGAGAAAATTCTAGACAACAGTAGCCTTCAATATCTTTCTCTGACCACAAGAATCACATGATAGCTATTTTGGTTATGAAGTGATGAAAATCACAAGACGGTGCACCTGTGCTGTCTAAAATCTGGAATAGTCTCTGTTGTGTACTATTTTCAACAACCTAAACTGCAGAATTTAGAAAAGTGTTCTATAAGGAAGTTGTGGAGAATTTTATAATCTTTCCAACGGTATAAGCTACAACTTCATTGGACTAACAGAATGGGAGTTACAACTATTTTACTACTCTGCTGTTTTTCTGCTCGTGAGGAATTTCAGATTTCTTGTTCTTGCCCATGTACAAGAGCATCATTGGGATGTCAGAATGTCTTGATACTAATTATCTCATCTAGAAGTAGATGCAAGCTATACTTTGGTGTCCCCTACTTTATCTCTTCTTAAGGGGGTAGCCAAGTTGAAGAATTTGCAAGATGAAGTATCATACGTTCTAGTTTGCGCAGCGGAAGCGTGGTGGGTCCATAACCCACAGGTTCTAGGATCAAAACCTTTGGAGGAGATCAATAAGATAGGTGATCATGCCTATGCAAACTATCCAACTAAGAAGGGTCCGAATGCTCAAGGTGCCATATGAAGTCTTGTCATGCTCTCTAGCTTGTCTTAGAAGAATCGGTTAATTTGATAAGAAAGGTGGTACTTAGAGGATGTATATCACTTAAGGGTTTCATCATCCAGAGTAAGTATCTTTTGCTCGGTTGATAAGTTATCGGATCATCTACGAGGAATTGATGCATTCGTCAATATGGCTCTGCAATTCGAGCTATTCTCAGCTAGGAGTCCAATCATCAACATACCTAAGACAAGTAGACATTGATGACATAAGAATGAGATATTTAATAACTACAGTTGGTTCTATGGAGTCTCAGAAAATCCCAACAAAATACTAAGCTTGACAAGAAGGTTTAGATTAAAGAGAGTTAATTGGAATCCACTCAAAGATTAAGAGAAACTCAGAATTTTCAATGAGGTTTTGTTAGAGGTTCAAAGGAAGTTTATCCAAGACCATCAAGATATTGATAGTGTTACTGGAAAAGGTTTTATGTTTGGATCAAGAGACCTCAGCTAAGTATTTGAAGGAGTAAAAAAAAGAGGTTGAGGTAAAACTTAAGTATTAGCTTTGCTAGATCAGGACAAGAGCTTTATATCCATTATGATGCACCCTGTCAAAGGTGTAGGATGTGTCCTTATGCAAGAAGAAAAAAATAGAGGCTTATGCAAGAAAGCATGAGATGGAACATCTGAAGTATGATCTGGAGTCATCCATTGTGAAGCACGGAAGTACTATCTTCTTGGACGTAAAAGTGACATCTAGGTGGATCACTAGAATCTAAAGGATAACTTCACTAAGATGGTCTTGAGCTTGTGATATCCTTGTTGGAATGAAATTGATTATGACCTGGAAAAGTGCTATAACTTTGAGGAGCAAAGTCATTGCCGATGCCCTTAGCATCGGAGAATTGTGCTAAGAAGGTTCGGGTGACACCGAGGATTATGAATTGTATTCAAGGTTCGAGCAGCTTAACCAAAATCATTAATGTTTTAAAGATTGGTAGTAGAATCTCCTTCTGACCAAGAGATTCGTCAGGCTCTGTTAGAAGGTGAACATCTGAAGAAAGAGGTCTAAAAAGTATGGACTAAAAAGAAAAAAAATGGCCTAGTGATTGAAGTTACCTAGGCATGTTCTGGAGAATCTGTTAGAATCTTGGAATCAGTCGAGCAAGATATTTGGAGTAAGGTTAACAGGTATGCAAAGTAAAGTGAAATCCTTTTCAAGACGAAGGAACTACACGAGGAAGTAAAGAAGAATCCAAAGATGGAGTATCCCCCTCTCCTAGTCAACGTCGTCCAAATCTCGAGGATGAGATTCATCTTAAGGGGGTAGAATTGTAACACCCTAAAATTTGCTTCTTTTGAAATATAGCTAAAAAGATTTAATTTTGAATTTTGTGCTCATGAAATATAGGAATTTTTTTTATTAAATTAAAATTTATCATAAGGTTTAGAAACATTATTGGAGCATTCGTGCCTCTGCATTGGATTTATTGTATTGTGTGAAATTCAGAATGAATTCAAATTCCTTTTGAAAATGAATTTGAAAATGGCTTGGAAATAAAAGAAAATAAATTGAAAATAAAAGAGTTTAACAAGTTGTAAAATTTATTTTTGAAAGTTTACCAAAATTGCTCATTTTTATTTGAATTGAAAAGTGTATTTTAAACCATATTCAAATTCAATTTGGTTTATATTTGAAACTGGTTTTGAAATAGGAAAATGGAAAACGCTCCCTCTCTCTCTTTCGGCCTGAAGGCCCAAGCCTGCTCCCTAACTCCCAGCTTGCTCCTCTCTCCTTTCCCACGCGGTCCGCTCGCCTTCTTCCCTCCTTCTTGGGCCGGCCCAGTTGAAAGCTACGTGGATACGCCCCGCCTCCTCCTTCGCGTGGCTCGCTGATAGCCCGGCCCCCCTCTCTCACTCGCTGCCACCCCGGGTTCGCTTGTCAACCGTCTCCCACCTCTAGCTTGTGCCCGAGCCGGACACCGCTGTCGGTGAGTCTGCCTTCGCCCCGCGTCATTGCCTTGCCTCCCACGCATTCTCCTGACCATAAATATCGTGCCCCTACATCGCCCACCCTCGCCTAACCCTAATTCGTGCCGCTATGCCGCCCTGTGCCCTAGCGCCGTCATCGAGATCTCGCTGTGAAGAAGCTCTACGTTGCCGTGACGATTAGCTGCTCCTCCGTGCCTGTAAGTGCCTCCTCGAGCTTCGCGTCATGTTTGCAAGCACGCCAAGCCCCTTATCTCTCTCTCTCTTACTCTGTGTTGCCTTACCCCGCATCGCCGTCACACTGTCGCTGCCATTGCTCGCCGCTAGCCGCCTCTGCCCGCGCTTAGCCACAGTAATTCGCCGAGTTGAGTTCGCCGTTTTTCTCTTCCTTCCTGTACCTTGGTGAGCTCTTCGTCGCCATCCATGGCCACCATCGCGCCGGAGTCACTGTGCCGGCCGGGGAAATCCTCCCAACCCTCGGTAGCCGTCCATTTTGATCCAACAGCCCAGATTAGAAGATACCCCTTTGCTACGAAATTTACAAAAGAGCCCCCGCAAGATTTTAAGTTCTAACCCGCCATCCCTGCAGTTTTTCTAAAGATCCCCTGCCTTTTCTTTAAATAGTATCCGCAGTCCTTAGGCAGATTTAAAATTAGATTTTAATTACTTTAAATTCAAAAATCAAGTTCCATGTATTTACAAAAATGCCACTATCTTTATTAGGCCATATCTTCTCCTTTCCTAGCTTGTTAGACGTTACCTTTATTGGTATAAGAATGGCTTGCCGAATCGGGTATAGTGTGGCCTCTGTCCCCTTGTGTATAGGTTGCGCGTCATTGTGTCATTGGGAAGGGGGGCTCTACATATGTTTGCCGAGTGAATATAATGGTCCTAACTTGTTAGACGAACCTTTGTCGACACCAAAATTTGGTTTTTTTTTTTTTGCCTATCGAGTCTACGGAAGTAAGCTGACAAATCAATGAATATTTGTGAAGAGACTTTCAGCTTGTTTGTCTAGACAGCCCAGTAAGCCATGTTGAGATATCAAACTGGTAACGAAGAATCAGCTGGCATCAATTGTACATGCTGGAGGCCCGATATGGCGTACTCTTTTGATTGTGTGTATATGTGTTGAAAAAGCTAAATCGGTCTTTCGTTGCCATCGGCAAAGGTGTGCATCACGTGAACAGAAGAAAAGGCAAGAGAAGCTAGAGGATTAAAGAAAGGCAAAGGCATGCATGCACATGATTAATTAAAGGAAAGAGATATTGATTATTCCTGCTGCCGATGTATTAAGGATGCATGTATACATGTATATACCAGGCTAATATAGAGAGGGTTTCCAGACTCTGTCAATCAAGGAAAAAGAAGTCGTGCTTGCATGGGACTCTGGAAAATATCTTGTACATTTTACATGGCCGATCAAATAGGATATTCCATTTGCCTGACGAGGACACGCACGTATTCAATTCATCGGCGAGGACTCCACGTGAATATGGAAAGCAAGAGTAGATGCGAACGGGAGTCCGTACATGAAGGAAAAATAAATATTATTTTATTTGGAATAAAACATGACGTCCAGACGCAACTCAACAATTAATGGAAGAAGCAAAGGCACGTGCATGTACAAGGCCCACTGGGTGTCATATATCGGTATACGTATCTTCAGCAAGGTAACGTGCCTATGTACAAGGTCTTGTTGGTTGAACCGAAAAAGAAAAGACAGGTTTGGTCAAACGAGCTTTATTAGCAAGGATTCTACAGAAAGCAAAGCTAGAGTCCATGTATCTTAATATTTCCTTTTGTTTAGATATTTCTTTTCATGCAAGTTTTGTACGTTCTGAAGAAGATAGGAGTCGTTAGCCTAGGTATAAATATAAACCCCGATCATTGTAACGAGGGATCCACACATTAATCAAAATCAGTATTTACTTTTTCGACTTCACCCCAACTCTTAGGAGTAGGAGTAATATAGATCTTGACGAGTTCTTCAACAAACAGGGCTGCCATCGGTTAAGTTCGACCTCCAGCTTGTCTGTAAGTACCATCACGACTTATATTGTTGCTTATAAGGCTGCATCAGCTAATTGACCTCTTACAAGTCGTAATATAAGTTAGTTATCGATCCTTATCTAGTTCAAGTACGGCTGCCATCGGTTAAGCTCGACCTCTCGAATTAGATTAAGGTTAAGTTACTGCCTCTACCTAAGGGTGGCATCCTTCGGGTAGATTCATTAAGTTACGGATCTTGCTGGTGTTCTTCTTGCTGGTGTTCTTATTGTCATTAGTTTCAGCAATATCAACCTGCCCGATCGAGATCGATCTAGATCGGCCTCACATCCTTTTAGTCCATCGTTTATTTTGCTATATTGTGATAATCTCTACTTTAAACGATGGATTATGTTTTATCGGACGTTCTACTTCGATCTTGATCATGCATAGTACGCGGCAAAGGCATGTCTGATCTTGAGTAGGTTTACTAGCTTGTTGAATCTGGTGTATAGCTCGCTATTATGGTTGCAACGATCCGTTCGATCCCCCTGTTAGCACTTTAAATCAGAGTATGCTAGTTCGTAGATTTGCTTTCGGCCAGGCATACCCTTGGCTGTTTGTCATGCCTGCGTCGGCTAAATAGCCGATTGTCTGCACTTTAACGCTTATAGTATGTTTTCATGATTCTGTTAAATGTGAATAGATGTGTTTACTTTAAAGGTTTAATCTGTTATCTTTATTATGGCTGCCATCGATCCGGTCGAACCCCGCTGTTAAAGATAATAGGCTAGATTTGATGAGTTTATAAATCTGTTCATATTAAATAGTTGATTTTTCACATGTTATGTCTCCATCTTCTTTGTATCGGCTATTTAGCTGATTACTTGAGCTTATTATGCTTATCTGTTTCTCAGTCATCTGCTATTTATGTTCGTTATTTATACTTATGAATTAGCCGATTTCATGATTGTTTTTATCTGTTAAATTACCGATCATGCTCATTAATATTATTGGCTCGATACTTTATATCGATCATGCTCTGTTTAGCCGGTAATGTTTATTTCTATCGCTTTATTGTCAGGTATCGACTCTGTAGTCGATGGCCATATGAATCGGCTGTTTAGCCACATATCGGAACTGTTTTGCCGATTGCCTGCACTTTAACACATATAGCATGTTTTCCTTGAGCTTGTCGATATATAGATGGTTTTATGGATTTTTTAGCTTTAGTTTTGTTATCTTTATCATAGTTGTATCGATCCGGTCGAACCTCACTGCTGATGGTGATAGATTAGATATAGAGCGTTTGTAGATTCATTCGTACTAAACTGTTGTTTGTTCGCATGGTATAATCCTTTTTCTACCTAAATCGGCTATTTTAGCCGATAAATTATGCTTCCATGCTAGATCTATGAAAATCGGTTACGAAAGACTTTTACAATTGTACTTGTTTTGGTTGATTAGCCTTTATTAAATCATCATGATCTATGAATATCTGTCATTATCCTAGTGCCATCATCATTCAACAATGGACGACTGCTTTTATTTCAATATATTTTATTCATGGACATGCTGGATATTGTCTATTTAGTCGATAGCCTCATTGAATCGGCTATCTGGCCACATATTGGAACTGTCTGGTGCAACGCTGACATGTTCCACCTTAAACTACTGATTATTTTCTCCTTGTCAATTACAGGGTTAAACTAACTGGCACGCCTTCGGTCACGAAACTGACCATTCTTGTGTTGAAGCCAAGCAAGATCTATGGGTTGACCTCGCTCAGATCTTCCGACGTGCAGCCTGTCAGGCGCATTCACCTCATTTTTGTGTCGACACACGTTTTGGCATGTCTGGTGGGACCACAATCGTCACATGGATAATCAAGCGGTCCTCAAGGTCAATCTTGAAGACCAACCTAAAGACCAGCGAGCGCTTATTGATCAAGCAGTAGAGAAGTTCCGTCAGTAGTGTCTGCTGTCCTATAGCAAGACGTGCGAATCACTCATTCAGAAGACTCCACTACCAACTGTCCTCTTACATGGACGAAGTGATGAAGCTGAAGCAATGGCTACTGCCCATTTAGTCCACAAGACCATTAGTGAAGCTCTTGCAAATCATAATCGGGTACTGGCTAACTCAATTGGCAATGTTCTGAAGCAAGTCATCTATGGAGTGCCAGTTGATCAAATTGGGCCAGCATATTCTAATGACTTCAACCATTCGGCTATGGGAATCAATGTGACTAGTTCTAGCCAGCAGCCGAATGATGGGCAGTATCAACAGCCACCAGTGCAGCAACCCCCAAGAGGACAAATCCCAGACCCTCAAGCTCAGCTAACCGCACGGGGACAAGTACAAGTCCCACCAGCAGCAGGGGGGCAAGGTCAAGGTCAAGTGACAGGGGGCAATCACTAGCTCAACAATCTCCAAGTCCCCCTGTTACTCAGACAGTTCAGCAGCCTACTGGATAAAACCAAGTGTATCCAGTCCAGCAGCCAACCTTACCAATCACTCAACAGGTTGTGCAATGGCCGACTTAGGGAAGATTCAATACTTCCTATCAGACGCCTTAGTCGGCCCAGAAAAATACTCCATCAATAGTTTCATCAAGGCCGACATCCGTGATTGATTCGGCTAGGTATTTTGCACGTCGATTTCAAAGCCATTTCATATCTTAATTAGGTTCATTCGGCAGGCGTTTATTTCAACAGCATCAGATTGGTTCGGCTGTCTATCCAGGCCGTCACTAATAAAACTACCACATTGCTGTTCGCCAAAGCTGATAGGACTAATCAATTATTTGGGGAGTATCAGTACCCAGATTAGAAGAGATTGTCCGACGGAATATTTGGCCAATGAAAATATTTTATTGTCAAGTGAGTAACCGATAGGTCCAAGAGGATTTTCGGCTAGTTCGTCTTGGTTGCCCATCAGACCATGTCAAGCACACGGAGTCTAGATGCTATTGTCCTGTGCAGAATTGGCTACTAGCTTTGAAAGTCAAGGCCTTACATGCATGGTACAAGAAGTCTCGGCGGCCTGTGATAGCCGGTTTTAGGAATCACGCAAAAAGAAATATCAGAGGAAGATGCTGATGGTCATACTCATTGCCTCCACGAAGCTGATTTTGGTCGGATGGGGCAACGACACTTGGATTAAAAACAAGGATATTTGGCTGAGGGAAATATTTTATTATCAGATAATTAGCCAATCGGTCCAACAGGTGGTTCCATCGGCTGAATGAAGTCATTGCTCCCAAATTGGTTTAAACGGTTGAAGAATGACTTGCCACGTAGCAGGAGAAGAGTGCTAACACGGAGGGGATTGCGTGTCGTTCGTGTGGTGCTACTAAGCAATGCGCGCCAAGTTACTGCTGTGCTGTTATGAACTTGCAACGATATATCTGTACTATAATGGACCAATCAAAATTGTACTATGTCCTCCCAAGAAAAAGTCCCCCGCTGAGAGCCTCCAACCATTGTGCACCCAGAAAAATGCACACAGTAATTCATCTGCATTAAAATTAAGGGCTAATAAGACACCTAAACAAAATCCGATGACCACAATTAGATGTGGGATGCCAGGCTTCTCACCCCCGCAACCTCCTCGCACGCCACACGCCGCGACCCGCCGCGACTGCGATTTAACGCTCGAAGCCAATCATCACCGAATAAAAAAAACACGTTCAAAACCATCCAGGCCGCCGCCGCGCCGTTCGACGTGGAAACATTCCGATCGCCCGTGCCCACGCCCACACCCTTCGTGGAGAGGAGGAGGAAGCCGCGGTGCCCATACGTGCCCACGCCCTTCGCAGAGGGGAGGAGGAAGCCGCAGGCCTCCCCCTGCTCGGCGCAGGGAGCCCGGAGCCGGGGGAGAGGCCGTGGGGGGCACTGCGCGTCTGCGCCGGCTGCGCTGGGGTCAGGCGCTGTCAGGCGGCAGCGGCGCCGCAGCGGCCGGCGGGCCGCAGACTGGCGGCGGGCGGCTGGGTGGATGGCAGCGAGGTCGACTCGTCCGAGTCTGCGTCGTCGTGGTCGCTCGAGGATGAGCGCTCGGCGGGGGCCGTGTCTTCCAACTGGGCACCGCAGCGGCGTCTTGGGTGTCCTCCGGCGCAGGTGGCTCCGGCTGAACAGCGGCTACTCCTCCACTGCACCATCTTGCGTCTGTTACTCATCTGTTGCTAATCAATTGTTATGGATTGATTATTTAATCGTCTTTGTGCCATTGTGTGCAGGTGCAGGCTGCAGGCTGCGATAAGTGAGGCAGCCGAGTGGTGTACAGCTAGAGATGCCGATTGCACATATAGGTATGTAATATTCACCCTTTTCTCGATTTGCTCCAGGGCCTCAAAATCTCTGGTAAGGTCCTGCTTATTGTATTTACTTTATTGATTCAAAAAGTTTGAAATAATTAAGTTCTTAGCTTGAATAGGTATCTGAAGTATACTAGGAAATGGAACTTGTTGGATGCACTCAAGATAGAAAAGCAAGAGATGTTGCATGACGAGTACGTAATTCTGGAACAAAGAGGATGTAAGTATTTGATTTCAGATGACTTGCTCCTTTAAGGATGAAAATACATTGGGTCAGTGATGATGTATGCAAAATACTTTGACAGGTATCTATTGAATTTTGAAACCCTGCCATTCTAATTGTTCCATTGTCAATGCTTGTAACTTGAGGAACCCCACCTCACTTTTTGCTTATACATGCATGATGCAGAGCAAACACAGAGCAGGTGATTAGTTTTTTCATTAAGTTATCCATGTTCCATTTAGCTTTTTCAGTTATTTTTCATACAAATTTATCTACTGCTGGATTTGATGCAAAAAGGAGCTCAATGTAACATTTTGATTAGACAATGGAAGTCTGGCCAGAAACTTCTGTGGTTAACCATGCAACATGTAAATGTTGCTTTGCTATTTGTCCATGCCCATCACCATTCTATTTCAACTTTGAAGGCTTATTTTTTCCAATATATTAGTTGATAATTCACCTCTACTTTAAAGGTAGAGTATATGAATCTAACTGCGCTCATCAATCATCATACAGACTCGATATATGCAGATGATCTTGTACTGGTATTTTCTCCGGTGTTGGGAAACACTATGCTTGTGAAGATTTTGGAGAGGGTCATGGCATCAGGAGGAAGCCGCGGTGCCTGGTGAGCTGGGTCTGAACGACGGCGAGATCAATGTGACCGTCGGCAACATTGCCTAGGTACTTAATTATAAGTGCAAATCTCTCATATATGCCATGAATCTTAGTCACTGCATTTTGCAATAGCATCTTGCTACTCAGAGCGCCGACCTCGTGTCGTCGCACAACGTGCAACCTTCATTTGCCTGAACAACGGCACGCTTTTATTGCTATATTGCCTCAGTTTGCCAGACGTGGTGAGGAAACCCTACTGCCCGTCACTACTGCCGGCCGGCCGGCCATAACCCCGGCGCCGCGACAAACGCGCAGCAGGCCACTAAACTCGGGCGGCCTGGCTGCATCTACGGACTAGCCGACAGAAGATCTAGCCGGCCACATCTCATTGTCATCGCAGGTATTTCACAATGTCTACTATCAGTATCATAGGGACTCTGAAGTCTGATCATGAACGATTTCCAATGTGACAAATACTCTGCATTTGTTCTAAAAACTCTGGGAGTGAAAAGTTGCAAAAAATTAGCAGCGAACCAAAGGAGCTTGATGGCTTGACCCTGGCAGCCTAAAAAACTAGAAAACATGTGCTCTGTCTAGTTTTAGTTTCAGTTTTAATCATGTGCTAGAATATGATAATATGCAAAAAAAAAATTGCATTGAGTTCAAATAAAGTATCTTCGTAAATATGGAGCCTTTTTCTTTCTCAAGTTTTTTCATATCAGAAGTCACTTCTTTTTTCCACCATCTAATGGATTAGATGTCGACAATATTTTTTTCATTCTAGATCAATATGTACCAGTGCCAGTGTGCAACACTGCAACTTGACTGATATAAAAAATACTAAATAATATCCATGTGTTGCAAATGTCAGAATTCCTTTTATTTGTGAACTGAGGTACTATAGAATTCTATATACAACTTAATTTATCGAAACCAAAAGTTCAATATTCAGATGGGACAAGAGTAACTATCCCATGATCAATAATTCTGGTTTGTTCTAATTGTTCTGAATTTCATTGCATGACTATGATGAATGCTTGAGCTACATATCAGTACTCACTTTTGAGGTCTATCTATATAAAAGAAAAATAAGTAGAAGGAAAGAGGTAAAAGATATACCTCCCTTGCATGTTTTTTAAGATCCTACTATGTGGTCCTCCTTGACTTTCATGCTTTGAAGTTTCAGTCATGTGCTCTGTCTGGTACTCTGGTTACAGATTCAGTTACTAGCACAACTTATAGCTAACACAGATAACATATGTTTCCAGCTTAATTTTGATGCAAGGTATGCCAATTTACGAGTCTGTTAAATTTGTATTTGACACATAATGTCAAATTAGTTTTGTGCAAAACCAAATATTCACTTAAATCTGTACCCAGTTATCTTATCTTGGAGGAAACCCTGCTACCCGCCGCTACTGCCGACTGAAGATCCTCGCTGATACTTCGCAATGTCTACGACCGGAGATACACGCGATGCGCTAAGCGATATCACCAACATCGCAGGTATGCTTTTAGTATAAACAACACTTTCGTCTAAATTGTGACATCTGAACTTTTTGATGTTTACACAGACACCTTTTATTCAGCGGGTTGAACAGAGATGTATCATTTTACTTTGCCAAACTCAAAGCACTCGAGTATTTGTAACTAAATGTTTTCAATCACGTTAATTCTGCAGTGAATTTTAGTCAGTGAAGATAAATTTATGTTTCTGAATTCTGATATATTTGCAGGGATTTATCACACAATAATTTGGAGGGCTCAATTCTTGATGTCCTTTCACAGCTGCCATCTCTCATGGTTATGTGAATTTTCTAATCCCTGATGACTTTCATGTCTTAGAGTTTAGCTATAAACAATTGCTAATACTAATCTAATCATTATACACTACTGAAAAACGATTTTTAGACTGGTCCATAATTTTTAGGACTACACTACTTGATTTATGATGGAGGCGGGCGCCTGTTGGATGCCCGGCCTGCAGCACCAGGATCGCCGCTGCCATTGCTTGCTCTTTGCGAGTTATACTGATGGCTACGATTTATGAATGACAGGTGTCAGGAGCTGTTACGACGAGGAAATTAATAATTTAGCTTATTATCTGTCGTGTGCAACTTCACTGAGGATGGAATTCTTGGTGGACATTTTGAAGAGCCGTGCAAACGAATGTTTTGACAGCTTTCCTAAAGATCTCCAAAGTCATGATTAAGGACTTAGGCAGAATGTAACTTAGATGGTTAATACGAGAAATAACTTTACTATGCATTCTTATGTAAAAGTGTTTCTCGGATTGTAAACATGCTCAAATACAATTGTGTAAAAGTTGAACTATGAAAAAAAATATTAGTTGTTTTCATGTGTATCTCCAAGATAAAGCCGTGGCATTAGCACTGGCATTATACTAGTTTAAGAAAAAGAGCCCATGATGTTCGTCGACAACCAGAGGCCGATATTAGCATTTATTCGGCCATATATCAAGGTGCTAATCATCAAGTCATTCTCTAGTTGTTGTCTGCTGGGAAGGTCAACGCTTTATCTTGGTACAAGACTGCTGCAACAAATTATCGACTAAATATTTTTCGAAGCATCGGCTACTATTAATGGTCATGAAAGGCAAGGTGAAAAGTGTGTTGGCTGATACATTTGAATAATCGGATTTTCCTAAGGGAACCTGAAGAGGGATATCGGCTTGGAGAAAATCGGCAGCAAAAATTCACAATAGTCATATGGACAGTCGATATTTGTACAAATGTAATCTAAAGAGGTGCCAGACTAATATCAGCACATTGGCTTTTTACATTCTGATAATAAAATCTCATACGGACAGCCGATACAAACAGATCGAGAGCATAAAGCCGATGACATATCGGCTTTTGGTACAGCGATGGAATTTCTTCAAAATGATCTGACGGAACTGATGAAGGTCGACAGAGCCAGATCAGGACGCGAAGTGGATTTTTTGCACGAGACGGCGTGAATTATAATATTCGCATAACTTGCATACTTGACAAAGGGATTGGAGTTGGAGCCGGAATCCAAATGCGTCACGTTTGCATATACATGGTTCTGATCGGCTATATATGGAGCCAATAGTGTTGTAGTCATACTAGTACATCGGCTCTTTATGGCTCAAAAAGCCAATGGAGTCCCAGGCTAAATGGCCAGACATACAAGCCGATGGAGTCTATAGTAGATCCGCAGGAGCGTAAATCTGATGGTTTCTGGATAGCAAAGGAATGTATGACCGAGATCTCCTGTTAATATGTCCAAACATGTTCAGATAGCTGAAGCTAACTTGGGTTCGGCTGGAGGGCAACGTACTGACATGGAATTTACAAGAAGACTATTCATAATGATCAAGCATAGTTCGATCAGGACAAGAAATAAAATCAGCACAAGGCAACTTTCTGGAGTCGGAATTGTAAGAAATTCTCTACGACATCAGTACTATGCGACTCGTAGATACATGGGGAATTTGTCTTGAGTTCATCCATCAGCTATTAAAATGTGCAAGAAGTCGATGGACACACTTCTAAGTTCAGACGTTCTAGAATATTTATAGTTAATAGCGGACGATTGCTACGAAATAATTAAAGGAGGATCTAATTTTCATCGGCTAGATGCATTGAATAAAACTTGGAGCATTATTGCCATGATAACTGAAGTTACAGGAGTCGTCTTAGGGAAAAATTCAGGGGATGTGCGGCTTGAGGAAAAGTGAAGAAAAGGGAGCCGGTCAGAATCAGGATCAAGTTGGCTTATAAAAAGATATATGTGCGTGCACATGGCTAGCAGACTAGTTGCATGTACGTGATCGGCAAATTGATTTCATATACATACCGATCGCTTTTCCTGAAATAGAATCGGCTGTAAACCGGGGCTCCTTGAGACTCAAGGTCTATCTGGAATATTTGGACGGGTCCATTACAAAGTCAACAGATGTCGCCCTTCAACCATTAACGACAATCGTCAGCCGATTGTCTTTTCCTGGGATCTGATACTCCAAATTTGTCGGCACTTTCGCTGGTTGAAAAGCAAAAGAAAAGAATATATATATAGTGGGCAACTAATAAGTCATATTTAGTGCCAAAGCATCACCAACAAGAGCTAATCAACGAACGTCTGAATCAGGCAAAAAGAGAACTCCGGATGACCAGCAGCTAGTGTGACGGCGACGGCTGCCATGAACGTACCAGCCGATGGATGCAGCCAGGGCACCCAGCAAAGTGGATCGATCAGCTTTACCATCATCAGGGCCGTGGCCCATGCACGTGCAAGCCGATTAGCTGGCAATATCCTATGTTTGTTGGTATTCAGCTAGCGCTGGAGGAATTTATTGATGTCCATCTGCTACTCGCTCTTCGATCTAGAATTGTCCGCCTCCCCTATCAAGCAAACAAGAAGAACAGGCATCTGGCCTAAAGGCTGATGATAACTGTTTTGGGTACTTTCATATATGGCCAACAGCCGATTACATTCATTATTTCAAGATGTCATTCCCAATCAGCTAAAGTAGAAGCTCAAATCGATCGTGGTAAACCCGAAGTAAACAAAGTTGAATTTCTTCATCGGCTCTTGGTTCATCGGCTCTCGGTTTTCTTTTCAATAAGAGGCATAGCCGGTGGATGAGCGAAGGACGTGAAGGAGTATGGGCTATGATGCAGCTGCATCCCGGACCTATTTTATTATGATGACCACGCACCATTGTTCGGAAGCCTCTAAGAGATGATTCATGACATGCTACTGGAAACTGGACTGCTGCATCACTTTTGCTATCCTAAGGTGAAGAGATATTCAGAGCGGTCGAGATCAGAATTCTTTCTTGCTGTGTCAGCACGTGGATTGAGGAGCCGATTTCAAAACAAAGAGGAATTTCAAACGAAGGCAAAAAGGCACTCATCGGCTTAGAGTGGAGGAACGTACATGTAGATATGAGGTACATGCCCCTCTATGCTTGGCTCGCGTATTCTTTATTCCTCGCTTTTTCTATCACTTGTGAACAATTTATCATAGGGAAGCATGTCATCTAAGTAGTTGATGGATGAGATATGGTATGATGAAAGAAACCTTGCTTCTTTTGTAAAGTGCTTGGGAATTTTTTTATAAAAATTTAAAATCAATAGCTTGTCTCCTCAATGATGTTGAAATTTAAAGGCTTTCCACATAAGCTACTTACTTTGTGTTTAGTTTTTTTAAGTCTTGTTGACCCTTGTTGAGAGATTTATCATGCTCCCGAGATCAAGATCACGTACATGCCACATATATATGTTGCTTCTACATTGGGAGTACGCAAAAACATGTTTTTCATCCGGTTTTATATCAGAATAAATGCTCTGAGTTCTTGACAGTATTTCTCTCAAAAGTTTGTCGCAAGAAGAGATATGGGTTATGCAAAAGTATATAAAAAATGGACAAAAGAGGTCAAAAAAAGAGAAATAAGTTAGCCCATGTTATCGCAAAAAAATATTCCACAAGAGAGAAATATGTTTCAAAGAGCAGAGTAGAATTAGGTTAGCCACCAAATATTCCACACACATTCACATCTTGATCTAAGAGTATGACACTTCTCTCCATGGATCCGGGATTTGACTTTACAATATATGCAAGGTGAGTACTCTACATATTTTATCCCTACCTGAACTCCACATAAACTTTTTAGAAGTAGGATAAAGAGAGACAAAACAATGCTTCGATAAGGAACTATGCACATTGAGCGATCTGAGAGAATCATTTGAGGAGCAAAGCAATGTTTTAATTTAAAAATCTTTCAAAAACCCAAGTTTTCTGAGCAGGAGAAGCGAGGATGACTGGATTCTAATCCGTTCCATTCCTCAACCACCTAAGATGGTGTGATAGACACTTTAAAGTTTATATGTGTAGGAAAGGCTTGGAATGAGGTAATATTGTTGCCAGTAAATTCCTCAGCTCCCTCAAAGATGACCATTCGATCAAAATAGTTCAAAGCATGAAAATGCATACTCCGAACTAGGGAGCATGTGTTGACACCAAAATTTGGTAATTTTTATTGCCTATCAAGTATACGGAAGTAATCCGACAATTCAATGAATATTTGTGAAGAGACTTTTGGCTTGTTTGTCTAGACAGGCCAGTAAGCCATGTTGAGATATCAATCTGGTAATGAAGAAGCAGCTGGCATCAATTGTACATGCTGGAGGCCCGATATGGCGTACTATTTTGATTGCGTGTATATGTGTTGAAGAAGCTAAATCGGTCTTTCGTTGCCATAAAAGAAAGAGTATAATATTTCAAATACTCGGCAAGGAACGGCAAAGGTGTGCATCACGTGAATAGAAGAAAAGGCAAGAGAAGCCAGAGGATTAAAGGAAGGCAAAGGCATGCATGCACACGATTAATTAAAGTAAAGAGATATTTATTATTTTTGCTGCCGACGTATTAAGGATGCTGGATGCATGTATACATGTATATACCAGGCTAATATAGAGAGGGTTTCCAGACTCGGTCAATCAAGGAAAAAGAAATCGTGCTTGCATGGGACTCTAGAAAATATCTTGTATATTTTACATGGCCGATCAAATAGGATATATATTTGCTTGACGAGGACACGCACGTATTCAATTCATCAGCGAGGACTCCACATGAATATGGAAAGCAAGAGAAGATGCAAATGAGAGTCCGTACATGAAGGAAAAATAAATATTATTTTATTTGGAATAAAACATGACGTCCAGACGCAACTCAAAAATTAATAGAAGAAGCAAGGGCACGTGCATGTAGAAGGTCCACTGGGTGTCATATATCGGTATAGGTATATTCAGCAAGGTAATGTGCCTACGTACAAGGTCTTGCTAGTTGAACCGAACAAGAAAACACACGTTTGGTCAAAGGAGCTTTATTAGCAAGGATTCTATAGGAAGGAAAGCTAGAGTCTATGTATTTTAATATTTTTTTTTGTTTAGATATTTCTTTTGAGGCAAGTTTTGTACGTTCTGAAGAATATAGGAGTCGTTAGCCTAGGTTATAAATATAAACCACGGCCATTGTAAATAGGGATCCACACATTAATCAAAATCAGTCTTTACTTTTTTGGCTTCATGTCAACCCTTAGGAGTATGAGTAATGTAGATCTCGATGAGTTCTTCAACAAGCAGGGCTGTCATCGGTTAAGTTGGACCTCCAGCTTGCCTGTAAGTACCATCACGACTTATATTGTTGCTTGTAAGGCTACATCAGCTGATTGACCTCTTGCAAGTCGTAGTATAAGTTAGTTATCAATCCTTATCTAGTTCAAGTACAGCTGCCATCGGTTAAGCTTGACCTCTCGAATTAGATTAAGGTCAAGTTACCGGCTCTACCTAAGGGTGGCATCCTTTGGATAGATTCATTAAGTTACCGATCTTGCTGGTGTTCTTATTGTCATTAGTTTTAACAATATCAACCTGCCCGATCGATATCGATCTAGATCAGCCTCACATCCTTTTAGTCCATCATTTATTTTGCTATATTGTGATAATCTGTACTTAAAACGATGGATTATATTTTATCGGCTGTTCTACTTCGATCTTGATCGTGCATAGTACGCGGTCAAGGCATGTCTGATCTTAAGTAGGTTTACTAGCTAGTTGAATCTGGTCTATAGCTCGCTATTATGGCTGTAACGATCCGTTCGATCCCCACTATTAGCACTTTAAATCAGAGTATGCTAGTTGGTAGATTTGCTTTTAGCCATGCATGCTCTTGGCTGTTTGCTATGCCTGCGTCGGCTAAATAACCGATTGCTTGCACTTTAACGCTCATAGTATGTTTTTATGATTCTGTTAAATGTGAATAGATCTGTTTACTTTAAAGATTTAATCTATTATCTTTATTATGGTTGTCATCGATCCGGTCGAACCCCACTGTTAAAGATAATAGACTAGATTTGATGAATTTATAAATCTGTTCATATTAAATAGTCGATTGTTCACATGTTATGCCTCCATCTTCTCTGTATCGGCTATTTTGCCGATTACTTGAGCTTATTATGGTTATCTATTTCTCAGTCATCTGCTGTTTATGTTCGTTATTTATACTTATGAATTAGCCGATTTCATGATTGTTTTCATCTGTTAAATTACCGATCATGCTCATTAATATTATCGGCTCGATAGTTTATATCGATCATGCTCTGTTTAGCCGGTAATGTTTATTTCTATCGCTTTATTGTCAGATATCGACTCTGTAGTCGATGGCCATATCAATCGGATGTTTAGCCACACATCGGAACTGTTTAGCCGATTGCCTGCACTTTAACACATATACCATGTTTTCCGTGAGCCTGTCGATATATAGATGGTTTTATGGATTCTTTGGCTTTAGTTTTGTTATCATTATCATAGATGTATTGATCCGGTCGAACCTCACTGTTGATGCTAATAGATTAGATCCAGAGCGTTTGTAGATTCATTTGTACTAAACTGTCATTTGTTCGCATGCTATAATCCTATTTCTACCTAAATCGGCTATTTTAGTCGATAGATTATGCTTCCATGCTAGATCTATAAAAATCGGTAATGAAAGGCTTTTACAAATGTACTTATTTTGGTTGATTAGTGCCACTCGATGCAACCTCACGATGCAATCGCACAAGAATCGCTCACTCATTCAATCAGATGAACACTATCAAGCTAGAGTGAGTTAGAGGGCTCCCAAGCACTACCACACAAGCCACCAAGGCTCTAGTGTGCTCAGCAACCATCCCAAGGCCGAGACCCCTTCTATTTATAGCCCCCACAAAAATAGAGCCATTGTACCCCTTCACTGGACACAGCTCGGGGTGACCGGATGCTCTGGTCAGATCGACCGGACGCACCCTGACAACGTTCGGTCAATGGATGCACGCCACGTGTCACCTCCGTTCAACCTCAGTCACTTGATCTCAATGGTCGGCTGCCACGCGCCAACGGTCAAGTGATGATCGAACACAGCACAGCGCCAAGACCGGACGCACCTCTGCCGAGTCCGGTCGTTTCCAAAGAGGTTCCATCTATGACCGGACACGTCAGTTTGATCACGACCGGACGTTGGACCCTAGCTTCCGGTCACTTCCAGTAAGGTTCCACTCATGACCGGACGCCCGACCGGACTCATCCAGCGTCCGGTCACTCACTATCTCCTTTATGTGCCGCCACATAAGCACGACCGAACGCTGAACAGTGTTCATCCAGAGTCTAATCAGACGTAGGACCCCAGTGTCTGATCACTGCGTGACCAGCATTCAGTGCACTCTGTGAAACCCTGTCTATTCTGTACAGGACGCCGGTGGCAAAGTTAGATCACTCAAGTAGCACTAGATGACCGATATACAAACAAGTTTGCCCCTCTTAATAGTACGTCCATCTATCCTAAACCTGGTCATCAACTTCTCTACACACCTATGACCGGTGAAATGAAATGCCCTAGGTTATACTTTTGCCTTGCGCATTCCATTCCATCTCCTCCAATGTCGATGCAACACATGCACCAACACGATCAACAATGATATGATCCACTTCATATCATCACATGATCATATTGGTTCATTGATCTTGACTACACTTGCTCTTCACTGTTGCCTTCGTCCATCGGCGCCAAGTCTTGCTCAAGCTTCACCGCCACGCAGTCCGTCGCTCCAAAGCCTCCGACTTGCCCTTCACTTTTGCAACCAGTCCATCAAGCCAAGTCTTGTCTTGATCTTCTCCACCTTAATCACATGACTCAATGTCATGTCTCATGTGCAATAAGCTCCTTCATCATCACATTGTGAGCTTTTCAATATCTCCGAGCCATTCCCACCTTCATGGCATATGTTGCTCACACACATGTACCTGTGGATTAATCACCTGTGTATCTCACATAAATACAATTAGTCCACCTAGGGTTGTCACTCAATTACCAAAGCCAAACAAGGACCTTTCACCTTTATACTAAGTACGTTATATATGAGATTTGACTTCCTGGGCTCACATATGATGTGTATCTAGTTTTGTTCTTAAAACCGGATGCTACACTATGAATTTCGTCGACCACTTTCAACCCGGGCATAAATTTCTTTAGCCAGTTCACCTGCCCTGTGGCCTCATAACATGCTACAAACTCGGTATACATCATGGACGCTGCAACGATTTGCTTGGAGCTTTTCCACGATATAGCTCCTCCTGCGAGAGTAAATACATAGCCTGATGTGAATTTTCCTGTAAGAACTTTACAAAAGGTCCAGGAACTTGGCCATATGGTGTATGTCGATCGTAGTACTCCCTCCACGATTGGATCTTACAATCTTAATCTTTAAATTATGCTGATTTTCTACTTCAGCCTTAAATATCTTAAATTTATCCAATGCTTTTGATCTTTCCTTAATTGGATAAATATAGCCATAACGAGAATAATCATCTGTGAATGTCATAAATGAATTATAACCATCCACACTTTTCATAGGAAACGGACCACCTGAGCTTCGTTTGGTGTCTTTCTTTATTTTTTTAACATACTTTTCTTTAATGCAATCAATGCATTGTTCTAAGTCTCAAAATTCTAATGGCAGAAGAATTGATTTCTTAATCAGTCATTCTATCCTCCCCCTCGAAATATGGCATAAACGATAGCGCCATAATTTTGATGATACATCATGAATTCTCTTCTGCTTATTATTTACATTCATAGGCGAGGAGGCATTCTCAACATTCACATTCTCACAAAGTGATAACAAATAAAGCTCGTCTTGTCGGAAGGCAAGACCAACACACTTATGATTAAACATAATCTTACATTGGCCATTACCAAAATGGCAATCAAATCCATCATGGTCTAAACATGAAACACTTATTAAGTTTCTACGCAAAAAGGGTACATAAAGGACATCTGTAAACTTAAGTACAAAGCCATCATTTAATTCTAATGGGAGTTCTCCAATGACTTCAACTTCAGCTTTGACTCCATTTGCTACCTTAATGTGTCTTTCTCCTCTTTGCAGGGTCCTCCTCATATGGAATCCCTGTAATAAATTTGCAATATGAATAGTTGCACTTGAATAAATCCATCAAGTAGATTTTGCATAACTTAAATACAAGGACTCATCTATAAATATAATCATGTCCACTCCTTTTTCTCATTAGGTGCTTTAGGAACTCTGGACAATCCTTCTGGTACTGTCCTTTCTTCTTGCACCATTTGCAAATATCCTTGTCTACTCGAACATTGTTGAATTTCTGATGGTGATCAATCTGAGGGACCTTTCCTTATGACTTAGGAGGGGAGTTACTGTCCCACTGAGGTTTCCCTTTGGTTTAGCATTCTTAAAGTTTTTTCTTTTATTTTTCTTCACATGGTCGATGGAGTCACCATATGAGCTCTTAAGCCTCTCATCTTCTTACACACACATGGCAATGAGCATCTCAATGTCCCACTTATCTAGCTGTAAGTTGTAATTAACAACAAAGGTCTCATACTCTTTAGGCAAAGATGCAAAAATCAAATGAACTAGGAACTCATCCTTAAGCCCCATGTCCATTGGTTTGAGCTTGGATGTCGTGTTGCTCATCTTCAATATGTGCTCTCTAATCTGTCCCCTAGTGTATTTCTCATTGACTAACTTCTTAATAAGAGTGCTTGCATAAGCCTTTGAAGAGCCAGTAAACTGACTCTCCACCTTCTTGAGATACTTAGTGACGGTGGTACATTCTGGGATTGCTTCCCTTATTGGATCCTCAATGGAGCTCTTAATCACCATCAAACACTTGTGGTTCGAACTATCCAACTTCGCACGATCAAGGTCGTACTTCATTCTTATTGTTGCATGGTCATGCTCCCGAGTAGCGAAAGCTGCATCAGTCTTATTTTCTGCCCTCACCAGGTCCTCAGGCTCAGTGGGACAGGGAGAGGTTAGTGCTAGATCATTGTCGGACAGCGCAAGTGCCATCTCAAGCTTCTCTCGCCATATGCCATAGCTGCTTTCATTTAGAGGTGGAATGGACGAGATAAACATTATTGGGTTGTATCCTAAAAACAACATCAGAGAAAGTGAGAAACATTTGACATAATAATTGTATGCCGTAATTTAATGTTGGTCAAAATTAAAACATACAATATGCTTCTACATTAACTCTACATCACCGTTGGGCAGAAATAGAACTAATGCATAAAACTCATAAATAAATTTATAATATTGTTATCATTAACGTTGGTCAGAAAAATAATAATATCATAATTTAACTTAAACAAAGCTGACTACTCCTCTAATTAAAATTTTTCCGTTGGTTCTAATTTAATTAGAGGATAAACATAATCATAGCAGCAGAAACATAAAAAAATCTTAAAAAATAATACTTATTCAGAAGCATCACTGTGTACTTATCTACTCTCTAAACAAATTATCCTGTTGGTTCAAATTTGAGCAGAGATTAAAATCTAGACTAAATTCATCCAAGAAACGCTTCTAAAAAGAATAAAAACTAATTCCCAATCAGACTATTCATGCGGCCCAGTGTTGAAATCGGCCCACGGCCTGCTCGAGCGTCGCACGCCCCGCGTCCTAGGCCACAACCTGGGCTTGGGCCGGGAAACTCCCTACCAGCCTAGGACGAAAGTTGGCACGGCCGTCCCTGCCCATCCATCTAGATGGACGGCTGTCTGGCCTTCTCGACGAAACAAAACCGCGGCCGGCCGGCGTCCCCAAAGCCTAGACCTCATTTCTCTCCTCCCCCCTTTCCCTCAGCGCCACACCAGAGGCGGGCAATTTGTGCAGTGGTTGCCCGCGGCGGCCAGAGGGAGGTGGCGACGCCACCCCCAGTCCTGCTTGCCGGTGCGCGCGCTCACCGTAGGGTGAACGCGCCACCGTCGAGCGGTCTACCGACGGTGCCCTGAGCGCGCGCACACGGTGCGGTGGAGCGCCGATGAGCCGACGGCTCTGGGTGTTCTTTCCACGCGACGGCGACGGAAGGTCTCTGGTAGGTCCTTCCTCTTCTCCGTCCTCTTATCTAGGGTTAGGGTTTCATCCGAATCGAAAATTCGAATCACCTCCTTGTATTTTCTTCCCAAACTAGATCTACACGCTAAACCTGGCTCCGATACCATTGTTAGACTGCTAGGACCAACTAGAAGTAGATCTAGCGGGTTTATCTTCACTAAAATTTGGATAAAAGTGAGTTCTTCCAAGAGAGAGAACTAGAGGGAGAGAGGAGGTGCAGAGGGTCAGACCATCGGGCTTGGGGGAGGAAGTGGCCATGGCGAAGGTGTCCGGTGACCGCGGTGTCCCGACGGTGAAGTCCAATGACGGCGGGCCAGTGTTGAGGACAGTAGTAGCGCAGATCCAAAGGCGGAGGAGCTTCCCATCGCTGTTAGCGCCCCCTCTCGATCGGACTAGGGTTTGTTGGTGGGGTTTATGGCGACGTTGGTGAACCTCGTACTATGAGCCCTGGCCTCCCACCTTCTTTATAAGGCGCTGCGCGACTGGGACTCACCAACCATGATTTGGTTGGGCGCCTCTGATCAGGGCGCGGATAAAAGCCTGACTCGACCGTTGGGCCGAGTCAGAGGAGATCAACACTAACAGTACCAGATCCTAGATATCTTCTATGAAAACAGCTCATTCGTAGTCTCCAACGTTGACCTATCGTCCGGCGACAAATATACTTATTGCGATCTCACCATCATTGGCAACGCCTCCTCCGAGGGCGTTGTTGAAAATTAGCAACAGAAACCGGGAGCTGTTCTTCCTCGGCGATTGCCAAGGGCAGGCACGGCAGCTGCCTCCTTCTTGGACGCCAGTGAATTGTGCCGCGTACGACTTGCCCAACTCGTTCGCCTGGCTTGCTGGGAACTACAGTCCCGACGACAATCCGAAGCAGCTGCCGGGGAACTGCACAGTGGCGCCATTTATGCCGGTGCTGGGATACCAAGGGGCGGTGGTGGCCGACTACGACCGCCTAATGAAGGGTGGGTTTCTCCTAGAGCACAGCTACATGGCAGAGGATTGCGCACCGTGCGCGTAGAACGGCGGCCAGTGCTCGGTCGATGCCGGCGAAGACGTCCTGGTGTGCCAGTGCTCCGATGGCGTCCACGCAGCGGCCGGACCTTGCGGTGAGTTCAATACCATACAAGCTACCTCACCCTCTTGCATTCCTAAAATGTTCCTCGTTTGTTTATTTGTTTGTTAATTGGAAAATTCCCTGCTTTTGCATATTATTCATCTCACATTGTAAGTCTAGATATATTCCTTGTTTTTGCTAAAATTTACCTCGCTAATCTCGAAGTAAATTACGTGAAAACAAACACTGCACACTTGTGCAACTCTATTACAAGATCGCAAGTTCAACAACAAGGCAAATCATTATAGATTGCGTATGGTTGATGCGAGAGATCACCTATTAGTAGAGCCACTATACTAGAGCAGTTATTATGTCCACCACAAATGTGTAAATCAACATCCGCATCCAGATCGTCTACAGTCTATGTGCCTGTAAATTGCATGAAAGTGTCCATAAATGTATAATTCAGAGCTTTGGCGCCCCCCCCCCCCCAAAGAAAAAATCCATTCGTAAGTATAGTTTTTTTCCAGAAAAGCTAATGATCAACCGGTTAATGTACCGGTTGTTATCAACCCCATTTTGGGCCACACGATAACTGTCAAATACTTAAAATCCATGAAATATTCTCCGGGAAAAGAAAGGAGATAACAGTACCTGCGTCCTTTTACAATGTTGTTAATCTGTCCAAAAATTTCTAATGCTTATTTATTTATTATTGGATGGATAGAGTATGTTGGCACCTATGTGGCAAAATAGCTATTTCTAGCTTTGCAAGAACAGATTTCGCTGCTAGGAAATCGACAGAAACACATTCGTTTGAGAGAGAAGATACGAATTAAGTGATTTTATTTGTGGCAAACACATCAACATAAAGCAATCGTGCAAATTCAGGAGTACATGAGTTCAGTTGAAAAACATGCTAAGTTCTATGTGAGCGGTGGCTAATTGTGTTTTTGTTCCTATGACGGTGGTGTTTGGCACCATAGGTGCTCTCGTATATTAAACTATTTTTCTTTTTAATTAAGCGATAGAACTCCTGTCTTTACTTTCAAAGAAAATCTTTTTTAGTGGCCGTGCCGTAGCACGCTTTTTTCCATTAACCAGAAGTATAGTTTGGCCCAGGTGGCCACAATAATCCGGCGATTACCGAGTCCGCTGAACCTAACAGCACAGAAAGGTTGCGATTACATAGAACAATCATGCGACAAAGGAAACACCGAAGAATCAGAGCACCGACAAGACCGACCGTAGCTACCTGTAACTAGCCAGGCACCAATCGTTGGCCTCGTCTCCCGGTCTCCCCGTAGGTATAACAGTTACTCTAGTAGTCAATTCGTTTCAAAAAAAAAAAAAACAGTTAGTAGTCAGAGCATATCAAGAGCATCCCGGTCTCCCCGTAGGTATAACATCTGGTGGCTCTCGTTGGGATTTTTTTTAACATTTTTTATAAACTAATTTTAAATTTAACATTGTTTTTTTTCTTCTAAAACTAACACTTTTTGCCGTGCCTATTGCCATGGCCATGGCATGGCAAAACGTCTGTTCCGCGTCATGCATGGTGGCGCGGCGGGAGGATGACGTGGCATCGTCGTGGCGGCGGTCTGCCACGCCACCCATCTTAAGCGCGGCTGTGTGACGCCATCATCGCCGGTGGCGCAGCAAGGCCCAATTCAAAGCCATGACGCCCATCGCGCCGCCCTCGCCCTCGCCCTCGAACGCCCCGCCTGCCCCCGCCTCGCCCAGCCCACGCCTCGCCCTGCCCGCCCAGCCCTGCCGGTACCGCTTGGCGGCGCGCCGCCACCGCCACCAGCCAGCGCCTCCTCTTATCTTGACACCGCCTCGCCTGCCAATATCCTCCTCTCCTTCGGCTCATATCAAGGTACTCTCTCTCTCTCGATTTCTTGTTATTATGAATGTTATTTTAGTTAGGGTTAGTGATTTAGGATAGTTACGGTTAGTGATTTAGTATAGTTAGGTTAGTGAATTTGTTTATTTAGGCAAGTAGTTTTTAGGGTTTACGTTGTGTGTTGTAGTATAGTTAAGGTTTGGTTAGGTAGTTAGGGTTTAGGTTACTGTTAGTTAGGCCTTTGGGTTTAGGGATTGATTAGGTATTTATTATTTAGTTAGTTTATAGTAGTAAATGATAGGGATTGCGTGCGCATATCCCACGGCGTGACGTTGTGGCAGATCGTGGTAGGCACGGAGATCTAGGCAGGCGGTTGATTTCCTCGCATCTGTCGCCCCTATAAAACCAAAGGGTTCGCCCCCCTGGGTTTCATACCTTGCCTTCTTGCCTTCGCATCTACAACCGCCGCCGCCAATCGCCTAGGCCTCCTGCATCCACGTCCCAGCTGCCATCGAGCCCGCATCCAGCCGCCTTCACCTCCAATGGATCCGTGGTGCCGCTCCGACATCACCTTCCAGCGCTAGTATAGGAGGTGTGTCAAGGCTTATTTTATTTTTTCTTTTTGGCCTTTTAGAGCTCTTAATAATTTATAAAATTAAACCAAAAAATTAGGCCGTTTGGGACTCGAACACGGGTCTCGAGGGCTATATTGCGCGGTCTTAACCGTTGCGCCAGTCGGAGGATTTCGAAAGAAAGGGAAAAGATATGCTACTTAACCCATAACCGTTGCACCCCCATCACTATTTGGTCCAGGCATGGCCCGATAGTGATGTTGCCTCACCACTATCGATTTAGACCTTGCAACCGGCAGTGATGAGCCATTGTGATAAAAGCAAGGCGCGGGGTGAAATTTTCCAAAGTCATTTCAACCCCGCGCCAACCCCTCCCCCCGCGTCGCCGGAGCACCACCCTGCACCGACGGGCACCACCGCCCCCGCGCACCCATCCACCTCCCCTCACGCCGCCGTTCCTAGCCCTACGCTCTTCTTCTTCGACACCGACGCCTGTGCGTACCCTTGATGCATCCCCGTTAGTCCCGCGCTAGCGCCCACGACGCCGTCCACCGCCCCACGCCGGAGCACCACGCCGTCCGTGCCCTTGTTCCTCGTCCACAACGCCGGCCGTGCCCCTCCTCCTCCACACCTGCACTCCCACCGCCGAGGCCTTTAGGAGCACGCGGACAGCTGCTTCCCCACCCCCACGGTGAGTGCGTGACTCACTACTCGCTATGTGTTTGATGAAATGCCCGTTAGGTTAGCCGAGGCCAACATAGGCTCTGCCCCCCCTTTCTTCTTGCATACGAGCTTCAATTGCATACGAGAGTAGATTGTGGTGGAATGAATTGTGCGTGTTTTCATACCATGGTGTGAATTGGAAGTAATAGTTTGTTAAAATTTGCTGCTCGGTTAACATGTACCGGAATTCGGCTACGGCAGTTAAATCAAAGCCGCTTGGTATAGTATAGAAGGTGTAAAATTGCAGTACATGTATTAATTTGCAGCAGCGTGTGTTATCTCGTGATGGTTTTGTTGATGTTGTATCCTGGTTGGTGTCATCAGAAGACTGGATAGGAACTGGTTTTGTACCTATTTTTGACTTGGGTGACCACTTGCAATGAGTTAGTTTTCTGTGTAGCTTCCCAAACTAGGTTCCATCTCATTTTTGGAATTGCTGCATCATTTTGGTGTTTGTGTTTGATGCTAAGTTTTTATTCTCTTTATTTTTGCATATGCTATTAGTAGTTGTTCGCAGCTAAAGAGAGATTGATTGATGTTTTTGTTGAATTTAAGATGAAGAAGAAAACCCACATACTTCTAGCCTACAACTGCGAGTATGTGTTCTTGGCTTTTAATTTTATGCTTCTTTTTTGTTAAGATTATTCAATAATTAGGATTCTATGATTGCAGCAACCATTTCATCTTCATTTGTGTCAATCTTGCTAAAAATCTGATCGAGGTGTGGGACTCGAAGAAAAAACCATTTCATCATCTGGATGCACCGGTGACAGTGCTGAATTAGTAAGCAATCCTAATAACATATTATTTTCTAATCACACATACCGCTTTCTAATGTTTCTCCTTTTAATGTTGCACAGTGTCCGAAGAAGACATATCAGTGGGACGCAGGTCCCATTCAAGGTTGTCGAAATGGAGAGGAAGTACCTAAAACAGCCGACGGAAAACAATGAATGCGGGTTTGATATAATATGGGCAATGCTTCGCTACATCGGAGGGAAATCGAAAGAAGCAGATAAGTTGGTGTGTATAATCCCCATTTCATTTGTCTGTTAATAATTCAACAAAATGATTTACTGATTCCTCTTTGGATATCATCTTTTTTTAACGACAGCACAAGAAATATAACCACGAAAGACTGTTTGATATGGAGATCGTCACACTGCAATCGGAGCACGCAAAATTCATCTTAGCCGAGGTATTAGAAAAAGATGAAGTATTTTTCATTACACAATCCGTGAAGTTCAAGAACCAGTATGGCCTAGAGCGGCTCGCTAGATTATTGTAAGAAGTCCAAGAAGCATGCTTTATCTTATCGAATAATTTCTTTTTTATTTTGAGGGATCGAGATCTTGATAAGAATATTTGAACCGTAACCATAACATTTGTAATGTTTAATATTGATGGACATATCGTCTACGTAGCATATATAAAGCGAAACCCGATTCTATGAAAAAATATAAATTAAAATAAATTATAAAACAATAAAATGCGAACGGGCCATCACTGTCGATTAGCAACAAACCGGCAGTGATGGCCAAGATGGCACTGCCGGCTTGAGCCACAAACCGGCAGCGTTGACTTAGATATCACTGCCGGGTCTTGTCCCAAACCGGCAGTGCTTGTTACAACAACACTGCCGGCTAAAGACACAAACCGACAGTGATGTTCGAGGTTACACTGCCGGGTGGTCTCATGAACCGGTAGTGTTGGTGGAACTGAGCTCTGCCGGGTTGTGTAAAGGACCGACAACGAAGTTGTAGAACACTGCCGGTTTGTAAGAACCGAGGTAGCTAACCCTCGTCACTGCCGATTTGGTTGTGACCGTTCAAAATCCGACAGTGGCGAGGTATTCAAAATCACCCGGACGTCCTCGTTACAATCCGAAGCAGCTGCCGGGGAACTGCACGGTGGCGTCATTTATGCTGGTGCTGGGATACCAGGGGCGGTGGTGGCCGACTACGACCGCCTAATGAAGGGTGGGTTTCTCTAGAGCACAGCAACACGGCAGAGGATTGCGCGCCGTGCGCGCAGAACAGCGGCCAGTGCTCGGTCGATGCCAGCGAGGACGTCCTGGTGTGCCAGTGCTCCGATGGCGTCCACGCAGCGGCGGGACCTTGCAGTGAGTTCAATACCATACAAGCTACCTCACCCTCTTGCATTCCTAAAATGTTCCTCGTTTGTATATTTGTTTGTTAATTGGAAAATTCCCTGCTTTTGCATATTATTCATCTCACATTGTAAGTCTAGATATATTCCTTGTTTTTGCTAAAATTTACCTCGCTAATCTCGAAGTAAATTACGTGAAAACAAACACTGCACACTTGTGCAACTCTATTACAAGATCGCAAGTTCAACAACAAGGCAAATCATTATAGATTGCGTATGGTTGATGCGAGAGATCACCTATTAGTAGAGCCACTATACTAGAGCAGTTATTATGTCCACCACAAATGTGTAAATCAACATCCGCATCCAGATCGTCTACAGTCTATGTGCCTGTAAATTGCATGAAAGCGGCCATAAATGTATAATTCAGAGCTTTTGCCCCCCCCACCCCAAAAAAGAAAAAAAAATCCATTCGCAAGTATAGTTTTTTTTCTTCAAAAAAGCTAATGATCAACCGGTTAATGTACCGGTTGTTATCAACCCTATTTTGGGCCATACGATGCGGAAGCGACAGCCTCCCCGTGCCCTGAACCGATGCCACATGCCGCCGCCCACCACCTCCACCTCGTCCTCGGCTCGTGGCCGTCCCCTAGCTCACCACCTGCTGCAGCTGCACCGCTTCAGCATTAAGCAAGCAATCATGCTGGTGCGTGCGTCCTTGCCTGACACACGAACGCGAGCATTGAACACCCAATCTTTCCTCTCTCACCTCCTTTGTGTGGATTTGTTTTTTTTTTTTGAAATTTTTGAAAAAATTGTGAACAATTTGACATATATCTCTCTGATGTCTGTAATCCATAAAAATAATTTGTATTTTTTTAAAAAAAATTGGCATATATTTGTATTATTCCCAAATTACATCACTCTATGCAATAAATTACACCGAAGAAATAATTATAAATATAGTAATAAGGCAGTGTAAATATAGCTGTAAGACAGTGTAAGTGCATGAGAAAAATTTGGTTGATGAGAGGGACTAAAACAACCAGTTGTTGGTTAGACACCTCTGATAATTCTTTCACTCACAAGTAAAGCATACTCCCTCCGCACCAAAATAAATAACTTTCTAAGGTTTTAAATTTATCTCAAAATAAATAACATTCTACATAAATAGGAAACACTGTCTTGTAATGCGGGAGATATTCATGGATGCATATAAACGATAACTGTCAAATACTTAAAATCCATGAAATATTCTCCAGGAAAAGAAAGGAGATAACAGTACCTGCGTCCTTTTACAATGTTGTTAATCTGTCCAAAAATTTCTAATGCTTATTTATTTATTTATTATTGGATGGATGGAGTATGTTCGCACCTATGTGGCAAAATAGCTATTTCTAGCTTTGCAAGAACAGATTTTGCTGCTAGGAAATCGACAGAAACACATTCGTTTGATAGAGAAGATACGAATTAAGTGATTTTATTTGTGGCAAACACATCAACATAAAGCAATCGTGCAAATTCAGGAGTACATGGGTTCCATTGAAAAACATGCTAAGTTCTATGTGAGCGGTGGCTAATTGTGTTTTTGTTCCTATGACGGTGGTGTTTGACACCATAGGTGCCCTTGTATATCAAATTCTTTTTTCTTCTTAATTAAGCGGTAGAACTCTTGTCTTTACTTTCAAAGAAAACCTTTTTTAGTGGCCGTGCTGCAGCACGCTTTTTTCCATTAAGCAGAAGTATAGTTTGGCCCAGGTGGCCACGATATTCCCACGATTACTGAGTCCGCTGAACCTAACAGCACACAAAGGTTGCGATTACTTAGAACAATCGTGCGACAAAGGAAACACCGAAGAATCAGAGCACCGACAAGACCGACCGTAGCTACCTGTAACTAGCTAGGCACCAATCGTTGGCCTCGCCTCCCGGTCTCCCCGTAGGTATAACAGTTACTCTAGTAGTCAATTCGTTTCAAAAAAAAAAAACAGTTAGTAGTCAGAGCATATCAAGAGCATCCCGGTCTCCCCGTAGGTATAACATCTGGTGGCTCTCGTTGGGATTTTTTTTAACATTTTTTATAAACTAATTTTAAATTTAACATTGTTTTTTTTTCTTCTAAAACTAACACTTTTTGCCGTGCCTATTGCCATGGCCATGGCATGGCAAAACGTCTGTTCCGCGTCATGCATGGTGGCGCGGCGGGAGGATGACGTGGCATCGTCGTGGCAGGGTCTGCCGCGCCACCCATCTTGGCGCGGCTGTGACGCGCCATCGCTGGTGGCGCGGCAAGGCCCAATTCAAAGCCCGCGACGCCCCACTGCGCCCGCCCTCGCCCTCGCCCTCGAACGCCGCCCGCCTGCGCCCCCGCCCGCCCAGCCCCTGCCTGCGCCCCTGCCCGCCCAGCCCCTGCCAGCGCTGCCGCTTGGCAGCGCCGCCGCCTACCAGCCCAGCGCCTCCTCGCATGCGCCAGCCGCCGCCTCGCCTGCCAGCGCCGCCTCCTCTCCTTCGGCTCATATCAAGGTACTCTCTCTCTCTCTCGATTTCTTATTATTATGAATGTTATTTTAGTTAGGGTTAGTGATTTAGGATAGTTACGGTTAGTGATTTAGTATAGTTAGGTTAGTGAATTTGTTTATTTAGGCAAGTAGTTTTTAGGGTTTACGTTGTGTGTTGTAGTATAGTTAAGGTTTGGTTAGGTAGTTAGGGTTTAGGTTACTGTTAGTTAGGCCTTTGGGTTTAGGGATTGAGTAGGTATTTATTATTTAGTTAGTTTATAGTAGTAAAGGTTGTCAAGCAGTTTGCAATTATCGGTACTTAGTAGTGCGTGATACGATGATTTGGAATGTTTTGATGAACCTCCTAGCTTTAATGACGTTTGTGTCCGTTTGAATACATATAAGTTGCTTATTTTCCAAATGAAGTTGCTTAATATGTCTGTTAATGTTACTTTGAATACATACATGTGCTTTCATATTGTGTTCCTATTGCATAACAAGTAGTTCAAATTTTGCAATGCTACATTATGTTAATTTGAATATCGTTAATTTGAATACTCTAACCCTTTGTTTATCAATTTGTAACAGGATGGTCCCTCCCACGCAGCACCCGTTGTACCCCCTTCTTGAGGTAGAGTACCACAAGCCGCACCGAGCACACTTATTGAGTGACACCGACACAGAGGTGCCCTTGCCTCCTTTGAGGCCCCGCACACACACTAGGGCGCACCAGTGGGACGAGCGTTACGCGCCGTACATACGGCGTGCCAGCTTTCTCGAGCTTGTCCATGTTGTCAACTACAGTCTTCCGCCCCTTGACCCAGCACTACTTACTGCAGCTGTAGACAAGTGCGAGTGCCTTCATTGTACGTAAACATTCTTATAACAAATTTGAGGCAACTAACAGTCATTCTATTCTTATAATAGGTGGAGGCCTGAGACCCACACGTTCCACCTACCTTGGGGCGAGATGACCTTGACCATGCAGGACGTGAAGGCTATCTTTGGCATTCGATTGGGGGGACTTCCAGTGACAGGTATAGTTGACAACGATCACTAGAGTGAGCTGGTGGCTCAGTTCACTAGCTTTCTTCCACCAGACGATGAGATTTCAAAGAAAAATAAGTGAGCAATTCAAGCCTATTTAATACTTGCATTGCTTTCCTGCAGCCATCGGGTCTCATTTTCTTTGGTGAATTTTAGGAAAAGTTCCAGTGTTTCGTCGTCATGGATCACAGAGTTCCACAGGCTAATGAGGCTCAGATTGACAGGTTCGCTAGAGTGTGGCTCTGGCACTTCTTTGGTGCTTTCCTCTTCCCAGACGCCTCAGGCAACACCATCAGCTAGATCTTCCTTGACATACTACGCTAGCTGTGGGATAACATAGCAATGTACAGCTGGGGCAGCGCAGTCCTAGCATGGACGTATCGACAGCTATGTGTTGCCTACCGTCGCACCTTAGGGTATGCGAACCTTGGAGGTTGCTCCTACCTACTCTAGGTTTGGTGTTGGGAAAGATGGCCCGTTGGGAGGCCCCTTGCTACTGGTTTACCGGTAAGTACTTTGGTTCACTATTTTCTTCGAGGCAGTTACATATGATTAAATTATTAATGGCTAATTCATTATCGTGTTTAATGCAGCATTGGAACGGACAGGATACACTCCCTATAGCTCTGTATATCTAGACATAAATAGAGTTAGTTAGAGGGAATGCGAGGCGCAAGTACAGGGAGTACACGGATGGTCTCGACGTCCTGACACAGCACCAGGTTACGCTCTCTTTACTATCATACATGTGTCTTGTTCGATGTACACTATATCACAACCTAACTCAATTACGAAATATTCAGGTGCATTGGTGTCCTTGGGATGCCCCGGAGCTCGAGTACTATCTGAGTCCTATCACTAGGGATGAGCTAGACGAGTATCGCTGCAACGTCCCTCTTATTTTCTTCCACGTGGTCGAGATTCACTTGCCCATCAGGGTTTGCAGACAGTTTGGAAGAATGACAGGCTACCCACCACCGCTTTACTCCACCAACCAAGAATTGCACAAGGGCTTTATCGATTAATAACAAAGCTACAATTTAGAGGTGTGTATGGTACAACTAACAAACGTTTTGTTGCAGGTATGACTGCAGGAAGAGGTACAAGACCAAGGATTGGCGCGTGACACACAACGCGTACATCTAGTTGTGGCAGAACAGGGACCGGCAGCCGGTCAATGCGGGTCCCCCACACGACCAGCACACCTTTGACGAGTACCTACGGTGGCTTCACAGGTCTATGAGACCACATATCAAGCCCCCGTACACTGAGGAGGTGATTGACGAGGACGATGAGGAAGATGTGATCGAAGATATGTACGACGTTGCCACTAGGGACGACACACAACTATAGAGAGCCCTGCTTCAAAGATATGTGGTAAGATACTCGAATGGTACAATTTGTTATCCATTTGGTATTAAGTATGTGTACTAAAACTGTCCAACCGCGTTTCTGTACCTAGGCGACACAATTGTTAAGGCTGTCCAACGAAGCAGCGTTTCGGCTTCACGAGTCTAGAGGGCTAGGGTCAGGCGTTCTCGAGGCTTTTGTGCAGGTAAACATAAATTTTTCCGTTCCAAAAATATTTCTTTAGTGTATATGCGTTTAAAAAATGCACTAACTTTAACGTCTATTTATGCAGAAGGTAAAGCGGAGCTGCAGGAAGCTAGCTCAGAAGCTGAGCTGCATGGACACTCCTTGGGTGGAACCGGCAGTCCCAACGCGGTCGGGTGGCACGCCTTCTGGCTCTTTGAGGACACTAGCCGGCTCTTCTCAGCCGGTGACAGGTACCACTTCCGCAGTGCGTACACCACCACATCATAGCGCTGGGAAGGACCCTGCAAGCGAGGACGACAAGGACGACGACGACGACCCCCCGGGCTTCCGCAGACAGCACGATCAGTGGGACGATTGGCCGCAGGACTAGATCAGCATGTGTCAGCTAGGTGGTGCCCCGCTTGTTACCCAAGGAGCCTCATAGGTAGTAACAAAGGTAGTTTCTTTAAATACGTAGGCTCCATGAACTAACGATCATAAAGATTATAAGTAATCGTGCATATCATATACTTGCAGGGTACGAGCTGTACGCACCGACAACGCGACCACACCGATGTTGGCTACACTCCTAATGTATTGCCTATAAATCCAAAGAGACAGAGACGTCCGAGGGATCCTTACACTCCTGTGACTTAGTTTGTTATGTCGAACTTATGTTGAACAAATATTGTCGTCCGAAACTTGCAGACTCATGAACTAGTCTTGAACAAATATTGTCGATTAGACGGTATGACCAGTCTTGCATAACAGAGCAAAGCGGCATGGCCTATAGTTCAGGGCTACGAAACTAGAGTCAGCAACGCAGTGCTATGTCAAGTCACGATAAACCGATAAGATGGGATACAGTATATGCAGCGGCATTGAAACAAGAGATAAAATCTAATAGGACAAGTACAACGACATAGAAGCGAGATACAAAGTTTAAAAAAAGGTACATTGAACGGAGAACAGACCGTCGTTACGGCAAGGTAGACAAACAGTGTTAGATTTAAAATTAGTTTACAAAAAGTGTTAAAAATAAAAAAAAATTCAAGCGAGACACGACGTGCGCGCGATATCTCCGGCCCGATGGTGATGGAGACGCGTCCAAGGGTAGTCTATTTGTACGTACGTGTCGGCCGCTTGGGCAGTCGTCGCCACGTACCTACACATCGTCATGTCGCTACTTGACGCCGCCGCCGGCCATATCAATCTCTCTGGTGGACGAACTTTGAACGCTACCGCAAGCTGGCCGTCGTTGCTGGAGACTGGACGGTCCATGGTCCATGGACCATGGGCAGTCTGACGAAGAGACGCGCCGTGGGCCGGGGCGTGGCAGTGCCGCACCATGCATGGTGGCACGGTAGCTCCTGCCATGTCAGCGGCCATGGCGCGTGGAAGTGCCATGTCATCCTCCCGCCGGGCCACCATGCATGGCCCGGCACAGACGTTTCATCGCGCCATGGCAATAGGCACGGCTAAAAGTGTTAGTTTAAAAAAAACAAATAGTGCTAGATTTAAAATTAGTTTAAAAAGTGTTAAAAATAATTAAAAAAATTCATCGTTGGAGCGTGCCTTTACCGGGGAAGCGCGGTACACCCGCGGTCACGTAAGTCGTCGCCTTGCCCCGTACTGTACATCCATCGGGTATCGATCGGGCACCTCGGAAATATCCTATGCATATGGATGAAAACGGTACGGATATTTATTCGACCGTCCGTTCGACCGAACAAATATGAACACTTATCTGGATAGTTACTCGGATATCCGTAATTTTTTTCGGATACGGATACTAAAACGGATATCTTAAGCGGATATCAAATACGGATGTAATATCATCGATATCCGGCGGATATCGGATAATCCGGATAAGTATCGGATATATCCGGATATTTAAAAACGGATATTATTCAAACGACCTTGGATGGAGAAATGATCAAAATAAAAATTGTAGATCTCAAAAAGTTATGAAACTTTGTTGTTTACAACTTTTTCGTTTGAAATCATTTAGTGCTTCAAAATTTAAACCGTCCAAACTTTCTCAAATGGAAAACTAGTTTATAGGCGTCAAAATTTAAAAATCACAAATTTGAACCATCCAAACTATCTCAAATGGAAAGTTGACCAAAACAACAATTGTAGATCTTGATGAGTTGAACAAACTTGGTATTCAAATTTTTTTAATTTGAAGTCATTTAGAGTTCATAATACTAGAGTCAAAGTGTTGTTTTTTCATTTGACCAAATTTGACTTGGTCAAACTTGCTCAAATGAGACACTAAATGACCTCAGATGAAAAAACTCTGAATACCAAGTTTGATCATCTCAGCAAGATCTACAATTGTTACATAGCACATTTTCCCATTTGAGAAAGTTTTATCAAACACTAGTCACAAATTCTTGAATCTCATAGACCTTCTTAAACTATGTCACACACTTGTAAAATTTGAACTATATTTTGTTCAAACTTTCTTAAATGAAAAAATGGCCTATATAAGGATTGTAGATATTGATGAGATGAACAAACTTGGTATTCAAAACTTTTCAATTTGAGACAATCTAGGGTTCCGAAAACTAGTTTGTAAATGTCGAAATTTAAAAATCATAAATTTGAACCGTCCAAACTATCTCAAATGGAAAGTTGACCAAAACAACAATTGTAGATCTTGATGAGTTGAACAAACTTGGTATTCAAAACTTTTCAATTTGAAGTCATTTAGAGTTCATAATACTAGAGTCAAAGTGTTGTTTTTTCATTTGACCAAATTTGACTTGGTCAAACTTGCTCAAATGAGACACTAAATGACCTCAGATGAAAAAACTCTGAATACCAAGTTTGATCATCTTAGCAAGATATACAATTGTTACATAGCTCATTTTTCCCATTTGAGAAAGTTTTATCAAACACTAGTCACAAATTCTTAAATCTCAGACTTTCTGAAACTATGTCACACACTTGTGAAATTTGAACTACATTTTGTTCAAACTTTCTCAAATGAAAAAATAGCCTATATAAGGATTGTAGATCTTGATGAGCTTAACAAACTTGGTATTCAAAACTTTTCAATTTGAGACAATCTAGGGTTCCGAAAACTAGTTTGTAAGCATCGAAATTTAAAAATCACAAATTTGAACCGTCCAAACTATCTCAAATGGAAAGTTGACCAAAACAAGAATTGTAGATCTTGATGAGTTGAACAAACTTGGTATTCAAAACTTTTCAATTTGAAGTCAGTTAGAGTTCATAATACTAGAGTCAAAGTGTTGTTTTTTCATTTGACAAAATTTGACTTGGTCAAACTTGCTCAAATGAGACACTAAATGACCTCAGATGAAAAAACTCTGAATACCAAGTTTGATCATCTCAGCAAGATCTACAATTGTTACATAGCTCATTTTCCCATTTGAGAAAGTTTTATCAAACACTAGTCACAAATTCTTGAATCTCATATAGACTTTCTAAAACTATGTCACACACTTGTGAAATTTGAACTACATTTTGTTCAAACTTTCTCAAATGAAAAAATGGCCTATATAAGAATTGTAGATCTTGAATCCATGACCATTACTCCATGAGACCCATGAAGCCATGAGCTTCTCTATTTCTACTCATGCCGCGAAGATTGGTGCTTGTATGATGTTTGATGTATGATGTATCTGTATCTTTATCTTATTTGTTGCTTTACTCTTTAGTCTTTCGGCTTAATCTAGATGGATTATGGACTCATAGAGTGGTGTAATGGTTTGCGCACGTATGATATATATATATATATATATATGCTGCTTTTACTCAATATCCGAATAGATATTTGTATCCGACCTTCTCCGAATCCGATTCATACCGTATTCGATACTCATTATTCGTATCCGTAACCGAGTCAATCCGTATTCGTATATGTATCCGAACGCTATCCGTGTCCGAATCCGAATCCGAACAGAAATATAAAAACAAATATAATATGAGTAATATCCGTTCGTATCCGATTCGTTTTCATCCCTACCTATGGGTGTATGACGACGACGGCCCGACCCGAATGCCCCCTGGTCAAAGTTTCGTAGACGAACGATAGAAATTGTCAGTAGACGAACGATAGAAATTGTCAGTGATAAGACAACACTGACTTTCCTACTCCTGTTGTCCTGTTGATTAAAAAGGTCCAACAAACCGGAAAGCAGACTAGTCAATCAAGCAAATACAATTGCTATTTCTCTTTCGACCTTCTCCTCCTCTCATCACTCACCTACGTCGATCCCCAATCGCCTCCATTATTTCTCGTGCTGGCACCGTCTCCATTAATTCAGTGGATAGCTTGAACGCTTGATGCATCCCACCTTGCTGTTCCTCCCGCTCTTGGCCTCCTTGCTCCTCCTCCTCCATGACCACGCCAGCGCCGACTGCGAGCCGGCGGCATGCGGGAACCTCACCCTCAGGTACCCGTTCTGGCTCGGCAGCAGCACCAATCCGCCTTCTTCTTCCAGCTGTGGCCACCCGGGCTTCGAGGTCTGGTGCAGCGGCGACGGCCGCGTGGCCTCCTTGAAGGGCACCTACATCCACGTCCTCAGCATCAACTACACCGCCAGCTCCCTCGTCGCCTCCGACGCCAGGGTCGCCGGCGACGACGGCGTGTGCCAGACAAACTTCAACGTGTCCTCCAGCATCGCGCTCAGCCTGTTCAATATTACCCCACACAACCGTGCCCTGTGCTTCCTCTACGACTGCAACAACGGCACGGCCCCGAGCGGCCCCGAGTACGTGAACACCACCTCCAACTGCAGTACTCCGATCTACGCGTACCTCGGCGGGGCCTACTACTGGGACAAGCCGCTGGCGCCGATCACGACGTGGAGATGCGAGTTCGCCTGCATGCCGGTGCTCGGGTCGGAGGCGGCGGTGATGACGGCGGCCAACTACAGCCGGCTGCTGAAGGACGGGTTCGTCCTGGACTGGGAGGTGGCCGGCGTCGGCGACTGCCGAGCCTGCAACGACAGCGGCGGGCAGTGCCGGTACGACAGCGACGCCGCGGAGTTCTGGTGCCACTGCCCCAACGGCAGACGCGCGCGGCCGACATGCGCCGGTGAGTCCCCCACGCACCTCCCCAACTTGCCCACGCCCTCCGTACACGTATGTGCCTCTCCCTCTACAGTAGTCAGCGTGTGGTGTGTGGACGCCGGCGGCCGTCGCGGACTCGGCACGTACGTGCTGGTCGTTTTAGCCGCACGACTTTCTTACTGACACTAATTGCACGAAGCACGTACTAGCTCTCGTGTCACTCTCAGTAACCTTGGCTAGCTCCGCTCAATTCATCGGAAGTTGATATGAAGAGCTGAACCAAGTAACCTGGCGGCTGTTAACTTTGGATCCATCCTTTTATCCTTTTGTGAGAAGCGAGGACAAAAACACAAGAGAGTTAATTAGTACGGACTCTCATAGTCAATTCGTTTCAATAAAAAAAACAGTTAGTAGTCAGAACATACCTAGAGCATCCCGGTCTCCCCGTAGGTATAACATCTGGTGGCTCTCGTTGGAGCGTGCCTTGACCGGGGACGCGGCGCACCCGCGGTCACGTCAGTCGTCGCCTTGCCCCGTACTGTACGTCCATCGGGTATCGATCGGGCACCTCGGAAATATCCTATGCGTGGATGACGACGACGGCCCGACCCGAATGCCCAAAGTTTCTTCTCTACGCACACGACGACGCGGACTCGCCTTCACCATTTACACTCAGCCCAGCCACCACCAGTGCCTGTGAGCGGTTCACCCTTCTGTTCATCCTGCTAATGCCATCGTCGATCCCCAATCGCCTCAATTATTTCTCGTGCTGGCACCGTCTCCATTAATTTAGTGGATAGCTTGAGCGCTTGATGCATCCCACCTTGCTGTTCCTCCCGCTCTTGGCCTCCTTGCTCCTCCTCCTCCTCCATGACCACGCCAGCGCCCACTGCGAGCCGGCGGCATGCGGTAACCTCACTCTCAGGTACCCGTTCTGGCTCGGCAGCAGCACCAGCAGCCAGCCGCCTTCGCCCTGTGGTCACCCGGCCTTCGAGGTCTGGTGCAGCGACGACGGCCGCGTAGCCTCCTTGAAGGGCTCCTCCATCCACGTCCTGAGCATCGACTACACCAACAACTCCCTCGTCGCCTGGGACGCCAAGCTCGCCGGCGACGACGGCGTGTGCAAAATCGGCTTCAACGTGTCCGCCAGCATCGCGCTCAGCCTGTTCAATATTAGCCCACAGAACCGTGCCCTGTGCTTCCTCTACAACTGCAGCAGCACGGCCCCGAGCGGCCCCGAGTACGCGAACGCCACCGCCAACTGCAGCAGTACTCCCAGCTACGCGTACCTCGGCGGGGACTACTACTGGGGCAGGCCACCGGCGCCGATCGCGACGTGGAGATGCCAGAACGCCTACATGCCGGTGCTCGGGTCGGAGGCGGCGGTCATGACGGCGGCCAACTACAGCCGGCTGCTGAAGGACGGGTTCGTCCTGGACTGGGAGGTGGCCGGCGTCGGCGACTGCCGGACCTGCAATGCCAGCGGCGGGCAGTGCCGGTACGACAGCGCCGCCGAGGAGTTCTGGTGCCTCTGCCCCGACGGCAGGCGCGCGGCGCGGCCGACATGCGCCGGTGAGTCCCACCATGCTCCCCCACTTGCGCCAGTACACGTATGTGCATCCATCTACAGTAGTCAGCGTGTGTTTGTGGACGCCGGCGGCCGTCGCGGACTCGGCACGTACGTGCTGGTCGTTTTAGCCGCACGACTTTCTTACTGACACTAATTGCACGAAGCACGTAGTAGCTCTCGTGTCACTCTCAGTAACCTTGGCTAGCTCCCCTCAATTCACCGGTAGCTCTGGCGCGCGGCAGCTGCAGTGAGTGACATTTGACGAGTTGCCGGGACTGTGTGGTGCGCGCACTGGCCACGCGGCAGGCGCAATCCTATAGGCAAACGCGTGTGACATCACTGATGCCTTCTTCCCTGCCGGCGCAGCGGAGTGCTCGCCGTCGCCGGGTGTCAACTTCACCTGCTAATGCCATTAGTTAGCTTTCTCGTGTCCTCTTCGCGTATGATTGTTCTCGTTAGTGCTCTGACGACCGAATCAAACGGAAGAATATGAGCACTTGCCTGAAGCTTCGGTGCCTTTGCCGTCCTCCGTACTTTATTGCCATTCCTGTCTAGTAGGTTGCCGTTGGCATTGCCAAAATGCTCATTTGAGGCAAGTGGGTCCACAACTTGTGTAGTATATGGCTACAGCACTGACGAAGCCAGGGAGGTGGGGCCGGCACCGTCTAACTTTGATGTTTTCCATTATACACTTTAATGATCTAACTAATCCACCATGTAATTAAAGAGTAAATAGACTCCCAATTCGCAAAAAAAGAGTAAATAGACTCCCATTGACATTTGTCTCTCCTAAACTAAGTTTTGACTCTGCCGCTGGACTATGGTCATAGGTGGCCATCAATTTGGCGCTTTGATTTCCTTGTCGAAATTAATCGGAGGCACTATTTTATGACATGCATGACTCTCATCAAGTAGCTTTAGTTTGAAAGTCGCTGGATCCCAACTCGAATTACAAGTAAATTAAATATTGTCCTGCAGTGTCTCTGTCTCTCTGATTTTGAAATATGGACAAATATCTTTTAGTGAGGTTGAGCCTCATGATAGCATTACAACACTAGTGCTGGACAACACTAGTGTAGGAGTGGGTTTCAGTCCTGGTTAGGAAACCCCCTCTAGTCATGGTTTTTCAACCGGGACTGCCAATCTGGGGCTAAAGGTCCGGCTTTAGTCCCGGTCTCCTCAACCAAGATTGATTTGGGACTTAATCCCGGTTGGTAATACCAACTGGGAGTAAAGACAGCTCTAGCCCAGGCCTAGGCGCTGCCACGTACTGAATGTCTCTTTTTTCTTTTCTTTTACAGTTTCTTTGCATTGAATATTGTACGCACATATTAAGAGTGAATCTAATTAAGTAAGATGTTGTATATTACAATAATCATCCATCCCATAATCAAATTTGATACAAACCATAATAAATTTAAACCAAGTCATTACACACTACATGTCCAAGTACTCCCCAAAGTTCATGCAAACATAGTATGTCACCACTACTACCTAATGAAGTTGACTTTCTCGTATTTTCAATTCAGTGAAGTGTAGGTCATCAATGTGGTATCCAAAATTATCATTGATGAAGACCAACGCATTAACTAGTGGACTCTCCCCTGCTTCACAACTATGAGCACAAGGTCTACTAACGACGTTTAACGGTGCTCGAGAAGTCGGTGGGTCTCCCCTCTTAGTCGCAAGCAGCTTTGTCTGAAATCCTTCCATAGTGAGTGTTGGCCATTCATGAGCATATTTTCAATCATAACCCAATTGATACATTTTCTGGTTTAGAATGGCTTCAAAACTGCACCCTTTGTAGGTTAAATCATAGTTCTCAACCTGTAATTGTTGGTAGAAGAAAAGGTTATGAGAACCAAACTTTGCAACATATAACAACAAATTCAGATATAAGCTATGAGTTCGACTTCGACTTTACCACATCATTTCGGTTGTTCGGAGCAATGCTTGCACAAAAGCCCACAACATCATGACGCATGTCCGCAATTATAGCTTGTATTAGCACGGAGGATAGTGTAGGCAGGGTGTACCAAATATTCGCAAGATTAGTTACACATGCAATGACAACATAGTTTTGTGTAACAGTCTGTTGGGGTGCCCTTATTCCCATCTCTGAGATTTGTACAACGCCTCTACCCCTTCTAGCGGCGATGGAAAAGCCAATTCGACATTGGATTAATGGACCATTATCTACATAAAAGGTCTGAACAACCACTTCTTGAACCCTGATATTTGAGAGTGTCTCTTTAAGCCAAATAATTGGGTCAATTACCTATGGTACATTTAAGAATCACATATATATATACATATCAGAAAATATATTTATACAAGCGTATTTGACACATTAATTTATTGAAAACATATAGAGTTGCTTACTACACTTGGATGATTAAATGGTATATCGGGCAACACTGGATCGAATCCCATCCACGTTACATAGCCGCTGAAACCTATATCTTCCGGCGGAGGGAGACGACGTCCAACCATCACTTCTCACTAAAGTCAATATATCAAAAATCATATCACCGAAGACAATATTTTTCATACACGAAAATGCATATCACTAAAGTCAAAATTTTTTCATAAGTCTACAAATATCAAAATTCAAATAACTGTAGTCAATATTTATCATAGACCAAAATGCATAAACACTAAAGTTAACATAACAAAATTCATATATGTATATCACTGAAGTCAATTTTTTTATAAGTCTATATATATCAAAATTCGCATCAATAAACCTTATATATCAAAATTCATATCACTAAAGTCAATATATCAAAATGCATAACACGTCAATATATCAAAATTCATATATGTATATCACTAAAGTCAATTTTTTTATAAGTCTATATATACCAAAATTTACATCAATAAACCCTATGTATCAAAATTCAACATCTTTCCAAGCCGGGTTTCACACAGCACAAAGGGATGACAAGGGGTTGGCAACGAGTATTACCACCTGGCCATAGACGAAGGTCGAGGCCGAGGCCGGAGACGAAGAAGGAGCCGGCAAAGACGATGTCGAGGCCAGAGACGAAGGCGCTGCCGGAGATGAGGGCGAGGTGAGAGACGCGAAGGCACTGGCCAGAGACAAGGAGGGCGATGGAGCCGCCACGCGCACGGGAGAGGAGGACGAGGGCGCCGCGCGCGCTGGAGCAAGCCGAGGACGAGGATGACACCGGCCGGCCGCCGGAGGATGAGGACAAGGGCGTCGCCGTGCGCGCCGGGGAGACAATGACAAGGGCCTGTCGTGCGCGCGCCAGAGCTGATGACGAGGACGCTGGCCGGCCGACGAAGGACAAGGACGTGGGCGCTGCCGTGCGCGCCGGAGCGGAGGACGAGGACGAGGACCCGCCGCGCGAGCCGAAGAAGAGGGCGAGGTCGGACGGGCGACGCACGGCGGGGCTGGCGGTGTGGATCCGGCAGCGCTTGAAAGGAGAAAGAAGAAGAGAAAACATGAGTATATGTAGGGTTGGGGCCTTCAGGCCCTAGTTGGGCCTCCAACCGGGACTAGAGGCCTTTTAGTACCGGTTGGTGGCCCAACCCGTGAATAAAGCCAAATTTTAGCATGCGGCGAAACTGCTGTCTACTTGGCAGATTCGTTTCCTACCCATGCAATAGTTTATAACATATCCTTTAACATAAATAGGCTAAAATTAGAAATTGCTTAGTAAAAAAAATATAACTAAAAAAATTGCAATAAAAATTTGATTTCATATACAATTTATAATGCTTTTGTCTCATGCTTTAAATGTTTAATAACATATGCTATAAATTATAATTACAATTTAAAAATTTAAATTTCAAATCTCAGAAATTCAAACATAGTTTTCTTTGACAACTTGATTTCAAATGAAAAAGTAGTCAACTACAAAGTTACATAACTTTTCGAGATCTACAACTTTCGTTTTTGGTCATTTCTCCATTTAAGGACATTTTAAAAATTCAAATTTCAAATTTTAGAAATTCAAACATAGTTTTTCTTGACAAAATGATTTCAAATCGAAAAGTTGTCAACTACAAAGTTGTGTAATTTTTTGAGATCTACAACTTTTATTTTGGTCATTTATTCGTTCGACAAAGTGGTACTGCACAGAGATGTAAATTTATGAACAATATAGACGATGACTTTGTCGGATGAAGATATGACCAAAACAATAATAAAGATCTTAGAGAACCTTACAATCCATACAAATATAATTATGATGTCCATATAAATAAACCTAATAAAACATAATTAACTTGCATACAAACATAATTAAAATATCCATACAAATAAACCTAATTAAAGTACATAACCGTTCGAATAAACCTGATTAAACATAACAGTACGAATAAACCTAACTAACACATAGATCCTACAAATCGACTACAACCCTAGTCTGTCTCCACTGCCAGTAGTGTATGTCTCGAATTGTGTAACCACGATCATTGTCTATGTAATGCAAGGCCCATAATACAACACTCTCCATTGCTTCACAATGCCGAGGACATGGCATTCCATAGATGTAGCATACTGACGGACTATCGATGGCCTGGTTCTACCTAAATCTCACGCAATACTGAATGCCAGTTATCGTCCTCTGGCCCATCGCTTCGACGAAGTCCCATGCGTACCCCAGTCACTTAAGAGCTTGCAGCCACATGTAGCATAGGTGAAATCATAGAGCAAAACCTACAAGCGGACAAACAAAAAATATCAGGAAGCGCTCATATAATAACAAGAATAAATAAACATTACTCTCATATCATACACGACGTACCACATCCAGACTGTGCTCACGTAAACTTCTATCTTCAAGGACGAGAAATCAGGCATACGGTAGCTATTTCGCTCGATTGCCTGTAAAGAAAGCAGCACGACATCGATCTAGACACCTGTCTTAGTCGGCGACCATCGTCCAGTCTGTACGATGTCCTGGCGCACCTCATTATTGTACCTAATGGGGATGTCGAAGGCGAGATTGCATGTCCATAACTCGCCTCCTTCATCATGCACGACCGCACGTGTCGTCAGCTCGAAGATGTCCCACGCCCCGAGTAGCCATAGTGCTGCTTCCAGCCACTTGACCGGTTTTATAGTCTGTGACATATGCAACAATCATATTATGAATGAATGTATATATGCAAAAATTATATTAGCACGCAAAACTTAAAATATTCTATACTATTGATGGGTCTGGGTAACGTGGAACTGCCCTATCCGGCGATGGCGCGAATGGAAGATCGCCAGGATGGAAACCTGGTTCCTATGGGTGAGGAAGTCCGACGCCATTCATTGTAACTAAAAAAACTGAAAAAACATCCCAATAAATATAGAACCCTCATATAAATATACCATGCAATAATATGTATTAGAGAAACATATAAACAATAAATCATCATAGATATATATACATGCCAAGTAAACTTAAACATTTTGCACATAATTTTGTTTAACGATTATTAACTCTCGTCAAGAAATAATGTTGCTAACAAAGATCTAGAAAACAATAAATGTTTAAGGTTACGTGGAAATGATGTATAAATAAAAATAAAATCCACCTTTATTATTCCTAATCTAAAAAACCACACATTTGAATATTTCTATGCTTATTACTAAAGCATGAAACGATCTACATTATTAGCAATGAAAGATTAGAAGAAGAAGTTGCTAACCTTTAGAAGATTGAAGATGAAGCCAGCGGCCGAGAGCAAGAACTTGCTCCCCCAAGCAAGAACACGGATGAACAATAAGCAAAGACCAAGATTTGATCGGTGTGTCTTAGGCTTGGGGGATAGTAGAAGCGAGTATATATAGGTGGGGACCTTTAGTCTGAGTTGGTAGAGCATACCGGGATTAAAGGATCAACCTATAGTCCCGGTTGGAGCCAAAAGCCAAGATAAAAGGCCAGCAGGACATTTGGTCCCAGTTGGTGGTTTCAACCGGGATTGAAAGGCAACCTTTAGTCCCGGTTTGAACCACAGACCAGGACTAAAGGTCCCTACTGCAAAAGTCTGCTGCACTATCCATTGGGCAGGGGATTCTAGTCTCGATTGGTGGTTCCAACCGGGACTAAATCTCCTATTACTCCCGGGATACCACCAACCGGGACTAAATCTCCTATTACTCCCAAGCCAAATTCCGGCCGGGAATAAAGCTAAAAACCAAAAGTCTATTCTCTACTAGTGCAAGTTTGGTGATGCCCTTATGATATTTGCTTAGAGGAGGATCTACTACTTTGCTGGTGCAACTACTCTCTTCTCTCACCAACCCTCTCACCAAAGTAAAAAAATTGCACTTCCATATACCAGTTCGATCATGACCTCAACTTTATTTAAGTGTGAGAATTAAAATGATTCAACTAGGGTAGCCATTACTTCAAACTGAACAAAGACAACTTTCAACTAGCATCCAACTTTCGATGGAGACTTGATTGGAACTTTCAATCAAAAAACCCAAATTTTGACCTTTCCACTTTCGTCATCACTTTCAAACTAACTAAAAGTTTGCTTTAAAGTCTCTACATATAAGACAAACTATCAACTTCTTACTTTCAAGTGTTTGATTCAACCCACAATATTATCAAAGAGAAAAAGAGAACTCAAAGGGAAAAGTATTAGTACATACTCCCTCAATTCCAAATTGTAAGTTCTTTTGACTTTTCTAGATATATATTTTTTCCTATATGTCTAGAAATAGCATATATCTAGATGCATAATAAAACTAATGTACTTGAAAAAAATAAAAAACGACTTGCAATTTGGAGCGCATGGAGTATTTGATATCGTTAAAGTATTAGTGCATGTGACTTAATATCGAATCATGGTTAAAGATACCAAGTTCAATTCTCGGTTATCATAATTGAATAAAATAATTATTGCTGGCTTAGATTCCACCACATACAAGGCTTGTCGGAGGCTCCACATTAGCCTAAGGGCCAGTTTGTCAGAGCTCTCAGAGCATCTTTCAGACTAAATCTAGGAGAAGCTCAGCCAAATAGTTTTTTTATTGAGAAGTGATTCTTCGCTGATTCTGTTAAGTGATTCTCTGAAATAAACTACAGGCTGGGAACTGAAAAAAGTAGCTTCTCCTAATTCACTCAACGCTCAGAATCACTTGCATAGAGTTTATTCTAGAGAATAGATGAGAATCAATTTCAATCAAAGAATCACTTCTTATAGAGAATCATGGTTTTCACAGAAAATCTGAAGCAGGAGGAGCTCTCCTAAATTAGCCCTAACTTCGTAGTATATCTGCTGCCTCAAAAAAAACATGCATGCACATAGAAGTCTGGTATTTAGAAATGCTTGCAAATTCTTGAATAATTCAATAGTAACTGCCTTTTCGGAGGAAACATTAAAATTGATTAACACTAGCAAAAGTAAAAGGCTCACACTCTCCAGCCTAGTTTGTTCATTATAATAAATATACAATTCAGAGTTTTTGCCCCAATAAATGACTCGCAAGTAAAGTTTGTCGTGGAAATATTGGAACTGTTGCTGACCGTGACAAGATTCTTTCACCCGCAAGCAAAGTATGTTGGCAGCTATCCGCCAAAATAGCTATTGCTACGTTTGCAATAACAGATTCCCCTGCGCTAGAAAATCGACATAAACACTTTTTTCAATTACACAGTACAACGCACGCAAGCACACTCACATCTAAGAACGTACGCATGCAAACCTTACCCCTCTGAGCACCTTCGAAGACAGGACCGGTAAATTCTCAAGACGAGATTGATAAAGTCACCATAGACGTCTCGCTATTAATGGGAACGTCGCCTATCATTGCCGTGAAATCCTAGACGTCAGGTGCTACCGTGACTCTTGTAAGCTACAGGCCCTCTCACGAAATCAACAGAAACACATTCGTCTAAGGGAGAAGATACCAATAAAGAGATTTTGTTTGTGGCAAACACACATCAACATAAATCAACCATGCAAAATCAGGAGTACATGAGTTCCGTTAAAAAACACACCGACACTAGGCTGCTGTAAACTTTGGTAGCTTTTGCAAACATATATATATATTCAGGTTGGAACTAGAAGCCAAAATCATATCTAGAGCATTGCGATTGCGATGACCACTTCCAAAGTCTTCCTATAGCTAGTCTCCCCGTAGGAATAGGAATATATATAGTGGCTTGGTGTATGTGTTTGGAAAAAGTGAGAGGTGTTAGGTTGATCTCCACCAATTGGCCAAATGGCTAATTGGACCCTTGATCCGCGCCCTGATCAGGGGCGATCAGCCTTTCTACTAGCTGATGGCCCCCATCGCGCAGCACCATAAAAGGATGGTGGGGGATGGGGCACACAACACGAGGTTCACTGTAGCCACCAGCGCCCCACCGTGATGTCCTAACCCCAATCCGATCTAGAAGGGGAAGCTGTAAGCGACGGAAAGCGCCATCGCCTTCGCCGCCACCACCAGCACCGCGCCCGCACTGCTGCTACCTACGATGACCTAGCGGGCGCGTCTCTGCTTCCCCTACTACTATGACTCCAGTGGCCATGTCGCGGTGGCCGTGGCTGCGCATGGTGAAGTACATCACCAAGTCTCCCATTAAGCTAAGTTTTACCCACTGATCTACGCCTAAAAGTGCTTTCAGTCCTATCAATGGTATCAGAGACATGGTTGCTAGTTTGTAGATCTAGTTTGAGGTAGCAGCAATTAGAAGGAGGTGAGAGATCCGATTCGGATCTAAGCAAAGCGTTCGATGCGAACCCTAACCCTAACCGGGGTGAAGAAAAGAACAACAAAGGGGGTCTCGGTTTTGAGAACAACTCGAACCCTAACCCTAACCCACGAAGATAGACGGGGAAGATAAACAGTAGGGCTAACCCTAACCCTAACCCTAAATCGGACCAGCTTAGAGAAGAAAAGAAAGAAGATCCAAACAGAGAAGATCAAGGGGAAAGGAGAAGGGCTAGGGAGGCGGCTTACCTCGTCGGCCTCCACTCACTGGATCACCCCAGGAAGGGCCTCTGCGCTGGTGTACTACGGCCATGCTAGGGCGCCGCGGCTAGGCCGCTCGATGGTGGCACGCTCACCCATTGGGGAGCGCGCGCCGGCGAGGGGGCCAACAATGGCGCCACCATCCCTCCGCCGTGGGCTCGCTCAGGTGGCTCTCTGCGCTCACTTGCTCGGTGTTGAGCCACTTAGAGAGAGAATTGGGAGAGAGGAGTGAGTTAGGGTTCGGGAGTGGAGCCATGCCGAGTCAAGGGCACCGTCGCCCAGATCGCTCGACGGCAGCGCGCTCAGCCTCGGGCGAGCGAGCTCTCCGGCGAGGGGACCGGCGACGGCGCCACTCTGTTGTGCCTCTCGCCTCTCCGCCGCGGCGCTGAGGAAGGAAGAGAGAGAAAGCGAAGTGACGAATGGACCTAGGGTTTCTACGGGAGCGGCCGCAGTGGGGTTTTTACTCGGGCGAGAAACGCGGATGACTGTCGGATGCAGATCAACGGCTGGCAGCACTCGGGCTAGATTTAGCCTAGGCGGGCGAGTGATTTCTCGGCCCAGGCCCAGGTTACGGCCTGGGCGCGGGGACGACGTGGCGCACGCGGTTGGCTGGGTCGGCTTTCGTCGTTGAGCCGCGACAACGCACAACGCGCGAGTGTTTTCGGCCCAAATGCATAGTGACAATTTTTGTTTTGTTTTATTATTTTCAGAAGCAAATTTTTGAAGATTTTTTGTCTAGTTTGAATCTCTGTCAAAATTTGAACCAACGGGATAATTTTTTCAGAGAGTAGATGAGTAAAGTAAAATGCTTCTGAAAAGTAGATAAAGAATTTTCTCATGTTTCCGCTACAAAGTTTAATGTTGATTGTTTTCTAATTAAATTCGAAGTAACGAGAGAGTTTATTTTGAAGAGCAGATATATTTAGTAAATTATGATTGTGTTTATCCTCTAATTAAATTGGAACCAACAGAAAAATTTAAATTAGAGGAGTAGTCTATTTTGTTTAAGTAAGATTATGGTATTGTCATTTTCTGACCAACGTTGATGATGGTAATATTATAACGAATTTAAGTTTGAAGTTTAAATCTCTAGAAATTTTTACACCAACATGGTAAATTTTTTAGAGAGTAGATAATGACCAAGAAATGCTCCTGAAGTAAAAGAATGTATTTCATTATTAAGTTTCTGCTGCAATGATGTTGATTATCTTCTAATTAAATTCGAACCAATGGGAGAATTTAATTTTGAAGAATAGTTATATGTATTTCAATTTGATTTATGAGTTTTATGCATTAATTCTATTTTCTGCCCAACGGTGATGTAGAACTTATGTAGCTGAGTGCTTTCTTAGTTGCATGTCAAATGGCTGTAATGCTGGGCTATGTGAATGAAAAGGCTTGAGTCAAGCCAGTTCAAGACAGGTTTTTTCTTAGTTTACTAATTTTCTGATTAAATTGGAACCAACGGGAAGATTTAATTGGAAAATAAAGAAATAAGTGAATGTTTTAGTCATCATGACTAAGTTTTCGTTACAGTAAATTGTGTACAGATTTATCCTGCAAGGGGAGAAGTTTTGGCATAGTACTTATGCTTGTCAATCCTGCATGGCAGGAAAAGTTTTGTGATGATTCACATATTTTGTATCCCACATAGCGAGAAGTTTGGGTAGCTCTTATGCTGTCCTAGTATTGACCGTGGCACAATAGAAATGCATCATCATGGTCAATACTAACCAAAAGATAAGAAAAGATGCAAACGTGACTTACAAAAGTACTGCTAATAAAAGATCTCGTTGAGTTCTTGAAGTGAAATAAGGCAAGTGTACTCCTAAACGGATAAGAAATAACTTTGTTTACATGACATAATCATGTGAATGAACTAAGTTATATGTGTCTCCTCGTTCATAGGTTTTCTGAATAGATCTCGAAATTATGGCAGTAAAGTTCATGCCATATTTCGAGGGGGAGAATATTAAGATCAATTAAGAAAAATACTCTTTGTTAACATTGAGATAAAGATCAATTAAGAAAGATACTCTTCATTAAGAGTGAGATAAAGATTAATTAAGATGAATGCGACCGTTGGAGGAGTACAACGGTCACAACAGTGATACCCCTAAGCAGAAAAATAGCTAAATTCCTGGATCTTTTAAAGTTCCGATAGGAAGATAGCATAGTCATCCTCAAAGAAGTTAAGGTGGTGCTTAAAGCGTCATATGAGGTTTTAACAGATTAAACCCCAAATAAGATATTTGAAGATACACTATCTTTAGAAAAGATGGAAAGATCTAGGGGAGCATGGTATGTAGAGGTATGTAGAGACCTAAGACTTGAAGAGAAGAGGAACTGCGTGCCCACTCCGGTGACTCAGGAGCTATAAGTTTCTCAATATCTGTTGATATTGTATGACTAATACAACACCTGTTGTTAGCTCTTCAAACAAGACGAATAATGTAAACAATGATCTTGTTCTACAGGAGCCTGTAGAAGCAATTGCCTCTTGGCAATGAAGAGCAACAACAGCCCTATATGAAAGTACTAGTAGCTGAGGTCCTAGAAGGTCTCAAAGAATTAGTAAACCAATTTTCTAATGACTATGAAGTCTAAGTTAGTAAAGAAATTCAAATGAAGGGTGATCCCACCTCATTTGAAGAAGTCATGAGAAGCGTTCACTCGTTTAAATGGCAAGAAGCTATGAAAGTTGAAATGAATTCGACGAATACCAACGATGTTTGAGACTTAGAAGTAATTCCTAATGGAGCGAAAACAGTAGGTTGTTGATGGGTCTACAAGACAAAATGTGACTCCAAAGGGAATGTAGAAAGATATAAAGCATAACTTGTAGCAAAAGGCTTTACGCAAAGAGGATGAATAGATTATGATGAGAGTTTTCTCTCTAGACTCGTGCAAGGATTCTTTAGAATCAAAATGGTGTTATTGGCACATTACGATTTAAAGTTACATCAGATGGGTGTAAAGACGACATTCCTCAACGGGGATTTATATGAAAACGTTTACATGGCACAACCCAAAGATTTTATCATAGAAGAAAAAGAACGTATGAGATGTTGCCTGTAGAAATCTATTTATGGGTTAAAACAAGTCACAAGACAGTAGTATTTGAAGTTGATGAAAACAATAAGAAAGTTTGGGTTTTTCAAAGAAAATGAGAAGGACAATAGCGTTTATGCGAAGTTCAAGAATGGAAAATTTATTTTCCAGATCCTGTGAATAGATGACATTCTACTCACTAGTAGTGACGTTAATCTATCATTAGAGAAGAAGTTTTGTCCTCAAGTTTCAATATGAATGATCTTGGTGAAGCGTCATCGGTTCTAGGAATCGAAATTCACCAAGATAGAAGAAAATGGGGTATTATGACTATCGTAAAGGCATACTTAGAAAAGATTCTAAAGAAATAAAGTATGCATGCGAGTAAACCTACGCCTGCTCCTATAGTCAAGGGTAATAGATTTGGAGAACTTTAAGTGTTCCAGAAACCAATATGAGATCGATCAAATGAACATGGTTCCATATGCTTCAGCTGTTGGAAGTTTAATGAGTGTACAAGTACAAGTGAGAACTTACCCTGACGTAGTTTACGTATCCGGGATATTATGGTAGAAGTTCAGTCCAGATATAGATCACTGGAATGGAGTTGAGAATGTCTTGCAATTTTGCAAACTATTATAGGCCCCATGCTGAGGAAGAAAGAACAAGTACTTTCAAATAGTTGATGGTACAAATGTTAGGTCTTGGCGAGATGTGTAGTGAAATCTATAGCAGTTGCTGACACTCGCAGTTGGAGTATTATTATAGAAAAGCTCCAAAGAAACAGTTGTGATGTCATCGGTGATGCATACCATAGTATAGCTTGACATGAGGCTTAAGGAACAGACAAAAGGAGGTTAAGGGAATTTATACTCGGATTTAACAATGGTAGACAATAGCAATAACCATTTAAAGTAAGTTAACTCCTAAGACAACAGGTCAAGTGTGCTGCAAAACACATTGACACTAAGTTATATGTTGTAAAGGAGAAAATTCAGAATCATTTTGAAAGCATTGAGCACATAAGTACCGAGTAAGTACTTACAGATCCGTTTACCAAAGGCTTACCACCCAGTGCGTTCAGAGAACACACAATCGACATAAGTTTATGGAAAAGCCTATGATTTCTGGATACTAAGGGCCTAGTTGAGTATCTGTTTCAAAACAGAGAGGTGCATCGTAGCTGTTAAATCTAATGGCAACTAACCATGACGATGAGGCACGCTCTATGCACTGATCTGTGATGGAACGGGAAAAATAAAAAGAAAGTTAAGTTTAAGTCATAAGGTGAGATAAGGGGGAGAATGATAGGTTGATCTCCACCAATTGGTCCAACGATCAATTGGGCCCTTGATCCGCACCCTGATCGGGGGGCGCTCAGCCTTTCTACTGGCTGATGAGCCTCTGTCGCGCAGCACCATAAAAGAATGGTGGAGGATGGAGCACACAACACAAGATTCACTGTAGCCATCAGCGCCCCACCGTTGAGTCCCACCAGGAGGAGGTCGAAGCACCGTCTCCCACCTGCACGCTGGTGATGCATCGGTAAGCAGGTAGAAGTGCCTGAAGCCCTTCCCAGTGGTTACCACCAGCCGGACCCTTCATGGAGATCATGTCAGTGGACCTTCTAGCCCAGATGGCCCAAGCTGAGTCCTCCGGATGGTGCAGCCGATGGAGGAGTTTTAGGAGGAGGCAGGCATTGTGTGTAGCAAGGTCCCGTACACCGAGGCCTCCTTACTGCTTTGGCTGTGGAGCCACCTCCCAACTTACCAGACATTATCCACCGGTAGCTTTGGCCAATTGGTGGTGATGGTGACATACTGACACCAGCGGCAGCAGCTGCTTGAGTACACGGCTGACGACGGCTGCGCCGATTGCACCGAGAGCGAGGAGGCCAGTGCCGTACTAATGTCGCCGACAATTTGTTTGAGTGCACTGCTACGAGGGTGTCCACTGGGCGACTTGCCGTGAGTTCAATACCTTACGGTCTTGTGCTTTTAAAAAATGCTACTCTTTTGTTTGCTTGTGTTACTTTCCATTCTTTTGCAAATTATTCATTCACATTTTGGGTCTAAATATCTATTCTTTGTTTTTGCAACAATTTACATTGTTAATCTCCAAGAGAATAAATTACTTGAAAACAAATACTGCAGGCTTGTGCATCTTTTCTACAAGATTGGTACTAGCTCAGTAAAACAAGGCAAATCATAACAGTTGCATTGGTTGATGGTAGAGCTCACCAGCAATGTTTTGGTAAAATTCATTTTCCAATCTCCAACTTGCACAATAGTCTAATTTTTAGGCTGAACTTAGTGTTGAAACTGGATAAATTTGGTCCTCTAACTGGTTTTAAAGGTGGTTTTCTTTCTCCTAAAAATAATAAATATGGTTTTTAAAAAAAATATTAAACTAGCATGATTTTAAAAAAAAATATTAAGCTGGCTTGATTTTTAAAAAAAATATTATTTAGTTGTTGTTGCTCTAACGGGAGGCTGGAGTTAGTTGGATATTATTTGTTCATATTCCTAGTGTTTACTGCTTGTGGTCAGTCTTGTTATTTATTTAAATATCATTTTGTGCTCTACTTTATATAAATTGCATGACTAGTTGATTACATGATGTTTGGGGCACTCCCTTGCTTGAAACCTATAACCTAATAGGTCAATTAACATAAAGTAAAGCACTAGCCATGCAAATACCTAGTGTTTCATGTCATCTTGGACATATTTCTACATACTCATAGCATGGTAGATCCTTTTGCCAATGATATAGTTCAAACTATATTTAAATAAAAATGAACATGACTTCAAGCCAAAAAAAAAAGGAACATGAACAAATAAGATCTAAATAATTCTAAATAGGTTACCGAACAGATAAATGACATTTTATAAAAAAATGTTACTAGTTTCATATTTTTTGATTCAAAATAATTAGTTATGAGTTTTTAGAGATCAAATTAATTTTTTATTATTTTTATCAAGATAGAAAATCACCTTTGAAACCAACAAGAGGAGCAAATTTCTTCGGTTTTCAAATCTAGAGGACGTCCAGTACTCCGGTATCCAGTTTGTCGTGCAAGTTGGAGGTTGGAAAATACTTCACCCTAAAGCCTGTATACTTGTGCTCATGGTTCCCTTCTTCAGTTGTTGTCCACAAATATGTCCATCAACATCCACAGATGCAGATCGTCCATAGTTTGTGCCTATTAATTATATGAAAGTCAAAACCGTTTGAATAATTTACTTCTTCGATCTGGAGAGATGAGAAATGCCTCCTCGATCCGGTCTTTACTAACTTGTGAGAAGTATCTTCACTTTTATAGTTCTTGTTATCTCCAAAATATTTAAGTTCCAAACATATGCTTCATTTATATACATTATTTGCAAAGACAAAATATAGTAATTTCAACATTACTCTTACGAATGTTGATGGAGCTTATGTGCTATTACAGGAAGCAAGTGGAGTCACGGGAAGACAATACTAATAGGTAAATAATTCGTACAATGGAACCTAATTAAAAAAAATAGGCTAGGAGTGATCTCCTACATGACTATTTCATTTGGAGAAAAATATGGCTTCTTTACAAAAAAAAAGAATATATATTTATATTTAAAGAAAAATAACATGTGCTTTAATCTCAGTTTTGATGGCAGCAACTGCAAGCTTGCTCTTTCCATGTATTTATGTACTGGTATGGCATCAAAAGGGGCAGAGACTATGGTTTCGCCTAGGAAGAAAGGCTAGCAGCAGCACTGAAAGGAACATTGAGGCTCTAATGGAATCTTATGGATCCCTAGCTCCAAAGAGATACAACTACTCACAGGTAATGAAGATAACTTCCTTTCTTAATCATAAGCTCGGGGAAGGTGGTTACGGAGTGGTTTACAAAGGGAGGCTACTTGATGGCCGTCTAGTCGCCGTGAAATTTTTGCATGACTGCAAAGGACAAGGGGATGAGTTCGTAAATGAGGTTATGAGCATTGGTAGGACATCTCACGTGAATATTGTAAGCTTATTTGGGTTTTGTTTGGAGCGCTCAAAACGGGCTCTTATATATGAATACATGCCCAATGGTTCTCTGGATCAGTACATTTATTGTGAGAATCCCAAACACATTTTAGGATGGCAAAATCTCTACACTATAGCAATTGGGATTGCTCGTGGCCTAGAATACTTGCACCACAGCTGCAATACACGCATTGTACATTTTGATATCAAGCCCCAAAATATCCTTCTTGATCAAGATTTTTGCCCAAAGATTGCTGATTTTGGTTTAGCTAAATTTTGTCAGACAAAGGAGAGTAAGTTTTCAATGACTGGAACCAGAGGAACAATTGGATTCATTGCTCCAGAAGTTCACTCTCGGACCTTTGGAGTTGTTTCAACAAAATCAGATGTTTATAGTTATGGAATGATGTTGCTAGAGATGGTTGGAGGCAGGAAAAATGTGAAATCAGTAGTTGAAAAGTCAAGTCAGAAGTATTTTCCAGATTGGATTTATGACCATTTTTCCCACGATGATGGGTTAGAAGCTTGTGAAGTCACATGTGAAGTGCAGGAAATTGCTAAAAAGATGATTTTAATTGGTTTGTGGTGCGTGCAAGTACTACCAATGAGTCGCCCTACAATAACAAAGGTTTTGGAAATGTTTGAAAGAGGCTTAGATGAATTGGACATGCCACCAAAGCAAAACTTCAATAACATACCGTAAGATATTTTCTCTACATATTTATGTCCAGTAGAATTTTCAATGAAGATGATACATGCACCTATTTTCTCTTTTTCAGCGAAGAATCAGTACATATTCTAAATACAGAAACCACAAGCTTCAGCAGTCTTATCCAAACTCAAGCTTTTAGTGAAGTTCTAAAGTTTAAGCAAATAAGCACTACGAATTCAAAAAACCTACAGCGGCTGCCAACTCTTTGAAAAGGTCATCTACCCTATAGCATCAGAGTTAAGCATTTTATGGTAACTGTTATATCTAAATATGAACCTATGTATATGTACCTTTTGTTCACAGGTGACCAAGTTCTAATATGATGTTAGCCATACTCTCACTGAGAGAAAAAGGGTACTAGCTTACTATAGTGTCCTGCATTCTTGCATTTGAAGTATATAGATTCTGGGTCCAGCTGGTGGAAGGATACTGTCCAAATATTCCTTGTACTCCGCTCCCACGTGAGGAGGGCCGCTGCCTCTGGCGAACACCATATGCCAACGAGCCTCCATTCTTCTAAGTAGTAAGGAGATGTTTGCGCTGAAACTGCATGTTGCAAGCGTCTATTTCGTGTGTTTCAAATGTTTCAGAGGTATGTTGAAAGTGTTTCATACGGATGTTACAAAAGTAGATTGGGATGTTGCACATGTTGCAATACTTGTACACGTATGTTGCAAGATCCTGTTTTAATGTTTTATTTGTTTTTTCCGACGTATATTGCAAGTGTGTTTATTTGGACATTGCATATATTTTTACATAAATGATGCAAGTGTTTTATATGGATATTGTGTATATTTAAAAAATTTCAAGTGTTTTTGGAAGTGTTTCAGACACATGTTTCAAATATTTCATTTGTTTTTAGACGTATGTTGCGTTTTGTTGCATCTGGATGCTTCAAAACTAGATCGAGTGTTGCATCTCCCTCCTCGCCTTTCTGCTTTCTCGCCTTGGTGTCAGGCGCGTGAAGGTGAATGCGGGCCCCACATGCTTGCGGGCGGGCGCAATAGATGAGACGTGGGTGGACAGGTGTGGAACGTGAGACGAGGAGCAGCGGCGCGAGCATCCAGACTGGGGGCTTGTGTCCGGACGTCCGGACGCTAGTCGTGCCCTTTCTGGATCCGCCCAAGTAGGACTCACTGGTTACTAGTTTACTACTACTGGTCACGGCCCTCGATAGCGCCAACGCTTCCTCTACTCGTGCTGCCACAGCTGCCAAAACCGTTTGTTCACAGCACGCCGACACCATTGCCAGGCTCGAGGACATGAACATGCTAGTACGACAAATGCCGCAGCAACGTTGTGCCTTGTGAGAACCTAGTCAGCTGGGCGTGCGCTCAGCCAGCCCACCCGGGTTCGAGTGCTGATACTCGTCCGGGTGCCTCAACTAGGGGACTTATTCCCCGTTAATAATTCCAGTTGCCTCGCACGGACGAGCCACGATACTACAGCTTGTACGGGAAGGACGAGGCAATAAAAAAAAAGTTGTGCCTTGTGCCTCGGCGTCAGGTCTCAGGCTGCGCAAGTGGACGAGTACCTGCGGACTTGCCCAAGCTGAAATGCCACGCACTGCTACAGCCTACTCCAGCAGTGTGAACGCGGGTGGCAAAGTCGAACAGCGCGTGCAAAGACTTTTTCTTGACCCACTGCATCACGTGGATTGAGACATGCCTCTCGTCATTCTCTGTGGTGCACCACTGGCGTCGTGCTAGTGCTTCCGCCCTTTTCATCATTTGGTCTCAATCCCATGAAGACTTTTGTTGTTTGCTGCCCCCATTTGCGTTGTGCGTAGTAGCTCTCACTCTCAGACTCTCCAGTGCCTTGCCCAAAATCCTGGCGCGCGATGGACGGCCAGGGATGATTATTATTGCCCAAATGGTGGTGACATTGACGAGTTGGCAAGATTGTGGTGCACCCACTCACCACGTGCAATGCAAAGTAGGACTAGGAGTACACCACACTGGAAGAGTGCAGTCTGCTCGGCCGGCAACTCGGGTCAACAAATCAACATGCGCCGGTAAGTCTCACACCCGTACTGCTGCTGTGCTGCAACAGGCAGCTCACTGCAGCAGACGCGTGCTTTGCCGAGTGCTGCACTCGGCAAAGAGCCGTCGGCATATCCCTTCACGCCAAATGCTTTTTTGCCGAGTGCCGCATGTCGGACACTCGGCAAAGGATTTTCCGAGTGCCACGACAGCACTCGGCAAAGAAAAGCCGCCGTGACGGCCAGGCCACGGTGACGGCCCCTTTGCCGAGTGCCACGCGTCGGCACTCGGCAAATAAATGTGTTTTTTATTTTATTTTTTTAAATGCTTTGCCGAGTGCCTGCATATGGCACTCGGCAAAGCTTGTTTTCTTTTTTGTTTTTGGATTTTCTTTGCCGAGTGCTGTAGGTAGGCACTCGGCAAAGCAATTTTCTTTGCCGAGTGTCTTGCCCATGGCACTCGGCAAAGCTGGGAAGCTCAGTGTCCCAGATTCCCAGCTTTGTCGAGTGTCATGGTCATGACACTCGGCAAAGAAGTGAAAAAATTCAATTTTTTTTGGTTTTTAGTCTTCCATTGTTGCAAACAAGATATACATCATATATATATATATATATATATATATATATATATATATAACACAACTATATATCACACAAATGTATATCACAATCCACCACAAACACAAACATAGCATACAAGTATCACAATCTCAACTCCCAAGTCCAAAGTCCAAACACACAAGCATAGTTCACAAGTGCATTATATCACAACGGCTGCCATTTGAAGCTTACGGCGATGGTCCGGGTTGGGATGGCCAAACGTGCGATCCCGACGACCCTCCGAGGTGGTTCGACGCTACCCCCGATTGATGCTGCACAAAATAGAAGAGATTGCACGTGAACGACAAGAGAAGAGATAAATATGCAAGATGAATATCCGTCACTACCACCACCACCACCACATTACCGCCATCACCAACACTTCACCACCACCACCACCACACCACCACCACCACCACCATGAGCACCACAACACTGTGACCACCAACAACAACACCACACCACCACCACCACCATGACCACAACACCACCATGACCACCACACCACCACCACTAGGTTTCACTAGGTTTCTCTAAGTTTCAACATAGAAAGTAAAACTTCATACTTATACTCACCGGGGTAGAATTAGGACGTTGTGGAGGTGGATCTGGAGCAAGCAGCGTCTGTGGGATCGCCCAACCTTGTTGCTGGGCAATTTGCTGCATGAACTTGATCATCTCGGCCATCTGCCGCTGATCTTGCTCCCGTTGGGCCTCCAAAGCCTGTAGCCTTTGCCGCTCGACCTCCCGCTCGGCCTGCAGTTCCTGCACCTAGGCCTACAGCATTTGACCCCAATGTTTCAATAATGCATAGGTAAGGTATGTAAAAGTCAAAGAATGACGAATGAAACAGGAATGCTTACCTGGAGTGCCGACACCGCGGTCGGCCGTTGGCGTATGGGCACGCTTGAGCTCATGCTCGATGCTCGGAGCTGGTGGAGAGGAGGAGTAGAGGCCGTGTCGAGGACGCCGTCGCCAATCCAGAACCGTCCATGCTTCTTGCCTTGCCCCACCCTCATCATGAGCTGAGGATCAAGGCGCTCCTCGGTTCTCGGATCATAGCCCGGCCCATGGACTAACCTTGCCGCCTCCGTGTACGAAGAGAGGCGGGTGTGGACGCTGGAGTTGGTGTACGCCTCAACCAGGGCATCTGGGTCATACTCGATGTCGGCCGTCGCCTTGCCCATGTGAGCCAGAGCATATGCCTTGAGTTGACCAACTGGCTGGCCACCGTGTGCATCCGACTACGAGAAAGACAACAACATGTGGTTAGAAATGATGCAGAATTGAGCGCGGATAGATTAGAGCAATGGCGGAGACTTACATATGCCTTTGCATATATGCTGAGGCTGCGACTGCCCTGATGGTGAGGTACACCTGGCATCTGCAAACGCCTGTCGTGGGCCTCCTCGTGCTTCTTCTGCTAGTCACCGTCCAACCAGGTGTCCACAATATATTCCCAGCAATCGGGGTGGGTGGCGCACCAGTTTGGAATTGCCTACAGGACATCAAGTAGACGACATATCAGAAGATCAAATTAGGCATACTTAATCTCAAAAGAAATGAATATTCATGTTTTGTATTTACCTGTATGTACTGCTCCCTTGTCAGCGTCATCCGTCTTGCCTTCTCTTTGTTGACACGCCTGAGTAGGAACTTGGCGTTGTAGTCTATGTGGGCCTGGATGCGGGACTCGTAGTGCAAGTCCGTGACACGCCTTTTATAGGAAGCATAAGCCACCTGATATGCACTTTCCGGTTGGCTCTGGCTCCTCGTCCTCATCCTCCTTCTCCTCCTCCTCCTCCGTAGGTCTTTCAGCGAACGTTGCTTCGTGAAAGTCACCTAACCATCCTGCTACCCCGCCATTAGCATCAAACGCCTCCAAGCGTGGTCTCACCACCTCCTCTCTAGTATGATGGGCTTCACCATGGAACACCCACCGGGTATAGTTTGGCGTAAATCTATACTTGCAAAGATGTTCCCCCATGATCTTCCTTGTTTTTCTTCTCCTGTTTCCGCATTCGCTACAGGGACAGAATATGTCTCTCGCTCCATTAGCTGCCTTGCCAAATGCTTGGTTCAAGAAACCCTCGGTCTTGTCCATCCATTCAGGGGTGATTTTAGCCTGACTTGGGCGGCCCGTGTACATCCACTCACGGTTATCCATCCTCTAGCATATACATGAGCGAGTAATATAACCACCAATTGCATCTGAACGGCGTGCCTACTGTCTAATGGGTGAGGATAGGTCCTAATCCCACCCGTGGATGCGTAGATGAGGTTAGTTTACATGCTCTACTCCGATTCGAGACAAAATTTCGGCAGCACCTCCCCGTTGTTCTCCCGATACACGTCCTGGAAGGGAGAGTGTGTATCCGGAGAACAACAGGGAGGTGCTGCTGAAACTCTGTCTCGGATCGAAGCAGAACATGAAAACTACCCCATCTACGCATACGTGGGCTGTCTAAAAAAGTGGACAATCTGAAATAGATACGGTCTTAGATATGCGAAGATCCGCATACCTCCAACCGTACATGTTTCAAACAGGAGACGCCTAACTTGGTTACACCGATCTATGACAACGATAAGGAAGAGAGGTTATTTATACCTAGGGTGGCGGTGGAGTCAGGCTAGCGGGGCAGTAGCGAGGCGACGCTATGCAGGCAGGACCGCAGCGCCGACGAAGATGATCGAGGTCGCCTACATACTTCGGGTCCCCTCCGATGGGTCCTGCTCTGCAAAAGAAGAATTATAATACTATAAGTTAAAAATTTCGGCAGAACCTCCCCTATACGGCGAGGTTTGCAAAACCTGCAAGAAAAAAGCCAGCATGATGGCCGACAGCATATATACGGCACGAAGGCCCACACATCCACGTACGGCACGAAGGCCCACACATCCACATACGGCACGAAGGCCGTCAATGACATACAAGGCACGAAGGCCGACAACCGGGGGAGCTTTATACCTTGGGTGGCAGTGGAGTCGGGCGACGCGGTGCCGGGGTCACCTTCGTCTCCAGCGAGGGGCGGGGACGATGGCGGGCACGAACGGCGAGGGGCGTGGCCGGCGGCTGAGGCTCCTTCTCCCTTCTCCTTCTCCTTCTCCTCCCTTCTCCTTCTTCCTTCTCCCTTCTCCTCTCCTCCACCTCCCTTCTCTCCTCTACTGGATCCCCTGCTCCTGCTCCTCCTCTCCTCCACTTGATGGGTCGGGGGGGCGGCAGGCAGGGCACCACCAGCCGCGGAGCGGGCGGGGCGGGGCCGGCCTCTGGCAAGCAGAGCAACGGCGCCAGGCGGCGGGGCCGTGTGTCCGGCCAAGCGGAGCTGTGCCAAGCGGGTCGGCCGGCTGCAGGGCGGCGAGCGAGGCTGGGTCGGGCTGGCGGGCCTGATTTCAGCCAGCGGAGTGGGGCCGGGCGGTCTTGTTGATCAGTGCATGTGGTCTTGGGGCAGCGTCTTGTGTAGTGAGAGAGGGGAGTGGTGGGCCGCTTGACCCTTAGGGTTAATTAGGGCGACTCTTTGCGAAAAGCCGAGATGCGGGCACTTTCGGCAAAGATATTCAATGTTCTTTAATCTGAAATAATAAAAAAAATCTGAATAGTCTTTGCCGAGTCTTTGCAAAGTTCGGCACTTTCGGCAAAGAGTTCCTTTGCGAATGCCAATTCCGACACTTTCGGCAAAGTATTTTTATTTTCTTTTCAAATTTTTTCTGTAGCATTTATATTACCTTGAAGCACATGTTCCAATTTGAAACTTTTCTATGACTTTTTGGTATATTTTTTAATTTTTATGTTTACTTGATTTTTCTCTAAAAAAAGTAAATTTGAACTTGAGGTGCATGAAATATTAAAATTTAGCGATTCAAAAATGGTATTCATATTTTTGAGTGTATTTTGAGGCCGTGTCTTGAGGACATTGCTCTGAAATTCTAACATACATTTCACGAAACATGACCACTAACTTGTTAAACAAGTGTTTTTTGGATTATATAAAATGCAAACAAAGTCCGAAAATCAAAAAACTTTGTTTAATAAGTTGGTGGTCATGCATGTAGAGGTTGTGGTAAAAATTTAGAAGTTTAGAGCAAGTTGTGACGTGCACTGATGCCTAAACCATTTTGACCCGCTAAAATTTAATATTTCATGCATCTACAGCTCAAATTTACTTTTTCGAGAAAAATTCAAGTAAAATATAAAAAAAAATAAAAAATATACCAAAAAGTCATAGAAAAGTTTTAAATTGAAACATGTGCTTCAAGGTAAAATTTGAAAACAAAATAAAAAATACTTTGCCGAGTGTCGAATTGGCACTTTCACTAAAAGGAACCTCTTTGCCGAAAAGTGCCAGTTTGCAAAGACTCGACAAAAGACAAAGACGCTTGCCGAAAGTGCTAACGGCCAAAGACTCGGCAAAGGATGACGGAGGGGCCACCGGCGTCGGCTGAGGTATTTTGCCGAGGGTTATTCTTTGTCGAGTGTCTGACACTCGGCAAATAGGACGTTTGCCGAGGGTTATTCTTTGCCGAGTGATTGACACTCGGCAAAGACGGCCTTTGCCGAGGGCCGGCTTTGCCGAGTGCAGCACTCGGCAAACTGCCTCTTTGCCGAGTGCCCATGTTTCGACACTCGGAAAAGCGCCGAGCACTCGGCAAAGAGCGCGTCTCCCGTAGTGGCTTGTGTGAACGCGGATGGACAGATTTATTGCAAGACCTTTTTGGGAGGTCCTATACTTACGGAAAATGAGGGAAAAATTCAGTCGACGAGGCTCCAAATCCATCCTATGATCAAAATCTAGCAATCCATATTGTTCTGCCTCTCTCATCGCCGGTTTCCATCTCTCTGCCGATCACTCTCTAACCGCTCCTTTTTTTATGTGCTCTCTGCCCCTGGCAGCCCGGCATCATTCACCTATCGTCCACCACAACCGGCAGCGGGTGGCGTACGAGGTTACAGTTGTGCCACTGACATAGGCAGGCCACGGGGGTCTACGAAGAGGTTACATATATGGCTTAGGTGTTACCAAAACTTGCCACACCAAAGGTTAATTATACCATAATTTTTTGAAAAAATGGTTTCATAGTATCAAAAAATCACGACATTCGGAAAATACCATCGAAAAACGTCCGTCACGTAAAATACTACCGAAAGAATGGACCGTTACCTAAAATACATTCCGTGACGGTGGCCGCTTTTGCCGTCAATCCTTCCGTCGAGGCACCTTTCTTTCTCAATCCAGTGGCTTGCTCGGACGATACTTCACCATCGCCATCTTCACCCTCATCCAGCCATCGCGAACTCATCATGAACTCATTTGCATGCATACAAACTCGATTGCTCTAGCATGTCGTGAGCTTATCATGCTCGGTGCCGGTGGGCTCTACATGAGCTATGCGAGCTGGTCACGGGGCTCCAGATGGGCGTGCCTCTCTAGATTGGCATCGGTCCGGTCCCCTCCATCGTCGGCATGGCCACCGCGGCCATCAGCGAGTAGATCGAAGCGCCTCGTTGTCGCTGCCTCGTCGTCACGTCCGTGCTCACGCGCTTCACTGTCGACGAACTGCTCCCGGTGACTCTGTGTCCGAGACCACAGTCCACACCCCGCCCGGTCGTCGTCCCCTCCTCGCCGCCGTTGCCGCTCCGCGCCATCACGCAACCACGGCGCTTGGCACGACAGCAGGACACGGGCGCTTGAGGCCGCCATGAATGCCTGCTCTGTGGCCATGGCCCACATGGCGAAGCAACAATCACGACTTATGTCCACACCATCCATGGCTGGCTCAAGCTGAGACTAACGCTGGTCAACGGTGCCACCGAGGCCTCCCCCGTGATAGTGAAGCTCGTTGCATTCGTTGACCGGTGGAGGAAGGTGCTCGACCACGTGCACTGCATGGACGTGCTCAACAGCTCAAGTCAATCAAGAGCATCGCGAGCGCAGCCTGCGCGATCCACGTGCTCCAGAGCTATGAGTTGCGGGTGGCGCGGTGCATGAGGCAGTACTCTACCTATCCTTCTTTTTTGCGTTTGCATGGTGAGGAGCTAAACGGTTGATTCACGGTGTTTTGCTCCAGATTGTTATAGAATACTAGGTTCCGGTAACGGATGATTCTTTCAGTGGTATTTTACGTGTCCGATGTCTTTCAGTGGTATTTTCCGGAAACACGATTCTTTTAGTGGTATGGAACCAATTTTCCCTAATTTTTTCTGTATTTGTTTGGTTCACTGTCACAACTATTGCGTGTCACACCTTCTTAACACTATGTCATAGACTCAGTTTTGTGCCGAACCCTGCTGCAAATGTGGCTTCAATTTTGCTCGCCACACCTTTTATGGCAGCCACAGTTTATCGAAGGTGGGACCTGGCAAACTACGGCACCAACAAAATAGGACTATAATTACAGTACGTAATCTATGTGTTTGTCTTGTTGCTCTGCCCGTCTCATCTGTGATGCACCTGCTCCTAAAACTGATGGTCTAACCGCTGTTGTTAATGGCTTAACTATGTCTTGTTGTAGTCCACTTAGTTTCTAGAATTAATTGTTAGGAGATTATAGTTTAGTCCTACGCTACTTAGATATATGAACTAGTAGTTACTCAAGTCGTTCAGGCTTTTCTGTATACATAACTTTTATTATGTATCTAGACATAATGTATATCTAGACGCGTAGCAAAAGCTATATATCTAAAAATGACAAAACAACTTACGATTTGGTGGAGAGATTATTAATCTATTTAAATTTTCTTGTATCAACCAGTGAATTGTTAGTTGAGGTATGGACTGGAAACTATTGACGAACTGAACTGAGAGCAACTCCAGTCTCCAAGATTCTCTGTATATCCTTCCTAATTGAGAGTAATAGAGATTTTGGTGAAAAAAACTCTCCAACAGGTTCTCTAATTAAACATCTAAATATTACTATATCCTCTATTTCAGATTTCTCGTTAGTCAAAATAAAGAGTGAGAATGTCTCTCTAGAATAGAAGAAGATATAGAGAAGTTGTTAGAGGGTAAAAAAAAATGAAGAGCGATTTTTTTTCAAATAACTCTCTAAATAATAATTTAATGAGCGAGTTTAAAAAAACCCTTAACATGCAAGCAATAAAAACCCAACAACGTCCTCCGTCCTCCCCTAAATTAAAATTTTCATTGGCAGTGTTCACAGTTTTGTCACAACTTTCCGAAGTTTCAATGAGTGTACTCCCTTCATCTCAAAATATGTGTTATTCTAACTTCTCGAGAAATCAAACACATTTAACTTTGACTAAATTTATAAAAAAACATTAATTTTATGTTGCACAATAAGTATCATTAGACTAATTATTGTATATATATATTCATAATAAATTTATTTGGAGATAAAAAATATTATTAATATTTTCTACAAATGTAACCAAAATTTTTAAAATAATTACCATGTATGAAACCAAAATGATACTTATTTTGGGACGGAGAGAGTGTACTCCCTCCGTCCCAAAATAGATGTCATTCTCACTTTCTGAGAAGTCAAACATTTTTAACTTTGACCATATATATATATATATATATTAATATTTATATTACATAATTAGTATTATTAGATAGATTTTGAATATATTTTCATAATAAATTTATTTAGAGATATAAATATTGCACGTATTTTCTATAAATCTAGTCAAAGTTGAGAAAGTTTGACATGCATGCATTCTATAGCGACTTCTATTTTGAGACGGAGAGAGTAGGTTTTAGGAAGCGTGCAGGACTCTCGGGTACGCGCAGGGTAGCCAAATTTTTTTGTCTTTTCCTGAACGGTCGATATTGTAATATTGAATTGAAACTACAGAGACGACAAAGTAGATGTGGAAAAAAGGGGTCAAATTGGACTGACTACTACTGAGTGCTAGAGACGAAAGCGAAGACTTATCTGACCGCTTCAACACACCATCCAGCACGGCAACAACAGAGACTAGTCGCTGATCGAAACTACGGTGATCCAGGCCTCCATGAAATAGCCAGGAGACCCCGGCCCATTCCATCCATGATCTATCTCTTCGATTCTCTCCCTGACACTGACTAGCAACGCACACATGACTGCGGTGCTCTTGCCATCACTTGTTCTCCACACTGTAGCCTTCTTGCTACAGCTACCACTACCAACATTAGCTGCTTCCCAAACAACAGAGCCGCCTGAACAACAAGGCTGCAGCTCGCCCAAGGCATGCGGGAGCCTGAACATCTCGTACCCATTCTGGCTGGAGGAGCCAGGGCAGCCGCCATGCGGGTCGCCGTCGTTCCAGCTCAAGTGCAACAGCAGCGGCGCGTTCCTGAGCCGCTCCATGTTCCAGGCGTACCGGGTGGTGAACATCTTCTACCAGAACAGCTCCCTGCACGTGGTGGACGAGAACCTCCCGCTCGCCACCGGCTGCCCGGCGCCGTGCTTCAACCTCTCGCTCAGCATGGGGTCCATGCCGGCGTTCGCCATCAGCAGAGCCAACAGCGAGCTGCGGTTCCTCTCCCGGTGCGACGAGCCGGTGCCGGAGGCTGTGCCTGGGTTTCAGCGCATGCCTTGTGACAACTACTTCGTTCATCGGGTTTAGACGGCGGTTCGGAAGAAGCTACGGCGGCAGAGAGCACGGCGCAACACCGCCGCCGGGCTGCCTTGTCGCTGTCGTACCGACTCTCCCGGCGACAGACCGGGACAGCAGGCACAACTACGTCGCGAGCTTGAGTAGTGGGTTTCTGCTGGAGTGGACGGTGGTCTCAGGGGACTGCTCCAAGTGCACGGCAAGCGGCGGGGAATGCATGTACCCTGACAACGGCCTGGGTTTCTCCTGCAACTGCCCCGACGGCATACATTACCCAGTGAACTGCGGTGAGTACAAGTTATTTCCCATTACGTTACACTTCATATATAGGTCAGTTGATAGCTTTCTTTGGGAGACTGTAGATTATCTAGCCAAGTGACGGTTCTTAACTAGCATGATTCCGTAGTGAAGAATTTCCTAGGTCTGTCATCTATCATGCGATGATGCAAAATTGCAAGCCATCAGATCATGTCTGATGGTGTCATGGTGCAACTCTCCAGGCTATGCAAACCAGGGGACCTGTCTCACTCAGCTCTGTTCACATGGCATTAAGCAGAGTATGGGAGACTTTGACTAGGCTGCTGATACTGTGGGTTCCACTAACCTGAAAAGCTCATTATTTCAATGGGGGGAAAGTGTTAACAATCAAGACTTTTCAGAATTTGAGTGCGCTCGCTCTCCCTCTTTCTCACACACACAATTTCATTAACTCCATTTAGTTTGCTCCATAAGGTTGAGCATTAAAGTCACTCCAGCAAGAGCCCTCAAATCAAGGTGCTTACTTTCGATTTGGGGGCTTCCTTTACTTTAAAGAGTTTGGTTTTTTATCCCACTTTAAGAGGAGCCTTCAAATCAGGGCTCTCAAATCCATTCCAACAGAAACTAATATAATGGACACACTCGTCATTCCCTATTTTTCTCTCTTCCTCGCTCTCATTGACTGAGCTATGCGGCCAACGTGCTGCCAAGAGGTCGGGTGCCGAATCTGGCCGGGGGGAGGTGGAGCCATCGGCCAAGATGCAACCGGGCGAAGGCGGAGCCACTGGGGAGGAGCCGGGCGGCGGTTCCCACTGGGGGGAAAAGGCTGGGGACCACCGGGAGGAGGCCGCCACTGCCCGAGCAAAGAGGCGATGATGTCGGACGGTGGCGGAGCCACAAGGGAGATGTCGGGAGGAGACTAGGCGAAGGCAGAGCCGCTTAGGGAAGAGCCAGAGGAGGTGGCCCACACCGGCAGAGGAGGCCGGACGAAGGTGGGGCTGTCTGGGGAGGAGTGGTGGAAAGTTGGAGCGTTGGCCCAGGGAATGTTGGGTGGAGCATCAGGTGGCAGCGTGCCCGGCGCGAGGGAGAGCGGTTCCAAATAGGGCGGAGAGATACACAGCTGAGAGTGTGGAGGCCTGAGTAGAGACCATGTTGGCATTGTGTTTTTATCTAAGCTTTTAAATTTTGGATTCAGTGCCTATTTAAGGGATCTGCTGGAGTTTGCTCCTAGAATGCATGGCTCTGTTTGTTATACAGACCGAAAAGAGACCAAATACTATGATGAACTTACAGCTAATGAACTAATGCATCCTGGTATCTATGCACTATATTTATAGTGATTATTTATGCATAACCTCCCTTCATTTTGTGTGCAAAGTTATCTAGCTCCTCCTAGCTAGGTGATCCCCGTTTTAGTAATATATAGGATCATTAGTCCATTATTACTCATCACTTACTGTCAACACCAGTTTTCAAAATACTTATATGGTGTCTACAAAAAATCCATGATTAACATTGTACTCTCTACGACTCCAAATAAATCAACTTTTATAATTGTCATATATCAGTCTTTAATGTCTTAAGTTTGACTAATTTTATACAAAAAGTATTAACATCTATGACAAAAACAAGTATAGTATGAAAATACACTTCGTGTTGTACTAATTTTGTGTCATAAATATTAGTCTTTTTTAAAAATTCAGTCAACTCCAGAAGCTTATTTATTCACGGACGGAGTACTTTGGCTACCTATATTGAACTCATTATTTATTTGGCCATGCTTATATCAACCATAAATTGAAGCAACATGCCTCAATCTAAAAAAAATATCTCTCTAGCAATGTTATGGACACTTTGAATATTATACGCATTGATTCCTAAAAAAATATTATACGCATTCCCTCGTTCAGAGACAATCGATGTAATAGTACAACTATTTCCTTTTTTCTTGATTAATATTATGTGCTTTTCCAGGTAGTAAGAGGACTGGCAGCAGAAAGATAATGCTGATAGGTAATTAATTTTGTTCAGCCATATTTTTATATTTAACCATGTATTTCAGTTGTGACAAAATTGTTCTATATATTATGAATTGCTTTAAAAGTTCACTTTCTGCAATGCAAGATCATAGAAGTGCCACATTAAAGTTAATGTTTAAAATTTAGAACAGACAACCTTTATGCCTTTGGATACAAGACTGGTGAATTTGGAGCAAAATTTGAGAGTTTTATCTTGCTAATACTAATTTTTGGCCTTACATTTTAAAAACTTTACTCTTATTATTGAAATTTAACAGTTCATAATATAACTTGCTCGTTTTTAAGAGAAAAATTAACACGTACTTTAATTCAGTGTTGACGGCAGTGGCTGGAACCTTGCTCCTTCCAGGTATTTGTGTGCTGATATGTCACAGAAAGGGGCAAAAACCATGTTTTCTCATTGGTAAAACGACTATTAGCAAAAACGAAAGGAACATTGAGGTCTTAATATCATCGCATGGATCACTAGCTCCAAAAAGATACAAGTACTCCGAAGCAACAAAAATAACATCTTCTATAAATAATAAGCTTGGTGAAGGCGGTTATGGTGTGGTTTTCAAAGGAAGGCTAAATGATGGTCAGTTGCTGTGAAATTCTTGCTTGACTCCAAAGCAAAAGGGGAGGAATTTGTGAATGAGGTTATGAGCATTGGCAGGACCTCGCATGTTAATATTGTTAGTTTGTATGGGTTTTGTTTGGAGGGGTCAAAACGAGCTCTTATATATGAGTACATGGCCAATGGTTCCTTGGATAAGTACATCTACTCGGAGAACCCTAAACAAATTTTAGGATGGGAAAGGCTTTATGCAATAGCAGTTGGGATTGCTCGTGGACTAGAATATTTGCACCATAGTTGTAACACACGTATTGTCCATTTCGACATCAAGCCTCAAAATATCCTTCTTGATCACGATTTTTGCCCCAAGATTGCTGATTTTGGTTTAGCTAAATTATGTCGTAGTAAGGAGAGCAAGTTTTCAGTGACCGGTGCTAGAGGAACAATTGGATTTATAGCTCCTGAAGTGCATTCACAGACATTTGGAGTGGCTTCGACAAAATCAGATGTTTATAGTTATGGAATGTTGTTGCTAGAGATGGTTGGAGGCAGGAAAAATGTGAAATTAATGGTTGAAAAATCAAGTCAGAATTATTTTCCAGATTGGATCTATGATCACTATGCTCAAAATGATGGATTACTAGCTTGTGAAGTTGCACAGGAAGAAGAGGAAATCGCAAGAAAAATGATTTTGATTGGCCTGTGGTGCATACAGATATTACCTATGCATCGCCCTACAATAACCAAAGTTTTAGAAATGTTTGAAAGTGGCTCAAATGAATTGGAGATGCCATCGAAGCAAAACTTAAGTCAAGTGCAGGTATGTATATTAAAATCCATACCTGCAGGGGGATTCGCGTCCGGGGAAGCCATCTCCATTTGTTGTGCGGCGTCTGCACTCTATATACGCGTGGCTTCATGTCAGTGGCACCTACCGAGCATTTTGGTGGGCTGAGCCTGTTATCAAATGGGCCAACAACACTAGGCCGCGTAGGTGTTGGGTCCGCTATACGCGGTGGAGGAGGTCGGCATTCTCCCCCGAGATGTATGGCTGCCCGTACTATTTTTGCATGCACGCAACATCAAAAGCTCTATGCAAGTAGCCACTGTCATGTACGAAGCAAAACACGGTGACTGTCGACGAAATATGGTCCACAGTCTATCTAGGGTATGTTCAAGATAGTAGATTATCGGTAAACAGATGCGTAAGCTATGAACAAGATGATGATGTAAGACAGACACGAGGTTTTATCCAGGTTCAGCCACCGTGAGGGCGTAATACCTACGTCCTGCGTCTGATTGTATTGCTGTATGTCAATGAGATGTGTTTTTTAAGGGGTCCCCTGCCCGCCTTATATAGTCTGGGGGACAGGGTTACAGATCTGGAAACTAATCCTAATCAGTTACAACTGTCATAGGTGACCGGATAAGGATTCCTATTCTAACCGATCAGGATCTTGCTTGATCTCCAAATCTGTCTTGATTCCTTGCGTGGGACTCCAAACAGATTGTATGAACCACGCGTCGTCTTCTAGTGAGCCAGATCCCCTAGACCGGGCCAGCCCGAGCCTAGCCATAAGGGTATAGGGGTTAATACCGCTCAGTGACTTACCTTGTAAATCCATATCACTCTTAGAATCTGCATCTTCCCGGCGTTCCTGAGCACTGTTTGTAAATCCACATCAGAAACTCAATCATGTGACTCGACGCACGGAAGCACAAACACACGACACGCCGCGTCATCTTCTTCCTCGCGACCCCGCCGCGTCGTCTTCAACCTCGGTAAGGGAATATATGCCCTGCAGGCTTAGAAGGAGGAGGGGGCCTTGGGAGGCGGCCAGACTGGCGGTGGTTGCGGGTTGACCGGGGACGAGCGAGGCGGCGAGGGACAACTGTATCGGATGGACAAAGCTGGCGGCAGGGGCGAGATGCTCGAGCTCTGGCTCCTCCGGTTTATGCTCAGTTGGTAACCTCTCATAAAATTACTCTCCAAATGTTACGGTTCAAGTGCTCAGATTTATATGCGTCTCCCCTTCCAAATTATTTGTCATTTGAACTTTGTTTTAAAGTTGAAGTTTTCTTAACTTTGGGAAAATATATAACTAGAATGAACAAGATCAGATAAATGCACTATTAAGAATGGAGTTTTCCTTGTTCATGGTAGATTTGACGAAACATGCACTTTTGTATAAACTCGTCAAAGTTAGGGGATGAATATAATTTAGAAAGAATGAAGTAGAAATTGATATCTGCGTTGAACAGTTGGACAGGCATTACCACAATCCGAATTTTTTAAATAATATTTTTTTAATGATTAATTGCAAATCTAGCATTTTGATTGTAAGAATTGTAAGTGTAGTATACTGTTGGCCTCTGGCTAGCTGATAGGGCCCGTATCGGCAGCTGGTGGGCCGACAGGACCCTGTCGGCGGCCCAGTAGCCGAGTAGGTACCCGACCTTGCCAGACAGCACAACCCAGTGGACCCATATCGACCCGATAGGCATGTCGGCACCCCTATTGCCAATAGGACCCTATCGGCCTTCGGATAGCCGGCAGGTCCTAAAATATCTAACTGGTCATCTTCTCCCTCGCGTTCTCTCTCTCGCTCGTTGTTTCTCTCTCTCGATCGACACTGGTGCCGCCCGCTTCTCCTCCTCCTCACATGGCGGCGCTTGGAGCTCGCCACCCGGCCATTGGATCCGTGGAGGGCTTGCCGCCGCCACCGCCACCTTGACCACCATGGACACCTTGCCCCCCACAGCCCCCCCCCATACATAGCCACCCATGGAGGCATCTCAGGTATGTTTTTTTCTTTTTTAGTTAGTTTAGTTAGATTTTGTTAGTTTAGTTTATTAGCTAGATTTAGTTTTGGGAGTAATTTTAGTTTTAGGGTTAGGTTAACATTTAGGGTTAGTTATTAGTTTTTTCTGTTTAGGGTTAGTTAGTATAGTTATTAGTTTTTCTTCGGGTAGGGTTAGTTATTAGGGTTTTTTTTCTAGTTTTAGGGTTAGTTTTAGATTAGTTATTAGTTTTGGTTGTAGTTGTAGATTAGGGTTAGTTTTAGGGTATAAACTTTAAAGGTACCTCAATTAACTTATACGATATTTTGCACGATGTGAACAGGAATGTCGACCGATTTAGTCCCTTTCAGAATTTACTATGGCAACGGTGAAATCAGATATGGAGACAGCGGGGTAGACCTTACCGATTTTCAGTTGTTTGACATAGAACTGAATTCGCCACTAGATTATAGCCGGAAAACAAGTTTTAGCCTGGCTACATGAGCACTTAGGTGTTCCACCTACCCAACACCATTTCAGGATTAGTATGTTGATGCCTAAAAAGCGGGAGAATGGATGGAGGTGGGAGCTGTACGAGGCCAGTAACACGAAGAAGTGGCATTTTCTTGTGTCAAAGGCATTGGAGCGTCATTATGCCAGCATCATGCTTGTTGAGTTCTTGGACAGTGCCATGCAGGGTGAGAGTAGCAACACAGGTGCAACAGAGGAGAACTTAGAGTCAGCAATTGCTGAGCAAACCTATGCTTGCGATCCTCAAGCGGTTGAGAACACGTTAGAGGCTGGACAAGCGAAAGAGTATGGTCCGTCCATGGAAGCTGACCTGGGTGAGGAGGACGAAAGAATCATCGAACAGATGGGGGCTGACGATGCGGAGCACGTCACCTTCATGGATAAATTTGCTGGCATGAGGTTTGACGATGAGACCGACATCCCTGAGGACAAGGTTCACATCGCACATGATGCCATGATGGTCGATGATGGTCATCATTCTTCATGGGAGTACTCAAGGATTGAGGTCAGACAAGGGCAGATGTTTCATGACAAGGTTCATCTGCAACACGCTGTTCGGCGCTGGGATTTTTCCGAAAAGAGGCAGTTTATGGTTGTCATTTCTTACATACGTTGTCCTATCCTTACTTTGCAAATGAAGCATAACAATACATGAGACAATACATGCCTTGTGACGAGATCCTAACACATAGGTATGTTAAGCCTCAGGTGCAATGGTTCCCGAAGGAAGAAGACCCCCCGATCGACCCCTTCAGGATCACCCGGGGGCTCGGGGGCTATGTCCATCGGGCACGCTCGTGTGCACCCTCTGGCAAAGAGACCCGGCCTAGCTTGACTCGACCGCAGCTTCTGCCTAGGGCTCAGGGGCTTCCTCGAGCCTTGGGCTCTCGATCTACGGCACAACCAAGCCCGATCCTTGGCTCCTGTCCGGCTAACGATGCCAGCCAAGGCCCAGGCACAAGAAGACAAGCCCTAGGCTACCGATGCCTGGAGGCTCCCTGGCGTCGCTCCCTAGGCATGTCCCTGCCAACTGCTCCTCCGACAGGGTCATGTCCGGGGCGTGACACAAGAAGACAAAGCTTCCCGTGGCCTCCGGGGGCTCGGGGGCTTCCGGGCCCGCGCGTCAGCCTCTGGAGCCGACCTCCTTCGCCACCAAGAAGACTCCATAAGGTCTCACCCGGGGAAGGCCGGTCCAAGCTGACACCGCCTGACATGCAGAGTGTTAGAACAGAGCAGCCAGACGATGCCCAGGCTTCTTCGGCTCCAAGACTCCTCGACGGTCCACGGTGCACTGCTGCAAGCCCCTCCTGGACTCCGGCACACGTAGACCATAGACTAGAACTTCCAAACCGCCTTATACCCTTCCTATCTCGTTATATAAGGGATAAGGTCAGACCTAGAGGGGGGAGGATGCGAGTTCGATCACCAGACACTCCATTCCATTCCATCTGCCTCCGCTCTGCACCGAGAGCAGGGCAACCCGAAGAGGGGCACCGAGGGCCTCTCCTCCACCGCATCCCGCCGTCTCCTTCCTCTTCGACGAGGGGGAGACTCCACCGGCGGCAAGGCAACCTTAGGATTAGCACCGAGCTAACCCCCTACCAAATTTCTCTTCCTTTACACTTTGTTGTAACCTCTCAGATTTTGGGTGCTCTTGAGTATAAGGATCATTAGCTGCTGGACGTAGGGACCGAATTGGTCCGAATCAGGATAAACCGTTGCGTCTTCTCTACGTGATTCTTGTGTTTCTGAGAACACTCGAGCCACCGGAGACCCCGTACTCTAACACCAACTCAAACAACATGGTTGTCGTGGTTTCGACCTGAGACAGCTGGCGCGCCAGGTAGGGGCAGCGTCAAGTGTGGTTCTGGCTCTATGGTGGCCGGAGCCACCCGCCTTGTCGTTGGAGCAAGCGGTACCGCCCCAGATGGCGGTGTCTGCTTCCTCGGCGAGTTCTCCGTCGCGATCGGCGCCTACACTCCGAGCCAGGTCCTCTGCTTCAGTAGCCTAGTCTACATCGCCGATTGCCACGGCGAGCTTCGTCTGCTTCACGGGGCTGCGCCGGCGGGCAGCGAGCCCTCGGCGTCGCCTCCCCCGCCAGGGCCCTAGAGAGTGGATCTCGAGGTCTTGGCCCAATAGATCCGGCGTAGCTTGGGCCCGGATCCCACTGTGTCGGACTGCCGCCGGATGTTCTACAAGTTCGCCAACGTTTATCATCAGGTCACCACGGGCGAGGCACTCCCGTCGCCCAATCACTTCTGGTACAACCTCCCGGATCTGCCCTTAGGACTCCAGAGCACGGTGGAATCCTTCTAGATGGAGTTAGAGCACCTCGTCGTTCGTGAGGTTCCACGGAGCCCCATCCTCTCTAGCGCGGTAGATTTTGGGTGCTCTTGAGTATAAGGATCATCAGCTCCCGAATTGGCCCAAACCAGGATAAACCGTTGCGTCTTCTCTGCGTGATTGTTGTGTTCCTGAGTTCACCCGAGCCACTGGAGACCCCGTACTCTGACACCGACTCGAACAACATGATTGCCGCGGTTTCAACCCCGCAACACCTTGCTTGCAGACAGATATCTGCAGCGACGTGGGCAACGAGCTACTTTCGTATGCCCAGCGGTTCGAGCACAACCCCCAACGGTTGGTAGGCTAGAGTTGGTTGCCGCCCTTCGAAGACTAGGGCAACGTTGTTTGGCAGGAGTACGTCGGGCATCATGCCGCCACACCACTGACATAGTTGTTCACGCCCACCAGGGTGTGCCTCCACCTCCACCTCCAGTAGACTGATCGAGAGGACGTTCTCGTCCATCCCAACACGAGCCGCAGCAGAGGGTTCAAGTCCTAGGTAATTCAACGATTACCTTCCTGATTTCTCATGTACTATGTACGCAACATGCTCTATCCAACCTATCATTTTTTATAGGTACACGTGCTTCTTGCAGTGACTACACGGAGGGTACTAGTAGCTTTGGGTCCTTTCACACGGATGACACTCCACCTTGGTTCCCCGAGGAGGTAGGGCCCTCCCAGCTTTCTGGTGCACCTCTACCGACTAAGGGTACTGAGCATATGGAGTCGACCCCACCTGCACGACAGTAACGCCCTCTAGACCAGTGCACTTACCCTATGGCCCAGGTTCATCACCGAGATGCGCAGGCACCTAAGCGTGGTCGTCGTGTAGGTTAAGCGTGTAGGACTATATGGATGTATGCATGCGAACTAATGTACTCTTGGATTTGTGATGCGAACTAATGAACTAATGTGCACACTTTTGCAATGGAGGCAACACTCCAATACAGTCCCTCGCCTGCATCGAGGCAAAGGACAATTAAAACGTAAAAGGATATTGTTTAGCCTTTGCATCGAGTATTCTAGCCGGAGATAGTTGTGTTCGTCAAAAAGTTTCACATCGGGTGATGGCTGTGTCTAGAAAAAAAGGAATACAATATGAAATAGAGTTGTCGGCCGCGTGGGGCCCGACAGTTCTATCGGCAACGGGGCTGCCGACTTCCCTGTCGGCGCAACACATGCCGACTGACCTGTCGGCCTTCCACGGGCTGACTGGCCCTATCGGCCCTCCAGTTGCCGACAGGATCCCTAACGGTGACTTATCGGCCGTTGAGCGGCCGACGGGCTGCTATATGTCACAAGTCAAGTGGAGGAAATTGCCGGAAAGATGACTCTAATTGGTCTGTGGTGCATCCAAATTTTACCTATGCATCGCCCTACCATAACCAAGGTTTCAGAAATGTTTGAAAGAGACTTACACAAACTGGACATACCCCTAAAGCATAACTTCAGTCAAATACTGTAAGATGTTCTCTCTAGACATTTCTGCAGTTGTCATTTTTAGTAATTTTATATCTACAACTCCTTTCTCGTTTTTCCAGCGAAGATTCAGTTTACAATTTGAATACAGAAAGCATGAGTCCCAGCAGCTCTGCTGAAACACAAGGTTCTAGTGAAGGACTGAAGGCTGAGGAGATAAAGCATGTGAATTCAAATGTTATATGACAGTACTCCCCAAGATCGAGAATAAACATCCTGTGAGAGTAATCAACTTTGTGAATTCAAATAAGAAGGTACTATGATAGCTTTCAAAGAAAAAAAACTACTATCTTTATTATAGTATCTTGCATAGGACCTCATACATAGTAAAACCCAAAGGGAGCTTTTTTCAGATAAATTACTAAATACTACTATCAATACATGGTAACCCAGTATTAGAATTTTATAAAATACTAATGTGCACATCTATACTTGTATCAAGTTAGGTACGCATATTATTTTTTGCTCAGGCAGACATATTTTTTCACACTAGAGTTATGGAATGATGCGTCTCAGGACGGCCGAGGAGCATCAAGTAAGATACCGGAGCAGAGCTGTCAGAATAAGAAGATGAAACTGAACATGGTCATTCATGTACAATGGGCCAGGAAAGAGGCATATTTTTTTTCTTGGAATTGAGTTTGGTTATTCCCAACAGCACCAGACTCTTCCTCAGAGACAGATGAATATATAAATTGCATAACTAACTTCAAAATTCTCACCGGAGGCCGTCCTGGCAATCCAGGTAGCAGGGCATCATATCTGAAGTCTGGCAATAATAATCCTATGGCTGTACACCCCGCTTCAAAGGTCGTATAAATGAATCCAGATAAATAAAATCCACCCAATCCAACTGGTAATGGTTCCAATTCAAATCAGAGCACAGTTTCCATAAACTTATAGTCAGATTGAACGCTTACGGCTTACGAGAACTGAAACTGGCAAAATCAGAGCTAAGCCGTAAATCTACTTACTTGGTTCGTTGATGCCACTGCTTGCCTGGTCCTGCACGGCCGCGAGTCCAGGCGACACAATCATCCCATGGGTTTGCGACCTTCTTCCATACGCGGCGCCGCCGGGAGTCGAGACGTCTGCCGCCATGGACAGAAGTACCAAGCCCGCGCCGTAGCGGGCGCGGAGGTCGTTCGGCAATCCAACTGATGCGACGGCACTAGTTGCGATCGCATGGTAGTGGGACGATGGCTCGCAGTCGCAGTGGTGGTTCGTGCGTTCGCCGCCGCGCCTCACGGCGAGACGGCAGCTCTGCGCCGCGGTCGTGAACGATGTCGGCCTTCCAAGGGCCTTCCAAGGGCCGACTGGCCCTCCAGTAGCTATTTTGGCGGTGTCGACTGCCACGCGTGCGCCACTAGGTCTATCGGCTAGTGAAAAGCTGACAGGTCTTATATCGGGTGTTGAGAAGCCGACAGGATGCTATATTTCAAATTTTAGTATACTGGCTTTTAGATTTGTAATTAATCATTAACAAAAATATTATTTAAAAATAATCACCACAATCCCACTTAGCAAATTAAAGCAGCCTCGACATTACGTTAGCTTGTGTGGCGCACAACTGTGAATCTTATCTGGGCCCGCACCCACGTGACTCCTGACTCCTGAGTTGATAGTGGCAAACGCTGTAATTATTTATGGGTTTTTACGGAAATGAAGCTTATTACCGCCAGAATAGAAAATGTGGACTATTCAACATTCGTGCGACGCTACTGCTAGCAGGGCGTACCTCAGCAGGACGTTCAGGGACAACCTGTACCTCGTGCAAAGCATACTCTACGGCAATCGCTCCACTAAATTGCACGGATACGCGGATACGGATACCGGTACGTGATACAGCGATACTCCGATACGCTATTTTCCCCAAAATGCAGATACGGGGATACGGCGATTGTTATGTGGCTGCTAGGATCGAGAGGAGAGAGTCGAGGGGAGCGATGGCGGCCGGTGTGCTACAGTACCCGCGGAGCTACAGTTCCGCGGGTACTGTTCGTGTCTAGGGTTGCGAGGGTGAGAGAGAGCCGGCCGCGGGGCGTTTGCCCATGGCCGGGCAAGAGGGAAGGGTTTTTCTTCTTAATTCTTGCTTGATTAGATTGATACATCTCCTCTCCTTATATAGAGAGGTTTACTTGATTCCTAAGCAAGCGACCCTTATCTCTATTTAACCCTAACACTATGGGCTATACATCCAGCCCAGGCCCAATAGGCCCCTGCCATACTCTAACACTACACCTCACCTGGACATGCAACTCGTCCTCGAGCTGCAACCTAACCAACTTATAACGATGTCTCGACACAAACCTATCACTTAAAAACAAGCCTTTTACATCTCGGCTTATTTTATTATTATCAACCGAAAATAGATGTGAACTCTTTATTTTTGCAGCCTCTTCAATTGATGGCGGACGCCAGCCCGACGCATAAGTCTGCACTCGAGACAACCACACAGATCCCATGGACACCATCTTGACGAAAGGGTGCATGGATATGGCCACCTAAAGTAGTCGCAACAACGGCCAGCCAAGGCGCCTCGCGGTGGTCGGTGGCGGAAAGCGGCGCGGTGCTAGGCGGTGTGCTCTCTTGGTGACCCCACACTTCTCCCGCCACATGGTCTGCTGGTCTGCACCGCCTGATGAGAAGAGCGGAGGGCTTCCGATGGAGAACGAGGTGGAGGATGTGCCTCCCCAACTGCCGCCCACAGGGAAAATAGCATGCCCGCCGCCCGTGGGGGAAACCGCATGCCCGAGATCCCCGACGCAGCCAGGACGAGATCGAGGTCCTCCAGCGCAGCTAAAGCGCAATCGGCGGCGGGTCCGTGTGGAGGCCGAGGCGCCGCACCCATCTTTGTCCAAATGAGGGCGACGCGGCGAGCGTCGTCGGCATCGGTATCGCCCGTCCACCCCGCCGTAGAGGACGCCCGAAGCCGGGGCGCCGCCATGCGCCATGACAACCCCGGTGGTCGGGAGCGGCGGTAGGTGTGGCTGGGTACTGGGCGCCGTGTAGACGGGTTTCGACAAACCGGCGATCCAAGCCGGAAGTGGTGGCGGCGACAGTTGCTGCTGCATGGGCGGCGGTGGCGGGTTCGGCTGTGGTCCTTGCGGTCCCAAAAGAAACGCATGAATCCCGGCCACCATCTTGCCGAGGTCGAGCACCGCTGCCGTCAATTCTGCGTTCGACATGACGCCAATGGTGGAGGGAGACGCCCCCGCGGCCATCGACAGCGAGGTCCCAAGGACGAGCGATAGGGCTCCCGCGAGCAGAACCGGCTGGGACGTCCGCGGGTCAGGCAGCTGCGCGGAGGCGTTGGTGGCCGACGGCGGAGTGGTGGAGGTGGGCAGCGAGGTCGACATCGGAACCGAGGAACCGAGAACGCTGATACCAGGTTGTTATGTGGCTGCTAGGATTGAGAGGAGAGAGAGTCGAGGGGAGCGACGGCGGGTGGCCGGCGCTGATCTGTAGTCTTGTTCACTGTTCATGGGTATGGCTACGAGGGTGAGAGAGAGCCGGACGCGGGGCGTTTGCCCATGGCCGGGCAAGAGGGAAGGGTTTTCCTTCTTAATTCTTGCTTGATTAGATTGATACATCTCCTCTCCTTATATAGAGAGGTTTACTTGACTCCTGAGCAAGCGACTCTTATCTCTAATTAACCCTAACACTAATTGGCTATACATCCAGCCCAGGCCCAATAGGCCCCTGCCATACTCTGATACCATATTGTTATGTGGCTACTAGAATCGAGAGGAGAGAGTCGAGGGGAGCGACGGCGGCTGATGCGTTACAGTACCCACGGAGCTACAGTACCACGGGTACTGTTCATGGCTAGGGTTGCGAGGGTGAGAGAGAGCCGGCCGTGGGGCATTTGCCCATGGCCGGGCAAGAGGGAAGGGTTTTCCTTCTTAATTCTTGCTTGATTAGATTGATACATCTTCTCTCCTTATATAGAGAGGTTTACTTGACTCCTAAGCAAGCGACCTTTATCTCTAATTAACCCTAACACTAATGAGCTATATATCCAGCCAAGGCCCAATAGGCCCCTGCCATACTCTAACAGCAATATATATAAAAAATAAAAAATAAAACATACCATAAATATTACATAACATAACATGGTTCAGGGCATAACGTTCAACAGTTCAAGGCATAACGTTCAGGCCATCAAGCCATAATTCAAACTTAGGTACGACACACACACATAACATAGCAACTAGATTAAGGACATGACATGATGAAATGATAAAACGATAACTGATAAAGTGATGAAATGATGATGCATGAACAGCAGCTGGCCATGGCAAACTGGCAATCATCCATCAATCCATCGATCCAACATCTTCAGTCAGACCCAGCAGCAACACCAGAGCTTTCAGTTATTCCTAACTGAAAGGTCCTTGTTGGTTTTGGTAATTGAGTGACAACCTAGGTGGACTAATTGTGTTTATGTGAGATACATAGGTGATTAGTCCACAGGTACATGTGTATGAGCAACATATGCCATGGAGGTGAAAATGGCTTGGAGATGTTGCAAAGCTCACACATGTGATGATGAAGGAGCTTATTGCAAATGAGACATGACATTGAGTCATGTGATCAAGGTGGAGAAGATCAAGACAAGACTTGGCTTGATGGACCGGTTGCAAGCGTGAAGGGCAAGTCAAAGGCTTTGGAGTGATGGACCGCGTGGCGGTGAAGCTTGAGCAAGACTTGGCGCCGATGGACGATAGCAACGGTGAAGAGCAAGTAGAGTCAAGATCGATGAACCAATATGATTATGTGATGATATGAAGTGGATCATATCATTGTTGATCGTGTTGGTGCATGTGTTGCATCGACATTGAAGGAGATGGAATGGAATGCGCAAGGCAAAGGTATAACCTAGGGTATTTCATTTCACCGGTCATAGGTGTGTAGAGAAGTTTATGACCGGGTTTAGGATAGATGGCCGTACTTATCAAGAGGGCAAACTTGTTTGCATATCGGTCATCTAGTGCCACTCGAGTGATCTAACTTTGCATTGTCGCTAGGATCGAGTGGCGTGGCAAGTTGAGTGGCTAACATCATTTGGGAAATGATTGTGAAAATGCTAACACACATACACATGGTGGTGTACACTTGGTGGTGTTGGCACATTTACAAAGGAGGTGATGTTTGCAGGGGTGAGATGGGTTTGGGTCCCTCTCTATTGCGCCGGGAAAATAGAATGCCTATTTTCTATTGCGCCGGATGCAAGTTCTTGTGGTTAGCACATTGGAGCAAGGGTGATGAAGTTAGAAGTGAAAACGAGTTAGTCGCGAAGATCTTTGGCGTCCGTCAACCGGACCGGACGCCGAATCTGAATCTCTGCCGACGCCGGGCAGTCGTCCGGTCAAACGTCTGATGATGACGCAGAAGCTGGAGTGTGACCGGACGCTGGCTGCGTCCGATCAAGTGTGACCAGACGCGTCCGGTCGAGGTCGGTACCTTACTGGAAACGATCGGACGCTGGGGGTTCAGCGTCCGGTCAGTTGAAAGCTGCTGCGTCCGGTCAAGTCAAGTGACCGTTGGAACCGGGACACGTGGCCGTCTGCGGGCGACCGGACGCTGAGGTCCAGCGTCCGGTCAACACGACCGGAGCGTCCGGTCGGCCCGACCGTTGCCCAGTGAAGGGGTAACGGCTAGTTTAGCCCTTGGGGCTATAAATAGAAGTGGCCCTCGGCCATGGCTGGTGCTGAGCACCTCAAGGGACTTAGTGTCCATGCTTGTAAGTGCTTGGAAGCCCTCCATCACGCACATACTTGATAGCGATCATCCGATTGTGTGAGTGAGCGATACTAGTACGATTGCATCGTGAGGTTGCATCGAGTGGCACTAGGTGATCGAGTTGCGAGCCGGTGGTGCTTGTTACTCTTGGAGGTTGCCACCTCCTAGATGGCTTGGTGGTGGTCTCCGTCGAAGCGCGCAAGAAGCTTGTGCGGCGCTCCGGAGAAGTGCTTGTGAGGGGCATTGTGCTCGCCCCGCGGGAGCCGCGAAGAGCAACTCTAGTAAAGCGTGTCATTGAGCTACCCTCACTCAAGGGGTAGGTTCTTGCGGCGCCCGACGTGCGGGCTTAGCGGGTGATGCTAATTAGCCGCCGAACCACCAAGTGAGCGGTCGACACAACGGGGACTAGCGTGTTGGCAAACACGTGAACCTCGGGAGAAAAATCATCGTGTCAACCTTGTTCCTCCCGTTGGTTTGCATCCCCATTACACAAGCTTGCAATTTCTTTTATACATATTAAGCTTGTGTAGTTGCTCTTGTAATTAGATAGCTTGTGTAGCTCGCTAATTACCTTCTTGCTTGTGTAGCATAGAAGTAGCTCCCTTGCGTGGCTAATTTGGTTTTAGTAACCTTGTTAGTCACATTGCTTAGTTTGTGTAGCTAAGTATTTGCGCTCTCTAATTAGGCGTTGGTTGCCTTGTTATTGAGCATTGCTAGTGAGCTTAGTTAGCTTTGTGCTTTTGCTTACTAGCATGTGTAGGAGCTCCCTTGTTGCTTAAAGTACTAGTGGCATAGGTTTGTGTGACCTTGCTCCTAGAATTGTTTAGGAGAGCTCTAGCTAGCCCGGCACCTTAGTTGCATAATTAGTATCTTTGCAAGGTGCTAGTGAGCATATATAGAGGGGTGTAGTCTTGGCTAGACCGATTGTTTTAATTCTGCATTTATATCGGTTAGCCGACGCAATTAATTTTAGAAAAGACTATTCACCCCCCCTCTAGTCCGTCATCTTGACCTTTCACTAGCGCCCCAAGATCTTCTAGAACTCTTTCAAGGTCTGGTTCATCAAGTGACAGATCAGCATGCTCAAGAAAATCAGCACCACCCTCAAAATCAGCCTCAAAAGTATCAGCTCCAATATCCCACATTGCTGATGGACCATGGTGGTATTCTTCAGTTTTCCTTGAAAGAAGGCGCAAGTTCTGGTGTGTGAAAACTAAATCCTCAACACGGCTTGGATTCAGCCTACAAAAGCAATTTGCAACCAGGAATCAAACTTCATGCAGGCAGCAAAAAATAAGGCAATTAAGAAAATGACAATAAGAGGTAGAATTAGAACCTGTTTCTCAAGGAACTATGGATCAGCCCATAGGTACTCCAATTTCTCTCAGCACAAGAAGATGATGTTGGCTAACCAAGTAATCTAAATGCTAACTTTTTCGGTGCAGTGCGAGAATGACAATGAATTCCCCACCATTGCTTTGGATCCATATAAGTTCTATCCTCAAGTGAGTCAAATGAATTGAATCTAGGCCCAAACAAAGAGAAATTAGCATATTATTGCTTGATCTTTTTTAGTTCCTCACCAGAAAAATACCTCCTGAAACAAGCATTTCTCATTTCTGAAATTTCCTCATCATTGTGAGGGGCTACTCGGTTTGGAACCTCACCGATCCATGCTTCATGTAGTACTTGGAATTTAGTGAGTGTGCTAAGCGATTGCAAGGGGTGTTACTTTTTGCCCATCGACTCACCAAGATGTCTAGCAATTTGAGAAGAAGGCAGATTCTTCATGTGGTTCTAGCCCTTCATGACGATAGATCACAACCCTCACCTTCTCTATCATTGTATCCCACATTTCATATATCAAATGCAGGGCATGGCTTGTCAAGATGTCATTTGCTCGTATCATAGAATAGATAGGTTCAGTGAAACTAAGGAAGTAGCGCACCTTATCCCACCACACATCATTCACAATCTTGTCTTTGACAAATTGGACCCGACACAGATTATCATCCACAGGGCGGAACCACTTGTCACTCACTACCATCACCGAAAGAGCATCTTTTATAGCAACAAACCTCTTCAACATCACAATGGCAGAGGCAAATCTTGTCTCAAAGAATGGCAAGGAATTTCAGCTTGCTATGCTCATTGAACATAAACAACCTCATAGAGTGATTCATGATGTAATTCTTTATCATGTTGGCATCTGCAATAACCTCACCGATCCACTTGGAATTCATCATGAAGCTCATCCTCGATGTCCCTAGGAGCACAAATGTTCTTCAAGGCAAGGTTCAAAGTATGCACAACACATGGGGTCCAGAAAATATGAGGGTGGAGGAGTCACATGAGCAAAGACTAAGACCTAACTTGCAATAGCGAGGGTTGTTGGCGACAGAAATCCTCCACTTTCGGAACCATCGATGAGATGCGAAGCATTCAAGAAGTCGCTATTGGATCTAATAACAAGAGGAGAATCGGACAAGGAGCGGGGAGATAGGCGAGAAGTGAAGGAAGGATCAGATTAGAGAAGAGAAGAAAAACGGACTCACCGTAGAAGGGAAGGAGCCGTGGCCTCCGATGGCGTGTGGAGGCGGCGAGGGCTCGAGGGCGTGGTCGAGGAGAGAAGACACAAAGGAGAGCCGGAGAACGAAGGGGTGGCCGCGCGGCGTGATCGAAAGACTTCTTGCCGCAAATCTGAATCTGCCGCGCTGCCGAGAGGAGTGTGTGTGCGTGGCGGCGGCAGCTTTGTGGCCGCACGAAAAGGGATTGCGAGAGGGCACACAATGAGGCGGACGGCTTTTATCTGAACCGAGCGAGTGGTTTTAAGGGTTATCGGGTATCCTACAGGTATCGACAAAGGTATCCCGGGAGTATCCACGTATTTTTATTATTTGAAAATTGCGTTAATTTACGTCGTCCGGGATACGTGTCCGACGATATCCGTGCGATATTCGTATCGTCTGGTATCCGATACCGGTACGTGAGTTTTGTGAAGTATCCGCATTTCTTAGTCGCTCCATGCTTGTGGCAGTGGAGACCGCCTTCTCCGGCGACGGGGCGTAAAAATCCGGACTTCAACATGTCCTCGGCCTCGGCCTCTTCACGATCAACATCAGCGCCACCAACAGTGGGGCGACCTCACCTTGGTCTACAAGCGCAAGATTCCTCGCAGCGAGCTGCCGACAGGCCATGTGCCAAGCACGCAGTTGGAGCTTACATCTCAAGAGGCCCGGCGACGTGGAAGCGGCCGCCGCATGATGGGTTTAAGCGAACTGCACCTCCATGAGCGTCTTGGTGCGCGGCTTCAAGATGGGATGAACTGACTCGTGAGTCCGTGTATGCGAGTCATTGATCGTGATGGTTTCCTCCTGGTGGCCGGCGGCTGGAGATTGCGATGCTATGTTACGGATCGTCACTAGGAGCGCGTGTCAGCGTATCCGATGCGGATCGTGTCCGATACTCCTCGTCACGATCCTCGGAGTATCCGATTTTTTCTTTTTTCGCGAATATTGGATACACCCCAGCCCAATAACAGTCAACTCCCTTGTCCCTCTGTCCCCGACGCCCTAACCTCGGATGCCTGCATGCCCGCGCCTCACGCCGCATCCCCGCGCAGTGATGCTGCATCCCCGCTCGTCGGCTGCCAGCCACCTGCGATGAGGCTCTGCTCGCCGGCGACGAGGCCTGCTCGCCCTCACAGCGCGGTGCCAGGAGGTGGCCACCCTTTTCTCCTGGACGTCGGGAGAGATATACAAAGGGGAGGGCGGGCAGCACGGAGGCAGCGGCGTGGTGGGAGCGACGGAGATGTCTAGTGACCTAGGTACGGGAGGAGAAGTGTATGGATTGGGAGGGAGGACGGGGGAGACGTGCGCTGTCGTCGGGAGGCTAGGAAGAGGATAAGGTCGACGGTAGAGTGGGGCAACCAAGACACTTGTGATTTGCGAATGTGATGTCCCGTTCGGTTGATCACTGAAATTTTGGGGGCACAATGGTCACATACTGTCAGCCTCTCGTGACCCTTCACAAAAGGCGCAAATTATGGTGGATATGTACTATTTTGTCGATTGTCTTTACATTCAACTTGTTCCTCTTTGCACTTTGGATGTATCCATAGGCACTCCAAAGTCTCTCTCTTGATGAACTCTTGATAGGTTGGGAAAGAACTCCAGCCATACATTTGCCAAATTTGGGGCACAGGAACCATAGTTGAACCACCATTTAATTGGTTCTATTGTGCTGCATCAAGTTTAACAACGGAAAGTGCAAATATTCCCCTCATAACAAAATCAATAAATTGTTGACATAAGATTTGCATACTCACAGTGCGAATCGCTATTTGACGTAAAGCTTACATTACCCCTTTCATAAACTCTAAATCTTCATTTGGCGGTTTCCTTAGAATGCCCCTAGGAGCTTCCTTTTCAAGATATACTCTATCATAGAACCGTGGAGAGAGCATAAGCAAAACACTAAGTATTCATCTTTTCTCAACATGAAAAAATTACATATTCTATTTCTGAATAGTCATTTTGTGCAGGTTATCATCTTTATCCATAATGTCTTTGATCTTTCCAACCATGTTGTTCATTCTCTCTTAGATTTCTCCTATTTTGGACCTTCTCCGTCACGAATTTTTAGCATTGAGAAAATGGGCTCTGTGATGGCTAGGGACGATTCCACCTCATCCGAAGTTGTCATCATTGATTGCTTTAACAATAGCCTTGGTTTTCATATTACGATAATTGTTGCAACCTTCCATCCAATCTTTCCATTGCTAGGTGACTACGGTGGTGGGAAGTGCTTCTCTACAAGTAATCAACCTGTCCAACATGATGTAATTTGAAGCAAATGGAGTGCATGGTCGCTAATTGGTGTCCCATTCAATATATTCCACAGTCCTTTAAGTTACAAAATCGGTGGACATACTCGATTTGCTTCAAATTACAATATGTTGAAGAGGTTGATTACTTGCAAAGAAGCACTTGCTACCACTGTAGTCACCAAGCAATGGAAAGATTGGATGAAAGGTTGTAGCAATGATCGAAATATGTAAACCAAGTCTATTGTTAAAGCAATCAATGATGACAACTTCAAATGAGGTGAAAACATCTAGGCAAAGCACCAGAGCCCATTCTCTCAGTAATAAAATTTTGTGATAGAGAAGGTAAAAAAATAGGAGAAATCAACGTGAGAATGGACAACATGGTTGGAAAGATCAAAGACATTATGATAAAGATGATAACCCGCACAAAAATGACTATTCAGAAATAGAAGATATAATTTTTTGACGATGGAAAAAGATGAATACTCCGCTTGAATGTCTTGCTTATGCAATCGCCCACGCTTCTATGATAGAGTATATTTTGAAAAGGAAGCTCTTGGAGCATTCCAAGAAACCACCAAATGAAGATTTAGAGGTTATGGAATGGGTAATGGAAGCTTTACATCGAATAGCGATTGATTCGATAATGAGTATGCAATCTAAAAACTTCGACTGCGAGGGCAAGCCGCCCGGGCATTATCGTAAGAAGAAGGCCTTCTCACATAGGCCGAGAAAACCCCGAACCCGACCCGGCCCGACACGGGGAGAAGTAACCCGTCGATGGGCGTCTCCTTTAAACCGAGCTTTGGCACCGGGACCGACGAGGGATTTTTTAACCCCGACTGAAATTCACTCCCCTTTGAGTCGAACTCGAGACACGGAGAGGTGCCGCCAGAGTGACTAGCATATCTCGGTTAACCAATGGACTAGCCATCCTTAGGCATGAGTATGCAATCTTCGTGAGCAATTTAATGATTTCGTTATGAGGAGGAAATGTTTGCACTTCCTTCTATTAAACTTGATGCGGGCACAATGGAACCAATTAAATGGTGGTTCACCTATGGTGCCTAGGCCCCAAATTTGGTAGCGATGGCGGCGGGAGTTCTTTCCCAACCTATCAATAGTTCATCGCCAGAGAGACTTTGGAGTACCAATGGATACATCCAAAGCGCAAAGAGAAACAAATTTGAATGTAAAGACAGTGACAAACTAGTCTATATCCACCATAATTTGCGCCTTTTGTCAAGGGCCACCGAGAGCTACAAAAACAAAGCACATGCCAACTAGGATGTAGATCCTAAAAATTAATAATGTTCCCGATCTTGTAAACTTGCATATAGGATCGAGATTCGGGAAGATCAGCAGGCTACCCAAAGAAACTTGCGATGAAGCTGTGCTACCGTGGAGCCTTGAGACATGTAGTCACGGCTAATGGCGCGGTCTATTTGAAGTTTTATCTATAATTAGCATATAAGTTTATCTTTATTATGAATGTCAAATTCAGACTTATATAATATATTTATATCAACTCAAATGTCTTTGGGATCACGATGCTCGTTCCATAGCTATGTTCCGGATCGTTGTCCCAATTATCTAAGGATCATGATTTCATCCTCGAACCAAACGCCTCGAAGAGGCATACCCCTAAAACCGAACTTAAAATTAGATATCCACGGCCCACATATCCCATTCCTCGTACCTCACGATCGGGAACTTTTATGATTGTGGTAGCGCTACTGCCGCATGGATCGAGGCGGGCGTGTGCGGTGTGTTGAGGGACGAGGATGGTAAGGTGCACGTGGATGAACTAGAATGATACAATAATTCAACTTTAGGGAGTGGAGTGTGCAAACCAAGTACTATGGTGAGATGAGAACTCGACATAAGTTTAGGGATCCGAACATGCAATTTGTAAGTACCATGATCGGGATGAGAACTTCGGACAAGTTTATGGAGCCAAACTTGCAATTTGCAAGTGTCGGGTCTTGGATGGCGAAGTCGAGGATAATTTTAAGGACCTGCTAGCGAAATTTATTCTAGTTTTATTATGTATCTAGATGTAAACAATATGTAGTTATACAATGATCGGGTTCATAAACCCGGGGTCCCTCATGGACCTGCTTCCTAGCAAAAAGCTCGGTCCAGCAGACGGCATTACGAACGACACGCAACTCCTGGGCTGGCCCAAAAACATAACGACAGGCCAGAAGGGCGATCCAGTCTCCAACCGGAAGGCCTGGCCAAGGAGGAACGGCGCTTCGCTTCGACTGGCCCGCCTCTCCGACCGAAAGGCCCGGCCAAGGAGGAACGGCGCTCGCTTCCGACTCCGGCCCACCTCTCCGATCGGAAGGCCTGGCCAAGGAGAGGACAACGCTCGCTTCTGAATCCGGCCCGCCTCTCCGACCGGAAGGCCTGGCCAAGGAGGAACGACGCCCGCTTCCGACTCTAACCCGCCTCTCCGACCGGAAGGCCTGGCCAAGGAGAGGACGACACTCGCTTTCGACTCTGGTCCGCCTCTCCGACCGGAAGGCCTGGCAAAGGAGAGGACGACGCTTGCTTCCGACTCCGACCCGCTTCTCCATCCGGGAGTACACCGAACCTCTGCTTACAGCTCTTCTCCGACCAACGTGGTCGGAGCCGACTGGGAAACGACCGAACGGGGACGTCCGCTCGGTAAGAACCCAAAGAATCAGGCAGAGCAAGTAAGGCAGGGCTCTCAAGTCAACCGCAATACCGAGGACCGTACCCTGCACACCTGTAGGACAGTACTGTCAGGTCATGTCAGAATGGTGCTCTGCAACCTTTCAGACATGTCAGAACACGAACAGTGTTATGAGCGCCGACATTTATCCTACAGTATGGTAGGCGCCGACATTTGCCATACCAGAAGAACGCAGTGGAACCAACCACATGCATCCAGCCATCAACAATATTGTGGGCGCCGACAAACCACCTTGTACCCGATGGCGTGGGCAACAAGACGTAGCGCACACACACTCTTTCTCTCACACTCTCTCTTGTAAAAGCCGTCCCCTTCATCTATAAAAGGGGATGCGCTCTCTCCAGGACGATCGATTCGAACGACTCCGACAGACAACACACAGATCATTCCGATTCTCTCTGCTTGGCTCTAGAACTCTAAGGCCAAACAGAGCATATGCTCGAACACTTAGTGCACGTCGGAGCTCCCGTCACTCTTGGCCCTTCGGTCCGGAGTCCGACCGGACCTCTGATACCCTCCATCTTACTCCCTCTCGTTTGTAACCCCACATCAAACTTCGAGCACCTGGGCTCATGAATAAAGTCACCGACCGACTCAAACTGGGCATAGGGTATGTTGCCTGAACCAGTATAAATCATGTGTCATTGAGTGCTAGGCCACATCCGATCACAACGTACGGTAAAACGACAAATATTTACTAGTTCGTCACTTTTCGCACCGACAGTTGGCGCCGTCCGTGGGGAGGACGTCGTACGTTCACGCCTTTGGTCATCGGATGGCCCACCTTTTCGCCATCTTCGGCATGACGAGCTCAAGCGATACGACTCACTTCGGCTCGCTGGAGTTTCCCGCGCTCCCACCTGTTGGGATGTGGGTTCCTCCCGTCTTCGAGCCGTCTCAGGCCTTCCTCTTTGGAAGTCTGGAATTCGTCACCGACCGGCTCGGCGTGCTTCACCTCCGCGAGGAGGCACTTGTCCTAGCGCCCGTCCAGCAAAGATTCAGTTTACAATTTGAATACAGAAAGCATGATTCCCAGCAGCTCTGCTGAAACACAAGGTTCTAGTGAAGGACTGAAGGCTGAGGAGATAAAGCATGTGAATTCAAATGTTATATGACAGTCCTCACCATGGTCGAGAATAAACATCCTGTGAGACTAATCAACTTTGTCAAATGACCACCTACTCTAGAGTAATGGATTACAAACCAGGCATATTAATGGGGTTCAAATCACAAGGTACTACGATAGCTTTCGAAGGAAAAGGCTACTATCTTGCCTAGGATCTCATACATAGTAAAACCCAAAGGGAGCTTTCTTCAGATATATTACTAAATACTACTATCCATATATGGTAGCCCAGTATTAGCAATTTATAAAATACTAATGTGCACATCTATACTGGTATCAAGTTAGGTACACATATTTTTTTTGCTCAGGCAGACAGATTTTTTTCATACTAGAGTTATGGAATGATGCACCTCAGGACGGCTGAGGAGCATCAACTAAGATACCGGAGCAGAGCTGTCAGAATAAGAAGATGAAGCTGAACATGGTCATCCATGTACAATGGGCCAGGAAAGAGGCATAATTTTGCTTGGAATCGAGTTTGGTTATTCCCAAGCGCACCAAACTATTCCTGAGAGAGATGAATATAAATTGCATAACTAGTCCTTCAAAGTTCTCACCAGAGGCCGTCCTGGCAATCCAGGTAGCAGTGCATCATATCTGAAGTCTGGTAACAATAATCCTATGGCTGTACACCCCACCCCTTTAAAGGTCGTCGAAATGAATCCCAATAAACAAAATCCAGCTAACCCAACTGGTAATGGTTCCAATTCAAATCAGAGCACAGTTTCCATAAGCTTATAGTCAGATTGATGGACCCTCACGAGAACTGAAACTGGCAAAATCAGAGCAAAGCCGCAAATCTACTTACTTGGTTCGTGGATGCCACTGCTTGCCTGGTCCCGCACGGCCGCGAGTCCAGGCGAAACAATCATCCCATGGGTTTGCGACCTTCTTCCATACGCGCCGCCGCCGGGAGTCGAGACGTCTGCCGCCATGGACAGAAGTACCAAGCCCGCGCCGTAGCGGGCGCGGAGGTTGTTCGGCAATCCAGCTAATGCGACGGCACTAGTTGCGATCGCGTGGTAGTGGGACGATGGCTCGCAGTCGCAGTGGTGGTTCGTGCGTTCGCCGCCGCGCCTCACGGCGAGACGGCAGCAGCAGCTGCGCCGCCGTCGGCGACCGGGCGGAACCTCGGGATCCCAGGACCCAGGCCTGCTCAGATTCAGCCCAAATATAAGGGGAATGTATTGTCCGGGTCTTGAGGCGCAAAAGCCGGAGTGCCGAGCCTGAACTCGTGTAGCTCGTGCGGGCCTGAAGCCCATGAACCTTCCCGTCTTGGAATTATGCGCATACGGCCCAACTTTTACTCGTTGGCTTCCTTTTAAATCTTTTTTTGTTGTTGTTGTATCCCTGATGTTATCTGAATAGCTAGGTTTCATTGGAAAATGCAATCTCGATTCTCGAGAGAAATTCTTCTCGAAATGTGGCTGTCATCGTTCAAGACCACAAGCCTAAGGGCGTGTACAACCCAGATAGGTGTTCGTCTCTAAGCGTCTTGAATCTATCATACAGATAGGTATAAAGACAGGTCATACAACCCACAGACAGGGGGTCGGTCTCTAAACTGTTTAATACTTTGCATGTAGCTAGGATCAACTATAAATAAATTTTTGTATACCATTATGTGGCTATTTGATAGAAAATGTATCAAGGATAAATAAGAGCAATATGATTACAATATTTTTAAAAACCATCAATATAATAATTATATTTCATATAGATGCAACGTCTTTTATCTAATTTCTTTTGTTTCCATAGCGTTGCCATATGTGCTCGATTAGATCCTTCTTGAGTTTCCTATGTGTTGGCCGAGCTTTGATAGTGGAATTTCTACGAAGTACCTCTACGAAGGTAGGATTAGGGTTGTCACTTGTACGCACTTCAGGTGGGAGCACTATCGTCGCACTTGGATTCTCATTCAAATCCAAGACTTCTCTAATTGAATCCTTCTCATCTTCCACTATCATATTGTGAAGGATAACACAAGCTTGCATTATGTTGATAACGTCCCCCTGCTTCCATAACCTTGCTGGTCGACGAACAATATCAAAGCGTGATTGCAGCACACCAAATGCGCACTCGACATCTTTCCTCGCCCCTTCTTGCATCAATGCAAATAATTTGTCTTCCGCCGACTGAGGGGCCGTCACTATCTTCACAAATACTGCCCATTCTGGATATATTTTATCAGCAAGATAATAACCCATGTCATATTGTATTCCATTTACATTATAGTGTACCGCAGGAGCTTCCCCTTTTATTGCTTGAATGAACAGTGGTGACTTGTTTAGAACGTTTATGTCGTTCTGAGACCCGGCAGTACCAAAGAAAGTGCCATATACGAAGATCCCGAGTTGCCACCGCTTCAAGGATCATAGTAGGAACGTCTTTATCACCACGTGTGAACATGCCTGCCCAACCTTTCGGACAATTCTTCCATGCCCAATGCATACAATCGATGCTTCCCAACATTCTTGGAAAACCACGAGCCTCATTTTCTCGTAATATTTTTTCCAGTTCATCGCTTCTTGGAGGGCGTAGATATTCTTCACCGAATTTTTCAATCACCCCTTCAGCAAATTTTCCCAAAATCTCCAAACAAGTGCTTGCAGCTATCTTTAACACCTCATCAAGTTGATCAGCCGAGGTTCCATAAGCTAGCATCCTGATAGCCGCGGTACACTTTTGAAGCGGTGAAAGTCCATTCCTACCAGTAGCATCGGGTCTTTGGGTGAAATAAGGAGACCAATCACTGAGTGCATGCACGATACGTAAGAACATCGGCTTATTCATCCTAAATCTCCTACGGAACATCTCATCGGTGTAGATAGGATTTGCAGAAAAGTAATTAGCGACAAGATCATCATGAGCTGCTTCTCGATTCCTTGGTATGTACCTGCGCGGTCCAGTTTGTCGGCGACGGCGAGATACTGTTGATGCTTCTCCATCGATGTAGGCCTTCAATTCCGCTTGTATCATATCTTCTAAGATTCCATCCTCTGCTAGCATATCTTCTACGGTGAACACCTCTGTAGGATCAAAGTCCTCGGCATCTTGCACCTCATCTTGCTCCATAGAAACTAACTAGAGCAGGGCGGTGCAAAATGAACTAACCGGTGCCAATTTATAGTATGATAGCTTCTGCCTCACATTCAGATGACATGTTCACATTCAGATAGCACAATCACATTTAGATAGCACATTCACATTCAGATAGATAGCATATTCACATTGAAATGGCATGTTCACATTCAGATAGATAGCACATTCACAACCACTTTCAGGATGACATGTTCACATTCACAGTCACTAGTAGATAGATAGCACATTCACATTCAGGTAAATAGTAGATAGCACTCAGATGACAGCATCAGGTAGATCACACCATGTCCTGCAAAAATGAGAGGTTCATGTTGCTCAAATTCTTCATGGTAGGTGTAGAGGTGTACAGGTTGCTCAAGTTACCTGTTCAGTCACTTTCACGAAAAAGGGCCTTCCTAAGACACTTCATGGCAGCAACTCGCTCCGTCTTTTCCACATCGGACATTAAACTTGTATCTTGTAAGATGAGGCTGTTATAAGCCTCCATCATCTTTGATTCTTTCTCAAGCATCTTTCTCTTTTTGGTCTCTTGTGCAGTAAGGTGGGCAAGTTTTGTGGTCTCAAGCTTCTCAGATGATAGCTTCTGCTGCACTTCCAATATCTTCATACGGTTTGCATTTGTTTCCTTCTGGAATTTGCCTAATTTGTCTAGATCAATAGCAGATTCCTTTGAGTTACCATTATCTTCACTGCTGGAGCCTTTTGACTTGCCTTTTGCAGCTAGAGTTGTCTTTTTAGCTGCCTTCTGACCCATTGGTCGATTTAGCATCTCTTCCAAACTTTCATCAGTTTCCTGATCCCTTTCTTCTTCAAGGTGAAATGATTTCCTTTTACGTGCATTCCTCAGCTCTTCATTGTATGTTTTCCACTTTGACACTTCTCGACAAATTTTCCAAACCTCAATCCCAACAAAGGGTCCTAGTTTTGTATCTTTGTTGTCCTCCACATAGAACTTGTGGGCTGCATCAGTCCACATTTGATCAGAATATCCACTTGTAAATACTCTGCGAGCCTTTACATAAGCATATTCAAAGAGGTCTGTCCACCTATTAATCTTGTGCCATCTATCCTTGCATTGCTTCAGATTTCTCTTTCGAAGTGGTGGGGTAGTCTTGTTGTAGGATTCAACAACCTCACCCCAATACTGGTTACCACCCTTATCGGCTCCACAGGTAGAGTCTGTTGAATGTTCTATCCAAGCGCTCATCAATCTAAGATCCTCTTCCTCTGTCCATAGGATCCTCTTCTCAGTCCTAACATTGTCATTGTCAAGTAATATTTCTACTTCAGGCTGTGAACTTGCATCATTGTTGGTGGACAGTGGTCTATTCAAAGGGCTGTTGTGAATCGGTGCACCAACCAAATGAAAGTTGTGTGGCTGATTTCCGAAGTAGCTCATGAAACCACCAGATGGACGTGGATCTTTGTCCCTGCAGAAAACAAACAATAACCACTATGGCTTTGAGTTGCAGAATATAGCACAGTACAAACATCTATCCAATATGTTGCAGAATATAGCACAATCATCTATCCAATATGTTGCAGAATATAGCACAATCATCTATCCAAAAAGTTGCAGAATATAGCACAATCATCTATCCAATATATGTTATTCTTCTACTGGATCTTAAACAATGATTGTAAATTGAAAAAATCACAAACCAGGAGAAGAGGGATTACCATGATACAGGAGAAGAGGGATCACTGTTGGCCGCATCAAACTAGGCTTGAGACGGTGAATGAGGGAACGGAAATCCATCTATGCTGGGGAAGCCACCAACGCTGGATCCATCAATGGAGGATGGCGCCGTCGCCGCGCCCTTGCCGACACCACCGGTGGTTGGGCGGGTCCCTGCTGCTGCCGAGCCGCCACCACGGCCGAGAGAGAGAGCCGTCGGCGCAGAGAAGCCACCGCGACCGAGGGTACGGGCTGGGGCCGCCGCCGCCGCATCCAATGCCGACGGTGTGGATGCCTTCTTCTTCCTAGCTGCGGCCGACATGGACATCTCGAGAGTGCGAGGTGGAGATGGATGAGGTGGATTGGGGGAACCAGGATGAGGCGGATTGGGGGAACCGGGATGAGGCGGAGATATGGCTGGTGGAGATGGATTGGGCGCGGAAAACTCCCCCGCGCGCCCAAATCTTCTACCTGCGCGCGCCATCGACTCCTACCCATGGGATCCGAGTGCGCCGTCGCCTCTAGAAGACGAGGCCGTACAACGGAGCCGCCGCCGTCTCTTCCGCCTCGGAGCACGGGAGAAGGCCGTCGCCTCGCGCGTGGCGCGGCTAAACAGGGGATTTCCTGCAAAAAAGCCCATCACGGAGACAGGAAAAAGACGCCGTTGTACATGCCCTAAGGCCCGGAGTTTGAACTCTTAACTGTATATTTTCAGAACATTTCATCGACCATTCTTTATTAATCACCCTGTTCGCTTAAACTTATTGGCTCTGTTCGTTTCTCTTATAATCCATCTTTTTCAGCTTATTTTTGCAGACAGAACAGTGTTTTTCTCTCACAATAAATCAGCTCAAACAGTGTTTCGGCTTGTTTTTTCAGCGAAGCGAACGGGACATTAGCCCGGCTTATTAGTTATGATACAATATTTTTCTCTCACAAGTATCAGCCGGTTTATCAGCCACTAAAACCATCAGGAGAATAGCACGAATATTCTTCAGTCGAAGAAATTCCATGCGTAGATTCAAAGACTTCACATCTGCTTTGGAATAGTCAGTACTTCACTAAATCACTCATTTGTTTGGAGTCTAACGTTGTGTGGTGCACGCTGCTTCACGCGTTGATTCAGCAAGAAAAATGCGAATATCGTTTACCGGTCGTCGAAGACTTTCCAGTTTGGAGTTATATACAAGGGTCTTCTAAAATTTAGTCCTTGTCATATTGATTACGGTAAACATGTTTGATATTATTTAAAGTATTAAACATAGACTAATTATAAAACTAATTATATAGTTCGAGACTAATTTGTGACACGAATCTATTAAGCCTAATTAGTACAAGATTTGATAATATGGTGCTACAGTAAACATATGATAATGATAAATTAATTAGGCTTAATAAATTCGTCTTGCGAATTAGTCACGGCTTGTGTAATTAGTTTTATTATTAATATCCAAATATCTAATGTGACAATAAATATGATATCTAATCGAGCACCCCGGTCGACAAAATGACAATCTGACAAAGCCAGTCCAGGTTCGCACAGGCACACTGCCAAGATACATACTCCGTATTTGTGCCCAGCAGGCAAGCACCGCAGCCCGCAGGCAGCAGGTCCCTCGGTGTCCTTCGATGGCCATGGAGCTGCTGCTAACAGTCGCATTAGCTTCCTTGCTCCTCCACGTAGCAAGAGCCACCGTCGACAACACCACCGCAAGCTGCGCTCCGGCGAGATGCGGGGACCTGAGCGTCACGTACCCGTTCTCGCTCAGCGGCGTGCAGCCGCCGTACTGCGGTTTCCCGGCGCTCCGCCTCACGTGCAACGATGGCCGCCGCGCCTACCTCGACAGGGCGTTCACGGAGCGCCCGTACCGCGTCCAAGGCATATCCTACGACAACAGCTCGCTCGTGGTGTCCGTCGAGGCGTCCACCTTCGCCGGCGACGAGACGTGCAGCATCCCGGACTTCAACGTCTCCTCCGGCCTCTCCCGCCTCCCGCTCAAGATGAGCGACGCCAACAGGAACCTCACCGTCGTTTATGACTGCGAGGTTCCTCGTAGCATACGACTGCCACGGCCGTGTGCTAACCACACGATGGGAGCTTACGTCTCCGACGGCGACGGACCAACGACGGGTGTTCCGACGAACTGCAGCTTTCTCAGCGTGCCGGTGCGCTTGTTCCGTGACGACGGAAAGCCGGCCCCTCATCGCTACGACTACGAGGGACTGATCAGCGATGGGTTCCTCTTGGAGTGGACGGCGGTGGGAGACTGCGCTGCGTGCAAACGGAGCGGAGCAGAGTGCAGGTTCGTCCAACAATCGTTCCAGTGCTTCTGCCGCGACGAGTTGCTCTGCTCAACCACGCCTCAAGGTAAGAAGAGTAGTGCTCTGTAGTTTTTCTTCGAACGCTCCTAGCCATGACTCATACTTCCTGTCTAAAATATAGGTTACTTTTATTTCATTTTAAGTTATACTTCTCTAGTTTTTATCTAGTTTTGTAGAAAAACACACTAATATCTACGATACTACGATACTAAGATAATACACTAATAAAATACTCCCCTCGTTTCAAATTATAAAATGTTTTGACATTTCTAGATTCATAACTTTTGCTACGCATCTAGATACATATTATGTTTAGATTCGTAGTAAAGGCTATGAACTTAAAGGTGTCAAAACATCTTATAATTTGGGACAAAGGGAGTATGTCTTATAATAGATTTAATAAAAAACAATCTGATATTGTAAACGTCAGCTCCAAATTTTGGAACCAAGTGAGTAGTCAGCATAGGTTGTTGAGAGATATGTTTAAAAACATTAAAGCTAGAAATGTTGTCCGATACAATTATACTCCCTCCATTTTAAATTGGTTATTCTAGATAATTTATATCTAGATGCATAGCGAAAGTTATGTATCTAGAAAAGTTAAAAGGACTTACAATTTAGAATGGATTGGTGCAATACATCAGTTTTTCTTGAGTAATCAATACAGAAGTCTTAGTTAATAATAAAACTTATGCCCATGCAGGTATCGACGGTACGGCCAGGAAGATAATCATAGGTATGCCAAAAATCAATTAGCACAAAGGTGCGAATACTGTGCTTGAAAGAAACCTTAGTTTCCTTGGGAGTTTTAGTTCAAATCTTTGGTTTTAGCAGGTGTTGAGCACATAATCTCCTTTTTTGTTCTTTGCGAATCAATCTCCCTTTATATTTAACTACTTAATTGTGCCCTTTAGTACCTAAAATGGCATTGTTGTGCTTCCAAATCCAAAATAACACTCTTCAATCTCAGGGTTCTTGTTAGCAGCTACATTCTTGATTTTTGCATGTGGCATTGCTACTTATGCATTGATATGGCGAGGGAAGGATCACAAACTAAGGGTTACCAACACCATGGAGAGAAACATTAAATACTTGGTTACATTGCATGGATCCCTTACTCCAAAATGATACGATTACTCAGAGGTTATAAAGATAACATATTTCCTTCGTAGTAAGCTTGGAAAAGGCAGTTATGGTACAGTTTTCAGCGGAAGGCTGGACGATGGTCATCTTGTCGCTGTTAACTTATTGCATCTCTCCAAAGGAAATGGAGAGGACTTTGTGAATGAGGTCATGAGCATTAGCAGAACATCCCATGTTAACATTGTTAGCTTGCTTGGATTTTGTTTGGAAGGTTCGAAACGAGCTCTTATATATGAATACATGCCTAATGGTTCTTTAGATAAGTATATTTATGCAGAGAACCACAAAGGAATTTTAGGATGGGACAAACTGTATAAAATTGCAATTGGAATTGCCCGTGGGCTAGAATACTTGCACCATAGTTGCAACACACGTATTGTTCATTTTGATATCAAGCCTCAAAACATCCTTCTGGACAAAGATTTCTGCCCAAAGATTGCAGACTTTGGTCTAGCCAAATTGTGTGGCACAAAAGAGAGTAAGCTTTCATTGACTTATCCTAGGGGAACAATTGGCTTTATTGCCCCTGAAGTTTTCTATCCAACTTTTGGAAATGTCTCAACAAAGTCAGATGTTTATGGTTATGGAATGATGTTGCTGGAGATGGTGGGGAGGCGGAAAAATGTCGAAGCGATGGATGAGAACTCCAGTAAAATGTATTTTCCAGATTGGATTTATGACCACTTTGCTCAAGATGATGGATTACAAACCTATGAAATCGGAAGTGAATTTGAGGAAATGGCAAAGAAGATGACCTTAATTGGTTTATGGTGCATACAATTATTACCTATGTATCGTCCTACAATAACGAACGTTTTGGATATGTTCGGAAGGAGATTAGATGAATTAGACATGCCACCAAAGCAAAACTTATGTCAAATAATGTAAGACCTTGCAATGCACATTTGTTGTAAAACTTCAAAAATAAAGTACTGATCTTCTCATGTTTCTCTCTTTGCAGCGAAGATTCAGCTCACAATTTGAGTGTAGAAAATGCAAGTGCTACAAACCCTAGTAACGCAAAGGTGCCTTCAGGTTGTGGACAGCCTGGTGCAAGGATGATAGTGAAACCACTTATTAGGCCTAAGCCTGGGTTTGCTTAGCCTACAGCATCCCTCGCTTTGTGCCTTAAAAAAATAGAAACAACGATCTATGAGGGTATACATGGTGGTCCAGTATATAATCAAAACAATATTCTTTCTGCCTTGATCATTCAAGAGTCCCTTATCTCACGAGACTAGTTTAAGCAATGTAGAATATGCTAATTTGGCATTGGTGTATCCTAAATCATGTCATATTCCTACTGAGAGCAACGGTAGAAGGTGTGTATGTATAGCCAGCCCGCCAAGGTTAAAATGCTCTATGACGCAAATCTGGGCACTTTTTTTTTCTTCATTAATATAAACTAATACAAGTTTTGAGGTGGTTGGAAAAAAAACTCAATAGCTTTAATTTGTTTTCTCAAAATAAGAACATATCATTTTTTTAGAATAACACAGTACAATGCAGACGCCCACAACACACACGCACACTCACCCCAGAAACATGATACTTTCCAACTATACTGTAAAAAAACTCAAAAACTAAACATGCAGTCTCTCCTAAAAGTGTGAATGGGTGAAAGAATGTACTAGTGCAGCTTTTGTCAAAAGTTGTCAAATTAGCGAAGTATCATTGATCCCGTGCAAACCGATCATAACTACTCCATCCGTCCAAATTATAAGTCGCTTTGAATTTTTTGGTACATCTATTTTATTATGCATCTATATATAATAATATGTCTAGATACATAGGTAAATGGATAAACAAAAAAATCAAAGCGACTTATAATTTAGAACGGATGGAGTATATTATATTGATTGATGCTTTTACTTCTCTAGCACACCACTACCCAAGTCCTCAATACCAGTATCAAATTAGTCATCATAGTGCTCCTCATCATCATTTAAGGATTGATATATATGCGACTAGAGCATATCAAGTTGGATATTAAGACGATCAGGTAACTATGTACGTAACATGTACCAATAACTAGCATAAATCTTGCTTCCGTTGCCTGGAGCACAAAATTACTCCCAAAGGCAAACGACTTTAGATGATAACTAGTGCCTTTTAAACTTAATTAATTACTATCATGACACAGCTTTACAAGATAGATCTTCAGACCTAGTCCACCTGAAGTTAGGAAAAATTCTCCTGAAAACTAAAGAAAAATTATGCAAAGTTCCACATATGTATAAAGAATATATACTATTACTCCAGTTACGTCGGAATTAGGTCAAACTGAAAAAGGGGCTAATACGATAGAAGTATTTTGTGAGACTTACATTGGCATGTGCTCTCGTGTTGGAATTCTCATGCACATGCACCTGCCAGGACGCCCACGGCAGCTGACTGTGAATATCACGATTCACAAGTCTACCACTAACGGTCAGGATGCTCGTAAGTAATGCACAACTACTAACAATCTGGATCCTTACCATGTACTCTGACTACATGCAGTCAACATCTTCATGGAATTGGTTCCGGCTGAGTCACCGAAGGGCAAGTCTTGACTACAGAGGTGACATGACTAAAGTCTGAGCCATCATCATACTATGACTGGCCGGGTATACCTTTTGAACACAACAGTGTGGTCATGGTTGGCAGGCCAGCTTAGTCTAATCACTGTCATCAGCTTCTAGTCCTTTGTATGCTTCGGAAGCTAGGGCCTGTTCGGCTGGTATTAAAGCCGGCTGATAAGCCGGTTGAGGCTGTTTTGTTGTGAGAGAAAAATAACTTCCGAAGCATACAAAGGACTAGAAGCTGATGACAGTGATTAGACTAAGCTGGCCTGCCAACCATGACCACACTGTTGTGTTCAAAAGGTATACCCGGCCAGTCATAGTATGGTGATGGCTCAGACTTTAGTCATGTCACCTCTGTAGTCAAGACTTGCCCTTCGGGCACTCCACTTCTCAGACAACCAACAAGTTCTTCATATCTACTCTGTTCGGCTACATGCCTCCATGTATGCATCTCTCAACTCTGTCTCCAGCCCTCCACCCAATTTGTCACCTCCACTCCGATGTCCCTGTTTAGCTTGGCCTTGCTATGGTTAGCTCTCTCACTTGTAGCAGCCGTCGAACCAGCAGATGACCAAGAGGCTAGCTGCTCGCCCAAGTTATGCGGCAACCTGACTATCTCAGACCCATTTGGATTTGTTCCGGAGCAGGCAACGGACACAAAATGCGGTCGTCTGGGATTCGAGGTCCATTGCAACAACAGCATTCCATACCTCGGGTATTATCGGCGGAAGTATAGATTCCGGATCCTCAACATCTTCTACGACAACAGCTCCTTGCTTGTCGCTGATATCCACAAGCTCGAGGACTTCATCGGATCCAACTCCAAGGGCTGCCATGTTCTGACTTCCAACACCTCCTCCAAAATCGGTCTTCCATTCTCGATCAGCCCTGTCAATCTGAACCTCATCTTCTACATGTGCACCAAGACACCGGAGCCGGATATGGGGCTTGTGGAGACGAAATGTGGCAGCAGCTTGCTTGTTCATGTTGGAGGGCATTACAATGACTCGAGCAACTACACGCAGTACTCAGTTGAGGGATGCAGCACTACCCTTGTGCCAGTGCGGGGGGCATTTGGCGAGGCGAACGCGAGCAGCTATGAGCAACTCATCAGCGATGGCTTCCTCTTGACATGGCAGCCACCAACTGGTAAATTCACTTGTGAGATTATTACAATCAAATAAATTGAATCATGCCTTTGGTGTGAAAAAGGTCAGATTCTTCTAGTCCAACTGAAAACCAAAGTCACAGTCAATTAGCATGCCAGTAGGACATCTGACATATCTCATCATGACATCATTTACATTTAGGCTGTGTTTAGTTCGCGAAATGAAAATTTTTGGATGTCACATCGGATGTTTCGGGGATATCGGAAGGGGTTTTCGGATACTAATAAAAAAAAACTAATTACATAGCTCACCTGGAAACTGCGAGACGAATTTATTAAGCCTAATTAATCCATCATTAGCGCATGTTAGTTACTGTAGCACTTATGGCTAATCATAGACTAATTAGTCTTAAAACATTCGTCTCGCGATTTCCAACCAAACTGTGCAATTAGTTTTTTTTCGTCTATATTTAATACTCCATGCATGTGCCGCAAGATTCGATGTGATAGTTTGGGGTAAAAAATTTTGGGAACTAAACCAGGCCTTACATTCCTAAGGAGGTAAAAACATGACTCAGTAACTGGTTGTTGCACTTTTGTAGTGAATGCACATGAGAAGATTTTGCAACAGGCAATTTACTCAATTTAAAACAGTTGAAACTTGAAACACTAATTTTAGAAACATATCACCTGTAAAAAAAGGTAAATGTCAAGAAAAAATAGACAGTGCCATGCTGTCACGGAAAAATCACTAGTCATATTGCACTTCCCTTCAGTTTTCTCCAATAATGCTATCTCTGTCATTATTGGATAATTTTTTGTTGTGATTGAGATGTTGCTAACTAGAATCAATATATATTGCAGACAGGAGGCACAACATCAGATTAATTCTAATAGGTACTCCCTCCATCCCTGAACAAATCAATTCCTGGAAGTCATTTTTTTTATGTTTGACCCAATTTATAGAAAAAACACAAATATTTATGAAACCAAATAAGCACATAATGAAAATACATTTTATGGTGTATGTAACGATACTAATTTGGTGTCATAAGTCTTTGTGCTCTTTTGTATGAGTCCGATCAAACTTAGAAAAGTTTGATTTAAGACATCTCTATGAATTAATTTATTCAGGGATAGAGGTAGTATGTATTTATTTGGTTAGCTATACGTATTGTACTACCATCTAAAGTTTCAGCTGGCAGGTTAGCCTCGTGCTCTTATGTGATAACAGAATAGGATCTACTGCTATTCTTATCAGTTTTGCAGATATCTATATCTGATATTACAGAAGAACTCTAGGGAGAAGATTAAATTAATCATATGGAATTATAGCATCCTCAAGAACTTGCATATGCATAGATGGAAATCTTCTATAGTAGTGTATATTTCCATGGCTGGGTTTCATTCTTTGGTTTTAATTTTCTAGGTTCCATGTCTGCTACAGCTGGGTTGTTTTTCACATGTCTTCTTTGGTTCATATACCGTCGGAAACAAAAGCTCGGTGTCTTCATTCTCCAAAAGCATGCTCGGAGTAAATCAAATATGGAAGAGATAATAAGGAGATATCAATCACTGACCCCAAAGAGGTACAGTCACTCGGATCTGAAGAAAATAACAAGAGGTTTTAAGGAAAAATTAGGAGAGGGTGGTTATGGTACAGTATTCAAGGGTACTCTACCAGATGGCCATATGGTTGCTGTGAAACTCTTAAAAGGGTCCAAAGGCAATGGAGAGGAATTCCTAAATGAGGTTACTACTAGCATTGGTAGGACCTCCCATGTCAATATTGTCAGTTTATTTGGCTTTTGTTTACAGGGATCTAAGAGAGCCCTTGTTTATGAGTACATGGCCAATGGCTCTTTAGAGAAGTATATTTATTCAGAGAGTTTAAAGTCGGCACTTGGATGGGAAAAATTGAGGAAAATAGCTATTGGCATCGCCCATGGCCTGGAGTATTTGCATCAGGGCTGCAGCACCCGCATCATCCATTTTGATATTAAGCCCCACAACATCCTTCTTGACGAAGACTTCTGTCCGAAAATTGCTGATTTCGGATTGGCAAAACTGTGTCATGTCAAGGACAGTGCTCTCTCAATGGGTGACGCAAGAGGCACCATTGGTTTCATTGCTCCAGAAGTGTTTTATAGAGGGTTTGGAGTTGTGTCAACTAAGTCAGACGTTTACAGCTATGGAATGATGATACTACAAATGGTAAGCGGCCGGGGAAATACTGAGAATTCTAGTGAAACGTATTTTACCGACTGGATTTATGACTGCATGTTAAAGGATTTGCAAAGCCATGAAGTCACATCCGAGCTAGAAGAGACTGCAAAGCAGATTGCTCTAGTTGGCTTGTGGTGCATACAAATGGCCCCAGGAAGTCGTCGTCCTTCCATGAATACAGTCACAGAAATGTTGGAGAAGAATATCAACGAATTGAAAATGCCACCCAAGCCATTCCTTTCCTGCCCCCTGCCCCAATCACATTTCTCATCTTAGCCAAGATATTCCCTATTGGGAGGACTCATATCATCTATGTTTTATAATGTCACTCAAAACCAAAACAATGAAAAGTATATTCTTGTAGCACCTTTGAATTACTATTGCCCATTTTCAATAGATGAATATACATATTCATAAAAGCAGCAAATCAATGTGTGGGTTTAATCATAGTTCCACGTGATCCTACCATATACATTGTTATTTGATTTGCTGCTTTGCAATTTTCCATCACCCATGCACCACACATCACACATAGTCAGTCCATCATCCAAATATTAATGTACTACCAATTTGTGCCCACATCAAGTTATGTTCACCTGTTTGTCCAAATTGTAAACCTTCCTGCAATCCAAGACCCAAAACATGTTCACTAGTATAGGAAGTGAGCCTAGCTCAATTAGGTGGGTGGGAGGTGTAGTTGTACACCCAACCACAGCCAGGTAAGTCCCCTCTAAGCTTGAATTTGGGTGTCTATTCTCTCTTCGTAACGAAAAACCGCCTAGTTTCTAATAGATTGGATCTCGTTTTTTTTTAAACAAGCATATAAAAATTATAAAAGAACACCCACATATCCAAAGGCCGAACGCTAACAGTTACAGCAGACCGTTTCCCAGCAACATTAGGCTTCCTTTGGGAGCTCGGGGCAGCTCAGCCCAGGGAATAGCAGCCCCTAGGGGGATTTTTGTGGACGGTCACATCCCCCTCCACGCCAGGGGAGATGAGTCCTGTTCTCTGGCGCTGTTTGGAAGCAAGCACATGGGAGGCAAGCCCAGGGTGGCTGTTAGAATCGACGGCTGCCTTGGATTTAGAAAAAACCATCCTTTGCCGTTCAAATTCAATTAAAAAAGAAACAAAAAAAGGAAAAGAGAGTACAGGAGCAAGGTAAACAAGCCCAAAAATTGAGAAAAAACAACGAAATTCAATACATATTCAATAATTCAATGCCATAATAAAGTAAAAAATGGACAAAGATGCAATTATAACCCAAAAAAATTCTTCCAGAACCTGGCGCCAAATACCTTCAACTCGAGCATAAATGTATCTCAAGAACCAAACTAAAAGGCAGTACACAAGGTAACATCCAGATAGCAGCTTGTAATTGTCTTGAAATTGTTATTGCACCTTCTATTCAAAATGGCAGCACTAAATAATAGAAAGATATTCCTATTTTTATTAAGATCCAGAGAATAAACTCTACTAGTAATAGCCACTATTACATCAGATCATTCATGAATCATCAACTGAAACAGATAACTTTGTTTGCAACTCACATAACCTGAGATGAACTAATACTTCTGCAACAATTATGTTCACTAGGACATCTGCAGTTAGGACAAACAAGCATCAAGTTAGTTTCAGTATACAAAGTTCATATGCTCATTTCTTTGAGTAACTTTTTTTTTGCTCAATTACATATGTTCAGTATGTCTATAGGACTAGAAAACTACATTTCCTTCACCAAATATCTACTACAGTAACTGAATACTGTCAATGGAAATTTCAGAATCATATGCGAAGAGTGTTTCATATCAGTGCGTTGTTTGTGGAATCAGTTAAACATGTATGTTGCAGGAGCTAGTAATTCCTGTGACAAAAACAAAAACACAAGCTGAAAGCTAGGAGCCAGTGACCACTATGTACTTGCTGGCCACCACTACAAGTCAGTGAAATTTAATAGATACAAACGGCTAGAGAAGCGATCACCACTACAAGTCAGTCTAATGAAATCCAACAAGATATAATTGCACTGCAAGTACACTGCAGTTTCATAATAGATTAAAGCTTGCATCTTTCACTGGCCACACTGAAACAGGAAATATAGACAGTAGTGTACTCAAACGTGGGTTTACCTTTGAAACAGAATCACACTTCTCCACCAGTTAGTCACTGGGACATCTGCAATTAATGAGGCAAGAATCATCTCAGAATACAAGTTTAGTTTAGATGATCTAATGCTACAAGAGAAGAACACTAAGACAACAAGCAAACATACCTGTGAAATTTTTTTCTTTAGCCAAACTAGTCGAACAGCTGAATTTTTTGTCATCATAAATATCTGTCGATTCATCTCAGATTGAAAGAGCTCATTAGCGTCTGCCTTCTGCTCAATAGTTAGGTCTTTTATGGTATCCACGACAGCAATGCACTTTTCTACAGAATAGTCATCTTCTTTTTTCTTCTTCTCATCTAGTTTTTCCTGATTTTTCTCCATCTGGATCTTTCTCAAGTCTATGAATTCGCCGAGTTTAACTGACATTTGACTTTGCTTGCGTTTTTTTCCACTAGCACTTGCTCCCTCCTCTAGATTGAGATAGGGTGGTGCAGATTGCACTTCTGGGCCCTCAATTTGAGAAAAAGGATTTGTACCAAAATTGATGCCAATAGAATCAGAGCCAGCAGCCGTGTTCTGTGTACTTTGCTCAGAGTGACTTCTTTCAATTGGAGGTTGTGCTGTCATGTTAGGTGGCTCGGTTGATGTAAAATTCAAATCTCCAGTGGCTATACTTCCTATCAATACACATCACAGATGCACTCTTAGGTATTATTCAAAGTTATTCAGCACCATAGGCACATGTTTATCAATTCAGATTTACGATACAGCTAGCTCATGAATACAGCACCACAAAAATTGTATTCATGAGGAAACAAAGGAAAATTACCTGTAGGTGTTAGGATTCTAAAGACTGATGGGGCTCAATTACAGGTGCAGCAGTAAGACTTTGGTTTCACTGATTTCATAATGATATGTTAGCTGTTGATCCAATTGAAACCAGTAGCTTGATGCAGTGGTGGATTCTAAATATGACTATGTTGTGGCTTGCCTAGATCAGTGGTGACATATAGCAGCGGCTAGCTCTCGTACTTGCTCCCTGCAGTGCCAATTGTAGCAGTGCCGGCCGAGACGACCGTAAGCTAGCTATAGCTTAAGCGAAGGCGCGAAGCTAGCTGTTCATCAGCTAGCTCGAAGCCGCTGATGCTAGCATCGATCTTGCATCATCAATAGATGCATGATTGCAGCAGCTTGCACCAACCACCGGTGTATGTATATGCATATATAGATTTTTATATACCTCCTAGTCGAACCAAATTAAGCTTGAGTCATCAAAGTACTATATGCTTATACAAAATCAAAATTAGGTAGTGACGCCGCCGCGCATAAACAATTAGTACCAGCTAGTAGCATAAACTCCTATGTTAATTGAGATGTGATGACAGCAACGGGAAGAAGCAGGATTCTAAAAGGAACCCAATGGAATTTGGATTATGGTAATATGAAGATTGAAGTTTGAGCAAATGTCACTGAGAAGCCTTACGCTATAGGCTAAGTAGTGTCCAGCACAACAAAAACTTAATGTGGGAGGCTATTATGTTAGGATAAGTAGTCTTCAACAAAAAAGTCATGTTAAGTATCAGGAAGTATACAGCACCACAAAAACTGTATTCATGAGCAAACAAAGGAAAATTACCTGCATACAATGATGCCAGGTGTTCATAAAGAGGAAGTGGCTTCTTTTGGAACTTACTGACTTTGGGATACTTCTATTAAATGCAACAAAGCAACATTTTGGTTAGCTTCTTAAAATAGTGAAAACACAGTACTATATAATTGACAGAAAGTGACTAACCTCAATTAGGTCTTCCCATTTCTTTGGTTCGGCAATTATCATGCTTAATGTCTCATTCCAACCAACACCACTCTCTTTTCTGGCATCTCTAACTGTCCTATAGTTTCCTTTCAACTCCTTCTCCTTCTCTTGCATTTGTTGTTTTGAAAAATGAGCTAAAGGGAAGGTTTCGTTGAACCGTTTAACAATATTTCTCCATCCATCTGCTGTCCAGCCATTTTGTGCCCTGTACATTGGGATATTGACATGCTCTTTCATTACATCCACCAGCCCTTTCTCATACGTGTAGGTCCATGCAGCCCTTGTACCCTAGGACGTTGACATTGCTGAAAAATGGTGAAAGATAAATATAAGCTAAAATTATAGAAATATAAATGTAAGGTAAAATGCTGAAAATGATGAACAATGCTCTAAATTACCATCTAATTATTATAGGCAGCCCACATCGCTTGCGCGATTTGATCTCGTAATGTGTTACCATCACTCGATTCTATCTCGCTTGGATAACTGTTATCCCCCTCCGGCATATCAACAAAAGTGGTTGGATTGATATATTGTGGTTGGTGATCTAGCCAATTATCTTGCCCATTGTGCGCTCTAATTATATTGTGAAATACCGATGCTGCTGCAGGAATCTTGATCTGAGTCTCAATTGGATAGTGTGTTCCCACTTTCAGAATTGGAAACCGTTTTTTCAACACCCCAAATGCCCTTTCAATATGATTCCGAAGTTGTGCATGCCGATGATTAAACAACTCCTTGTAGTTTGCATACTCATTTCTCTGCGATGATCCATGCCTTCTAAACTCGCCAAGGTGGTACCTAACTCCTTGGTACGGTGCTATGAATGATGGAGTGTTAGCATATCCGCCATCTACAAGGTAGAATTTCCCTGGCGGTACATGAAAACCCTTCGTAAGAGCAGAACGTAGGACTCCTGCATCAGACGCAGATCCTTCCCACCCACAAGAGATGAAAGTGAATTTGAGATCAAAGTCACAAGCGAACATAACATTCTGGGACAATGTCCCTTTTCTGTTTCTAAAAGGAGGGGCCTTATCTTCATTGATAGTAATAGGGATATGTGTCCCATCAATGGCGCCAATGCAGTTCTGCACGTAAAAAGGAACCTAAGATTGTTGGAATAGTGTGTTTAGAATGATACAAGGGCAAGCAACATATATGACTAACCTGGAAGAACGGCATGAACCGAGGGTTTGATAAAATCTTGGCATGTGTTTGGTTTGGATTTGGAAGCTTGATGAATCTATGAGTCAATGTTGGAATTATATCGAAGACCTCATTGACTTTCCTATGAATTGTCTCACCGCTGTGTTGGAATGCTTTCTTCAGTGTTTCAATGCTAGCATTATGGGAGAGCATGAACAAAAACATTCCTAATTGCTCCTCAATCTTAACACCGCGTGTGTCGCGTAATAAGTTTTCTGCTCTGAGAAGATTTGCTATAGCTCTAAAGATCTCAACCTCCATTCTAAACTCTGACTTGCACCAATTTTCGTGGCCTTCTAGGATTTCTTTGACCTTTGTGGCACCAGGAAGAGATGACGTGTGTTCTGGCATCTTTTCATCATAGAGACATGACATGACAGCAGGGACAATAACAAAGAAAAGTTCATCGTCCAATTCTTCCTCATCTAACATGAACTGCCTAACATCCTCCTCCCAACAACCCATTATCTATTATATAGGGATAATATTATTAAATAGGATATAATATAACTAAAAACAAGAATTATAACTGATGTGCCAAACAGAAAAGAAGAGTTCTATGAACTGCAATACATAAAAGAAGAGTTCCCTGCAATACATCTCTGTAGCAAAATGTGATTCTTGTGTTAGGCATTTTCCTACTCATTTATTTCTTGTTTTGGTTCTTTGTATGTCCTAGTGAAATTCTTGCTTTCATCATCTTTGTCTGGTCTGCTATTATGTTTTTCTCTGTACAGAAATGAGGGGTTTTTTATACCAATATAATGAAATTTTGATAAATGTTAGCTGTTCATCCAGCATTTAGCCTGTTCCTGATGAACATATCAAGTACAGTAATGAACAAAGATTTGAGCAACCAAGAAGGCAAACATGGCTCGCTCATCCAGTCATCCTGTCATCCATCTTAATCAAAAAAGGGAGGGCAAAAGAAAACACAAAAGAATCTGCAAAAATGATGTGTGCAGGCACTGGGTACCGGTAGGAAAGCAAGAGCCCCCCCACATGCCCCTAGGCTGTTCCAGTCTTTGACCCCTTTCCTCTCCAGCTCAGGTGAGCTGCCTGTGCCTGTGCCCCTGCCCGGCCCCTTGCTTTCCTTTTCCTCACCCCTCTCTCTCTCATAGGTTCAGGATCAAAGTAGATGGGACAGGAACAGGAGGGTTGATATATTATTTGCATTGACTTGGCATATTCATAGGATTTGGGGTCAAGTAGATAAACGGGGTCTTAATCCTAACTAAATCTATCTATCCTTAGTTGTGATATATACTCTAACAATGTGGGCTGGTACTGGAATGAGCATACTCATAGGATTTCATCATATATACTCAGAATTTGACCAAGTTTACAGAAAATAAACAAAATTATATAACTTTAAAGATGTTTTATTTGTTGACCCAGAAAATATGAACCGCTTGAGTTCTATTAAAACACAGAAGCATTTATGATAGTTCATTCGTTCCAACTTGTAGATGTTAATATAATTTCAATAAAAGCTTATTCAAAGTTGCAGAAGACATAACAAAGTACTAATTACTGAGACATGTGACTATGTGAGTATGTAACACACTGCAAAAGATTAGTATGTCCTGGACAGGTCTCATTATTCTTTTTGTTCTATATGATGCAGGCTTCTTTTTTGTTCTATATAATGCAGGCAGACATAAGACTGGTGTATGAGTGCATTATGCCTTCTAGCAACTAGCAGCAGGTCTTTGCCAATGTTTTTCTTTTAACCATAATTCACAAATGTCATCAAAATATTACCAGATCCTCTGCTTTGTTGACAAATATTACCAGATGTCGTCCAAATATTACCAAAATTGAAACATATAACCAAAGCAGCAAATTCATGGAATCACAGCTCAAATGAACAAGGGAGAGGAATAAGTAACAGAGACAAACAAAAGTACCTAAGCTGCTAAGCAAGGAAGTGGAACTTGCTGGGTCACTTCTTGTCTTCACCCTGAAAACAATCTGTCAACTGAGAATTGTAGATGAAGCAAACTAAAATGACAAGCAAATATCTAATTTTAACTATAGGTAAATCTGTTGGTATTACAGCAATAAATAGAACAACATTCATTCACTGGTCAACCAGTACATTATAGCAAAAAATGGTAGATCCTTGATTTTTCTAGGATAATTTAACAGATCCAGATCCAGCTCCACTTTGAGTCTAGCTAGCCTAGCCTCGTTTACTCGTTATTAACTGCAGATTGCACGTAGAAACGATGATCCAGAAATAGTATGCAATTTAAATGGTATTGCGCTTTGGATCTGGCTAGTGCATCCATCGTGCACACTTCAATTCGAACTAGATCTAGGTGAGGAACTTGGACGGGTTCTTGGAGCTAACTTGGAGTAGATCTTTAAGCTCGGACGGTGGTGGTGGCAGTCGCGAGGCCGGCGACGGAGATAAGGAAGAAGCCGGCGGGGGCGAGCTCGGCGGCAGCGGGGGCGGCGAGCTCGGTGGTGGTGGCGGCGATGGGGGGTGAGCTCGGTGGCGGCGATGGGGGGTGAGCTCGGTGGCGGGAGGACGGCGGCGGCGGTGCTTCCTCTTCGTCGCCCTCGCTCGGGTCGGGGAAGAGCCGCCCGGACCCCTGGGTGCGGGACAAGCCACCCCGTGGAAAGTATGGGGCTCGGGTCGACCTCTCCCGGGTGATGGGCTTCCAAATGCAAGGGGGCTTCTCCCCGTGGCCGAAATCCGTGCGGGGGCCTGGCCTGGGGAAAAACGCGGGGAAACCCTCGTGGATTGGGTCTCCCAAAGGAGCCCTTAGTGTACTCGTGACGATTCCATTGAAAATGAGAACACGTTTTCTATCGGCCTGAGAACTTAATAATCAAATTGATCCACAGGGCGACAGCTTAGCAAACCACAATATGTGCTAGATCTACGTATCATTAGGGATACAAGTGTGTACCCGACAGAGATCCATCCAGTTGTTAACAGCCAGTGAATAAGCAAGCACATACCTCCATTTTTGACAGGCGGGCCGTGGGCGCGGGATGCGTCATCCATCGGTGACCCCATCACCACCGGGCACCGGCACCGGCACCGAGACTGCGGCCACGCGGGGGTGGATCGGAATATCGTTTGCTCAACAATTTCCTGCATAGCAACGTAATTAGCCGAAGTCGCGCTGTGGTGCTGCCGCCGCGTCTGACGGCGGCGGCAGGAGCCGCCGGGACGGGGCATATCAGCTGCCTTCGGCGCAGGGCGGAGCGCAACGCACCATTTACGGGCTTTGAAGCCCATGCACATCTCGCCCAGACATGGGTTGGAAGGATTGAAATTCCTCAGTCTGACTATCATTGTGCCTCCGGCCCAGTTTCTTCAATGGGCCGGACTGACTCGTGCGGTCCTCAGGCCTGGGATCCTTCCACCACAAAAATAGCGTGTGTAAGACCCACAACATACTTCGCTATATCTTGGAAAAAGATCCTCTAACTCTAAAATCAGACATCTTATCTTTCTGAACTCTCAAAACCATTTCAGTTAACTCCCTGCCATGATTTAAAGTGGTTTTGAAGGTGGTTTCATCCTTCTTATGTTAAAAATAGTAAATACTTGATAATAAGATTTTTAAAGTACAAAAAATGTCTCTACGCTTTTAAAAAAATCCAAAAACTATAGTGATAGATTGGGATACAACAAATTCAAATAAAATATTTAGAGCTCATGAAAATATCTCTAGATGCTTCAAAACATAGATTTAGCTGTAGAAAAATAAGAAAGTATCCAAAAAATCTAGAAATTTCTCAAAGTATTCCAATTGATATGTAAATATGTTTTTAGAACTTTCCACAACAAAAGACGTAATATGTGACCAACGCAAATGTATTCAGTATTAATGTATGTTACATTTACGCTAGTTTTATCTCATATTTTTTATATGCAAAGTTTCTAAACCATGTCTATACATCAATTATGATGTTTTGGGAATCTTATAAAATTTTCTAGATATTTTTCGATTTTTCTAGAGCTAAACGTATTTTTAAGTTTCTAAATATGTTTCATGAGCTCAATTTTTTTTATTTGAATGTGTCCTATCCCAATCTATCTCTAGAATTTTTTTGAATTTTTAGTCTTATTAGTAACATTTTTTTTGTGTTTTAAAAACTTTATTAAGTATTTACTATTATTTTACTAAAAACACGAAACAGGGTTCAAAAACCACTCCAAACTTGGGTGAGAGTTTAATAAGATGTAAGACACTTGATTTTGATTTTTTAATTTCAAGAGAAAACAAACTATGACAATAATTCAGGGAAAGAATGAACTTTTTTTCTATATCTCTGATGGCCCAAGCATAACTTCTCTTCGTTCATAAAAGGGAAAATTGTCTAACAGACATCCAAAGTGATGGTCCTTTGCTGACGGACACCCACTTTGGAGCATTTTGCCAGAAGACACTCTGGTTTGGTGAAATTAGGCCACAGGACACCGTGGACCGGTTGCAGCCGATTGAGGAGAGAGAATAATGATATGACATTCTTGCCCCTACGCCGCTTTCTTCTTCCTCTCTTCCTTTCTCTTTTTCTGTCCGTGGTGGAGCTGCACGTACCTGTCCATGGTGGTGTTGAGGACAGCGAGGCGGTGCACGGTGGCCGGCGTGAGCACGTCAGTGCTGTCGTGGCTCTTGATGAAGCTGGTCTCCTGCGCCTCGTCCTGCTGAAGGCGTGCAGGCGGTCGTGCACCACCACCGTCTGCACGGCGCCGAAGTCGTCCTTGTCCACCAACTGCACCATGCAGCGGGAGATGAGCTCCTTGAGGTACCCCTGCCCGACCTCCTCCATGGTGATCCCACAGCGCGGGCGCACAAACCCCTCGGCCACCTGCAGCGCACCAAGGCCCGCAACATGATCCGAGACCAGCTGTTGCTGCTGCCGCCCCTGTGCTGCTTCTCGTTCACCGGCGGGGCCAGCTCCTTGGACCACAGGATCCCGGCATGTCGCTGTACTTGTCCAGCCCAACCGTGTCCTCCGGATCGTCCCTGCACCAAATAAATCCGATCAAATTGATCGCTTCGCTAGCACAGCAGCTTGAAAATTCAGACGAATCTTGGCCGAAGAATGAAACGAGAAGGACAGCAGCACCGCATGGATAGTTTTGCAGGAGGAAATCTACTCAAATTGACCGCAAACACTGCTTCCTACCAGGCCACGAGGGTGGTGGTGGAGGAGGAGGCGGCCCATGCCGGCGCGGGCATGTGCTCGATGTTGTAGATGGCGCGGTTCTCGGAGATCTCATTGAGCCGATTCTTGATCTGGCAGATACGCCCCGAGAGGTCGTGGCGGAGCGCGACCTGGCTGGTGCACCGGGCGGGCCACCACCACCACCCACCGACGGCGCACCCGGAACCCAGCGCGGCCTTCCTCCGCCTCCGCTCGGCGCGGTGGAGGAAGTCGTCGAGCGCGTCCTCGGCCTCGAAGGCGACGTCGCGGGTCTGGCACACCCAGATAGCGACGAACTCGTCGTCGCAGAGGCGGCGGCGGTCGGCGTCGCAGATGAAGGTGTGGAGCCACGCGAGCTTGTCGCGGAGGAGGCGCATGTCGTCGCCTACCTCCAGCAGCACCACCGCCTCCCACGCCACCAGCTCCGCCAGCTCGTCCGTGCGCCTGCGTGGCCAGGGCTGGTCGACGACGGTGGCTGCTGCTCAGCAATGGAAGAAGAGGAGAAAAGGAGAAAGAAGAAGATGGCAGGTGGGGCCCGCTCGTCAGTGAGAGGGAGAGGGGCGGACCCAACTATGGCTCAGGGGCACCGGATGTTCAAAACGAAATTTCTCTCTCCTCAACCAGCTACAACCGGTCCGCGGTGTCCTGTGGCCTAATTTCACAAAATCAAAGTGTCTTATGGCAAACTGCTCAAAACAAGATGTCCGCCAGCAAACGAGGATGTCGACAATTATCCGTTCATAAAACCTTTGGTGAAGAAGCCACGAACGGTGCAATGCGCGCTCACCTGTCGCGTACTCGTACAAATCTGCTGACGCAAGCATTGGCATCACCGAATCAACACGTAGCCGTGCGCCATGGACCAAATCGCACTCAGGGCATGCGCATCTAGGCATCCAGCCAATAAAAACGACGGAAAAGCCAAATCAAGTTCACACGTACACGGTGCACCCAAAAGGTCGAAGAAGGAGACCATGCAATCAAATATGAAATCTATTTTCATTTTTCAACTCCAAGCTCAAACAAGTCAAACGGCCCCTGTTCTTGTGCAAAGTATACAGACACCTTCCACCATCCTCCTCGTCTCCTCGCCACGGCCACCACCAACCATCATTGCCAGATCACCGCCATGGCCGCGCAAGCTCGGCTGCGGCTCCTCTCCACCCTAACATTCCTAGTAGTCCACGTGGCGACAGCAGCACCTGCTGCCGCGATAAGCTGCCTGCCGAGGACATGTGGCAACCTGACCATCGCCTACCCGTTCTGGCTCCCGGACCAGCAGCCTTCCTCCTCCTCCTTGGCGCCGCCGTGCGGGCCGAGCGCCTTCCAGGTGGACTGCCGCAGCAGCCGTGCGTCGATGGCGTGCTCGTTTAAACGGGAGACGCCGAGCTAGGTTACGTGATATACGAACATGATACGAAAAGAGGGGTGTATGATGCCTCACCTTGCTGTCGTGCAAAGTGACGAGTCGAGGATGGTGGGGAATGATCTTTGCAATAGTCTCTCATGCAACAAACGAACATAATAGTGCCAATTATAAATTTCGGCAGCACCTCCCCTGCACGATGAGGTAACCAAAACCTGCAACAAACCAACGGCACGATGGCCGACAACCACATACACAGCAATATAACACTCATCAGACCATTAGATCGAACTAAGAATAAAATTTGATCGAACCTCTAGCAATAGCAGGTACTATCCAGATTCAGATATGAAAGTACACAAGAGTTTATTCTGCTTTCAATCCCAGTAGACAAAATCATGTTAGCATTTGCTATGTAGCTTCATCATCATTTGACACATCATATGCTCCAAAACAAGTAACTTTTTTCACGTGAAAACAGATGGAGCTGTGCTAAATAAACGATGCTCACACATCGATATCAAATTCCAGTGCATTCAATTAGCTGCAAAGTGCGAAAGTAGTGCCTTAAGAGCAATAACATCTTTATGTTTCCATCAACTATTATGGGGTACTAACATTGCCACATTGCTATGTTAGTGTTACCAGATAAGGTAATGTTGCTAAACAGGGTGCTTACAAAATAATATTGCAATGATTAGTCATTCTAGAATCCTAGGGTGCTTATCTCGACGAGACGCGGGGGCGGCGGGGCCGGGGCCGGGATCGGGGTAGGGGGTCGGCGGCCACGGCAAGGCGGCGGCGGGCGCGGCGTAGGGGTCGGCGGCCGTGAGGCAGGGCGCCGGGGGAAGGGCACACGGGGCGGCAAGGGGGGCGTTGCACAGGATGGCCGGCGCACGGGGCGGCGACGGGGCGGCGCAAGGGGGCAGCCGGGGCACGGGGCGGCGCAAGGGCGTGGGAGGTGCCGGCGGCGCAGGGGCACGGTGCGGCTGAGGGAGCGACTGGTGCGGCTGAGGTAGTGCGTGTGTGAGAGAGTGCGTGTGAGTGCCGACGCTTGTTACCAAATTAAGACGCTTTGCTGAGTGCCCATGATCTGGCACTCGGCAAAGCTAGCGTTTGCCGAGTGCTAGACGTGGGACACTCGACAAACCTACTCGGTAGGCTTTGCCGAGTGCTAAATCACAGGCACTCGGCAAACATATTTTGTTTTTTTCATTTTCAAACCCTAAACTACTGTGCGTATGTGGGGCCGAGTGAGGGGGTTTGTCGAGTGTCCCACGTTTGGCACTCGGCAAACATCAGATTTGTCAAGTGCCAGATAATGGGCACTCGACAAACCTATTTTTTTTAATTTTCCTTCTTTTTCGGGACGTGTTTTTCTCAATATGTTCCGATGTACTTTAAAAATACCTTGTCAAATTGACTCAACAATATATATTTAATTTTTTGTAGGAATATTATTTCATTATTTTATGCAGTTACAACTCAAATTTAATTTATATCAATTAAAATTCTATAATTGCACTTAATAAATTAAAATTATCAATCGGATCCAAGAATTTACCAAAATTTCGCATGTAACAATCTATGTTCTGTATTGCCTATACAAAAAGTTTTGAAGCCAAACCCCAATTCGACCGTCACTTTGACTCCAAATCTTACCGAATCCTTCTCAACGCTACGATTCTTCTTTTGAGATGTTTTAGATTGTAAACATCGTACGTGACAAATTATATGAAACCTTCTTAATTTTTTACCACAGCCTCCACGTATGATATCATCACATCATTCGTGGTTGTGTTTCCTGAACAAGATGTTCGATTTTTTTAGAATTTCCCGGGTAAGGCCTCACAATACACTTAATAACATGAATATCATTTTTCTACTCATTTTATTCTATTATTCGAATCACTTGCAGTTCAAATTTGACTTATACCAAAAAATTCCTTGAAATACAATAAATTAATTAAATATAGTAAACAGGTCAAAAAATATACCAAATCTTAACATGGAGTACCACATGTTGTATGTGGAGAGCAGAAAAAAAACTTGTTTCTTTGCCGAGTGCCAAACAAATACACTCGGCAAGCATATTTCTTTGCCGAGTGTCAAATAATTACACTCGGCAAATATATTTCATTGCCGAGTGTTTCCACTAACGGACACTCGGCAAACGTACTGACGGACGACACACGGACTAGCGGTTGTCCACGTGGCGGTTCTTTGCCGAGTGTCTAGCTTTTGCCGAGTGTTTTTTTTCTGGTTTGCCGAGTGCCAAACTTTACTGAGTGTTTTTTGCCGAGTGCAATTATTTTGCAAGTATTTTTTTTAAACTTGCCGAGTGCCCGATATAATACGGTCAGCAAACATTCTTGCACTCGGCAAACACCCAGTTTCCGGTAGTATCATTATACCACTACTTATTTAATTTCCATGCTATTTAGGTATCTACGGGAATGGCAGGAATGAGATAGCACAAATAGGTATGCTTATTTTCACATTACTTCATACACCGTATCTAACAATCCAAATTTCAGTAGTTATATATAGTTATTTAATGCAATAAGTTAATGTTTAGTCTCAGATATTGGAACCAGGAAGACCTTCGAAGAACTACAATAAAACTTCTTACATATATATATTTTTGCACATAGATACAAAAATGAAAATTTTAAACAAAAACTACATGATTTGGAGCAAAATATGTGATCATTATAATTTATTTTCATATTTACAATATAGACTGTTTATGGCCTCTAAATCTGAATGCTCATATTTAACACCTCATTGTTTTGTGAGAAGAAAATAACATCTACTATAATTTCAGTTTCGATTTCAGTAGCTGCAAGCTTGCTCCTACCATGTATATATGTGTTGGTATGTCATAAGCAAAAACTAAGGTTTTTCCTATGCAAAAAGACTAGCAGCACCACAGAAGAGAACATCGAGGCCCTAATATTATTACATGGGTCACTAGCTCCAAAACGAGACAAGTACTCCGAAGTAACAAAGATAACATCTTCCCTTAATAATAAGCTTGGGGAAGGTGGTTATGGCATGGTTTTCAAAGGAAGGCTAGATGATCGTCGTCTAGTTGCAGTGAAGTTCCTGCATGACTCCAAAGGTGACTGTGAGGAGTTTGTGAATGGGGTTATTAGTATTGGCAGGACATCTCACATTAATATTGTTAGCTTATTTGGGTTTTGTTTGGAAGGCTCAAAGAGGGCCCTCATATATGAGTATATGCCAAATGGTTCTTTGGATAAGTATATATACTCCGAGAATCCCAAAGCAATTTTAGGATGGTATAAGCTCTATACCATAGCAATTGGGATCGCTCGAGGGTTGGAATACTTGCACCATAGTTGTAATACACGCATAGTGCATTTCGATATCAAGCCTCAAAATATCCTTCTGGATCAGAACTTTCACCCAAAGATTGCTGATTTTGGTTTGGCCAAGTTGTGCCATACCAAGGAGAGCAAACTTTCTATGACCAGTGCTAGAGGAACACCTGGGTTTATAGCTCCTGAAGTGCATTCTCGAACCTTCGGAGTTGTTTCAGCAAAATCAGATGTTTATAGTTATGGAATGATGTTGCTAGAGATGGTTGGAGGCAGAAAAAATGTTAAATCAATGGCTCAAGAGTCAAGTGAAATGTATTTTCCACATTGGATTTATGACCACTTTGGTCGAGGCGATGGATTACAGGCATGTGAAGTTACACGTGAAAACAAAGGAATCGCCAGAAAAATGAGTGTGATTGGCCTGTGGTGCATCCAAATATTACCAATGCACCGCCCTACCATAGGAAAAGGTCTTGGAAATGTTTGAGAGAGGTTCAGTTGAACTAGACATGCCACCAAGGCAAAACTTCAGTCAAATATTGTAAGATATTATTTGAGATACATATATATTTCAGCAATTATTCAGTATCGTTTACAACAATGTTGATATAACAAATTTTTTCATTCTTTTGCAGCGACGATCCAGCTTACAGTTTGAATGCAAAAAAAGCACGAGCATGATTAGTGGTACCAAAACAAAAGTTTATAGTGAAGTGCTAAAGATGAAGGAGATAAGCGTTGTAAATTCAAAAATCTTACAACGGTTACCAACTCTATGAAACGGTAACCTTCAAGTGGAATTTGACATTAAACTTGTGTAGGTATCTCTATGGCAGAGGTTTTTTTTTAAGACGGCAAGGAATAATGCAAAACAAATCATCGCTCGCCCTGCTCTCTTCGTGGCAAGCAAAACCTTCCGCTCGCTCTCTCGCTCGAATGACCGCGCCTTGCCGCGCCGCCCCCAATCACGCCCGCTCCGCAGCCGGCCCAACCCCTCCCACGCAGCGCCGCCGACCGATGCAGTCCGCCGCCGCCCTGACCTGCTCCCGATGCCGCCGCCTGCCACCCGATGTCCACGCGTCGCTGTCGCCAGCCCTCGCCCACACGCCGTCGTCGATAGCCCTCGTGCTCGAGCCGACATCAACAGATCCCTCGCACCCGACCTCACGCACCACCCGCTCCTGCCCTTCTCCGCCTATTCCTCTCCGTCCTCCCTTCCGTACCGGACCGGAAGACGACTCCGTCCCCTACGCCGCCGAAGACGACGCCCGCACCGGTACCGTCACGCCGCCACCGCATACCGCCCCATCTACGGAGGCGTCCGGTCGCCGCCGCACGGCCCCTACCTGTCCGAGGTCGACACCGCCCGTGCTGGTCTCGTCACGCAGCCGCGGCAGACCACCCCGCCCCTATTGCTGACGCATCCGTCGTCGACGTAACCCCTGTCCCTGCAACGCCCTGTCCGCGGAGGCACCAGGCTGCTGCGTCTGCCGCCAAGGGGGAGACTGCCTCCACTTGCAGCCGCCGAGGTAGAGGTAACCCGCTTGCCTCCTTCCCTTCCGTACCAGTATGGATGAAGATGAAAAGTCAGTTTTCTCTATCGCATCTACAGTTTTTTCAATTGGCTGCAAATGAACACACGGAGAAAGAGAACAAATAAGCATTAACTACAACTCAAAGTAGTGAGGGAAACTACAACTAAAAGTTGTGACGGAAATCTAGATATGAGAGAATTTAGAATTACAGTGAAGAGAACAAAAATCATCTTTAGCCAGTGGCAAATCTCTGCAGGGTTGTGAGATAGATAGAGGCTTACCGGTATAAGCATGCTAGATAGATAGGCTTTAGCTGTATACATGTCTTAAATCAACTGTAAATTTGTTCAGTCACCGGAAGAGACATCTACCCAGCATAAGGCTTTATGAGATAGATAGAGGCTTACCGGTATAAGCATGCTAGCTTGATCTGATGAAACGGTTTCACGAACGGTTCACTGATGCACATATCAAAGCCATCTGTAGATCTGTATATATGTTTCACAGATTTGCTATGACCACCTAGCAGTGGTACTGACTGTAGGAGATATAACTCTAGACAACCAATTCAGGAGTTAGTATTTGTTCTGTGTTGGCCAATACTATTTCAATGGTTCTGTGTGGAAGATGTAAAAACAATTTTTTAGTTGTTGCCTGCCTTGCAAGAACTGATGGAGAAGTTAAAGATGTCATCCCCTGCTGAGTTGATGAAGATTGCTATTGCTAACTTAAATGATTCCTCTATTTCACTGGATATCCACTACCATGCACTGCAGGAGCTTTTAGTTCTTATTGAGCGTATCTCTCAACAATGCTAATGGTAAATATGTGCTTGTTTGCTAAATGTTAATATAGCTGAATGCTCTAAACCTCATCCTCAGAAATCCAAGCCATGTATGAGCATGTAGTTACAGATACAGATGCCCTTTTTTATAACTTTTTTCCATAAGGGAGAGTATGTGCAGGTAAGTTATTTTAATTTCGGCAGCTTCAGTTCTTGCTTTATTAACAGTATGCCAATTTCAGCAGGCGGAGGTCAAAACGTTGTCGTCTCATATAATGGAACGAGCAACAATTTTATCAGGTGAATATGGCTATCTATTTACCTTGCTTTTAAACAAAATATCACTCAATGCACAACAATTTGATCTGGTGAAGGTAGCGCTAGGACACTGATTGCTAACACTGATGATCTGACCAATCCGGGATAATTGTTTGCCTATGTTCTTTTATTAAGAAACTTTTTCGTTGATAATATTCAGAAAATGCTTGTGATATTCATCTTAGTACTTGAGCTGCCTGTAGTCGAGTAAATGGTGGGAGGAATATGTTCTTTTAATTTGCTACCTTAGAAGAAAATGCTGAGCTGAATGTTACAGTTGACAGGAAGCATGTTCTAGGTTGGAACCATGAGCTTTGAACTAGAAAATGATCGTGTACTTTTTTCAAGCCCTTTCCTGTCCTTAGTGTCTCATGAAGTGTTTCTTCATTGTAGGATGGTTCCATTTCGGGTGTCATTGGTCTTAGAACCCATTTAAAGAAAGTCTGAGTGATACCCTGCAATATCTGTCCTTTGCTGGCTGCAGTGTGCAAATAAAAAGCTGATGGAAATAAGAAGACAGGCTGAACGAGCATGTTCCAAATATAAATTGCTACAAATCAAGAAAAGGTTTTGCATTATTTTTAGTATATTGATCTTGGCCTAGATAAAGGATCCCATCTTAAGTTAATTGACCATGGTCCATGTATGTTTATGGGAGTGCATCTTAGATTGTCTCATATTGTATTAGTTTGAAGGTGGATCTAAAAAGTTTGTAGTTCACAAAGGTCATATCTCCACTGCAATCTAAATGATTTAGGTGTTGATGGTAGACTTTTAATCATTGGCTTCTAAGGAGGTGCTTAGTAATAAAGTGAATTACAAGATGTTATTGCAAGACCTTTGACCGTACAAAGTGTTTCAGTTAAACATGCATGTACTCAGTCAAAACCATGGTGCATACAAGATATTTCTTTCATGTGTTACTGGAAAATACATAGGGTCATGTAATTTTGAAACTCGTAGCAACGCACGGGCATTTGCTATAGATTCTAAAAAAATGTATTGTGAAACACAAACTTGTTATGATTATCTTTCCGTAGCACTTGATTCATAAATAAGTGCAAGCTTATCTTTCGCGTATCGTAGGCATGAAGTGATGCGATAATTGAAGTTGATGTTTTAGTTTTGCATTCAAATTTAGAATTATATTTTAACTATCTATCTTTCATGAAGACTTATGTAATATTGATTGGAACATTATGATTACGGTATCTATTTTAGATAACAGTATAACATACGCTCATACATATATTATCGTGGTATTATGTGTTTTCGTTGCAACGTACGGGTATTTACCTAGTAGAAGAAAAAGAGAAAAACAACAACAGATATTACATGCCTCGTCCTTGGAAGGGGCAGCTGGTCTACTATTGTGATATTTGTTTTGAAACAAAAGGCTACTGGTCTACTATGATATATTTCATTCGAAGTGATAAAGATTAAGGCTTTAAGTGGTAAAGTCGTATTGTCCCAGTATGCATAAGATAATTGATATCCTCTTAATAGCGGTTTGTCACTCTTTGTTTTCTGTTGACAATCAAAAGCGGCAAAGCATATAATGGATTCCGCCATCATGTTTCTATTGTCGAGACGGTCAGCAAACATATTTGGATCATCCCATTTGAAGCCTGGATGAAGAAATATCGTTTCGGAGGTGCCGAACCTGCTGGAACTAGCCAGGCCGGTTCCCAACAAGTTCCTCAAATGCATGATTTGATTGCACCATTGCGTTCCTCTTGTCGAGCTGATCGAAAAACATATATGGTTTGCCTCGTTTAGAATCCGGATGAATTAATTATAATTTTTGGAAGACTTTCGACACCAAACTGCAGCAGAACCGGCCAGGCCAGTTTGAACCAGTTAGGCCGGTTTGTAAACCAGCTAGGCCAGTTTGCCTGCCCCTGTGGCTGCCCAGGCCCGTGAAAACCAGCCTAGTTGCCTGGACGAGTCCAATTCAAACTTTATTTTGGTCGGGATTTGGATGTATTTTCGCATAGGAAATTTAGAGATTACGATCTGGAGTTGTTTTCTATTAGGATAAGACCACCTCCTCTTTATATATGAGAGGATCACGGCCGATTGAATGATTCAACACTCAATCATCAAAAACACATCTACTACTCTCTCTATCCTCTTCACCTATTTACCTCTTCTCCTCGTTCTTCGTCGGTGTTGCATGACTGGAGGATCGACGACGACGACGACGACGCTGTAGAGCGGTTAGGCCGGTTAGAGCAGCCCATAGCCGCTGCACACCCCGACGGGGTCCCTCCCTGGCGTGTGGAGTTTTGGGTCTCAAGAGACCTCGCCGGTGTGTCTTGCGAATCACGCTCCCGGCGAGGCTCTTCCAGTGACGTGTCTTGCGTATCGCGCTCATGGCTAGAGGCACAAGGTCCGGGTGCGGACATACCCTTGGCGCCGGCTAACCAAAAATCGGCTAAGCCCTACATCGAGCGATCTAGCTCCTTATCGGTGTGCTAACCTAATTAAGCGTCAACAGTTTCACTTATGCACCACCCGCTATGGCCATATAGTTGAACTAGTTAGCGACTGATATATATTGTTACCTGCGGGAATAAATTTGAACTAGCTGGCGACTGATATTGTTTACGTTTACGTTACTGTACGAGAAACCAAACAGCTCGCTAGATGCTACTCGTAGGGCTGAGGGCTGAGGGCCTGCGATGGCCCAATTTGTCCGACAAATTTTCCACGCATTGTCGAAATGGTCTGCGCTCGGCACGTTCCGAGAGACTTAACTTGTTGAGTGCCTAGCAAACGTGTGTTTTTTTTCGTAAAGTTGGACAGATTACCCGGATGTTAGGGAGTGTGGCGGCAAGATCGAGCTAATCTCCTCCGCTTCTTTGAAAGGCCCCCATAATGCCATGTCCGCCATAATCACACGACAAATTTTCCACGCATTGTTGAAATGGTCTCGCGCTTCGCACGCGTCGATGGACATAACTTCTTCTTGAGTGCCTAGCAAAGGTGTTGTTTTTCAGCAAGTTAGACGAGATCACCCAGATGTTAGGGGGAGTGTGGCGTTGTCGCGCCGAGCTAGTCCTCTCGCTTCTTTGAATAGAGGACTCGGAATTGTCCATGTGTTTGTGGGCACTTTCGATGAGTGTACACCATACTTTTTTTTTTCTTTTTCTAAGAAAAAGGCGAATATACACGTACGGCACCTAAATGCTGCCACTTGCCCATGTCATTTTCATCAGTGCATTGATCAGCATTCGCACAGAGAAGAAGCAAATCACTGAAACTGTTCAAAACTCCTTTCGCATCCGTCCATGACTTTGGCACTCTTGTGTTGAGCCGTATCGTATTATTAGCTCCCTTGTTGCACTTCACTAGACGTGCCCTCAGAGCCACGACCCACATCCTACGGAAGCAGAAAGACAAACTGCGCTCCGGCGAGACGCGACGCAAGGGTCTTGTGTTAGAAACATAGATTCGTTCATCTGTGTAACCTGTAGAGGTGGGAAGGCTCCTCACCTTCTCTGTTCAGCGCATCAGCAGTGTTGACACCGATGCCGTCGGTGTGGAAGGCGTCCAGCGCCGCGGAGACGATCACCAGTGGCCCGGTGTAGATCCAGTGGCGCTGTGGTGACCCTGCATAGGTGCGACGGCGGTGGTTGGGGCACATCCTGTCGCTGGCAGCACGGTCTTTAGATCGGTTTAGGATTACTGTAGGTGGGAGTGGCGGCTCCGTTGAACCTCGTCGTACGAGCCCCGATCCCCACCTTCTCTATTTGTATGTGATGTGCGCTAGGGGTCCACCAACCAGTTAGGGTTGGGCTCCCCCGATCAGGGAGCAGAGGCAAGAGCCCAATAGGCCGTTGGGCCTATTGGTGGAGATCAACTAACATTCTCCCCCTTGATCTCATTCCATCTTTCACTTTCATATCATTTACTTTTGTTCATTCCATTACAGATTAGCTCATAGAGCATGTCTCATCGTCACGGTCCATTGCCGATAGACTTAACAGCCTACAACTCACTACTCGCTCGAAATAGATACTTATCTTTGGGCCTTCTTTTGTCCGTAAATTTTAGGCTTTCACTTAAACCCAAGCTAGCTACATGTTCTCTCCAACACCATGTCCTCTGAACATGTTGGGTGGTAAGTCTTTTGTAAGCGGATCCATGAGCATCCTTTCTCGTTCTTATATGCTCAAGACTTATGACTTGATCCCGGACTTTATCTTTCACAACATAATACTCTATGTCAATGTATTTGGCAAAGCACCACTTGACTTATGTTGTGAGCATCCTGCATCGCCAGATTATAATCGCAGATACTTTAGTGGTCTATAGATGTCGCCAACCACCTTCAAACCGGGTATGAACTTCGTTAGTTAGTTCACCGCCCGCTGTCTCATAATACGCTTCTGCATGTCATACATTGTGGACGATGTAGTGACAGTTTGCTTTGAGCTCTTCTATGAAATAGCTCCCCTTTGCGAGATGATAGAAAATCCACGTCTGGATATGCATTCACTCTCGCATAATCAGAATCTGAATATCCCACCATGTGGAGTAAATCAGATCTTCTATATGTCATCGTGAGGCCTTTCGTTCCTTACAAATAATGCAAGACTTTCTTTACTAATTTCAGTGTTCTATTCCAGAATTGCTCTGGAATCTGCCAAGTAAAACCCGGTAACAAATGCTAAGTCAGGGCGTGTACATACTTGAGCATGTTGCAAGCTTTCGACAGCTGAAGCATATGAAACCACTTTCACTTTATCAATTGAGCTCATATTGGTTTCTGGGGCATTGAAAATCCCCATATCTGTCGCCCTTGACTATAGGAGCAGGTGAGGAACTACATTTGTGCATACTGAATTTCTTTAAGATCTTTTCCATGTATGCCTTTTGTGACAGTCCTTATACCCTTTTTCTTCTATCTCGGTGAGTCTCGATCCCTAGAACGAACGAGGCTTCGCCAAGATCTTTCATATCAAATTTCTTTGTCTCCAGTAGTAGACTGACATCACTACTAGCAAGTAAGATATCATCTACATACAGGACAAGGAAGATAAACTTCCCATTCTTAAACTTTGTATTGACACAATTGTCCTCTACATTATCTTTACTTTGTATAGACACAATTGTCCTCTACATTCTCTTTAAAAAACCCAAAATCCTTTATTGTCTAATCAAACTTCAAGTACCAATGTCTTGAAGCTTGTTTTAATCCATGAATGGATTTTTTTAGATGGCATCCCGTTCGTTCTTTTTCTTCCATAACAAAACATTTCGGTTGTGTCATGTAAATATTTTTCTCCAAGTCTCTGTTGAGAAATACCGTCTTTACATCCATATGATGTAATTCTTAATCGTAATGTGCCACTAATGCCATTATGATTCTGAAGGAAACTTTACATGAGACTGGAGAAAAAGTCTCATTGTAATCAATCCCTTCTCTTTGCATAAAGCCTTTTGCCACAAGTCACACTTTATATGTCTTTATATTCCCTTGAGAGTCATGTTTAGTCTTGTAGACCCATTTACAGCCTACTGTTTTGACTCCTTTAGGAATTATTTTCAAATCCCAAACTTTATTGACATTCATCGATTTCATTTCATTTTTCATTTGAAATTCCTTAGTGTTATACACTTCATAATCAGCAAAAATAACTGATTTTCTAACTCTTTGAGACCTACTAGGGGCCTTCATATTTGGCACATCTTCTATTTGAGGCTGTTGTTGCTCCCCTTCATGTGTGGCAATAGGTTCTATAGAATCCTGAAGAACAGGTTCCTCATCGTCATTCATTGTTGCCACAGGTGGGATAACAACAGGTGCTGGCACCACAGTATCTAGCACTGTCGGTGCAGCTACAGCAGGTAGTGAGAAAAATGGCTCATGAATCATTGGAGTGGGCGCATACACCCGCTTCACTTCAAGGACAATTTCTCGAGCTACCATGCTCCCCCTCATCTTTTCATCCTCTAGGAAGACAGCGTGTCTCGTTTCCACAAACTTTGTATGTCTCCCTGGACAGTAGAAAACGGAAACCTTTTGACTTTTCTAGGTAGCCAAAGAAATGACACCTTACTGTTTTGGGATCTAACTTCCCAATGTTTGGGTTAAATACTTTAGCCTCAGCAGGGCTCCCCCCACACACAAGTGGTTTAGTGAGAGCACTATTTCTGTCCACAACTCATACGGTGTTTTGGGCATCGACTTACTTTGTACTCTTTTGAGAGTATGAATGGAGTTTTAACGCCTCCATCCACAGGCTCAACTGTAAGGTGGAATAACTTATCATACTGCCCACCATATCCATCAGGGTGCGATTGATTCTTTTAGCTACTCTATTCTGCTGAGGTTCGCCCGGTGTAGAATACTGGGCTACTATGCCATTCTTTTAGGGTATGCCGATCGTGGTACTCCCCCACGATCAGACCTGACTATCTCAATCTTTAATATCTTAAATTTATCCAATACATCTTTTCTTTCTTTGATTGGATAAATATAGCCATAATGAGAGTAATCATCTGTGAATGTTATGAACGAAACATAACCATCCACACTCTTTACAGGAAAGCTGATCACAGATGTCTGTGTGAATAATCTATAAAATTCCTATGCTTCTTTTGTCATCTTTCTTAATCTTCTTTACATACTTTCCTTTTATGCGTTCTCTGTATTGTTCTAAATCTGAGAGCTCTAATGGAGGAAGAATATCATTCTTAACTAGTCTTTCTATTCTCCCCCTCGAAATATGGCCTGAACGATAGTGCCATAATTTCGACAACGCATCGTGAGCTCTCTTATGCCACCTTTTCAAGATTAACTCTCTGTGACCAGCTGCTTTATCAGCTAAGTGGCATATGTCTTTGAAGAGCCAGTGAACTGACTCTTTATTCTATCGAGGTATTCGGTGACCGTGTCACATTCTGTGATTGAGCCCACAATTGCAGGTTCAATCACGTTCTTTATCACCGCCAAACATTTCTTGTTTGCAGTGACCCACTTCCTATGCTCAAAAGCCATAGGATATCTTTTGGGATTCAAAATCCCTTTCTTTAGTTGCCCAAGTGGCATCATTCTCTTTTGTCTCCCTCACCGGTGCCACAAACTCAGTGGAACACGGTGAGGTGACTACCCAGTCCACCTCAAATAAGATGAAAACCAGGTCAAATCTTTTCTTAACATAAAATTAACACCATTTGCATGCCTTGATTCCAACGTTGGTCAAAATCAAAACATACAATTATTCTTATACACTAATTCTACATCAACATTGGGCAGAAATAGAATTAATGCATAAATCTTTAACTTTCACAACTGTTCTTACATACTAATTCTACATCACCGTTGGGCAGAAATAGAATTAATGCATAAATCATTATCTTTTACAACTCTTCTTATACACTAATTTCACATCACCGTTGGGCAGAAGTAGAATTAATACATAAATCATTAAAATTATCAACTTTTCTTATACACTAATTCTACATCACCGTTGGGCAGAAGTAGAATCAATGCATAAATCATTAAAATTACGATATTGTTATTAACAACGTTGGTCAGAAAATAACAACATCATAATCATATCAAAACTCTTTTTCTCCAATTAAATACCACATTGGTTCAAAATAACTGGAGAATTAACAATTTCTTTAGCAGCGGAAAAACTTTCTTTTTCTCCAATTAAATACCACGTTGGTACAAATTAACTGGAGAATAAACAATTTCTCTAGCTGTGGAAAAACTTCTCCTTTTCTTGAATTTTACCCATAGGGAAAATTGTATTTTCTATTTCCTTTAATCCATTAATCAATTTCCAGGAAATAAACATTTACTGGAAAAACTTTTCTTTTCTCCAGTTAAATATCATGTCAGTTCAAAAACACTGGAGAATATACTTTTTCTTTAGCAGCGGAAAACATATACTCAATTTCTTGAATTTTACCCACAGGGAAAAATATCTTTTCTATATTTTCTTTTGAGCCAATTTGTATTTTCAATTTTCTAGGAAATAAAACCTTTACTGGAAAATGAAAAACGAAAGAAAAATGACTCAAATTGATCACTATACTTTTGGCCCGGCCAGCAAAACCAGCCCGACCCAGGCTTTATTCTCCGCATGGCTGCGCAAAGACCTAGGCGCAACTTTGGGCCTGGGCCGCAAAGCCGCTGCCAAGCTGCCTCACTTTGGGCCGCGGTCGGCCCGATCATTTGCAGCCGTTCGATCTGATCGACGGCTCGCCCGCGCGTTTCGGGAGGTCAAAAGCCGCCGCGGCCGGGTTCCTCAGAAACCCTAGTTCATTTTCCTCGCCGCTCTCTCTCTCTTCGTTCTCTCTCTGTCGCCGTTCTTTTCTCAGCGCAGCGCAAGACCGAGAGGACAGCGAGCGAGAGCGAGCAAGGCGAGCCAGGCGGTGGAGCGTCCATGGCGCCGTCGCCGGCCCCCTCGCCGGCGCCTGCGTGCTCTAACAGTGAGCACGCCATTGCCGAGCGCCCTAGCCACGCGCCCCTTTCTTTGGCCGAGCCCCGAGAGCCAGCTCCCCGGCTCGGCTTCTTCTCCCACGCCGGCGAAGGGACATCCGACACGCGGCGAGGTAGACTTTCTTCCTTTTCTTTTCGAGTTCATCCGAATGGGAAAATAGGGTTAGGGTTCAGGTTATGACCCTTCTTTTTCTCTTCTTCCCCAATCGGATCTGGGGTTCCTTTCTTTTCCCCTTCGGATTTGAGCGGGTCTAGGCCGAACCCCTCTTTCTTTGTTTTTCTTTTTGGTGCTCGGATTGAACCGATTTGGATTTCTTTTCTTTTCGGGTTTGATTCCGATTGGGATGAGGGGGTTAGGGTTCCGAATCTCTTCCCTTCCCCTTCTTCTTTTGGGATTAACCCGATTTGGAATGGGGTTACAAATTAGGGTTAGGGTTTCATTTTCTTTTGATTTCTTTTCCTTTTCGGAGTTCATCCGAATCTCTTCCCTTCTTCCCCTTTTCCTTTCTCCGATTTGGACTGATATCTATTTTCCGAACCGAAGGTGGGAATTAGGGTTAGGGTTCGTGTGCCGATCCCTGTTCTTTTCTTTCCTTCCTTTCTTTCTTTGATCTGAACACGGATCTCTTCTATTATTGTCGTGCGCCGGTGTAGAACAGCGGTGCTATCATCTTTTCCCCCCGCGCGGTGGCGGTGGTTTTTCTTTCTTCTTTTACCCGGTTAGGGTTAGGGATACAGAGGCAACCCTGGCTCTGATGCCATTGTTAGAAACGTAGATTCGTACCTCTGTGTAACCCGTAGAGGTGGGAAGGCTCCTCACCTTCTCTGTTCAGCGCATCAGCAGTGTTGACGCCGATGCCGTCGGTGTGGAAGGCGTCCAGCGCCGCGGAGACAATCACCAGTGGCCCGGTGTAGATCGAGTGGTGCTGTGGTGACCCTGCATAGGTGCGACGGCGGTGGTTGGGGCACATCCCGTCGCTAGCAGCACGGTCTTTAGATCGGTTTAGGGTTACTGTAGGTGGGAGTGGCGGCTCCGTTGAACCTCGTCGTACGAGCCCCGATCCCCACCTTCTCTATTTGTATGTGCTGTGCGACAGGGGCCCACCAACCAGTTAGGGTTGGGCTCCCCCGATCAGGGAGCAGAGGCAAGGGCTCAATAGACCGTTGGGCCTATTGGTGGAGATCAACTAACATCTTGAACATCATGTACCCGCTCTCGTTCCGCGGCACGGAGCCGTACGTTGTGTTGTAGTGCGGAGGCATCCCGGCCTTTGTGCTCACTGCTCACGCACGACGGTGTCTCCGTGGCTGCGATATGTGACGGGTTCCATCCGTTTGGAGTGGCCGACGGTGCGAGCTGCGCTGCGTCAACGCGTGCAGGCAAGCTGGCACACCTTCCGTTCCTGTGCTTCTGCTTCTGTTATTCTGAGCCTCTGATGGGTCCACTGGTCACTTCATCTATGACGCGTGCAAGCAGGCTGGAAGAAGGACGACGTTAGCGGCTCCTTCCCGTGTTAAGCTCGTCCCGGAAGACGCCATGCAGAATTGCAGACTAACTGACCTGTAGTGGCCGTGAACTAGGAGACGAAGACCGCGGGTCAGCGCATTCGCCAACGTACATCCTCGCGGCTTCCAGTGCAATGCACCACCTCCTTCCTCTGTGACAGTACGTGTTTTCTCTTGTGCGCAAGTCGCACCCCGCACCCCGCAGTACGTGTTTTCTCTTGTGCGCAAGTCGCAACGCAAAGATGCACGCATGTCCTGTTCCCGCCGCTGGCCTGCTCTGCCCAGCCATGCTACTGCTCCTCGCTCAGCTAGCTGCTCCCCCCGCTGTCGCCGCCGTAAACATGTCGACGTACGGTGCTCTGCGCGTCAGCGTCGTGCGGGAACCTCACCATCGCCTACCCGTTCTGGCCCGCTACCGGGCTTTCCAGGTTATGGACATCTTCTACGAGAACAGCTCCTTCATATATTTATGCATTATATATGCTTATGCTTGAACATGTGTCATCAGTCGTCACAATATTGCCCCGTCCATCGGGCACCTCGGAAATTCCCAAGCGCGGATGAATAGGCCGAATGTCCTGTCAAATGTTTCAGCCGCTAAAGTCTACAGTCTATAGTTATACAGGGCACGCGGACTCACTTGACCGTGTAGTCGATCACTGTGTCCCTGTCGCTTAAGGAGTGGTTCACCACTATTCGTCCAGCTACTTTTGTTTGTGGCAATGCAAACGTATCACATAAATCAACCGTGCAAAATGAGCAATTGAGTTCCGCCAAAAAAAACACTCTAGGCTGTTTGTTACTCCCTCTGTCCCCAGTAAGAATTGCATTTCGTGTATGTATTTGGCAAATAAAAAAGTGAGATGAGCTTGTTGGCCGGCCGGGGAAAAGACAGAACGCGCATGCGCTGTCACGTCGGTCATCGCCGTGCCCCGTACGTCCATTGGGCACCACGGAAATTCCGTGCACCAATGACAACGGCCCGAATGCCCCCCAGTCAAAACTCAAAAGCTTCGTATCTACGCGGCGCACACGACGACGCGGACTCTCCTTCTTCACCATTTACACTCAGCCACCACCGGTGTACGTAGTACCTGTGAGCGGTTCACCCTTCTGTTCGTCCTGCTAATGCCATCTTCGAAGCTTTCCATGGCTCTGGCTCCATCCTCGTTGCTGCTCTTCCTAGTCTCGTCGTCGTCGGTGTGGGTGGCCTTATCCTTACCATCGCCGGTGGCGGCAGCAGATGGGCAAGCAGGAGGAGAGCAGTGCCCGCCCTTTTCATGCGGCGACGTGACCATCTCCTTCCCGTTTGGGCTCATCCCGAAGGGCGCCGAGCAGACCAACTGCGGCGCCGGGATTGGGTTCTAGGTTCGTTGCTATAACAACAACATCCCATACCTCCAATACTCTCAGAGCGACCACCGCATGCAGATCCTCAGCATATTTTACAGAAACCGCTCCTTGCTCATCGCCGATAGACAGAGACTAGCATATTTCAATAGGTCTAGCCCCGAAGGGTGCCGCATCCCGACAGCCAACACCTCGTCCCATCCTGCTCCTCCGTTCTCGGTCAGTCCCGTCAATCAGAACCTCATCTTCTACAACTGCGCCAAGCCGCCGCCGCCAGGCGCGGGGCTCGTGGAGACGGTATGCCACAATAACACGTTTGTTCGTGCCGTCGATGGGCGTCCCGACGAGTCAGCAGGCAGCTACTTTTTGGAGGACTGCAACGCTACCGTGGTACCGGTGCTCGGGGTATCCGGCAAGGTGAACGCAACCAACTACGAGCAACTCGTCAGGGATGGCTTCCTAGCGACATGGCAGTGGCCACCACAGCTGCCGCCGCCAGGTAACTTCGCTCTTGGAACTAGTATTATACCGAGTCTATCTATCAGCTTAGCTATATATATATATATATATATATATATATATATATATATATATATATATATATATATATAGACACACACACACACACACACACACACACACACACACACAGTACACTAGTAGCTTCGAATCAGGGCTGACATATAGAAGTGAGAGGAGCTCATAGTCATATCCTTGGTAGGCCCCATGGAATTAGGTCCCCATTTGCACGTAGGAGTGGCTCTCATCTTACCCAGACTGACCTTGGCTGCCTTCCCTGTTCCCTCGATCCACCGGTAGTTTTTTTTTAAGACATCACCGACGAGTGAGAGCCCCACCTAAATGGTTTCCATTAATTCCGGCGAGCCGGTGGATGGAGGGAGCACCTACAAAGGTCCGTGGACCAAGGTCACAGAGATTACATCATATAGGGGAATGGGGAGAGTCTAATGCATTACAAACATTTGGCACCAAACGTCAACTAAATGCCTGTCACATTGGCGTAGCCGGCAACCCCACAGGCGGGCGGCTTCTTTGCAGGCAGCTAGGAGGCGACGCAGAGAAGGTTGTTGATGGCGGAAGACAACATCGTGTCTATGGTTCCAGATGTTCCAGCAGCACAGCAGTAGCATGGTGTTGAAGTGTTTTGGAGGTATCGTTGGTGGCCTGGGCATATCCCAGAGCTGTTGAACTGATGGGAGAGGTAAACCTTGGAAGCCAAGGTGGTTCCAGAACTCTTTTGCCACCGTGCAATGGAAGATGAGGTGATCTGAAGTCTCCGGTTGTTGTCTGCAGAGCTCACAGATGTCGTCGTCGAGGACATGTTTATAGTATAAATTAGCACGGCACTGGAGGCGTCCGCGCATAAGTAGCCAACCAAAGAAGCGAACCCTCGTAGGCGCCCTGCTTGCCCAGACATAATTGTAGATCCTGCTGCTGACACCAGAGTAGGTTGATGCTCTATAAATTGCTCCAGTATTAAGCTTGCTGGTCGTGTCGGTGAATTTGCAAGTCCGCCGATCAGGCTGCTGGGTTAAAGTGATCGAGGCAAGTAATTGTTGGACCTCAGTCAATTCAAGTGTGGCTTGTGAAGATAGTCTCGCTGTCAAGTTATATGAAATGCCGAGTTGAATGATCTGCTGAACTGAGACGTCTTTGTTTGTGGAGTGGCTGAGCAAGCAAGGGAATTGGACAGCTAGGGTAAAGGCACCCAGCCATGAGTCCCACCAGGAGGAGGTCGAAGCACCGTCTCCCACCTGCACGCTGGTGATGCATCGGTAAGCAGGTAGAAGTGCCTGAAGCCCTTCCCAGTGGTTACCATCAGCCGGACCCTTCATGGAGATCATGTCAGTGGACCTTCTAGCCCAGCTGGCCCAAGATGAGTCCTCCGGATGGTGCAGCCGATGGAGGAGTTTTAGGAGGAGGCAGGCATTGTGTGTAGCATGGTCCCGTACACCGAGGCCTCCTTCCTGCTTTGGCTGTTGAGCCACCTCCCAACTTACCAGACATTATCCAGGCGTTCTGGGCGGGCACATCTGGAGGCTGTTTCCTCAGATTGGTGGGCTGTGGACGAGGAGCACTTAGACCACGCAAGGACGCCATCCAGAGTTCCTTCCCGGCCTGTGGCCTTGTCGCCCATGGGCGCGGTGGCGGCTGTGGCGCCAGCTCCGGGGTCACCAGGTGCCATCTCGCAGTATCTACAGTCGCAGCTTTGCTCTGCCATCACGGAGCCGATCTTGGTCGAACCTCCACGTCTCCGTGTTCCTAGGAGGCGTCGTGCGGTTGAATGCACATTCTCACCACCACGTCGTAGCGGGAGGCTTGCGGCCAAGAGCAAATGTAGAGCCTCCAACCCGACCGTGCAAGCCCAGAACGTGTTGATGGCAAAATGGGGAGTCCGCCAGCAGGATCAGGCGCCGCAGGCCTCTGGGGAGTCCAAGCGGGCCTCTCTCGGAGTCCAAACGCGAGGCAATCAGGGTGCTCTTCCCGGCAGGCTGTGCGATTGAGGGCATCTAGCTGGTGGAGTGGGTTGACCTCGAGGTTTAGCCTACCTCTGGGTACCCGCTCTAGGTCGTCCAATCGTTGCCCATAGCCTAGTTTACTAGCTCGCTGTCGCTCGCCCGTTGTTGCGTTTAGTCTCTCTTGTGGTAGTAGCCGGGCTTCGTCGTAGTTTTCTTTAGTTTTTTCGCTTCTGTTTTTCTTCCTTCTCGCCTAGGAAACATTTGGTTACCTAGTGTTGAGCCGTTTGTTGTTTGGTTCGGTGTTGTCTACTTCCTCTTAATGAAATACGTGCTACACAGCACGTTCGAGAAAAACAATTGAATTTATCTGTTGTGGAATCAAGCTTCTAAAGTTGAGAAGAACACACTACAGTGAATTTATATGGGGTGCAATCATACCCATGTGATGTGATTAGTCATGTTTCAACTGCACAACAGTGATATAGTCTGCATGGCTTGGACAATTTTTTTGATGATTTGATATTCACAAGAATCCTTGGTGTTGTTTATTTTGATTCTCATGTTTGATGTTTCCTCGTTGCATCATATTGCTCCTGCATGCCTTTTGTGAGCATGACGTGTCTGTGCTATTTTCTTCCACCAAGACTTTTCTGGCTTGTGTGAAGAGTCAGTTTGCGTAAGGATTTGCTTACTTTCTGGCTACGATTTCTGAGGGCTATTTTTCTCTCTTATCTAACTGCATCTTTGGTTCTATGTAGAGAACCTAGGAACCACTGGTTGGTGGTACCAACACCTTGGCTTATAATTTGAAATTAGATTGATCTCAAAACCCTCCCATGCTCATCTTAAAAGTGTTTCTTCACGCATCTATGTTTGGAGTACTGCTTTACCCTTTAAGGTTCTATTGAGGAATGAGGACAGAAAGTTTACCCTCTAGTCATCCCCCATTTTAAATTTTCTTCCATTTGCCGGTGAATATATAGATAGTTTGGGCCAGCAATCATGACTACGGAATTTTATGACTATTCGATGAAGTCAAAGTCAAAGTCAATAATGGTAACCAACAACAATGCAAGAAAGTTTCAAACAAGGCACTGGATTACTGTTGTCCATCCTAATTTAACCTATCATCCCGGATGTGCTTCAATCATGGTTTTGTCTTGTCTGAAATATTTTTTGTCTTGTCTGAGATATTTTCTTAACAGATGCTTTTCCTGTTTTCAGCAGTTACAAAGACCACATAATCTATATATGGACATACAATTTTGATGTCATTATGGTCTAGAAGTCAAGATTTTTATTTCTTTTACTTCTAACAAGTTGATGGTGTTGGTACCACCTTCAATTGAGGATCTGAAATCCAGCAGTTGCTGCATTTTCTTGTGCTGTCTTTTTCAACTTTACACCTTCAATTTCTTACCATAATCATTTATACCTAGACAATTCATTAATATTTAGGTTGTAACATAGCCATGCTTCTGCTTTTCCATGATGTTTCTGGAGATCAGAGAGAGATATTCAGTGCATCGATATATATATCCTGCGCTGATAATTGACCATTGTATATCGAACGGGGGAAATGGTAGTAGGAATTTTTTGCCTGTAGAGACCAAATAGTGTGGCTTTGTCTCCAGGATGACATCATGTTTGATTCTGGCTGTAGGGCACTGAGAATTTGCAGGTTTATCATCAGTAAACACTGCAAATATACCTATTTAATATCTACAAGTACATCTATGTTGTACAGCCGTACAGGCTTATATTTTCTCATGTCACACAAAGGTGCAAAATGGTCACTATTGCTGGACATCGAATGCTAACGAGCATTTCTATGTTTAAACATACATCTCTTTTTTCCTTGAACAGTTCTTTTTATTTTCTATTCTCCTCATATATACTGTCATATCTTAACTGACAGCCATGGAAGGCTATAGACTAATTTAATCTGAAAATATTACATTTAAATTAGCAAGCTATTCACAGTTACTATTCTTATGCAGGAGCAAAAATGAAAACAAGTATGGTAGTCGGAATTGGTGAGTACCAACCATGTATTGTATTTTGTATCTATTATATTGGGTCCCATTTCCTGCACTACACGAACTTTTTAGCATCTTATGTTTCAGAATGTCTAGGATCAATTGGTTACCACATATTGCTAATGTTGATACACTATTATGGGCAGTCTGTGGAATAGGAGGCGGCAGTCTATTGGTAGCATGCTTCTTTTTTGTCTGGCATAAGCAAAAACTAAGGTTTTTCCTATGCAAAAAGACCAGCAGCACCACAGAAGAGAACATTGAGGCCCTAATATTATTACATGGGTCACTAACTCCAAAACGATACAAGTACTCCGAAGTAACAAAGATAACATCTTCCCTTAATAATAAGCTTGGGGAAGGTGGTTATGGCATGGTTTTCAAAGGAAGGCTAGATGATGGTCGTCTAGTTGCAGTGAAGTTCCTGCATGACTCCAAAGGTGACGGTGAGGAGTTTGTGAATGAGGTTATTAGTATTGGCAGGACATCTCACATTAATATTGTTAGCTTATTTGGGTTTTGTTTGGAAGGCTCAAAGAGGGCCCTCATATATGAGTATATGCCAAATGGTTCTTTGGATAAGTATATATACTCCGAGAATCCCAAAGCAATTTTAGGATGGGATAAGCTCTATACCATAGCAATTGGGATCGCTCGAGGGTTGGAATACTTGCACCATAGTTGTAATACACGCATAGTGCATTTCGATATCAAGCCTCAAAATATCCTTCTGGATCAGAACTTTCACCCAAAGATTGCTGATTTTGGTTTGGCCAAGTTGTGCCATACCAAAGAGAGCAAACTTTCTATGACCGGTGCTAGAGGAACACCTGGGTTTATAGCTCCTGAAGTGCATTCTCGAACCTTCGGAGTTGTTTCAGCAAAATCAGATGTTTATAGTTATGGAATGATGTTGCTAGAGATGGTTGGAGGTAGAAAAAATGTTAAATCGATGGCTCAAGAGTCAAGTGAAATGTATTTTCCACATTGGATTTATGACCACTTTGGTCGAGACGATGGATTACAGGCATGTGAAGTTACACGTGAAAACAAAGGAATCGCTAGAAAAATGAGTGTGATTGGTCTGTGGTGCATCCAAATATTACCAATGCATCGCCCTACCATTGGAATGGTCTTGGAAATGTTTGAGAGAGGTTCAGATGAACTAGACATGCCACCAAGGCAAAACTTCAGTCAAATATTGTAAGATATTATTTGAGATACATATATATTTCAGCAATTATTCAGTATCGTTTACAACAATGTTGATATAACAATTTTTTTCATTCTTTTGCAGCGAAGATCCAGCTTACAGTTTGAATGCAAAAAGCACGAGCATGATTAGTGGTACCAAAACAAATGTTTCTAGTGAAGTGCTAAAGATGAAGGAGATAAGCGTTGTAAATTCAAAAATCTTACAACGGTTACCAACTCTATGAAACCATGACCTTCAAGTGGAATTTGGCATTGAACTTGTGTAGGTATCTCTATGACAGAGGTTTTTTTTGAAAGACGGCAAGAGATTTGCCGAATTTATATTAATAGAAGAAAAAGAGAAAAACAACAACAGATATTACATGCCTCGTCCTTGGAAGGGGCAGCTGGTCTACTATTGTGATATTTGTTTTGAAACAAAAGGCTACTGGTCTACTATGATATATTTCATTCGAAGTGATAAAGATTAAGGCTTTAAGAGGTAAAGTCGTATTGTCCCAGTATGCATAAGATAATTGATATCCTCTTAATAGCGGTTTGTCACTCTTTGTTTTCTGTTGACAATCAAAAGCGGCTAAAGCATATAATGGACTCCGCCATCATGTTTCTATTGCCGAGACGGTCAGCAAACATATTTGGATCATCCCATTTGAAGCCTGGACGAAGAAACATCATTTCGGAGGTACTGGCCCTGCTGGAACTGACCAGGCCAGTTCCCAACAAGTTCCTAAAATGCATGATTTGATTGCACCATTGCGTTCCTCTCGTCGAGCTGATCGAAAAACATATATGATTTGCCTCGTTTGGAGTCTGGATGAATTAATTATAATTTTTGAAAGATTTTTGACACCAGACTGCACCAGAACCAGCTAGGCCGGTTTGAACCAGTCAGGCCGGTTTGCCTATCCCTGTGACTGTCCAGGCCCCGTGAAAACCGGCCTAGCCAGTTTGGGAACCGGTTAGGCTGGTTTGCCTGGATGAGTCCGATTCAAACTCTATTTTTGTCAGGATTTGGACGTATTTTCGCATAGAAAATTTAGAGATTATGATCTAGAGTTGTTTCCTATTGGGATAAGACCACCTCCTCTTTATATATGAGAGGATCACGGCCGATTGAATGATTCTAACACTCAATCATCAAAAACACATCTACTACTCTCTCTATCCTCTTCGCCTATTTACCTCTTCTCCTCGTTCTTCGTCGGTGTTGCATGACTGGAGGATCGACGACGACGACGCTGTAGAGCGGTTAGGCCGGTTAGAGCAGCCCATAGCCGCTACACACCCCGACGGGGTCCCTCCCTGGCGTGTGGAGTTTTGGGTCTCAAGAGACCTCGTAGGTATGTCTTGCGAATCACGCTCCCGGCGAGGCTCTTCCGGTGACGTGTCTTGCGTATCGTGCTCATGGCTAGAGGCACAAGGCCTGGGTGCGGACATACCCTTGGCGCTGGCTGACCAAAAATCGGCTAGACTCTACGTCGAGCGATCTAGCTCCTTATTGATGTGCTGACCTACTTAACCGTCAACCGTCTCACTTATGCATACCTGCGGGAATAAATTTGAACTAGCTGGCGACTGATATATATTGTTACCTGCGGGAATAAATTTGAACTAGCTGGCGACTGATATTGTTTACGTTTATGTTACTGTACGGGAAACCAAACAGCTCGCTAGATGCTACTCGTAGGCCTGAGGGCTGAGGGCCTGCGATGGCCCAATCTGTCCGACAAATTTTCCACGCATTGTCGAAATGGTCTGCGCTCGGCACGTTCCGAGAGACTTAAATTGTTGAGTGCCTAGCAAACGTGTGTTTTTTTAGAAAGTTGGACAGATTACCCAGATGTTAGGGAGTGTGGCGCTGGCGCATCGAGTTAGTCTCCTCTGCTTGCTGAAAGGCCCCCATAATGCCATGTCTGCCATAATCTGCCTGACAAATTTTCCACGCATTGTTGAAATGGTCTGCGCTCGGCACATTCTGATGGACATAACTTCTTCTTCTCGAGTGCCTAGCAAAGGTGTTGTTTTTCAGCAAGTTAGACAGATCACCCAGACATTAGGGAGTGTGGCGCTGCCGCATCGAGCTAGTCCTCTCTGCTTGCTGAACAGAGGACTCTGGAATTGTCCATGTGTTTGTGGGCACTCGATGAGTGTGCACCATACTTTTTTTTCTTTTTTCTAAGAAAAAGGCGAATATACACGTACGGCACCTAAATGCTGCCACTTGCCCATGTCATTTTCATCAGTGCATTGATCAGCATTCGCACAGACAAGAAGCAAATCACTGAAGCTGTTCAAAACCCCTTTCGCATCCGTCCATGACTTTGGCACTCTTGTGTCGAGCCGTATCGTATTATTAGCTCCCTTGTTGCACTTCGCTAGACAAACTGCGCTCCGGCGAGACGCGACGCAAGGGTCTTGAACATCATGTACCCGCTCTCGTTCCGCGGCACGGAGCCGTACGTTGTGTTGTAGTGCGGAGGCATCCCGGCCTTTGTGCTCACTGCTCACGCACGACGGTGTCTCCGTGGCTGCGATATGTGACGGGTTCCATCCGTTTGGAGTGGCCGACGGTGCGAGCTGCGCTGCGTCAACGCGTGCAGGCAAGCTGGCACACCTTCCGTTCCTGTGCTTCTGCTTCTGTTATTCTGAGCCTCTGACGGGTCCACAGGTCACTTCATCTATGACGCGTGCAAGCAGGCTGGAAGAAGGACGACGTTAGCGTCTCCTTCCCGTGTTAAGCTCGTCCCGGAAGACGCCATGCAGAATTGCAGACTAACTGACCTGTAGTGGCCGTGAACTAGGAGACGAAGACCGCGGGTCTGCGCGTTCGTGAACATCCTCGCGGCTTCCAGTGCAATGCACCACCTCCTTCCTCTGTGACAGTTGCTCTCAAACTACGACTGCTCCCGCACCCCGTAGTACGTGTTTTCTCTTGTGCGCAAGTCGCAACGCAAAGATGGCCTGCTCTGCCCAGCCATGCTACTGCTCCTCGCTCTGCTAGCTGCTCCCCCCGCTGTGGCCGCCGTAAACATGTCGACGTACGGTGCCCTGCGCGTCAGCGTCGTGCGGGAACCTCACCATCGCCTACCCGTTCTGGCCCGCCAGCACTCATCCGCCGGAGTGCGGCTACCGGGCTTTCGAGGTCGCGTGCGACAAGGGCAGCGTATCCCTGTAGAACCCTTACTGGAATTTCCAGGTTATGGATATCTTCTACGAGAACAGCTCCTTCATATATTTATGCATTATATATGCTTATGCTTGAACATGTGTCATCAATCGGCGATAGGTTTCGTGGCGGCGGCTTGTTTGTACTGTCTCCACCAAATTTCTTCTTCTTGCCTGAGCATCACGTGCTTGTTCCGGCTCCGCTGCACGTAGCCGTACGTGCGTTATGTTGTCCTGCGGTTTGTGCAGTCATGACCGACGATGGTAGGAGACGGCAACGCGTGCACGCGGCACCGCGACGAGTGCAGGCTGGCACAACTTTCATTCCAGTGCTACCGCTCTGACGGCTTGGTCTGTTAACAAGTCCCCTTGTCTCTCCTCGTCAAAAAAAAAAAGGTCCCCTGGTAGTCGTCACCGACCAAGCGTTCTGTTCCGGTCACCACGCCAATGACTCGCGACAGTCGTCACAATATTGCCCCGTCCATCGGGCACCTCGGAAATTCCCAAGCGCGGATGAATAGGCCGAATGTCCTGTCAAATGTTTCAGCCGCTAAAGTCTACGTACAGTCTATAGTTATACAGGGCACGCGTACTCACTTGACCGTCTAGTCGATCACTGTGTCCCTGTCGCTTAAGGAGTGGTTCACCACTATTCGTCCAGCTACTTTTGTTTGTGGCAATGCAAACATAACAACATAAATCAACCGTGCAAAATGAGGAGCAATTGAGTTCCGCCTAAAAAACACTCTAAGCTGTTTGTTACTCCCTCTGTCCCTGATAAGAATTGCATTTCATGTATGTATTTGGCAAAAAAAAAAGTGAGATGAGCTTGTTGGCCGGCCGGGGGAAAAGACAGAGCGCGCATGCGCGGTCGCGTCGGTCATCGCCGTGCCCCGTACGTCCATTGGGGACCTCGGAAATTCCGTGCACCAATGACAACGGCCCGAATGCCCCCCAGTCAAAACTCAAAAGCTTCGTATCTACGCGGCGCACACGACGACGCGGACTCTCCTTCTTCACCGTTTACACTCAGCCACCACCGGTGTAGTACCTGTGAGCGGTTCACCCTTCTGTTCGTCCTGCTAATGCCATCTTCGAAGCTTTCCATGGCTCTGGCTCCATCCTCGTTGCTGCTCTTCCTAGTCTCGTCGTCGGTGTGGGTGGCCTTATCCTTACCATCGCCGGTGGCGGCATCAGATGGGCAAGCAGGAGGAGAGCAGTGCCCGCCCTTTTCATGCGGCGACGTGACCATCTCCTTCCCGTTTGGGCTCATCCCGGAGGGCGCCGAGCAGACCAACTGCGGCGCCCATATTGGGTTCCAGGTTCATTGCTCTAACAACAACATCCCATACCTCGAATACTCTCAGAGCGAGCACCGCATGCAGATCCTCAGCATATTTTACCACAACCGCTCCTTGCTCATCGCCGATAGACTAGCATATTTCAATAGGTCTAGCCCCAAAGGGTGCCGCATCCCGAGAGCCAACACCTCGTCCCATCCTGCTCCTCCGTTCTCGGTCAGTCCCGTCAATCAGAACCTCATCTTCTACAACTGCACCAAGCCGCCGCCGCCAGGGGCGGGGCTCGTGCAGACGGTATGCCACAAGAACACGTTTGTTCGTGCCGCCGATGGGCGTCCCTTTGAGCACCTTCGAAGACTGAACCGATAAATTCTCAAGACGAGATTGACAAAGTCACCACAGACGTCTCGCTATTAACGGAACGTCGCCTATCATTGCCGTGAAATCCTCGACGTCAGGTGCTACCGTGACTCTCGTAAGCTACAGGCCCTCTCACGAAATCAACAGAAACACATTCGTCTAAGAGAGAAGATACCAATAAAGAGATTTTGTTTGTGGCAAACACACATCAACATAAATCAACTGTGCAAAATCAGGAGTACATGAGTTCCGTTAAAACACACACCGACACTAGGCTGTTGTAAACTTTGGTAGCTTTTGCAAACATATATATATATTCAGGTTGGAACTAGAAGCCAAAATCATATCTAGAGCATTGCGATTGCGATGACCACTTTCAAAGTCTTCCTACAGCTAGTCTCCCCGTAAGAATAGGAATATATATAGTGGCTTGGTCTATGTGTTTGGAAAAAGTGAGAGGGGCTCGTTGGTCGGACGGCAGGAGCGTAGTCTCCCCGTACGCGTCCACGGCCACGTAAGTCGTCGCCCTCGCCGTGCCCCGTCCATCGGGCACCTCGGAAATTCCGTGCTCCGATGACGACGGCCCGAGTCAAAGTTTTCGGGTCTACGTACACACGACGACGACGCGGACTCACCTTCACTATTTACTCTGCCACTACCTGTGTGCCTGTGAGGCCAGTGTGAGCGGTTCACCCTTCTATTCGTCCTGCTAATGCCATCTTTGAAGCTTCCCATGGCTCTGGCTCCATCCTCGTTGCTGCTCTTCCTAGTCTCGTCGTCGGTGTGGATGGCCTTATCCTTACCATCGCCGGTGGCAGCAGCAGATGGGCAAGCTGGAGGAGAGCAGTGCCAGCCCTTTTCATGCGGCAACATGGCCATCTCCTTCCCGTTTGGGCTCATCCCGCAGGGCGCCGGGCAGACCAACTGCGGCGGCGGGATTGGGTTCCAGGTTCGTTGCCGTAACAACATCCCATACCTCGGGTCCTTTCAGAGCGAGTTCGACATGCAGATCCTCAGCATCTTTTACCACAACCACTCCTTGCTCATCGCCGATAGACTAGCATATTTCAATAGGTCTAGCCCCGAAGGGTGCCACATCCCGACAGCCAACACCTCGTCCCATCTTGCTCCTCCGTTCTCGATCAGCTCCGTCAATCAGAACCTCATCTTCTACAACTGCAACAAGCCGCCGCCGCCAGGCGCGGGGCTCGTGGAGACGGTATGCCACAAGAACACGTTTGTTCGTGCCGCCGATGGGCGTCCCGACGAGTCAGCAGGCAGCTACTTTTTGGAGGACTGCAACGCTACCATGGTACCGGTGCTCGGGGTGTCCGGCAAGGTGAACGCAACCAACTACGAGCAACTCGTCAGGGATGGCTTCCTAGCGACATGGCCGCCGCCAGGTAACTTCGCTCTTGGAACTAGTATTATACCGAGTCTATCTATCTATCAGCTTAGCAGGAAGAGGAATACTTCTTTTGGTCTCTCTCTCTCTCTCTATATATATATATATATATATATATATATATATATATATATATATAGTAGCTTCGAATCAGGGCTGACATATGGAAGTGAGAGGAGCTCATAGTCATATCCTTCGTAGGCCCCATGGAATTAGGTCCCCATTTACACGCAGGAGTAGCTCTCATCTCACCCTGAGTGACCTTGGCTGCCTTCCCTGTTCCCTCGATCCACGGGTAGCTAGTTTTGGCCAGCGGCAGCTGGAAGTGATGGTTATTATCTCGTGTGTCGTGTTCGTGCTCAATTGGTGGTGACACTGACGAATTGCATGCCGGGGGTGTCGTGCGCGCACTGGCCGCACAACAATCCCTGGTATAGTTTTTGAAATTTCAAGTTTTATGATATAAATGATACAATTTACGCCTTTGTGATCCTAGTTTATCGGGTTAATTTTTGGATTTTAAAAAATAAAAGCTACGATTTTATAATTCTAATAGTGCTGGTCGTTTTAGCCGCACGACTTTCTTGGTCCCGTTGCATCATGCAGATTGCGGCGTGGCGCTGGCGCGTTGGCGTCGCGTCAGTGCTGCCCACTGGAGCGATCGAGCGTTATCCTTCCAAGGCCCCCATGGAGATCTAGGTGCTTACTGACACACTAATTGCACGAAGCACGTACTAGCTCTCATGTCACGCACTCTCAGTGACCTTGCTGGCAAGCTTCCCTCAATTCACCGGTACCTCTGGCGCGCGGCAGCTGCATGCAGTCTGCACTGTTCACGTGTGGTGCGCGCACTGCCCACGCCGCAATCCTATAGATAAACGCGTGTGATCACTGGTGCCATCTTCCCTGCCGGCGCAGCGGATGGAGTGCTCGCCGGGTGTCAACTTCACATGCCATGCCAATGCCATTAGTTAGCTTTCTCGTGTCCTCTTCGCGTATGATTGTTCTCGTTAGTGCTCTGACAGCCCGCATCAAACGAAAGAATATGAGCACTTTTTTTTTGAAAAAAGAAAGAATATGAGCACTTGCCTGAAGCCTCGGTGCCTTTGTCGTCGTCCTGCGTACTTTATTGCTATTCCTGGCAGTAGGTTGCCGTTAGCTTTGCCAAAATGCTCATTTGAGGCAAGTGGGTATAGTATGATACAATCTACGCATTTGTGATCCTAGTTTATCGGGTTAATTTTTGGATTTTTCAAAATAAAATATATAATTTTATAATTTTTAAGATCTTATTTGATCCATTACCACAAAAAAATAGCTAGTTAATAGCTATGATGGCTCGATCCAACGGTTAATGGGTTAACGGGCGACGTGGCACGATGGTTTGACCGATTTTGGTGCAACAATCCTATATAGAGATTTTTAGCGGAAGGCTTTTTGGATCCACCTGCTAAGTAGGTGGTTGGATAGTGAGTTAAAGGTATATATGAACTATTAGCATCTATTAGCAACTCTAAATCTGTTAATAGAACTAATAATTAGGAGACCTCCAACTAATAATTAGCAGGTCTATTTGGATCCACCGGTACTAATTTTAGCTGCTAACTTTTAGCGCTAATGCATCAAACATGCCCTAGGTACGCTTCTACGATTTGCTATTCGATTCTACCGTTCAAGTTCTGATCCGATTCAAATATCAATTCCGTGGTATCAGTTTGGTTGGCAAATATGGTCCTACTAGTGACATACAGTCGTTATCGAGAATAATTGAATAAAAACAAGTCGCCTTTGTTACAGTTAAGAAGAATCAAATTCGTCATTATTTCGGTCTTCAAAGCATCCAAATCAGCGGGCCTATATATCACATAAACATAGTACAGCGTCCACGCAGCATACAGCGATCAACTTTAGACAGTAGCATATAGTAGAAGTCAGCATAAGGGAGCTGGATGCCTCAAATTTTATATGCAATTGTTTAATATAATTCCTTCCTTTTACAGAAAAAAAATCATTATGCCACTACTTATTTCATTTTTGAATTAATTTCCTTGCTATTTTAGGTGTCAACGGGAATGGCTGGAGGACAGTACTAATAGGTATGCTACTTTTGATATTCTTTCATAGCTACTAACCCAAATTTCAGTAGTTATATATAGTTATTTAATGCAATAAGTTAATTTTTAATTTCAGTTATTGGAACTTGGAAGAGCTTAGAAGAACTACTATAAAGCTTCTTACATATATATATTTTGCACATTGAAAAATTCGAACAATCAGCCCTCAATTTATAGCTTTCAATATAAAACTACATGATTTGGAGCAAAATTTGTGATCATTATAATTTATTTTCACATTTACAATTTAAATTGCTTGTGGCCTCTAAGCCTGAATGCTCATTGTTTTGTGAGAAGAAAATAACATCTACTTTAATTTCAGTTTCGATTTCAGTAGCTGCAAGCTTGCTCCTATCATGTATATATGTGTTGGTATGGCATAGGCAAAAACTAAGGTTTTTCCTATGCAAAAAGACAACTAGCAGCACCACAGAAGAGAACATTGAGGCCCTAATATTATTGCATGGGTCACTAGCTCCAAAAAGATACAAGTACTCAGAAGTAACAAAGATAACATCTTCCCTTAATAATAAGCTTGGGGAAGGTGGTTATGGCATGGTTTTCAAAGGAAGGCTAGATGACGGTCGTCTAGTTGCAGTGAAGTTCCTGCATGACTCCAAAGGTGACGGTGAGGAGTTTGTGAATGAGGTTATGAGTATTGGCAGGACATCTCACATTAATATTGTTAGCTTATTTGGGTTTTGTTTGGAAGGCTCAAAGAGGGCCCTCATATATGAGTTTATGCCAAATGGTTCTTTGGATAAGTATATATACTCCGAGAATCCCAAAGCAATTTTAGGATGGGATAAGCTCTATACCATAACAATTGGGACCGCTCGAGGGTTGGAATACTTGCACCATAGTTGTAATACACGCATAGTGCATTTCGATATCAAGCCTCAAAATATCCTTCTAGATCAGAACTTTCACCCAAAGATTGCTGATTTTGGTTTGGCCAAGTTGTGCCATACCAAGGAGAGCAAGCTTTCTATGACCGGTGCTAGAGGAACACCTGGGTTTATAGCTCCCGAAGTGCATTCTCGAACCTTCGGAGTTGTTTAAGCAAAATCAGATGTTTATAGCTATGGAATGATGTTGCTAGAGATGGTTGGAGGCAGAAAAAATGTTAAATCGATGGCTCAAGAGTCAAGTGAAAAGTATTTTCCACATTGGATTTATGACCACTTTGGTCAAGACGATGGACTACAGGCATGTGAAGTTACACGTGAGAACAAAGGAATCGCTAGAAAAATGAGTGTGATTGGCCTGTGGTGCATCCAAATATTACCAATGCATCGCCCTACCATAGGAAAGGTCTTGGAAATGTTTGAGAGAGGTTCAGATGAGCTAGACATGCCACCAAGGCAAAACTTCAGTCAAATATTGTAAGATATTATTTGAGACACATATATATTTCAACAATCATTCACTATCATTTACATCAATGTTGATATAACTATATTTTTCATTCTTTTGCAGCAACGATCCAGCTTACAGTTTGAATGCAGAAAGTTTGAGCATGATTAGTGGTACGACAACACAAGTTTCTAGTGAAGTGCTAAAGATGAAGGAGATAAGCGTCGTGAATTCAAAAATCTTACAACGCTTACCAACTCTATGAAACGGTTACCTAGAAGTGGAATTTGGCATTAAACTTCTGTAGATATCTCTATGACTATGATAGGTTTTTTTTCCGAAAGGCGGCAAGAGGTTGCCGAATTTATACTAATAGAAGGGGCAGCTGGTCTACTAATAGGATATTTGTTTTGAAACAAAAGGCTACTGGTCTACTATGATATCTTTCATTTGAAGTGATAAAGATTAAGGCTTTAAAAGTGGCTGTCTGGATACCAAGCAATGTTAGGCCTTTGTGAGCAAGCTTTTATATTGCTCCCATGAGAGAGCCAAAATGGTTCTCTTTTTTTTATTGAATACGTAGGAGTGTGCGTATCATTGTATTATAAGAAAGCAAGTTTAGATTGCAAGAGTAAGCGACCGAAGGCCGCGCTGAACATAGGGGCTACATTGCTACATAACAACACACGACTCTGGGAGAGGATCTGCCATGGCTAACGCCTAACTAGGCTTCCAAGGCCTTTTGCTCCGGCCTGAATCCATCGGCTCCCTTCATCCTTTAGGAGTTGCATAAGCTCAGTCGCCGAGGCCGCAGATCCGCGAAAACATCTTGCATTGCGCTCTTTCCACACATGCCAAGACACGAGGGCAAACAGAGAGTCCATGCCAAACTGCTGCGGATCGTTGTAGCCTGCTCGAAGATGCTTCCACCAGCTGAAAGTTGTTGAGGCGAGCTGTGGAAACGGTCTGTGCATCACTTGTAGGATGCGGTGCCATACCTCGTGTGAGTAGGAACATGAAGCGATGATAGGATCGATGGTCTCCACCTCTTGATCACACAGGTAGCACATTTCTCTTGCCTCGAGCCCGTGTTGCAACCTTCTATCCCTAGTCCAATGGCGCCGCCGAAGGGCCAGCCAAAGGAAAAATTTTACCTTAAGTGGCACCCACCTCTTCCAAACTAGATGATGGCCTTTGAATTTGATTAATCTAGCTTGCAGCATCTTGTATGCAGACTGAGCGGAATATGCTCCATCTTGAGTCCAACGCAAGATAAGCTTGTCTGCTTGACTGCTAAAGCGTACACGGTCAGTTGCCTCCCAGATGTGACCTGTGGCAGAACCGCATGAAATAGCATGCTTCCGGAAGCGCTCGTCTTCCACTAGACACTAAGCATCCCGAAAACAAGCTACATCGGACGGTTCTATCGAGCACACCCCAAGGGAGAACTCGAATAATCCACGTTTTTCCTCCAGGATCCAATAATGAAAACGAGTTTACAATACTTAGTCCATTTCATACATCAAGAGTTTAAGAAATACATTATTACAATATCAAGTTTAGAGTGTGGAATTTAAACAACGAAATTTAAAATAAACATCTAGCGATTCGTCTGTGCCCACCAGAAGAATCCTCCACACAACAGCTACTCCTCAAGCTGCACCTACAATAGGGGTAAATAAACCCTGAGTACACAATGTACTCGCAAGACTTACTCGACTAGTGAGAATAATTTTCGACTCTAAAGAATATGATAAGCTTTATGGTTTGCTGGGTTTCCTTTTTGCAAAAAAGGAATACTAGTAGTGAATCCTTATGTATGTATTTTATTAGCAGTCATGATTAGTTCATTAGCTAACCATTCTATGTAAGCACATGTTCTACTTTCAAGCAAGAGTTGAGCAATCAGATCTATTTCACCATCTTTTATCTTTCAGTTGTTACTACGATGCTAGATCATAGACAAGTTGTACCGTATTACACGGTGATTCATGAATCAATATAGCCTAGTTGGGTACCCCAAAACACACGTCCCGCTTGTACCCTAGGCACAAGCAGAACCAACTCACCACTCTCCTATCAAGGGGTCCAGGTCCCAGTCCAAACTTGAACTCTAAGCCCCCACACCTAAGTTTCGGACTCAGTGTGGTGCTTAGACCTCCACCATCCCTGCCTCCAATCAGTCGGTCCAGAAAGAGCCGGAACCCACGACAAGAGAGCAACGAGCCTTCCCGCTCCCATAAGCAAGTATGTGCTCAGGATAATAAGTCTGTGACCTGACTAGAATCCAATGCAACGGCCGGTCCTTAACCGACATAGACAGGAAAAACAATGTAACCAAGCTATGCCCCGTTGGCCACGGGACACAACCTCTTACACCCACCAATACCCATACCATATCCTTGCCCGGTCTCTAGTTCTTTTCACTATTTTATCATGAGAGTAATACTTAATAATCACATATTGCGAGTAACGGCATGTTACTCACGTTACCGAAAAACCTAAGCATAACAGCTACATGGCCTAAGCTAGTAGAACTCATAGGTAGGTATATCTATGCATGTAGTTTCAACAATAAGCCTATAACGTAAATGCACATCACATATATATATATATATATATCCTGTGATTATTCAAAATAAGGGTTATGCATCGGGGCTTGCCTTGGGCAGGCAGGGTGTCAGCTCAGTCAGTCAGTGGTGGCTCCGGGACCTCCTCTAGCTCGAGAACCTCCTCCTTGTACTCCTCGATCACCTCCTCTAACTCGTGATCTCCGATGGTCACGATCTCCGCCAACTCGTTCTCTACATGCATGCGATGATGATGCAACACTTAGCATTTCGGCAACTGCAACTCTTAAAATAAGAATACACAGGGTAAACTACTAAGCTAGCTCTCATGACTAAGATACTAAGATAACTATCATCTTCATCAAGTAAAGTGTTGGGTTCAACCAACAGACACCTAGCATTACAAATGAAGGATATATCTTTATTTTTACTAATGATTTAATGTATATTTGAAACAAAGAGCATTTAACTACCCTTATGTTAAATCTATGCTAAAGTTACAAAAACTACAGGGAGCACATAATAATATCATGAAGCTACTGTCAAATTTTCAAAGCTAAAGCTATCACCATTTTGCCACAAAAATTCCTACAATATTTAAGCTAATACTACTAAGCACTCTCAAATTGTTTAATAGCTCCTGATATCAACAAGCATATATATGAACTAAATACACTAACAGATAGAGCACAATTTTAGGAACTTAACAAAATTTGTTTCATAATTTTTGGATACCTACATGATTTTATATTAATTACCCAAGTTCAGCTCAGAATTAAAATGAAAAGCTATTTTTATTCTCCACGAAAAAGCTAAACTGATTTCGGACCAACGCGGCCCACACGGCGCAACGCGCGCGCGCGCGAGCGCGCGGCGGCCCATAGGCGCGGCCCACGCGAGGCCGGCCTGCAGCGCGGGGCGGGGGAATCCCGCGCGCGCTAACACATTAGCAAAAACACCCCTAAACTATGAGCAAAACAACCCGCAGTCCACGTTACTATTTCTATAGACAACGACTTTGCAGTGGAACCCTTGGATCTTTCTCCTCTTTACAACGGCAAGGTCCCCGGCCTCCCCCGTGGGCTTCAGCGCGGCGAGCGGTGGCACTGGTGCTTGCGCTGGCCACACGGGACCCACACTGACCTATCTACGAGGCCGGCGCATACCTAGGGTTCGACGCGAAGCGATGGGCAGTGGTGGCACGAACGGGGGTGGAGTAGAGCGAGCTCTCGTCGGCGGCGGGCGACTTGCAACGGCGGTAACCGCGTTCTGGTGAGACACAGCGCTAATAGGACGGTAGAGATAGGAGATAAGCACTAGGGGCACACAACGAACCCGGCCGAAGTGGTAGTTCGGCCGGCAATTACCTGAGCAGTACTGGCCACGTGCGCGCGATGAGCATGGCGACGAGCCATGGCGGACACGGCCGCGTCAGCGGCAGCGGGGAGGCGGTAGTGCTCCCACTGGCGTGCGCACGGTGAAGAGGGAGCCAAGGTGAGCTAGTGGTGCAGAGGAATTAGCGCAGGGTAAAGTGGTGGAGGCTGGCCATGGCGTTGTCGATGACGGGCCTTAATGGCACGGCGGCGGGCAAAGCTCTAAAATTGGAGCTCGGCGTGACGTGGGTCAAGACGGGGTGGGGTCGGCTGGATAGGGGACGTGAAGGCGGAGACGCGAGCACGAGGAATTGATGAGAGGTGCTCGCTCTCTGGCTTCACCGTGTTGCGACACAACGGCAGCAGAAAACAGAGAGAGAAGGGAATGGGAGGCCCACGCGCCGGCGCTACGGACAACGTATGCGCTCCTGACCGGCGTGGCCCACGCGGCCGCAGTACCATAAATGGCATGGCGACGGCGGCTCGCCCACGTGCGCGATGCAGAGGCGACACGGACAGGGCCGACAACAACGCAGAGGTGCAGTGGACCGGCGCGGACGCGACGACGATGCGACGACAGCAGCAGCGTCGCGACGCGAGGCAGCAGTGGCGGACGCGACGGCAGCACAACGCGGTACGGGGCAAGCGGCAGCAGCAGCGGCTCCGCGCGGCGGGGCCAGCGGCAGCCGAGCCATGGCTAGGCCAGAGACGGCCACGGCCGGCCACGCGCAGCAATTTGCACGCGCGCCAACCAACCCGACACATTGACGCGCACGAATTTTAAAGCGTTCAACACGACCAAACGGTTGCTTTAGGACCTAAACCATCTTCACCATGCTCAAGATGGCACATGAGACTACCAAATCAAGCTATAACACTACACCACTCCATAACCCAATCTCTCACAATAAATTGCTAAACATAGCAATGTCTAGCAGTTGGCAGACTTTGAAATCTTCTAAGTTTTTGAGCTGGATTTGTTTTGAACTTCCGTTTCTAGACTATTAGAAATACTAGCTAGTAACATTATTTTTCTACAACAAGTATTTCACTGTCATCTATAAAGTTTATACTTCCAACTTTATTAAGGTGACACATATATGTTCTATAGCATTTTTGCTTAATAAAAATTGGTTTTCAACCTTAAGCGATATAACATGACTATTGAATCAATTATCGTTTTGCATTTTAGCTGATCGTTTTGAGTTACAGAAATTGATCTACACATTTTATCACATGCATTAACACATAAACATGATGCTCATGACATGTTTTAGTAAATGATTTACGGTGTAACCCTCGGGGAATTCGACGATAGCGTTAGCAGACATTCCGCCCGAGATACCCCGAACCCACTGCCTTTGCGTCAATGCTTGCCTGATAGTTAGGGTCGCGTGGGGATCAGTTGGTAGAGGCATGGAGCCACTTCCTTCAGCGGTGTTCCATTGAGCCAGCGGTCTTCCAAGAAGAGAGCTGTGTGGCCATCTCCGATCTCCATGAACGTGGACGCCCTGAAGAACGCCTGAACTTGAGCCGCGGTCTTGATTGGCAGCTGGCTCCAAGCCCGGTCCGCGTCAGTCTTTTGGAACCATAGCCATCTGGTCTAGAGTGCATATTCAGCGGCGTTGTTGGCTTTCAGACGATCGGCTAGGACACCATACATTTCCCTTTCACCGAAGCATCATTGTCTGCCCAAAAGAATTTCCTGCAGATGCATCAACCTCGTTGCGTGCCCAAGTTAGCAAGTCTTCAGCCATCATCGTGTAGATTGGCACTGCACGAAGCACTGATTTCACCCAGACCAGGCAACCACTCCTGGCCATGAGCGAGCCATGAGAGGGTGGCAGCTTCCGGGCGACGGATTCTACTACCTCCTAGAAATGTGCCTTTGGGATCGTTGGTACTCAGCGGCAGTCCAAGATATTTGAGAGGAAAGGCCTGAACCTGACAACCTAGAATACTGACTATACTGTCGATATTGTCTTCCACACCATATATCGGAGTGATTGAGCATTTTGACAGGTTAGTCTTCAGTCCTGATGCCTCTCCGAAGATGGTTAGAATTCTCTTGACCGTCCGGGCTTCCTGGACTGTTGGCCGAATGAAGAGGATCACGTCATCCACGTGCATGCTGCACTGATAACGGACTTCGGATGGCTCCAATTTTCGAAACACTCCGTCGTGGGAGGCCTTGATGAACAGCCTGTGCAACACATCCATGGCAATGATGAAGAGCATCGGTGATAATGAATCCCGTTGCCGCACTCCCCGCAAGTGCTTGATCGGTGGTCCTTGCCGTCCATTAAGTAGGATCCGTGAAGACGCTGTACAGAGCAGGGATTCCATCCATCTGCGCCAGTTGTCGCCAAAACCCCATGCCTGGAGGACCTCCAATAGGAATGGCCAGGATATCAAACACCTTCGAGATGTCCAGTTTCAAAAGCAGGATTGGGATCTTTTTCTTCCTGATCATAACCGCCGCCCTCTGTACATATTTGAAGTTGTCGTGTATGGTTCTGTTCCTGGTGAAAGCGTTCTGGTTCTTTGCAATGATATGCTGGAGCCGAGGCGTAAGACGCAAAGCCATCAGCTTGGACACAAGCTTGGCAAAGCTATGCACCATGGTTATGGGCCGGAAGTCTCCTGGTGGCGAAGCGCCCACCTTCTTTGGCAGCAGCACAATCAGAGCGTTGTTTAGCCTGTGCATCGACCTAGTCTCATGTGTGTGAACACTTGTATCGCCTCCCTGACCTCCAGCCGGATGAGGTGCCATGTATATTTGTAAAATGCGCCGGTGAAGCCGTCGGGGCCCGGCGCCTTATCCGCCGGCATTTCCTGGATGGCCGCCCACACTTCCTCCGTGGAGAATGGGACCTCTTGATCAGCTAAATCAATTGGCTCGATACCCAGCGCCTAAAAGTTCAACGTGTTGCCCGTGGACGCGGCAGTCCCGAACACTCCTTCGAAATGTGCGTGGAGCGCAGCTTCCATCCCGTTGTGGTCTGCAACCAAGTGGTCGTGCACATTAAGGGAGGTTATGAAGTTCCTCCGCTTCCTTCCCCTAGCAATGAGATGGAAGTACGCGGTGTTCGCGTCCCCTTCCTGAAGCTGCCTGATTCTGGCCCTTTGTCTGGCAATTGTCCTGTCCAAGGATGAGAGACCGAGGCAGCGCATCTTCATGTGGTTGTCAGGTCTCCTCCAAGCCCGCATGACCGTGTCCTCTCGAACTTGGGCCAGAACACCTCAAAGTGAAACCTGGCTTTATGCATCCGGCCTAGATTAGTCTGTAGCAACAATGGGCAGTGGTCCGATGCGTCCGAACCTAAACCTTGCAGGTGAGCGTTGGGGAACAATTCTTCCCAATCCATAGACACCAGGACACGGTCCAGACGGACCAAGGTTGGATTCTCCCTTTCGTTGTCTCACCGCGCTCTCGTGTTGAGGCCGCAAACGTTCCAGGAAACAATGGTCGTGTTATCCATTGAGATGTACAACTTGGTCCAGGCACACCGAACCGCCTAGACGGCGATCAGCGTGGGCCGGCGGGTTGCTCTACCAGCCCTCGTTTGAACTGCTGGAAACAACTCATCAATGGCCGCTCTGCTTGGGTCAACGACATGTTACCCTTTGGAGATGGACTCGTACGGGTGTTTCGCTGCAGAAGAGACTGGGGCGTTAGGTGGTTGGACGCCCATCTTCTTCATTAGCAACACTTCACCACGTTTGGAGGCCGGATTGTGGCCCATTTGCTGCGCAGCTATGCAACACCGGCTTCTGTCTTGGCGGCTCGGCAATGATTGGCGAAGGCCTCTTGACCTGAACAGCTTCAGCAAATTTCTCTAGCCGACGTGCCGCCACCGACGACGTGGGCGTGGCGTCAGTTGGCGAGGCAGCGACTGGTGCATCCGGAATGGCCGGCGCCTGACTGCGCTCCCGAGGAATCAGGGGCCGGTGCCATCCGTGCGCTGCTAATGCCTGCAGTTGGTACTGGAGTGGCCGGCACGGCATCAGGCGTCGGGCAAGCAGTGCCAACGACGTTGGGCGTGCACTCAGCTCCGTCCTCGCTGGGGAGACCTCCATCGCCCTCCTGACTCCTGAGATGCAGCCGGGGTGGCCGTAGAGGGCGTTGCATGCAAAGTAGCGGGAGCTGATTCGGTGTCGATGTTGTCGGTAGCGCCTGTAGTATCTTCCTGGGTCGGCACATGTTCCGTAGAGGGTTGCAACCCCGCCTCAAGAACCATGGGGTCCGAGGCCGGCTTTTCAGCAGCATCTCCGTCCTTGTCGCTGTCCTTCTCGCTGACTGGATCCTCCTCAATCAATGTTTGAGAGCTGGGGTGGAGGGTTGTTGCGGTTGCCGGTCCACCAAGCAGCCCCGCCTCGAAGACCATGGGGTCCAAGGCCGGCTGCCCTCTAGTGGCCACGCTTCCAATGCTTGTATGCTGCAGTTCAAATCGGACTGGGTCCCAGAGATCAGCTGCACAGCTTGTCATGGCTCTGGAATGTTCCTGCGTCACAACGGCACGGTGCTCGCACTGCGACAAGAATTCTGAGCCCAGTCCAGGCTGCTGCCGCTTTTGCTTTTGCTTTTGGCAGGCCAGCCCATCCACAGAGCCAAAACGATCAGGCCGGCGTGCTCGTCGGCGTTGTGGTCACCACTATGTCGCCGATCATGGCCGGCCCGCGATGTGCCGCTGCCTCCAGCTGCACCAGTAGACTCGCCGTCGATGACTCCTCTGGCACAACGGAACCCTTGGATGCGCGGCGCCGTACCTCTGGAGAAATGATGGCGATCCGGGTTCCCCTCATGACCGCTATCTCCCCGCGCGTTCGGCTGGGCTGGCCAGCGCTCTCAGACCAATCAGACAGAACAATATTTTTCCCTCACACCAATCAGACGGAACAATATTTTTCCCTCACACCAATCAGACGGAACAATATTTTAACTTATTTTCCAGTCCTGCCGAACAGCCGTAGACTCCGGCGGTTCTCCTGGCTTGGCAAGCTTCTTGTTGCTTGTGCCAGAGGGGCAAGGCTAGGCAAATCTCTCTTGCCTGGAAATCAAGCAAACCCTTGATATCCTCTTAATAGCAGTTTGTCACTCTTTCTTTTTTCACTTATGCACCACCCCCATATGGCCCTATAGTTGTCCGTCGCCCGTAATCTCCCAAAACACTAACTTCATCGGCATATGCACTGGAATCAAGTAACTGAAATACTGAATAAGTATTCATCAGTGAATTACATGTTGTAGACAACTCTAGACAATGATGGAGTTATTTATGAAGACGGCAGCAGCCACAATCACAACAGCTGTTGCGCATCTCCGCGGTGAGACAGCAACAACAGCAACTCGATGCTACTCGTAGGCTCAATCTGTCTGACAAATTTTCCACGCATTGTTGTTTTTCAGAAAGTTAGACAGATCACCCAGACGTTAGGGAGTGTGGCGCTGGCACATCGAGCTAGTCCTCTCTGCTTGCTGAACAGAGGACTCTGGAATTGTCCATGTGTTTGTGGGCGCTCGATCAAATGTACATCACACTTTTTTACCTTTTTATTAAGAAAAAGACGAATATACACGGCACCTAAATGCTGCCAGTTGACCATGTCATTTTCATCAGTGCACTGATCAGCATTCGCACAGACAAGAAGCAAATCACTGAAGCTGTTCAAAACCCCTTTCGCATCCATCCATGACTTTGGCACTCTTGTGTTGAGCCGTATCGTATTATTAGCTCCCTTGTTGCACTTCACTAGACGTGCCCTGAGAGCCACGACCCACATCCTACGGAAGCACAAAGACAAACTGCGCTCCGGCGAGACGCGACGCAAGGGTCTTGAACATCATGTACCCGTTCATGTTGGACTGCGGAGGCATCCCGGACTTTGCGCCATTGTGCTCACGCGCGACGGTGTCTCCGTGCCTGCGATTTGTAACGGGTTCCATCCGTTTGGAGTGGCCGACGGTGCGAGCTGCGCTGCGTCAACGCGCCCGTTCCTGTGCTTCTGTTCTGAGCCTCTGACGAGTCCACAAGTCACTTTATGATGACGCGTACAAGTAGGCTGGAAGAAGCAGGACGTTAGCGTCTCCTTCCCGTTTTAATCTCGTCCCGGAAGACGCCATGCAGAATTGCAGTAACTGTAGTGGCGGTGAAGGGGCCATTTGGTAGACCTATGGCTCCGGTCAAAACAACTTTAGTTGTAGTTTTACCTGTGAAGCAGATTCACTTGGAGAGCTAAGGACCTGTTTGGCACGGCTCCTCCTGAGGGGCTCCTCCGGAGGAGCCGGAGTTTGGAGGAGCCACAAATTGTGGCTCCTCCAAAACGGCTCCGGCTCCTCTATTTTTTACTGAAAAACGGCTCTTCCAAGAAAACGTTTGGCAGGGCTCCTCTGGAGGAGCCGGAGCCGGAGCCGGAGAGGAGCCCTACCAAACAGGTCATAAATCTGTTTTTTAAGCGGTTTGGCAAAATAACTTTTTATTCTCATGAAAAGAGATGAAATGTCTAAAATAACCCCATTTTTTTTTCTTTTTTATCTCCTTTTATTTCTTTTTATTTATTCTTTCTATCTCTACCTCATCAGCAATCCACGCACCTGCACACGGATATCGGCCTCACGTAGGTCATCGCTCGCCTATTCCTCTTCCCCACGCGTCCGCTTCGCCGCCTCCCTGCGTCGAGGCCGCGGCCCTTGGCGCCTCCCGAGCAGAGCGCGTCGCCTTCCTCCGCATCTCGCCGCCCGCGCCCCCACCACAGACTCATCTTCAACCTTCGCTCCGGCCCTATGTGCCCCCACCACCCCCCGCGCACCACCGCCCCGCGGCCACTCGCCCCTGCGCGGGGCTATCCGCGCGCCCCACAACCTCTGCGGATGTGCGCCTCACCAGCACCGCTGCCCGGCGAGGCCCCGCTCCCGGTTTCAGCGGATCCGGCGCCGGTGTCCAGGAGATGCGCCGCCGCCGCCCTCGCAGACGTGCCGGGGGCAAAGGAGACCCGTGGCCACGATGGGGCCCGCTACTGGAAGAAGCCACAATTTTTAGCTCCTCTATCTCCTCCCTTGTTTCAGCAGGAATTCCGGAGCTTCTTCCTGAGATCTGAGCAGGTCAGAGCCATTTGGCAGGTGGAGCCAAAAAACGGATTTAGGAGCCGGCCAAGAATCTATACCAAACGGGGCCGAAGACCGCGGGTCTGCGCATTCATCAACATCCTCGTGGCTTCCAGTGCAATGCACCACCTCCTCCTTCCTCTGTGACAGTTGTTCTCAAACTACGACTGCTCCCGCACAGTGTTTCCCCTTGTGTCGCAATCACAACTCGCAATGCAAAGATCGATGCACTCATGTCCTGTTCCCGCCGCTGGGCTGCTGATTTGCCCAGCCATGCTACTACTCGCTCTGCTAGCCAATCCCACCACCGCGGTCGCCGTGAACACTTTGACGCCCTGCGCGCCGGCGCCGTGCGGGGACCTCACCATCGCCTACCCGTTCTGGCTCGCCGGCACGCATCGGCCGGAGTGCGGCTACCGGCCCTTCGAGGTCGCGTGCGACAAGGCCAGCGTATCCCTGAAGAACTCCTTCTGGAGGAGGTACTGGAGGTACTTGATAGAATTCTAGGAGGCGTAGATCAGTGGGTGGTTTCTCTTCTATTCGGGATAAAATAAGCTTCTTCCTGAAAAGAGTACTAGAGGGAAAGAGAGGGTGCAGAGGGTCAGACCATCGGGCTTGGTGGAGGAGGTGGCCATGGCGGCGTCCCGGTGGTGATAGCCAGTGACGGCGGGCCGGTGTCGAGGACGGTGACGGCGCAGATCCAATGGCAGTGGAGCTTCCTGTCGCTGTCAGCGCCCCCTCTCGATCGGACTAGGGTTTGTAGGTGGGGTTTGTGGCCGCATCGGTGAACCTCGTACCGCGAGCCCTGGGCTCCACCTCCTGTTTATAGCGCTGCGTGACGGGGGCCCACCAACCATGATTTGGTTGGGCGCCCCCGATCAAGGCGCGGATCAGGGTCCGAGTCAGCCGGCCGATTCGGAGGAGATCAATCTAACATTCTCCCCCTTGATCTCACCGTTTGACTTGAACTTGGAATACTTATCTCAGCCCATTCCATCATAAATTAATGTATAGAGCGAGCCTCATCATAACAGTTAGTACCGTTAGATTAACTGCTACAATACACGTTTCTGTTTTAAAACAGATTCTCACCTAGGCCCTTATTGTCCAGGGATCATAGTCTTTCCCGTAAACCCATACCGGCTACGTGTTCTCTAAACACATTGGGCGGTAAGCCTTTTGTAAGCGGATCCGCAAGTATTTTCTTTGTACTTACATGCTCGGGACTAATTGAATAATCTCGGATTTTGTCTTTCACAACATAAAACTTTATGTCAATGTGTTTGGCAGCACCACTTGAGTTGTTGTTGTGAGCATAACACACTGCTGGCTCATTGTCGCAGTACAACTTAAGTGGCCTATGTGTAACACCCTAAAATTTGCTTCTTTTGAAATATAGCTAAAAAGATTTAATTTGGAATTTTGAGCTCATGAAATATAGGAAATTTTTTTCATTAAATTAAAATTTATCATAAGGTTTAGAAACATTATTGGAGCATTCATGTCTCTGCATTGGATTTATTGCATTGTGTGAAATTCAAAATGAATTCAAATTGCTTTTGAAAATGAATTTGAAAATGGCTTGGAAATAAAAGAAAAAAATTAGAAAATAAAAGAGTTTAAAAATTTGTAAAATTTATTTTTGAAAGCTTACCAAAATTGCTCATTTTTATTTGAATTAAAAAGTGTATTTTAAACCATATTCAAATTTGATTTGGTTTATATTTGAAATTAGTTTTGAAATAGGAAAATGGAAAACGCACCCTCTCTCTCGGCCCGAAGGCCCAAGCCTGCTCCCTCACTCCCGACCTGCTCCTCTCTCCTTCCCCGCGTGGCCCGCTCGCCTTCTTCCCTCCACCTTCTTCGGCTGGCCCAGTTGAAGGCCGCGCGGATGCGCCCCGCCTCCTCCTTTGCTTGGCTCGCTGATAGCCCAGCCCCGCTCTCTCACTCGCTGCCACCCCGGGTCCGCTTGTCAGCCGTCTCCCTCCTCCAGCTCGTGCTCGAGCCGGACACCGCCGCCGGTGAGTCCGCCTTCGCTCCGCGTCGTTGCCTTGCATCCCACGCATTCTCCCGGCCATAAATACCGCGCCCCTGCATCGCCCGCCCTTGCCTAACCCTAATTCGAGCCGCTATGCCGCCCTGTGCCCTAGCGCCGCCGTCGAGATCTCGCCGTGAAGAAGCTCTATGCCGCCATGACGATTAGCTGCTCCTCCATGCCCGTAAGTGCCTCCCGAGCTTTGCGTCGTGTTCGCGAGCATGCCAAGCCCCTTATCTCTCTCTATCTCACTCTGTGATGCCTTACCCCGCGTCGCCGTCGCTCCATCACCGCCATTGCTCGCCGCTAGCCGCCTCTACCCGCGCTTAGCAGCTGTAATTCGCCGAGTTGAGTTCACTGTTTTCCTCTTCCTTCCTGTACCTTTCCCAAGCCAAACCGTGCCCTCCAAGGCCGAATTCGAGTTGCGCTGGAGAGCTCTTCGTCGCCATCCATGGCCACCACCGCGCCGCAGTCACTGTGCCGGCCGGGGAAATCCTCCCAACCCTCGGTAGCCGTCCATCTTTGATCCAACGGTCTAGATTAGAAGATACCCCTTCGTTGCAAAATTTGCAAAAGAGCCCGCAAGATTTTAAGTTCTAACCCGCCGTCCCTGCAGTCTTTTTAAAGAGCCCCTGCCTTTTTTAAATAGTATTCGCAGCCCTTAGGCAGATTTAAAATCTGATTTTAATTACTTTAAATTCAAAAATCAAGTTCCATCTATTTACAAAATTGCCACTATCTTCATTAGGCCATATCTTCTCCGTTTTAACTTCGATTTGATCCGTTCAAGTTGCATTAGATTCGTAATTGAGTAATCTACAGGTTCAAGCTACTATTAAATATATTTTTAACTTTTGAAATTTGAGGTTAGGTTTAATCTATTATTTTATTAAAGGAAATCTTGTTTAATTCATAACTTCTTCGTTATTGCTCCGATTAGAGTGCTTCTCGCGTTTGTGTGTTCATAGTAACATGTAGAACATCTTTAGAACCTTTTTACTTGCTGTTTCATATGTTTCGTGTACTGTTCTAATTTAGTTATGCTATTTGCTTCATGTATGATTGCATGGATGTTTGTGTGGTGCTTTATGATCCTGTCTAGTCGGTGAGCTTTACGTGTTGATCAAGAAGGAGTTGCTCGGAAGCTTTGGACTAGAAGAAGGATCAGAGTTTAAGGCAAGTATAGCATGGGATCTACCTTGTTGTCCTATACACCTTTAATGTCATTTTAATCATATGCATGTGTCTACCTTGGCAACCGTAGTAATTTTCCTAGTTATTTGATATCTTGGATTCCTTGTCACCTATGGGGTATTGCATTGGGTAGTGTGATGCTAATGCTCAACTAAAGCTATGATCTTGTAACTTGACTAATGAAATATGCAATAAACATTAAAAGATGCTTTTTAGCAATATGGAACAAGGAGGCTAGAGCATTGGGCTATTTTTATGGTGCTCTAGATTTCTCTTCCTAAGGACTTATCTGTAAGTGATCATCTGGGACTTATAGTACAGCCGTGAGGGCTACATGGCTCTGGCTTTAGCTCAGTATGAGGACCTTTTCTAACTTATTAGAGGTTACCTTTATTAGCGTAAGAATGGTTTGCCGAATCGGGTATAGTGCGGCCTCTGTCCCCTTGTGTATAGGCTACGCGTCATTGTGCCATCGGGAAGGGGGGCTCTACATCTGTTTGCCGAGTGAATCTAATGGCTCTAACTTGTTAGACGAACCTTTGAAATGCTTCATAGTGACCCTGCCGACCTTCCTTGGTAGTGGGTTAAGAGGCTCATGACCTTGGGCAAAAGGGTAAATCATGACTCACAGTGAAAGTGTACAACCTCTACAGAGTGTAAAACTGTATAACAGCCGTGCTCATGGTCACGAGCGGTCTTGAAACCCTTACGGAATAGATGATGAACACTGATGATACGGATGATGAAGATGCTCACTAATGATTACTGTTTATACTATTCATAATTCATGTTTACCTGATCATATGTTTATATGGGCTTGTGATAAACTTGTTCCTACTCAATTGCTAAAATCATGACTCATTAAAAGCTAATCGTAGTTGAACCAGTGTCATCCTTTTGAGCCTCATGAACCCTATGTTATATTTGTTGAGTATGACATGTACTTACGCTTGTTTTATTTTTAATTATTTGGATAAAAATCCCGAATGGGTACCAGATTGGTAGAGTTTAGATGAATTAGGCTTGTGATCAACCAGTCAGTTGTCCCTGTGGAATTGGAGTCTTCACCCGAAGATCGGAGTTGTCTTTCTGTTGTTTGTTGTCTAAGGTTATATTATTTATACTAAGTACGTTATATATTGAGTATTGTCTTTCAATATTACCCTTATTTGTAGCTATATGTGAGATTTGACTTTTGGGTTCACATATGGTGTGTATCTGGTTTTGTTCTTAAAACCGGGTGCTACAAAGTGGTATCAAAGCAATGCTGACTGTAGGATGCAAGCCTAGTAGAAACTGGTCATTCTAAGGTTTAGAAGTTGCTACAAAAACCCTTGCTCTATGAACCTTGATATTTTCTTCTCTACTATATCTCTACCCTTGCTATTCATCTCTACCTTGGTGCTTATTTTAAAGTCCTTGTTCTCATCTTCCCTCGATTCGATATGCTTTTAGAACTGTTCCTCACCACCTTCTTGCGTAATCTGAAGACGAGTCTTAGAATTGTTACCCCTAGTACAATGATGACGATAATATCGCAAGTTGAGTCAATGATTGAGTTGTGCACCTTTAGTGCTTTGTTGAATTGTCATTACGCTTATGATTATTTTGTATCTTTGTAATGACTGCAATGATCTTGTTGGGTGTTTCCACAATTTCATTTAGTTTATAGGTCTAAGGTATAAGGATTAATGGAATAAATAGTTAGTTTATAGTTTTCTTGTGATTTCTCTATTCTACCTTTTGGAGCAATCTACCCTCTTCGGCTTATGTCTCTGATTTTTTACGATCAGAAATCATTAGAAAATTCTGGACAACAGTAGACTTCAATATCTTTCTCTGACCACAAGAATCACCTGATAGCTATTTTTGTTATGAAGTGATGAAAATCACAAGACGGTGCACCTGTGCAAGTATAGCATGTGATCTTCCTTGTTGTCCTATACACCTTTAATGTCATTTTAATCATATGCATGTGTCTACCTTGGCAACCGTAGTAATTTTCCTAGCTATTTGATATCTTGGATTCCTTGTCACCTATGGGGTATTGCATTGGGTAGTGTGATTCTAGTGCTCAACTAAAGCCATGATCTTCTAACTTGACTAATGGAATATGCAATATACATTGAAAGATGCTTTTTAGCTACATGGAACAAGAGGGATAGAGCATTGGGCTATTTTTATGGTGCTCTAGATTGCTCTACCTAAGGACTTATCTATAAGTGATCATCTGAGACTTACAGTATAGCTATGAGGGCTACATGACTCTGGCTTTAGCTCAGTATAAGGACATTTTCTAGCTCGTTAGAGGTTACCTTTATTGGCGTAAGAATAGCTTGTCGAATCGGGTATAGTGCAGCCTCTGTCCCCTTGTGTATAGGCTACGCGTCATTGTGCCATCAGGAAGGGGGGCTCTACATTTGTTTGTCAAGTGAATCTAATGGCCCTAACTTGTTAGACAAACCTTTGTGTTGACACCAAAATTTGGTAATTTTTATTGCCTATCGAGTCTATGGAAGTAAGCCGACGATTCAATGAATATTTATGAAGAGACTTTCAGCTTGTTTGTCTAGACAACCCATTAAGCCATGTCGAGATATCAAACTAGTAATGAAGAATCGGTTGGCATCAATTGTACATGCTGGAGGCCTGATATGGCGTACTATTTTGATTGCGTGTATATGTGTTGAAGAAGCTAAATCGGTCTTTCGTTGCCATGAAAGAAAGAGTATAATATTTCAAAGACTCGGCAAGGAACGACAAAGGTGTGCATCACGTGAATAGAAGCAAAGACAAGAGAAGCTAGAGGATTAAAGGAAGGCAAAGGCATGCATGCACACGATTAATTAAAGGAAAGAGATATTGATTATTCCTGCTGCCGACGTATTAAGGATGCATGTATACACGTATATACCAGGCTAATATAGAGAGGGTTTTCAGACTCGGTCAATCAAGGAAAAAGAAGTCGTGCTTGCATGGGACTCTGGAAAATATCTTGTACATTTTACATGGCCGATCAAATAGATATTCCATTTGCTTGACGAGGACACACACGTATTCAATTCATCGGCGAGGACTCCACGTGAATATGGAAAGCAAGAGAAGATGTAAACGGGAGTCCGTACATCAAGAAAAAGAAATATTATTTTATTTGGAATAAAACATGACGTTCAGACGCAACTCAACAATTAATTGAAGAAGCAAGGACACGTGCATGTACAAGACCCACTGGGTGTCGTATATCGGTATACGTATATTCAGCAAGGTAATGTGCCTACGTACAAGGTCTTGCTGGTTGAACCGAAAAAGAAAAGACACGTTGGGTTAAAGGAGCTCTATTAGCAAGGATTCTACATAAAAAAAAGCTAGAGTCCATATATCTTAATATTTTCTTTTGTTTAGATATTTCATTTGAGGCAAGTTTTGTACGTTCTAAAGAAGATAGGAGTCGTTAGCCTAGTTTATAAATATAAACTCCGGCCATTGTAAAGAGGGATCCACACATCGATCAAAATCAGTCTTTATTTTTTTCTTCACGCCAACCCTTAGGAGTAGGAATAATGTAGATCTCAACGAGTTCTTCAACAAGCAGGGCTGTCATCTGGTCTATAGCTCACTATTATGGCTGTAATGATCCGTTCGATCCCCACTGTTAGCACTTTAAATCAGAGTATGCTAGTTGGTAGATTTGCTTTCGACCAGGCATGTCCTTGGCTGTTTGCTATGTCTGCGTCGGCTAAATAGCCGATTGCCTTCACTTTAACGCTCATAGTATGTTTTCATGATTCTGTTAAATGTGAATAGATCTGTTTACTTTAAAGATTTAATCTGTTATCTTTATAATGGCTGCCATCGATCCGGTCGAACCCCCACTGTTAAAGATAATAGGCTAGATTTGATGAGTTTATAAATCTGTTCATATTAAATAGTCAATTGTTCACATGTTATGCCTCCATCTTCTCTGTATTGGCTATTTAGCCGATTACTTGAGCTTATTATGCTTACCTGTTTCTCAGTCATCTGCTGTTTATGTTCGTTATTTATACTTATGAATTAGCCGATTTCATGATTGTTTTCATCTGTTAAATTATCGATCATGCTCATTAATATTATCGGCTCAATACTTTATTTCGATCATGCTCTGTTTAGCCAGTAATGTTTATTTCTATCGTTTATTGTCAGATATCGACTCTGTAGTCGATGGCCATATCAATCGGATGTTTAGCCACATATCAGAACTGTTTAGCCGATTGCCTGCACTTTAACACATATATCATGTTTTCCATGAGACTATCGATATATAGATGGTTTTATGGATTCTTTGGCTTTAGTTTTGTCATCATTATCATAGCTGTATCGATCCGATCGAACCTCACTGTTGATGGCAACATATTAAATCCAGAGCGTTTGTAGATTCATTTGTACTAAACCGTCGTTTGTTCACATGCTATAATCATTTTCCTACCTGAATTGACTATTTTAGCCGATAGATTATGCTTCCATGCTAGATCTATGAAAATCGGTTACGAAAGGCTTTTATAATGGTACTTGTTTTGATTGATTAGCCTTTATTAATCATCATGATATCCTCAGGCCATCAACATTCCACAACGGCTGACTGCTTCTATTTCAATATATTTTATTCATGAACATGCTAGATATCGACTATTTAGTCGATAGCCTCATTGAATCGGCTATCTAGCCACGTATTGGAACTGTCTGGTGTAACGCCGGCATGTTCCACCTTAAACTACTGATTATTTTCTCTTTGTCAATTGCAGGGTTAAATTGACTGGCACACCTTTGGTCCCGAAACTGACCGTTCTTGTGTTGAAGTCAAGCAAGATCTATGGGTTGACCTCGCTCAGATCGTCCGGCTTGTAGCGTGTCAGGCGCATTCGCCCCATTTTTGCACCGACATGCGTTTTGGCACGCCTGGTGGGACCACAATTGTCACATGGATAATCAAGCGATCCTCATGTTTATTTGTTGTCATCACGAGAGAACTAACAATATGTGTTGTCACTACAGTGTCCTACACTGTTGGTGCAACAGCAACAGGCAGCGAGAAAAATGGCTCCTAAACCACCGGAGTGGGCACATGTACCCGCTTCTCCTCAAAGTTAATTTCTTGGGCTACCATGCCCCCCCTGACCATCTCATCCTCTAAAAACACAGCGTATCTTATTTCTACAAACTTTGTATGCCTGTCAACACAATAAAAACGATAATCTTTTGACTTATCTGGATAGCCAATGAAATAACAACTGACTATCTTAGAGTCTAGCTTCCCAATATTTAGGTTAAATACTTTAGCCTTAGCTGGATAGCCCCCACAGGTAAATGGTTAAGTGAGGGGCCCTTCCTGTCCACAACTTATATGGTGTTTTAGGCACCGACTTGCTTGGTACTCGATTGAGAATATAAATTGTGGTTTTTAACGCCTCCATCCACAAACTTATCGATAAAGTGGAGTAACTTATCATACTTCTCACCATATCCATTAATGTACGGTTGTGTCTTTCAGCTACTCCATTCCGCTGAGGCTCGCCTAGTGTAGAGTACTGGACAACTATGCCATTTTCCTGTAAGAACTTTGCAAAAGGTCCGGGAATTTGGTCATGTGGGGTATGTCGATCGTAGTACTCTCCCACGGTCGGATCTTAATATCTTAATCTTTAAATTGTGCATATTTTTTACTTTAGCCTTAAATATCTTAAATTTATTCAATGCTTTTGATCTTTTCTTAATTGGATAAATATAGCCATAACGAGAATAATCATCTGTGAATGTCATAAATGAATTATAACCATCCACACTTTTCACAGGAAACGGACCACCTGCGCTTCGTTTGGTGTCTTTCTTTATTTTCTTAACATACTTTCCTTTAATGCAGTCAATGCATTGTTCTAAGTCTCAAAATTCTAATAGCGGAAGAATTGATTTCTTAATCAGTTGTTCTATCCTCCCCCTCGAAATATGGCCTAAACGATAGTGCCATACATCATGAATTCTCTTTCTCTTATTACTTACATTCATAGGCGAGGAGGCATTCTCAACATTCACATTCTCACAAAGTGATAACAAATAAATCTCGTCTTGTCGGAAGGCAAGACCAACACACTTATGATTAAACATAATCTTACATTGGCCATTACCAAAATGGCAATCAAATCCATCATCATCTAAACGTGAAAGGCTTATTAAGTTTCTACGCAAAGAGGGTACATAAAGGACATCTGTAAACTTAAGTACAAAGCCATCATTTAATTCTAATGGGAGTTCTCCAGTGGTTTCAACTTCAGCTTTGACTCCATTTGCTACCTTAATATGTCTTTCTCCTCTTTGCAGGGTCCTCCTCATATGGAATCCCTGTAATGAATTTACAACATGAATAGTTGCACATGAATCAATCCACCAAGTAGATTTTGTATAACTTAAATACAAGGACTCATCTATAAATGTAATAATGTCCACACCTTTTTCTCATTAGGTGCTTTAGGAGCTCTAGACAATCCTTCCGGTAGTGTCCCTTCTTCTTGCACCATTTGCAGATATCCTTATCTACTTGAACATTGTTGAATTTCTGATAGTGATCAGTCTGAGGGGCCTTTCCTTGTGACTTAGAAGGGGAGTTACTGTCCCACTGAGGTTTCTCTTGTGGTTTAGCATTCTTAAAGTTTTTTCTTTTATTTTTCTTCATATGGTTGATGGAGTCACCATATGAGCTCTTAAGCCTCTCATCTTCTTACACACACATGGCAATGAGCATCTCAATGTCCCACTTATCTGGCTGTAAGTTGTAATTAACAACAAAGGTCTCATACTCTTTTCGGCAAAGATGCAAAAATTAAATGAACTAGGAACTCATCCTTCAGCCCCATGTCCATTGGTTTGAGCTTGGATGTTGTGTTGCTCATCTTCAATATGTGCTCTCTAATCCCTCCCCCAGTGTATTTCTCATTGACTAACTTCTTAATAAGAGTGCTTGCATAAGCCTTTGAAGAGCCAGTAAACTGACTCTCCACTTTCTTGAGATACTCAGTGACGGTGGTACATTCTAGGATTGCTCCCCTTATTGGATCCTCAGTGGAGCTCTTAATCACCGTCAAACACTTGCGGTTTGAACTATCCCACTTCGCATGATCAAGCTCGTACTTCATTCTTACTGTTGCATGGTCACGCTCCCGAATAGCGAAAGCTGCATCAGTCTCATTTTCTACCATCATCGGGTCCTCAGGCTCAGTGGGACAGGGAGAGGTCAGTGCTAGATCACTGTCGGACAACGCAAGTGCCATCTCAAGCTTCTCTCACCATATGCCATAGCTGCTTTCATTTAGAGGCGGAATGGACGAGATAAACATCATTGGGTTGTATCCTGAAAACAACATCAGAGAAAGTGAGAAACATTTGACATAATAATTGCATGCCATAATTTAACGTTGATCAAAATAAAAACATACAATGTGCTTCTACATTAACTCTACATCACCGTTGGGCAAAAATAGAACTAATGCATAAAACTCATAAATAAACTTATAATATTGTTATAATCAACGTTGGTAAAAAAATAACAATATCATAATTTAACTGAAACAAATCCGACTACTCCTCCAATTAAAATTTTTCTGTTGGTTCCAATTTAATTAGAGGATAAACATAAACATAGCAGCGGAAACATGAAAAAAATCTTGAAAAATAATACTTATTCAGAAACATCACTGTGTACTTATCTACTCTCTAAACAACTTATCCCGTTGGTTCAAATTTGAGCAGAGATTAAAATCTAGACTAAATTCATCCAAGAAATGCTTCTGAAAAGAATAAAAAATAATTCCCAATTATACTATTTATGCGGCCCAGTGTTGAAATCGGCCCAAGGCCTGCTCGCGCGTCGCGCGCTGCGGGTCCTAGGCCACAACCTGGGCCTAGGCCCGGGAAACTCCCTACCCGCCTAGGACGAAAGTTGGCCCGGCCGTCCCTGGCCATCCATCTGGACGGACGGCTGTCCGGCCTTCTCGGCGGAACAAAACCGCGGTCGGCCGACGTCCCCAAACCGTAGACCTCATTTCTCTCCTCCCCCTTTCAATTAGCGCCGCACCAGAGGCAGGCGATTTGTGCAGTGGTTGCCCGCGGCGGCCAGAGGGAGGTGGCGACATCGCCCCCGGTCCTGCTCGCCGGTGCGCGCGCTCACCATAGGGTGAACGTGCCACCGTCGAGCGGTCTACCGACGGTGACCTGAGCGTGCGCATGCAGTGCGACGGAGCGCCGACGAGCCAGCGGCTCGGGGTGTTCTTCTCGCACGACGGCGGTAGCGGCGGCGGCGGAAGGACTCTGGTAGGTCCTTCCTCTTCTCCGTCCTCTTATCTAGGGTTAGTGTTTCATGCGAATCAAAAATTCGAATCACCTCCTTCTATTTTCTTCCCAAACTAGATCTACATGCTAAACCTGGCTCTGATACCATTGTTAGACTGTTAGGACCAACTAGAAGTAGATCTAGCGGGTTTATCTTCACTAAAATTGGGATAAAAGCGAGTTCTTCCTAGAGAGAGAACTAGAGGGAGAGAGGAGGTGCAGAGGGTCAGACCATCGGGCTTGGAGGAGGAAGTGGCCATGGCGACAGTGTCCGATGACGGCGGTGTCTCGGCGGTGAAGTCCAATGACGGCGGGCCAGTGTTGAGGACAGTGGCAACGCAGATCCAGAGGCGGTGGAGCTTCCCGTCGCTGTTAGCGCCCCCTCTCGATCGGACTAGGGTTTGTAGGTGGGGTTTATGGCGACGTTGGTGAACCTCGTTTGTGAGCCCCGGCCCCCCACCTTCTTTATATGGCACTGTGCGACTGGGACTCACTAACCATGATTTGGTTGGGTGTCCCCGATCAGGGTGCGAATCAAAGCCCGACTCGACCGTTGGCCGAGTTGGAGGAGATCAACACTAACAGTACCAGATCCTGGATATCTTCTATGAAAACAGCTCGTTCGTAGTCACCAACGTCGACCTGTCGTCCGGCGACAAATATACTTATTGCGATCTCACCATCATTGCAACACCTCCTCCGACCTGAGCGCTGCGCTGTTCAAAATTAGCAACAGAAACCTGGAGCTGTTCTTCCTCGACGATTGCCAAGGCCAGGCATGGCAGCTGCCTCCTTCTTGGGCGCCAGTGAATTGTGCCGCGTACGACTTGCCCAACTCGTTCGCCTGGCTTGCTGGCAACTACAGTCCCGACGACAATCCGAAGCAGCTGCCGGGGAACTGCACAGTGGCGTCATTTATGCCGGTGCTGGGATACCAAGGGGCGGTGGCGGCCGACTACGACCGCCTAATGAAGGGTGGGTTTCTCCTAGAGCACAGCTACACGGTAGAGGATTGCGCGCCGTGCGTGCAGAACGGCGGCCAGTGCTCGGTCGATGCCGGCGAGGACGTCCTGGTGTGCCAGTGCTCCGATGGCGTCCACGCAGCGGAGGGACCTTGCAGTGAGTTCAATACCATACAAGCTACCTCACCCTCTTGCATTCCTAAAATGTTCCTCGTTTGTATATTTGTTTGTTAATTGGAAAATTCCCTGCTTTTGCATATTATTCATCTCACATTGTAAGTCTAGATATATTCCTTGTTTTTGCTAAAATTTACCTCGCTAATCTTGAAGTAAATTACGTGAAAACAAACACTGCACACTTGTGCAACTCTATTACAAGATCGCAAGTTCAACAACAAGGCAAATCGTTATAGATTGCGTATGGTTGATGCCAGAGATCACCTATTAGTAGAGCCACTATACTAGAGCAGTTATTATGTCCACCACAAATGTGTAAATCAACATCCGCATCCAGATCGTCTACAGTCTATGTGCCTGTAAATTGCATGAAAGCGGCCATAAATGTATAATTCAGAGCTTTTGCCCCCCCACCCCAAAAAAGAAAAAAAAATCCATTCGCAAGTATAGTTGTTTTTCTTCAAAAAAGCTAATGATCAACCGGTTAATGTACCGGTTGTTATCAACCCTATTTTGGGCCATACGATGCGGAAGCGACAGCCTCCCCGCGCCCTGAACCGATGCCACATGCCGCCGCCCACCACCTCCACCTCGTCCTCGGCTCGTGGCCGTCCCCTGGCTCACCACCTGCTGCAGCTGCACCGCTTCAGCATTAAGCAAGCAATCATGCTGGTGCGTGCGTCCTTGCCTGACACACGAACGTGAGCATTGAACACCCAATCTCTCCTCTCTCACCTCCTTTGTGTGGATTTGTTTTTTTTTTGAAATTTTTGAAAAATTTGTGAACAATTTGACATATATCTCTCTGATGTCTGTAATCCATAAAAATAATTTGTATTTTTTTAAAAAAAATTGGCATATATTTGTATTATTCCCAAATTACATCACTCTATGCAATAAATTACACCGAAGAAATAATTATAAATATAGTAATAAGGCAGTGTAAATATAGCTGTAAGACAATGTAAGTGCGTGAGAAAAATTTGGTTGATGAGAGGGACTAAAACAACCAGTTGTTGGTTAGACTCCTCTGATAATTCTTTCACTCACAAGTAAAGCATACTCCCTCCGCACCAAAATAAATAACTTTCTAAGGTTTTAAATTTATCTCAAAATAAATAACATTCTACATAAATAGGAAACACTGTCTTGTAATGCGGGAGATATTCATGGATGCATATAAACGATAACTGTCAAATACTTAAAATCCATGAAATATTCTCCAGGAAAAGAAAGGAGATAACAGTACCTGCGTCCTTTTACAATGTTGTTAATCTGTCCAAAAATTTCTAATGCTTATTTATTTATTTATTATTGGATGGATGGAGTATGTTCGCACCTATGTGGCAAAATAGCTATTTCTAGCTTTGCAAGAACAGATTTTGCTGCTAGGAAATCGACAGAAACACATTCGTTTGATAGAGAAGATACGAATTAAGTGATTTTATTTGTGGCAAACACATCAACATAAAGCAATCGTGTGGGTTCCGTTGAAAAACATGCTAAGTTCTATGTGAGCGGTGGCTAATTGTGTTTTTGTTCCTATGACGGTGGTGTTTGACACCATAGGTGCCCTTGTATATCAAATTCTTTTTTCTTCTTAATTAAGCGGTAGAACTCCTGTCTTTACTTTCAACGAAAACCTTTTTTAGTGGCCGTGCTGCAGCACGCTTTTTTCCATTAAGCAGAAGTATAGTTTGGCCCAGGTGGCCACGATAATCCCACGATTACTGAGTCCGCTGAACCTAACAGCACACAAAGGTTGCGATTACTTAGAACAATCGTGCGACAAAGGAAACACCGAAGAATCAGAGCACCGACAAGACCGACCGTAGCTACCTGTAACTAGCTAGGCACCAATCGTTGGCCTCGCCTCCCGGTCTCCCCGTAGGTATAACAGTTACTCTAGTAGTCAATTCGTTTCAAAAAAAAAAAAACAGTTAGTAGTCAGAGCATATCTAGAGCATCCCGGTCTCCCCGTAGCATATCTAAAACAGTTGGTTGAAGCGCGGCGCACCCGCGGTCACGTCAGTCGTCGCCTTGCCCCGTACTGTACGTCCATCGGGTATCGATCGGGCACCTCGGAAATATCCTATGCGTAGATGACGACGACGGCCCGACCCGAATGCCCCCTAGTCAAAGTTTCGTCTCTACGCACACGACGACGCGGACTCGCCTTCACCATTTACACTCAGCCCAGCCACCACCAGTGCCTGTGAGCGGTTCACCCTTCTGTTCATCCTGCTAATGCCATCGTCGAATTAATAAGCTTTCCATGGCTCTGTCCTTGTTGCTGCTCTTCCTAGTCTCGTCGTCGGTGTGGGTGGCCTTATCCTTACCATCTCCGGTGGCGGCAGAAGATGGGCAAGCAGGAGGAGAGCGGTGCCCGCCCTTTTCATCCGGCGACGTGACCATTACATATTCAGGTGTGAAAGTTGAAACTGCAAGTCAAAATTATATCTAGCGCATTCCGTTGACCACCTTTTCTTTTGGAAAAAGAGTCTGCTAGTCCGGTTTGTGTGTACAGTCGTCGCCGTTCGCTAATACCAGTCCAGGGTTTGACAAAGAAGTGGGACGACGAGCTTATTGGCCGACAGGAGTGTGCCTTACACGGTGGCCGGAGCTGATCAGGGCGCGCGCATCCGGTCACGTCAGTGGCTGCCACTGTCCAGTGTCTATCCAGCAGCTCAGGAATTCCCGTGCGCGGACGACGACGGCCAAAACGTCCAGTCAAAGGTTTCGGCCCCCTACAGTGTCCACACAGGACGCGCGGACTCACCCTCACCATTTGTAGTTAGCCACTTGCGCGCTCGTGATATTTCCTTCTCCCACCATCACCGATTGTAGCTAGTCGAATCACCTTCACCACTTGGTGATGCTAATATGCTATGCTCCCATCCATGGCTGTGGCTCCGTCCTTATCGTGGCTCTCCCTCGTCTCCTCGCTCTGGACGGCATGGGCGTGGTGGTCGTTGCCTCTGATGCTCGCGACGGCGGCACCAACGATGGCAGCGGACCGGCAAGGAGAGCTCTGCCCGACCATGCTATGCGGCAGCGTGAACATATCCTTCCCGTTCGGGATCGTCGCCGACCACGCAACGGATACCAACTGCTTGGTGATCGGGTTCCAGGTTCGCTGCTCTAACAACATCCCATACTTCGGGTTGAGTGCATATTCGCCCCGGATTCTCGACATCTTCTACGACAACTCCTCCTTGCTCATCGCCGATGTCCACATGCTTGACGACTTCCATAGCTCCGCCACCAAGCCCTGCCACTCCCCGACGAACAACAGCTCCTCCAAGGTCGCCCCCTCGTTCTCGATCAGCCCAGTTAACCAGAACATGATCTTCTACGACTGCGTGGAGCCGCCGGCGCCGGCGGTGCGCAAGAGTCGTGGGCTCGTGGACACGACGTGCGGGAACAGGACTCTGGTTGGCGTCACCAAGGGTCCCGACGTGCCTGGCAGCTACTTCTTGGAGGGCTGCAGCGCTGCCGTCGCGCCGATGCTTGCGAGGCCCGGTGAGGTGAACCCAGCAAACTACATGGAGTTCATCAGTGGCGGATTCCTCTTGACATGGCAACTGCCGCCGTCGCCATCACCGGTTGGTAAGTTCGCAATTGGAATCAAGAACATAGAGAGAATTGCATTCATTGGGTACTGGTCTAAAAATTGTGGAACACACCACAACTCCACAAGAACATGAGCCTCCTCAGGATAGATCGCAAAGCACCGACCTGGCAACACAAACCACCAAGCAGCTTGTTTATCCACTGATTTGATAGGGGGCGTAGGGTGTCGTTCCCAACCGGGTGGCCGGTACTCCCTCCATGTCCATAAATAAAGTCGTTTTTAGACATTAACACGGTCTCAAAAACAACTTTGATCGCTACTTTTTATTATAAAATATTTATAAACTATAGCCAACTTATATTTTTATAAAACTATATTTTAAGATGAATTTACTTACATCACTTTCATATCTTTAAACTCAACTTAAAAAAATTTAGTAGTCAAAGTTTAAAATATTTGACTTGATAACCTCAAAACGACTTTCTTTATGAACGTAGAGGGAGCAGGCGTTTAGTCTAGCCACCGCCACTTCGCTGTCCGGAGTCGGTAGCACAGAAGTTAATGAGATATCCTGCTATACTAGTATTAAAGAAACTCAGAGAGAGAAAAGAAAATGAGACTAATCAAACGCTTGTCCGGGTCCGGAGGTGAGAGGTCCCTCACTCCCTGGCCGAACTCCGAAATCCAAGCCACTCTGCCGCTGACACCCCCTCCATCCCCAATCCGCTATGCAACCACTCCTCCTCCTGCTACTCGCTTCCTTCCTCCTCCCCCCGCCGCCGGGGGCCAGCGCGGCAGAGTCGTCAGGCTGCTGGCCCAAGACATGCGGGGACCTCAACATCACCTACCCGTTCTGGTTTGAGGAGCTCGGCAAGCCACCTTGCGGACTGCCGTCCTTCCAGCTCAAATGCAACAGCAACCGCGCGTTCTTGACCAAATCCGTGTACCAGGCATATGAGGTGCTCAGTATGTTCCCCAACAACTCCTCCTTCCATGTGGTGGACCACAACCTCCCCCTACGCAGCGGCTGCCCAGCGCCAACGATGAACATCTCGCTCTTCTCACCCGCATTCGCGTTCAGCAAAACCAACAAAGAATTGCTCTTCCTTGGGGGTGTGCACGGGGTTACCACCGGTGAATTCGTCTGGGTTTCACAGACTGCCTTGCAACAACAGTGGTGCCTCTTCCTTTCTCCGGCTCGGCGACGGCCGGAATTTCTCAAGCCACAACATCCAGGGAGGGATTCCGCTGGGCTGCCTCTTCACTGTCATGCCGTTTCTCGGGTTTCCCGATGGAAATGGGGATGACTACATCTCCAGCATGAAGAATGGGCTTCTCGTGGAGTGGAAAGGGGTGCCAGATGATTGCCCAAGTGCATGGCAAGGGGCGGGGAATGCAGGTACTATGGTGTGAGACCCAGGGAACGAGGCACAATACTGTAGCGACCGAACTTTAGTACATATCGAAAGTTGAAGGAGAGCTGAATCAAGTTAAAAACCGGACTTGGAGGCTGTTAACTCCGGATCGATTCTTTTGCGCGAAGTGAAGACGAAAGTGCAAGAGAGTTAATTAGTAGGTGTGGTTCATTCAATGTGTAGAGTGGGCCTTAGCCGTCTTCCTGGGTCGGGGCGTTACAAATGGTAATCAGATCCAACTCTCACGATTTTACGGTTGCGTATGGTCTAGATGCCTGGACAGGTTGTGCATGACTGCTGTGAGGGCATGACACTTTGGTCGGAGAACTGGAAATACGAACGTGGCCAAGAGAGTCGGTCCTGGACATTTATCCTACTAGGTAGCTTGGTTCAGCGTTCGACGAGGACGTCGAATTTGGAAATACGAACGTGGCCAAGAGAGTTGGTCCTAGACATTTATCCTATAGGTAGCTTGGTCGCGTTCGACGAGGACGTCGAATTTCCTAAATGGGAGTATGTGAGACCCAGGGGAATGAGGCCCGACGCTGTAGCGACCGAACTTTAGTACCACATCGGAAGTTGATGAAGAGCGGAACCAAGTTAAAAGCCTGGACCTGGGAGGCTGTTAACTCCAGATCCATCCTTTTGTGCGAAGCGAAGACGAAAGCGCAAGAAAGTTAATTAGCAGGTGTGATTCATTTAACGTATAGAGTGAGCCTTAGCCGTCTTTCCGAGTCAGGCGATACATACGGCGACAATGGCACAAAGTTCGCCTGTGATTGCTCCGGTGACAAGTGCGGTGAGTTAAGGAAATTTAAAACGCACATCAATTTTGCCTAGTTTTTTTGGTTGGAAATAGCATTAGTCTGCTATCTGGAAGTAGAAGTAAAGTTGGCCTACGCCAAATTCTAAGAGATGGCAGAACACTCAAAACACACATTTTTTTTTAAGAATAGGAGGCCGAAAAATATATGGAGATCAAGCTAAAGTAACAACGTTTTGCTTTATACTCCGCACTCATTTTATTTGTGAATTCTTATTAGATCATGTATTGAAAACTAGGCAAGTGGCGTAGTACTAGTAACGGATTCAAATATCAATTCCATGGTATCTGTTTGGTTGGCAATTATGGTCCTACTAGTGACATATAGTCGCTATCAAGAATATTTGAACACGTCGCCTTTGTTACAGTTAAGAAGAATCGATTTCGTCATTATTCCAGTCTTCAACCTATCCAAACCAGCGGCCTACATGATTTGGAGCAAAATATGTGATCATTATAATTTATTTTCATATTTACAATATAGACTGTTTATGGCCTCTAAATCTGAATGCTCATATTTAACACCTCATTGTTTTGTGAAAAGAAAATAACATCTGCTATAATTTCAGTTTCGATTTCAGTAGCTGCAAGCTTGCTCCTACCATGTATATATGTGTTGGTATGGCATATGCAAAAACTAAGGTTTTTCCTATGCAAAAAGACCAGCAGCACCACAGAAGAGAACATTGAGGCCCTAATATTATTACATGGGTCACTAGCTCCAAAACGATACAAGTACTCCGAAGTAACAAAGATAACATCTTCCCTTAATAATAAGCTTGGGGAAGGTGGTTATGGCATGGTTTTCAAAGGAAGGCTAGATGATGGTCGTCTAGTTGCAGTGAAGTTCCTGCATGACTCCAAAGGTGACGGTGAGGAGTTTGTGAATGAGGTTATTAGTATTGGCAGGACATCTCACATTAATATTGTTAGCTTATTTGGGTTTTGTTTGGAAGGCTCAAAGAGGGCCCTCATATATGAGTATATGCCAAATGGTTCTTTGGATAAGTATATATACTCCGAGAATCCCAAAGCAATTTTAGGATGGGATAAGCTCTATACCATAGCAATTGGGATCGCTCGAGGGTTGGAATACTTGCACCATAGTTGTAATACACGCATAGTGCATTTCGATATCAAGCCTCAAAATATCCTTCTGGATCAGAACTTTCACCCAAAGATTGCTGATTTTGGTTTGGCCAAGTTGTGCCATACCAAGGAGAGCAAGCTTTCTATGACCGGTGCTAGAGGAACACCTGGGTTTATAGCTCCTGAAGTACATTCTCGAACCTTCGGAGTTGTTTCAGCAAAATCAGATGTTTATAGCTATGGAATGATGTTGCTAGAGATGGTTGGTGGCAGAAAAAATGTTAAACTAATGGCTCAAGAGTCAAGTGAAAAGTATTTTCCACATTGGATTTATGACCACTTTGGTCAAGACGATGGACTACAGGCATGTGAAGTTACAGGTGAGAACAAAGGAATCGCTAGAAAAATGAGTGTGATTGGCCTGTGGTGCATCCAAATATTACCAATGCATCGCCCTACCATAGGAAAGGTCTTGGAAATGTTTGAGAGAGGTTCAGATGAGCTAGACATGCCACCAAGGCAAAACTTCAGTCAAATATTGTAAGATATTATTTGAGACATATATATTTCAACAATCATTCAGTATCATTTACATCAATGTTGATATAACTATATTTTTCATTCTTTTGCAGCAGCGATCCAGCTTACAGTTTGAATGCAGAAAGTTCGACCATGATTAGTGGTACGAAAACACAAGTTTCTAGTGAAGTGCTAAAGATGAAAGAGATAAGTGTTGTAAATTCAAAAATCTTACAACGGTTACCAACTCTATGAAACGGTAACCTTCAAGTGGAATTTGGCATTAAACTTGTGTAGGTATCTCTATGACAGAGGGTTTTTTTTTGAAAGACGGCAAGAGATTTTCTGAATTTATATTAATGGAAGAAAAAGAAAAAACAACAACAGATATTACATGCCTCGTCCTTGGAAGGGGCAGCTGGTCTACTATTGTGATATTTGTTTTGAAACAAAAGGCTACTGGTCTACTATGATATATTTCATTCGAAGTGATAAAGATTAAGGCTTTAAGAGGTAAAGTCGTATTGTCCCAGTATGCATAAGATAATTGATATCCTCTTAATAGCGGTTTGTCACTCTTTGTTTTCTGTTGACAATCAAAAGCGGCTAAAGCATATAATGGAATCCGCCGTCATGTTTCTATTGTCGAGATGGTCAGCAAACATATTTGGATCATCCCATTTGAAGCCTGGACGAAGAAACATCGTTTCGGAGGTACTGGCCAGGCCGGTTCCCAACAAGTTCCTCAAATGCATGATTTGATTGCACCATTGCGTTCCTCTCATTGAGCTGATAGAAAAACATATATGGTTTGCCTCATTTGAAGTCCGAATGAATTAATTATAATTTTTGAAAGATTTTTGACACCGGATTGCACCAGAACCGGCCAGGCCGGTTTGCTTGCCCCTGTGGCTATCCAGGCCCCGTGAAAACTGGCCTAGCCAGTCTGGGAATCGGCTAGGCTGGTTTGCCTGGATGAGTCCGATTCAAACTCTATTTTGGTCGGGATTTGAACGTATTTTCGCATAGGAAATTTTGAGATTACGATCTGGAGTTGTTTCCTATTGGAATAAGATCATCCCCTCTCTATATATGAGAGGATCACGGCTGATTGAAGGATTCAACACTCAATCGTCAAAAACACATCTACTACCTCTCTCTATCATCTTCTCCTATTTACCTCTTCTCCTCGTTCTTCGTCGGTGCTGCATGACTAGAGGATCGATGACGGCGACGCTCTAGAGCGGTTAGGCCGGTTAGAGTAGCCCAGCCGCTGCACACTCCGACGGGGTCCCTCCCTAGCGTGTGGAGTTTTGGGTCTCAAGAGACCTCGCCGGTGTGTCTTGCGAATCACGCTCCAGGTGAGGCTCTTCCGATGATGTGTCTTGCGTATCGCGCTCATGGCTAGAGGCACAAGGTCCGGGTGCGGACATACCATTGGCGCCGGCTGACCAAAAATAGGCTAGACCCTACATCGAGCGATCTAGCTCTTTATCGGTATGCTGACCTAATTAAGCATCGCGTCAACAGTTTCACTTATGCACCACCCCCTATGGCCATGTAGTTGAACTAGTTGGCGACTGATATATATTGTTAACTTCTTGTCCACGCATCGCGATGGCCCAATCTGTCCGACAAATTTTCCACGCATTGTCAAAATGGTCTGCGCTCGGCACGTTCCGAGAGACTTAACTTCTTGAGTGCCTAGCAAACGTGTGTTTTTCAGAAAGTTGGACAGATTACGCAGATGTTAGGGAGTGTGGCGCTGGCGCATCGAGCTAGTCTCCTCTGCTTGCTGAAAGTCCCCCATAATGCCATGTCTGCCATAATCTGCCTGACAAATTTTCCACGCATTGTTGAAATGGTCTGCGCTCGGCACGTTCTGATGGACATAACTTCTTCTTGAGTGCCTAACTATGGTGTTGTTTTTCAGCAAGTTAGACAGATCACCCAGACGTTAGGGAGTGTGGCACTGCCGCATCAAGCTAGTCCTCTCTGCTTGCTGAACAGAGGACTCTGGAATTGTCCATGTGTTTGTGGGCACTCGATGAGTGTACACCATACTTTTTTTTTCTTTTTTCTAAGAAAAAGACGAATATACACGTACGGCACCTAAATGCTGACACTTGCCCATGTCATTTTCATCACTGCATTGATCAGCATTCGCACAGACAAGAAGCAAATACTGAAGCTGTTCAAAACCCCTTTCGCATCCGTCCATGACTTTGGCACTCTTGTGTTGAGTCGTATTACTAGCTCCCTTGTTTGCACTTCACTAGACGTGCCCTGAGAACCACGACCCACATCCTCCGGAACCAGAAAGACAAGCTGCGCTCCGGCGAGACGCGACGCAGGGTCTTGAACATCATGTACCCGCTCTCGTTCCGCGGCACGGAGCCGTACGTTGTGTTGTACTGCGGAGGCATCCCGGCCTTTGTGCTCACTGCTCACGCACGACGGTGTCTCCGTGCCTGCGATATGTGACGGGTTCCATCCGTTTGGAGTGGCCGACGGTGCGAGCTGCGCTGCGTCAACGCGTGCAGGCAAGCTGGCACACCTTCCGTTCCTGTGCTTCTGCTTCTGTTATTCTGAGCCTCTGACGGGTCCACAGGTCACTTCATCTATGACGCGTGCAAGCAGGCTGGAAGAAGGACGACGTTAGCGTCTCCTTCCCGTGTTAAGCTCGTCCCGGAAGACGCCATGCAGAATTGCAGACTAACTGACCTGTAGTGGCCGTGAACTAGGAGACGAAGACCGCGGGTCTGCGCATTCGCCAACGTACATCCTCCCGGCTTCCAGTGCAATGCACCACCTCCTTCCTCTGTGACAGCTGCTCTCAAACTACGACTGCTCCCGCACCCCGTAGTACGTGTTTTCTCTTGTGCGCAAGTCGCAATGCAAAGATGCACGCATGTCCTGTTCCCGCCGCTGGCCTGCTCTGCCCAGCCATGCTACTGCTCCTCGCTCTGCTAGCTGCTCCCCCGCTGTCGCCGCCGTAAACATGTCGACGTACGGTGCTCTGCGCGTCAGCGTCGTGCGGAACCTCACCATCGCCTACCCGTTCTTGAAAGAGTAGGATTAGAGAATACTCAATGTATATGATCAGCATTTACATATATAGGCATTGTGGGAGGCCAGGCAGACCCACACACCATATTTACATTCCAACACTCCCCGCAGTCTGAATCGGGAGCACCGCGAACATTGAGATCGGACCTAACCTCCGTGGAACACGGACGTCGGCAAACCTTTGGTGAAGATGTCGGCGTCTTCGGGACGAAGGGGGGGCGTGCAGGACGCGGACTTCACCGAGGGCGACTCGTTCTCTAACGAAGTGCAGGTCGATCTCAATATGCTTGGTTCGCTGATGCTGAACCGGGTTGGTGGAGAGGTAAACGGCGCTGACATTATCGAAGTAGACCATTGTAGCACGACGGAGTGGGCAGCGAAGCTCTATCAGAAGTTGGCGCAACCAGCAGGCTTCGGCGACTCCATTCGCGATCGCTTTCGATATTCCGCCTCCGTGACCGGACCGAGACAATCGAGGCTGACGCTTGGGCGACCAGGAGATGAGATTGTCCCGAGAAACACCGCATAACCCGAGGTGGATTTGCGTGAGCCGCATGTCCGAGATGACCAAGGCGACGATGCCAGAGTGAGGTGGATGACGCGGTGGCAGCGAGGGCAGTGGGAGTGCTGGATGGTGCTGGGAAGAACGGGTAGAGGTCACCCGTGCTATTGCACCTGGCGATCACACTCCGTGTCTGAAGGTCCTTCACAGAGAGGCCAAACGGGTCAAACTCAATGGAACAATTATTATCAGTGGTGAAACGACGTACAGAAATCAAATTCTTAATAATATTTGGTGACACTAAAACATCAGAAAGAACAAGAGGACGCGTTGTGTGGTGGAGAATGAGTGTGACCCAATAGATGTAACGGGAAGCGAAGCTCCGTTACCAGCAATGATAGATGAAGGACTAGATGACGAAGGATGGTGAAAGGTCGAAAGAATACCAGTGTTGTTGACCATATGGGCACCGGCACCGGAGTCAATGTACCACTCGGCCGATGAAGGGGGCGTCAACGTCATGGTGTTGAAGTTGTTGATGAGGGCGGACGGATCCCAGGACGCGCCTCTGCATGGGCGCCCACTGCTGCTGCTGCTGTGGCAGCGATGGTCCTCCGTGAGCGAACCCCGGGAGGAGGTCCAAGGGTGTACGGCTGCTATATGTACTGCTGTTGCGGCTGAGGAACAGCAGTGAAAGCAGCCGGCAGAGGTCGAAACGGCGTCCCTGGACTGCCCGGCGAACACGGCCAGAGCTGCACGGTGCCCGTCCATGGGTTGTAGAACGGTGCCGGGGAGCGAGAGCCGCCTGCCAGTGTTGGAGACCTGCTGCTGCTGGTTGCGGCGCGCCACCGCGGGCGACGGATAGTGCGCCAGAGCCGCCTGGCCAGCGTGCCCGCCCTGGCCGCCTTGGCCCTGGCTGCCCTGGCCGTGGGCTGGCATGGCCGCCTAGCCCTGGCCTCGCGTGGGAGCACCCATCAGAGGGCGCGGGCAGTGACGAACGCGGTTGTCGCAGAGGATGCCGGCGGGTCCGATGCCCCGGTGGCTTCGCTTGCAGCAACGTCATCGATGTCGATCTCCTCGAGCAGGAGGAGTGTGCGAGCCTCCTCGAAACTGGGGAAGGGTTGCCGCATCTTGAGGTTGGAGACCATGGGCCAGAACTTGCCATTGAGGCCGCGAAGGAGAGTGAGGACCAAGGTCTGATCCCCGATCGGATCGCCGAAGTCGCTGAGGGTTGCCGCCATCGTTTCAAGACGGCGGCAGAAGTCGGTGATGGAGGCCGACCCCTGTTTCGCCGTGCGGAACTCCGCCGAGAGCAGTAGGGCGCGCGATTCGCGCTGGCCGAGAAACTCGTTCTCGAGGTAGGTCCACGCGCCGCGCACGTTCGGCTTGCGGTTCATCGTCGTCTGCTGGAGATCGGCGTGGATGGTGCAGTAGATCCAAGTGAGCACGGTGCAGTTCATCTGCACACACGCCAGTCGATCGTCGTTGACAACATCGGAGAGGACGTGGTTCGTTAGGGCATACTTGCCGAGGACAACGAGGAACATGGACCGCCACCGGTTGTTGTTGTCAGCGGCGCGATCCAAGACCAGGGGCACGAGGACCTTGATGTTGAGGACGGCGATGGCTGCGACGTGTACGTTGGCGTACTTGGCCTCGTACGCGTCGAGGGCCGCAACACGATCGGCCTCTGCCCTGTAGGCGTGCTCCTCGCGCTCCTCGCGAGCCTGGCGTTCGCGCCGGTTTCCGCCATGGGAGAGGGCGGACGACGCGTCTCGGCGGAGGATCGCGCAGCGCGGCAAATCGTGAGTCGATGGATCGCGACGTCGTGAATCAGCGAATCAGCGACGTAGCGGATCGCGTCTTCGCGGGTAGTCACGGAGGATCAGGCCGGCGAGCGAATCAGCGACGTAGCGGATCGCGACTTCGCTGCTAGCGCAGGGGATCAGGTCGGCGAAGCGAGCGAGACGCGCGCTCTGCGACGGCCTTGCTGCGTTTCTGCGATGGCGCCGCACACGATGGGAGGGGCGCCCAGCGGGGCGGGCTCTGTGATGGCGCGATCGATCGGCCGTGGGTTCAGCGGCGGCGCGATTAGGGTTTGCGGAAGCAAGGAAGGAAACGTCTCATGATACCATGAAAGAGTAGGATTAGGGAATACTCAATGTATTATTGTGTATGATCAGCGTTTACATATATAGGCATTGTGGGAGGCCAAGCAGGCCCACACGCCATATTACATTCCAACAGTTCTGGCCCGCCAGCACTCATCTGCCGGAGTGCGGCTACCGGGCTTTCGAGGTCGCGTGCGACAAGGGCAGCGTATCCCTGTAGAACTCTTACTGGAATTTCCAGGTTATGGATATCTTCTACGAGAACAGCTCCTTCATATATTTATGCATTATATATGCTTATGCTTGAACATGTGTCATCAATCGGCGATAGGTTTCGTGGCGGCGGCTTGTTTGTACTGTCTCCACCAAATTTCTTCTTCTTGCCTGAGCATCACGTACTTGTTCCGGCTCCGCTGCACGTAGCCGTACGTGCGTTATGTTGTCCTGCGGTTTGTGCAGTCATGACCGACGATGGTAGGAGACGGCAACGCGTGCACGCGGCACCGCGACGAGTGCAGGCTGGCACAACTTTCATTCCAGTGCTACCGCTCTGACGGCTTGGTCTGTTAACAAGTCCCCTTGTCTCTCCTCATCAAAAAAAAAGAAGCCCCCCTGGTAGTCGTCACCGACCAAGCGTTCTGTTCCGGTCACCACGCCAATGACTCGCGACAGTCGTCACAATATTGCCCCGTCCATCGGGCACCTCGGAAATTCCCAAGCGCGGATGAATAGGCCGAATGTCCTGTCAAATGTTTCAGCCGCTAAAGTCTACAGTCTATAGTTATACAGGGCACGCGGACTCACTTGACCGTCTAGTCGATCGCTGTGTCCCTGTCTCTTAAGGAGTGGTTCACCACTATTCGTCCACTACTTTTGTTTGTGGCAATGCAAACATATCAACATAAATCAACCGTGCAAAATGAGCAATTGAGTTCCGCCAAAAAACACTCTAGTCTGTTTGTTACTCCCTCTGTCCCCAATAAGAATTGCATTTCGTGTATGTATTTGGCAAAAAAAAAAAGAAGGAGTGAGATGAGCTTGTTGGCCGGCCGGGGGAAAAGACAGAGCGCGCATGCGCGGTCACGTCGGTCATCGCCGTGCCCCGTACGTCCATTGGGCACCTCGGAAATTCCGTGCACCAATGACAACGGCCCGAATGCCCCCAGTCAAAACTCAAAAGCTTCGTATCTACGCGGCGCACACGACGACGCGGCTCTCCTTCTTCACCATTTACACTCAGCCACCACCGGTGTAGTACCTGTGAGCGGTTCACCCTTCTGTTCGTCGTGCTAATGCCATCTTCGAAGCTTTCCATGGCTCTGGCTCCATCCTCGTTGCTGCTCTTCCTAGTCTCGTCGTCGGTGTGGGTGGCCTTATCCTCACCATCGCCGGTGGCGGCAGCAGATGGGCAAGCAGGAGGAGAGCAGTGCCCGCCCTTTGCATGCGGCGACGTGACCATCTCCTTCCCGTTTGGGCTCATCCCAGAGGGCGCCGAGCAGACCAACTGCGGCGCCGGGATTGGGTTCCAGGTTCGTTGCTATCACAACCACATCCCATACCTCCAATACTCTCAGAGCGATATCAGTATGCAGATCCTCAGCATATTTTACCACAACCGCTCCTTGCTCATCGCAGATAGACTAGCATATTTCACTAGGTCTAGCCCCGAAGGGTGCCGCATCCCGACAGCCAACACCTCGTCCCGTCTTGCTCCTCCGTTGTCGGTCAGTCCCGTCAATCAGAACCTCATCTTCTACAACTGCACCAAGCCGCCGCCGCCAGGCGCGGGGCTCGTGGAGGCGGTATGCCACAAGAACACGTTTGTTCGTGCCGCCGATGGGCGTCCCGACGAGTCAGCAGGCACAGCTACTTTTTGGACGACTGCAACGCTACCATGGTACCGGTGCTTGGGGTGTCCGGCAAGGTGAACGCAACCAACTACGAGCAACTCGTCAGGGATGGCTTCCTAGCGACATGGCAGTGGCCGAATTTTTTACAATTTGGCCATTTTTTTTGAAAGTTTCTCACAAATAGGAATTCAGGAAATTGACACTTAGCTCGGCGCCATTCATGCTGGCGACTCTGGCGCCGAGCTCTTGGGCACGGTTCGTGACCTGCCAGGGGGCTCGGCGCCAGAGTGACTGGCGCCAAGCTCGGCGCCGTAGATCTTGGCGCCGAGCCCGGAAATATCTAACGGGCCCGCGCCTTTCCTCTCTTCTTCTCCCTCTCTCGCCCTAGCCGAGCTCTGCCGCCGACGCCACCGCCCTTGCCCGCGCCACCGCCACGCCCGCGCCCCCGCCGCGCCACCGCGCCCGCGCCGCGCCATCGCCGCGCCCCGCGGTCGTGCCCCTGCCGCTCCAGCGCGCCCGCGCCCGCACCACGCCCGAGGCCGCGCCCGCGCTGCGCCGAGCCGAGCCCGCGCCGCTGCCCCGCGCCGCGCCCCTCGCCGCGCCGCGCCTCGGCGTGCTGTAGCGCTGCGCCGCGCTGTTGCCCGTGGTTGGCCTCGGCCGCGGCCCACCTTGCCGCCCTCCACCGCCGTCCTCGCCTTGCCCTCCACCGTCAGCCTCGGCCACGGCCCGCCTTGCCGCCCTCCACCGCCGGCCTCGTCCTGTCTTGCCGCCGTCCACCGCTGGCGTGCCTCCCGCGCCCGTCGAGCCGGACTCGCCGCGGGTAGCCCCGGGCATCCCGCGCCCGCCACGTGCCACCGCTGTCGTAGGCCGCGCCACCGCCGGCCCAGATCTTTGGCCTGACCCACGCCCATCGTTCGCCGGAAAGGTAAAAATTATGAATATGCAATGTACCTACTTAGTTGGCATTTGTTATTTATTAGCTAATGTGATGAGTCAGGTAGTTGATTTAGTTAGTGATCTAGTGAGATATATATGTAGATAGATAGAAACATAGATACATAGGCACATAGATATAGTTAGATAGCTACTTAGATATGTAGTTACATTTTTAGTTATCTACATATGATCTAGCTATTTAGTGAGTACACTGTAAATATATACGTAGTTATTATCTTGATTACTTAGTTTGTAGTTAGTAAGTACTTGTTAGGTACTATCTATCGTCTAATTTGGACTAAAGGGCATGTGTTTTGTTACGTGTTTGAATTAGATGGACAACCTAGTCACCATATATCATGGAGGCATTGTTAAAAGCGATCACTATGGATATGTTGAGTTTCTTGACATGCAAAGCGTGCCTGTGCTATTCAATGATAGGCCTTCATTTAGTGACATGGTTACAAGGGCTCGGGAGGAGCTGCATTGCCTTGGAGATGATGGCATTGCGAGTTGATGGTGTCTCGCACCTAGGTTGTCCTCCGAACATCTTCAAAGCGAATGATCTCATTTGGTTGTGTGGATCGATGGGAGAACTATGTAAGATCGGCTATGAAGAGCCAAATTGCAATGTTTGGACGTGGTTGTGCGTCGGGTGTTAGTTGATCCCATCCCTCATGGGTGTACCCCAGCAATGGATCATTAGGCATACATCGACCCTCCTGTTTTGGAACCTTACCTGCATGTGCAGATTGCACCTACGGTTCCCGATGCTCAATCTGCCCCCAATGCGGTATTTGGAGATGGTTGTCAGACTCATTTTTCCATGGCAGATCATCCTCAGAATCATCCGAGTACGTGTCTTAACCGCATGGTTTTTGGGAGCTTACCCCGTTCCTTACATCTATTTCTTTCATTCTTTCCTCATTTCTGTAATGATGTTGCAGGAGACATTCCTGAGAATGTGGATGTGCCCCCTGTTGCTGCGCAAGTGCACTGTGGAGATGGATTCCGTGGGTCAAATAGTGTTGAAATTATGCATGATTCGGAGCCATATGAGATGGCTAGGGCTCTTGATTCTGATGATGATCGCCTTGTTGGAGAGTTGATGGAGAGTGATGTTGAGATGATGAGACGTATCTTTCCCAGCCGCCGTGATCCTAGAGTTCACGAGTTCAGCGATCTTGCTCATTCCGATCGTGCATTTGCGTAAGACGTGATGATGAGCTCCTAGAAGCCTGAGGCCGGTCCTAACATGGTAATTGAGAATGGGAGGGTGTTCAATGACCTCCCTGCTCTGAAGAGGTGGTTGCAGGCTTTTGCAGTGATACGAAAGAGGCCTTATAGGGTATTGCATTCATATGCGGAGCGTCGTTATAGAGTTGTGTGTGACAAGGAACGCTGCCCATGGAGGGTTTGTGCAAGGAAGCAACTGGTAACCGAAAATGGAAGATCACAAAAGTTGTCGGGCCACACAATTGTGTCGACCATGAGTCGACAATCGAGGCATCGGCAGCTGACATCTACCCTCATTGCCAAGCAGTTGATGGGAATTTTGCAGGGATAATCCAACATGAAGGTGAGGACAATTATCAGGACCGTTGAAGCGTTGTATGGAGGATATGTGATAACTTATGGTAAAGCATGGAGGGCTAAGCGCGTGAAAGTGGAAGATGATATATGGGGACCGGGAGGATGGGTATGAGCAGCTACTAGTTCTTTTCAATGCAATCAAAGCGGTGAATCCAGGCATGCATTATGAGTACATCCCAAAACCTAATGCATGGATGGATGGGAGGCAGATATTCTTCCGTGCCTTCTGGTGCTTCCCTCAGTGTGTCGAGGCCTTTAGGCACCGTCATCCCGCCTTCTCCATTGATGGTACGTTCTTGATTGGCAAATACCAGGCACACTTCTTATAGCCATATCCTGTGATGCTAACAACAAGTTGGTTCCTTTGGCATTTGCCTTGGTTGAGAAGGAGAACAATGACAGCTTGGGGATGGTTCTTGAGGCTAGTCCGGGATACATGTGGTTGGGCCCGGGCAGGAGGTTGGCATCATATCTCGATAGGCATCGGGGCATACTTAATACCGTGCAAGGAGAGCGCATAGAGGGGTATGCATCGTTGCACCATCGTTGGTGTACTCGGCACCTTGTCGAGAATCTACTCCGGAAGGATGGTGTCAAGGGTAACTTTGATCTGCTTCCAGAGGCGCTCGACAACTTGAGGACAAGTACTTTAAGGAAAAGTTGGAGCAGGTCGAACCGCATCAAATGCGAAGGGTAGACTATGGCTCACAGTGTTTGATGAGGGATTTGGAGAAATGGACGAGAGCTCACGACGCCGGGTGGTCGGAGGTACAAGTTTTAGTGCAAAGAACATGGCGAGTCATTCAATAAGTTGCTATTGGGGATATGTGGTATGCCCGTGAATGCAATCGCTCAATTCACCTTCTATAAGCTTGTTGCTCGGTTCAACGATAGACACGCTCATGCATTGCGATTCACGGAGTGATGGAGAGATATGAGCTCCGAAACCAAAGGCACACCTAGAGAAGGCAAGAGAAAGGGCTGGCACACATGAGGTTGCATGCTTTGACCACGCCACGAGGACTTATCAGTCGAGCATAGGGGCATAACGTCCGGACGGCGAGGTCCGAGAGTCGAGGATACATGTGGTTGTCCTCCAAGATTTCAAGTGCACTTGTGGTAAACCAAGGCGCATACCACTTTGTATGTTCTCATTTGGTGGTAGCAGCTAGGCATCGCAACTATAATATCAAGAGGAGGATACCTCACGAGTTCGGTGGTCGACACGCTTGTGAACACATGGAGCCCCGCTTCATGCCTTTCCAGACCACGAGAGTGGCCTCCATATGATGGGTCGAAGTACATTGCGGATCCACTTACCGCTGGAACAAGCGTGGATCAAGGCAGAGGATTTAGGCATAGGATGATTATGGATCGATACCCTAAAGAACTAGGCGTGGGAGAGGAACTCCATTTGTTACCGATCCAGTAGTAGTACGAGTGCGCAAGTGCGGTAGACTTGGCCACAACTCACGGGTTGCCGCTATGCGATTAGTGAGGTAGGACTATTGGTTTATATTATTATTTTATATTTGTCGATTTCATATATTTAATTATGCATGTCTCAATTTATGCTTGTATTTGTGTCAATTACTTATACATTTCTAAGTTCATGTTTCATTGTATATTGGAATTCTAATTCATTCACTTTTTTTGTAGGATGGAGCAATTCCACCACCTTTCGACCTAACGTCTGGAGGCGACCCACCGAGGACGCCTCATAGCGCCAAGGCGGTAATAATCTATAAGTTTTATTCGTACATGTGTTCGTGAAGTAACAGGAGACTATGTTTTATTCGATGTAGGACCTTCCGCACCTTTCGTCCTAGAACCCACAGTGGGTTCTTCGACATGCGATACGACGGCACAGTACACTCCTTTCCTACAAAAGAGGCGGGCTGGATGTCATCTCTTTTTAGGTTCATCGTGGGTTGCCCAAGTTCAACTTAGTGGCCATAACTGCGTTGGTAGACAGGTATTAAAGTGAATCATTGCCTCCATTCATGGCCATTTGTTCATGCGATTGACTTTTTGACAAGTAATCTTGCTTTGTCTTAAATATAGGTGGCGGCCGGAGACTCATAGCTTCCACCTACCTTTCGAGGAGATGACAGTCTCGCTACAAGACTATCAGAAGATGTTAGGCCTAAGGATTCACGGCAACCCAGTCACCAGGCAGTGCAGGTCAGAGGGCTGGAGAGCCTGAGTGGAGGTCTTCCTTGGGCGTGAGCTTGGTGAGCAAGGGGCTCGCACTGCTGGAGTTCCCATCTCCTGGCTGCATGAAGAGTTCGCATAGTGCCCTGAGGAGGCAGATGAGGAGACAGTTGGGTACTATTGCCGGGCGTGGATCCTACACCTTTTTGCCTGCGTTCTCTTTCCCGACGCCACGGGTGACAGTGCGTCCTGGATGTGGATCCACTGCCTCAGTGACTGGGACTAGGCGGGTCTATACAGCTAGGGCTCTGCTGTCTTGTGTTTTCTATACCGGCAGCTGTGCGAGGGGTGTCATCGGTCTTCGTCCAACCCATCACTTGGTGGATGCGTGTACCTGTTACAGCTCTGGATGTGGGCTCGTCTTCCAGTTGGCCGTCCAGAGGTTCTGGATCATCATGAGTGGTTCCAAGGTCAGCCTCCACGTCGCCAACCGACGTGGGCGTACCTTTGGGACTAGGTAAGGGTTCCGCACACGAGGATAGACCGGGCGTACATTAAGTTCACGAACGAGCTAGACACGCTGACGGCGTCTAGTGTAAGTAAATTTTATTTTCCATGCTGCTTTGAAAAGGATTAGTATACCATCTAACATCTTATTTGGACATGTTGCAGGTGGAGTGAGAGCCGTATGGTGGAGAGGACACACTTCCTTTTCAGCTGAGCAATGTTTGTGGGGCTGATGATGACTTCTATAGGATGAGGTGCCCTCTAATCTGCTTCTATGCTGTCGAGTTCCACCTGCCAGATAGGGCTGCACGCCAATTTGGAGTGAGACAGCTTTGGCCTACGGCTCTGTTCTCGACTAGCGTTGACTTACACAAGTAAGTGTTTTGATATTTCAAATGTCTCATGATGATGGTCCATTTCTATTAATATGGTGACACGTACATGGATTCATGTAACGATGACATATGTGCAGGTTGGATCGTCAGAGGAACAAGAAGATTTTTGACTGGGAGAGGCACCACCAGTCCTTCATTCAGGAATGGGAGGAGATGCACGACAACGTGGACAACAACAATGAGCCGCACACGAACCGTGAGTTCAGGCGGTACCAAGCTTGGTACCAGCGTTCGACACGTTGCATGCTGAGGTCACAGTGGACCGAAGCTGACTACGTCGACATTGAGTCCTCCGACGATGAAGACACGGCGTACGACCAGTCGACTCGTGCAGGAAGGCAGGTGGAGGCAGGACCGATCTTGGACAGAGTGGTAAGCCAATTGCATTATTTATGTACGTTAAGTTGCATAAGATTACATTAGGCGTTCTTGGACCGACATTATGAGGTATCTATTTTAGTTAGTGCCACATTCGAGCCGTATCACCCTTATAATATGTTAGATTGTTGTACAAAAGAAAACCAAACCTATTGCTATCTATTCAGAAGTATTATTACTGAGAACTTTGTTGCAGGGCAATACACTCAAATGCTCAGTTGAAGAGATTGAGCGCATTCGGCTGAGAGTCAGTGACGACTACATACTTGGCTTCCTAGACGTAAGATTTAAAATATTCTTGCAAACATATCATTAATACGGTAGATTCTTTTAGTTAACATAGTTTTGTACAATAGAGGCTATCACGTCGTCTACGCCGTGCGACTGGGCATTGTGGTTGCAGGATAGACACGACGCAAGATGTGCATGTTCCTTCCGTAGCCATAGGAGGCTTGGATTCCTCTAGCCAAGCAGCTACAGGGGACGAGGACGAGGATGAGGACGAGGACGAGGACGATGACGATGACGTGGACAAGAGGCACGATGAGCTTGGCCCCTCTCAGCTCCATGATGCTCCCTCGACTCATCCTACACCGCCTCTAGGCACTAGGTGACGCCGTCCGAGTGACCCTTACACTCCAGGCACCAGTGCTCTGGGTCACAAGGGTAAGGGCAAGAGTAGGAGGCAGTGAGGGATGTGGTAGCTGTTAGTATGAACTATTATGGATTTTGTATTTACTTTTCAGTAACTATTTGGGACTATATGGACATTGTGGACTATTTGGACTTTGCATGACATACTATGTTGGTTGTGATGTTCGTTGTGGTTGCATTATGCTCCTTGGATGATTAAATGTTTGGAATATATATTGATGTCTCTGTTTGTAACTGTGGATGCTCCTAAAAGAAGGCAAACTCTTGCGAATTTTTCCCGTGAAACATTAATCATACTACACTTCTATAAAGGCACAAATGTAGTACACAGATTAACTATAAATTTGTTAGAACGTGTATAATCCAAACGTATCGTACATACGCTTTGTAGATGAATCTAGGGTTACCAAGCAACAGTGAACGAATCTATGCTTTTTAGACAATAAACATAGACTTTTCAGATACAAGGACAACATCGATTTATCACATCACTGATATAGTACTCGGCATGTAAGGAAGCACAACTCCACTGTATCTCCACCATCCATCTTATGACCTGCTTTGATCCAAGGGCTGAGGTGAAGAGGCACACGGATCGTGACATGGCACATTAAGAGGCCTCCATTCCTCCTCTCAACCTATAAATAACCACTCACTCCCTCTCATTCACACACACAACAAGGAAGAAGAACACTCCTCAAAGATTTACTTTTGTTGCAAAGTACCAATGTCCTGGAGGGTTGTCCAGAGGGAGAGGAAAGGGAAGGGAACTACCTAGGGGTGGGAGGGTTCTCTTGGTCCTGATTTCTTTGAGGAAGCTCTTTATGAGAGGTTCTCAGTTGAGAGCAAAAGTGATTTCACCAAAGAGGCACCACTTGAGAGAATACGATGAAAGGAAAGAAGAGTGGCCAAAATGCATGCATGGTGAGGACTACCTAGTGCGAGATGTTCACCGAGGGAATAGATGGAGGTCGTTGTTTCTTCAAATGCCCGTGAGCATGGGTAATTGCTATTACTATTTGTTTCTTCAAAAGTTTGTCTTGTATATAACTTACACGACATACTTATTGTTGTAGTCTTCCTTGGTGAAGAAAAAACTATGGGTTCAGTAGGTGGGTCGATCCTTGACCTATTTATCCGCATGCGGAGTACATCTACTACCTACAGGACCGTATCTTCGATCTTGAAAGGGAAGTTAGCAGCAGTTACAAGGACGATGGACAGGACAACAACAACAATGGTGCCGATTCACAGGAAGGACTCTGCAATGATCCATATTGCACCTGCCCTAACCACAAGAACAAGGGGCCTCCCCCGTCACCCCCGCCACCACCACCAACAACAACGGGAGGCTACTATGGAGAAGGTGCAACACAATTTGCTATTTGGCCACACTACTAGGATGACTTTATCTTTTTCACATGTACCCAGGTTTAATTACCTAAGGCATGTTAGGTTTAATTACCTAAGGCATGGTTTAATTACCTAAGGCATGTTAGGTTTAGTCGAACCAAACTCTGTACCCAGGTTCGGTACATGTAGTCACATGCCATTTCATGTGTTTTGTGTGTTGATTTATATAATGCCGTATGTCGTTAGGTTTTTTTGCAGCATGTGTTCACATTTCAAAACATCCGTATCATTAAGCGGAATATTAAGACCATAAATAACGAAAACAATCACATAATGAAAAGTTCAATACTATGCCACATTACACAACATATTACTACTAGAAGCACGTGCCGACAGTAGACATAGGGGCAAATGCACTTCCAAATCCTCAGTCCAAAACATACTGAGTAAGCAACTTATCATCCGAGTACCAGTCCTCTACCACAACACTGTTGCTGTGGCTAGGCTCACCTACGTTGCTCTGACCTACCTGTCACCTGTAGTAAGCGGCCTCCACTTCATCTGCAGCTGCTGCGGCCTGAGTGAAGAACGCGTCGTCATCCTCCTCCACTTGTAAGCCCGCCTCTGCTAGAGCGATGAGCTCGCTCAGTCTGCCAGTGTCGTCCTCAGCCTCATCCACCTGCATGCCCGCCTCTGCTAGAGCGATGAGCTCGCTCAGTCTGCCAGTGTCGTCCTCAGCCTCCCTCGCTTTGCATGCTCGCCTCTCACTAGAGCAATGAGCTCACTCGGTCCGCCGATGTCATCCTCATCCTCGTCCCCTCATCGACAACAACACATTGGTGATTGAACGGTGCGACCATCTCGTGATCTATGCTCATCTAACTTCTTCTCCTCATACCTTGCACGAGCCACCTCTACGGCATGTTCCTCGCTGCAACCAATCCCTTCATGTATAAAATGAAATCAGTTAGCAACGCGATTATATTACATTTAAAATCAGGCAACGAAAAAAGGCTTTCAAACACTCACTGGCACATAATGCAGCAACATGCTCGTTCAAGACCTGCTTCTGTACTCTTGTCTCCTCCCTTGCCTCCTGGCTTGCCCTCTCCTCCTCTAACGTCATCCACCTCTCCAATCCCCATTTGTTAAGCCCAACATCGATCGGGTTATAAATACCACGCTGTCTAGCAAACTCATGCATCTTTTCTTTGTGATGTTTAACGAATAGGTTGACGTAGTCAGGTCCATATCCCCTCTTCTGTTCAATTAGTTTCCTCTTCTTCAGTTCATCCAAGAACTTAGCTTGACCATCGTAACGTTCCCACCTGCATTTCCTAGTGCTCTATTCAAAAGAAATATTATATCATATATGTCTTAGCAAAAGAAATAAAATACGATTTCATGTTTACCACAAAAATAACGAACCTCTTCGTACTCAACCATATGGCCGCAATAATGGCCTATTCCAAGCTCCGAAGGGACTAGACCATAGTTAGATTTAACACCACATTCGAACATGACAGGAGGTGCTTTGTAGATTACCCTTTCTTTCTTCTTTTCCTTAACCTTTCGTGGTTCTTCCGGCCATTGGTTCTTAGGACCATAAAACCACTCCTTGAAACGACACTTCGCCATTGAAAACACCTAAATAAGGAGACATTAGTACATGAACACATATAGCTCAAGATTTCAACACATACACTTTGCACTTACTTCATGCTTGTTTGGACACACAAACTCCAACGTATTCTCAGGGTTTATCACAGCTCGATCTCCGCAATCGCATAGAGGAGGTTCCTTGAGTCGTCTAACTGCGGCTAGGTGCTTCTCCTTAGCCGTCATTGGTGGAGGGTTAGGGGGGTGGAACCCAACGCTTGAAGCGCTCATGTGGATGTCTCCCTCTAAACCAATCGTCGAAAAGGAGGTACCTAGGATCAAACTTGTCTGCACCGTCGATCCACTGAAAGAAAAAGCACCTCTCATGGTCCTACACAACGAGATTCCAACAAAATATTAGTAGCATACTTACACAAATAAGGAAAAAATAGTGCAAACAATTACTAACATTAAAACGACTGCATGTGTAGAAGCAACGAGCCGCTGTGTCCGGATGTCTCGATTGAAACACGTCGGTCAGATGACCACAGTCACAGTTAGGGATAGGGAGGTCAGGAGGGACGGGGGCATCTTTGCTAGACGCGTCGGGGTATAATTCTCGAGGACGACCCCGTTTTAGCCAAAACTCCTCCCGAAACATTTCTTGCATCTAACAAAACAGATGTAGTTTAACAAACATAAATCAAAAACATCACAAATAAATGTCAATGAGAACCATAACTACAATACAACCAATTTCGTTCTAAGAACCGAAAGAAGTTAACATTAAACCCTAAACCTAGGGTTTCCCATTTGATCCACAACAATGAACCCATAACATAACTACATGCGCCTAGGTTTGCTAGCTTTTTCCATGAATTGGAATCAACCTACGGTTGTATAATATATATATTGAGGGATACAATGAAACCCTAAGTGATGACGATTCTTAGGTTCAAAAATCCGACTAATATATACCGAATGGATGCGAAAAAAACAAGGAGGGGAGCGAGGATACCTTGCTCTCGAAGATCTACGGATCAAATCAAGGTTTTCAAGGTCCAATATGACGATTCGTGAGGTAGGATGAAGTGGGGAGAGAAAAAACCGAGAGGGGGGAGAAAGAAGAGGAAGAACGCTCGGGCACGAGGGTTGGGGCGGGGTTAAATGCAGCAAGCTCGGCGCCAATCACTACGGCACCGAGCTCGGCGCCAGTCACTCTGGCGCCGAGCCCCCTGGGAGGTCACGAAACGTGCCCAGGAGCTCGGCGCCAGAGTGATTGGCGCCGAGCTAAGGGTCCATTTCTTGAATTCTTTCCGCCAGGGGTCTATTTGTGAGAAACTTTCAAAAAAGGGCCAAATTGTAAAAAATTCAGTGACAGTGGCCGCCAGGTAACTTCGCTCTTGGAACTAGTACTATATCGAGTCTATCTATCTATCAGCTTAGCAGGAAGAGGAATACTTCTTTTGGTATCTCTCTCTCTATATATATAGCTTCGAATCAGGGCTGACATAGAAGTGTGAGGAGCTCATAGTCATATCCTTCGTAGGCCCCATGGAATTAGGTCCCTATATAGCTTCGAATCAGGCCTGACATAGAAGTGAGAGGAGCTCATAGTCATATCCTTCATAGGCCCCATGGAATTAGGTCCCCATTTGCACGCAGGAGTAGCTCTCATCTCACCCTAAGTGACCTTGGCTGCCTTACCTGTTCCCTCGATCCACCGGTATTTTTTAAGACATCATCAGAGGGGTGAGAGCCCCACCTGAATGGTTTTCCATTGATTCTAGCAAGCCGGTGGATGGAGGGTGCCGGATGTTAGATAATCTACTGCTCTCTTGTGTGAACACATGGTAGGGGAAGGCGGTGCCGAAAAGGTACCATGCTGTGGTACTGTAGCACTGTAGGGGCAGGCGCCGAACGGCTCACCTGCCGCACTGTAGCCATAGCAGGAGCATGCGCTAGAGTCAGTCCTACTGTCTCATCTAGTCACTGTAGCAGCAAGGCAGTTGTACTAGGACTAGATGGATAGAGTTGTATAAATAGTTTGCCACTGCAACTCAGTAAAGAAAGTTCAGACTTGCCATCTCCTATACAGAGCTCCGACCAAAGCTGGTGTCTCTGCTGTGTGTGTATGTTCTGTTCTCCCTCCATTCTTCTACCTCTAGCCATAGTGTGTGGTCGGACAACATTTGTCGTGGTCGACAAGACTGGTGAGTGGTCAACTCACCTGAGCCGGTGATCCTATGGGCCCACAAGTGGTATTAGAGCCGTACAAGCGTCGTCGCCGGACTAACCACTGGCGATGACGGATGGTTCGGAGATGGGCGACAGCAGTGGCACTGCTGTGGCTGCCCAGCCACGACAGGAGGTCGTTGTTTGCACGGTGCGGGAGGTCAGCGGCACCAGTTGGCTGACACTGACTCGCACCAACTATGGAGAGTGGTCGGTGACCATGAAGGTCAAGCTCAGAGCCCGACGGCTCTGGAATGCTGTTTTCAAGGGCACCGAAAATGAAGAAGATGACATGTCAGCATTGGAGGCGATCCTTGCTGCTGTACCGGCGGAGTATAGGGAGCCGTTGGGGGCGAATTGCTCTGCTAAAGAGGCATGGGAGGCTATTACAGCGATGCGCGTCGGTTCCGACCGCGCAAAGAAGGCGACGGCCCAGCTTCTGAAGCAGGATTATGCCAACCTCAAGTTCAAGGATGGTGAATCGGTGGAGGATTTCTCCCTCTGCCTGCAGACGCTCATCAGCAAGCTGAAGAGCCACGGCATCACCATCGACGAAGAGGAGGCGGTCTCCAAGTACCTCCACTCCGTGCTGACAAAGTACATCTAGATCACTCTCTCCATAGAGACGATGCTGGACTTATCCACCCTCACCATTGAGGATGTGACAGGCCGTCTGCGGGTGGTGGACGAGCGCCTGGAGCAGGCGACAACAACGAAGGACAGCGATAAACTGCTGCTGACAGAGGTGGAGTGGGCTGCTCGGAGGAACTCCGGGGTAGCCTCCTCCAGCTATGATGGCGATGGCAAGCGCCGCGACAAGGCTTCTTCAGAGAAGAAGAAGCAGGTCGACCCCAATGCCTGCCGGCGCTGCGGGAAGACGGGCCATTGGGCAAGGGAGTGCCCAAATTGCAAGCAGGAGAAGAAGGCTGAGGCTCATCTGGCGCAAGCTGATGATGATGATGAGGCCACTATCCTGATGGCGACATTTTGTGCACTACACGATGTCGAGGCCGAGGAGAAGGTAGAGGTGATGACGGTGGAAGGGTCTGGGAAGTCCCTGAAGGCTATCAACCTCGACGAACCACATGCCCAAGTCCACCTCGGACGTGTGGGCGGCGAGCAAGAGCAGCACTGGAACCTGGACTCTAGCGCCAGCAACCATAGGACGGGCTCCAAGGCGGCCTTCTTCGAGCTCGATGATAATGTAACCGGTACGGTGAAGTTTGGTGATGGCTCAAGGGTGGCAATCCAAGCGCGTGGCACCATCATCTTTAGGTGCCAGAACGGCGAGCACCACGCGTTAACGGATGTATATTACATCCCACAGCTACGTTCAAGCAGCATCAGCATTGGCCAGCTGGATGAGCGCGGTAGCGAGGTACTGATCAAGGACGGAGTCCTTAGGATCAGAGACCAGGAGCAGCGACTTCTTGCTAAGGTAAAGAGGTCCCAAAACCGGTTGTACTTGCTCGACCTAAAGGTAGAGCAACCGGTGTGCCTGGCGTCAAGGCACACCGAGGAGCCGTGGCTGTGGCATGCCCGGTTCGGACATCTCAGCTTCAACGCGCTTGGTCGGCTGGAGAAGATGGTCCTAGGGCTACCCCACATCAAGCATGGAGGCGAGCTATGCGACAGCTACCTGGCTAGGAAGCAGAGGAGGTTGTTGTTCCCAAAGGCGGCCAAGTATCACACGGTGGACGCTCTCGAGCTCGTCCACGGCGATCTCTGCGGGCCAATCACGCCAGCCACAAACGGTGGTCAGCGGTACTTCCTCCTACTCGTGGATGATTGCAGTTGCTATATGTGGTTGCAACTCCTAACGAGCAAGGACGAAGCAGCGGCGGCGATCAAGAAGTTCAAGATGCGCGTGGAGGACGAGAGCGGCAAGAAGCTTCACGTGCTGAGGACTGATCACGGCGGCGAATTCACTTCGGTGGAGTTCGCTGCGTACTGCGCGGATCAGGGTGTGGTGCGACACCACACCATGCCATACTCGCCACAATAGAATGGCGTGGTGGAACGACGAAACCAGACGATGGTCGGCATGGCTCGATCCATGATAAAGGCCAAAGGCATGCCGGCAAGGTTCTGGGGTGCGGCGGTGTTCATCCTCAACCGCGCTCCCACTAAGGCCCTTAAGGGCAAGATGCCATTCGAAGCTTGGTATGGGCGCAAGCCGAGCGTGTCCTTCCTCCGGACATTCGGCTGCATCGGCCTTGTCAGGAAGACAAAGCCGGTCCTGACCAAGCTGGAGGACAGGAGCACACCAATGGTGTTTCTGGGCTATGCGGAGGGTACCAAGGCGTACCGGCTCTACGACCCACGCAGAGACAAGGTGCTTGTGTCGCGCGACGTCGTGTTCGACGAGAAAGCGGCTTGGGACTGGAACATTCCGAGCACGGGGAAGCTGGCGGCTTCACCAACACCTTCATCGTCGAGCACTTGGTCATCCACGGTGGTGGAGACGCTGGGGAAGAGGTGCCGAGCACTCTGGGACGGGTGCCGAGCACTCCAGTGACACAGCCGAGCACTCTAGGAGGGATGCCGAGCACTCTAGGAGTGGAGCCGGGAGGTCCTGTAGTGGCGGCGACCACTCCAGGACGGGTGCTGGACACTCCCGTAGCGGAGCCGAGGGGTCTTGTAGTGGTGCCGACCACTGCAAGACGGGTGCCGAGCACTCCGGGAGGGGTGCAAACCACTCCTGGAGTCGTGACGAGCGGTCCAGGAGTAGTGCCGAGCATTGCAGCTAGGGTGCCGAGCACTCTGGCGGAACAGGGAACTCCATCGACGCCGATCGAGTTCGCCTCACCTCCAAGTGACATCACTAAGTTCGTGGATGCCTTCCACGACGGTGAGGAGGTGCGGTTCCGCAGGCTGGATGATATCGTCGGCGGCACAGGGCCCTCAGGCCTGGCGGGTAGGCTTCTCAATGACCCAGAGCTGCTGCTCATTAGTGTAGAGGAACCACCCACGTTCGCGCTGGCCGAGCGCGATACACACTGGCGACGGGCGATGCTGGAGGAGATGAAGGCGATCGAGGAAAATGAGACTTGGCAGCTCGTCGATCCACCTCCAGGATGCCGTCCGATCAGCCTGAAGTGGGTGTACAAAGTCAAGCGGGATGAGCAAGGGGCCATTGTCAAGCACAAGGTGCGCCTCGTCGCCCGAGGATTTGTCCAGCGCGAGGGCATCGACTTCGAGGAAGTCTTTGCGCCGGTAGCGCGCATGGAGTTTGTCCGATTGCTACTGGCTTGGCAGCAGCAAAGGACTGGCTCATCCATCACTTGGACGTAAAATCAGCCTTCCTCAACGGCGAGCTGGCGGAGACGGTCTTCGTCAGGCAACCTCTAGGTTTCGCCGTTAAGGGAGCAGAGCATAGGGTGCTCCGACTGCGCAAGGCACTCTTCGGGCTACGGCAGGCCCCACCAGCGTGGAACGCCAAGCTTGACACCACGCTGGGCGAGCTTGGGTTCATGAGGTGTGCAACTGAGCACGCGCTCTACACGCGGCGACGGGGGAAGGAGGAGCTCGTCGTTGGCGTCTATGTGGATGACTTGATCGTCACTGGCGCGCGTGCGAAGGACATCGATAGCTTCAAGCACAAGATGGTGGCTCGCTTTCGAATGAGCGATCTCCTACTACCTCGGCATCGAGGTAAGACAGGGGAAGGTGGCACTCACGCTTGGTCAGAGCGCGTACGCCTCAAAGCTGTTGGAGTGGAGCGGCATGGCTGAGTGCAAGCCGTGCGTGACTCCGATGGAGGAGCGGCTGAAGCTGACGAAGGCTAGCACCACGGCGAAGGTGGATGCAACACTATACCGAAGCATCGTCGGCGGTCTACGCTACCTAGTCCACACGAGGCCGGACATTGCGTTCGCCGTGGGCTATGTCAGTCGCTTCATGGAGGATCCCAGAGAGGATCACTGGCAGTGGCGGAGCCACATGGTATGCCGGGTATGCACCGGCATACCCTGCGAGACCGATGGCAGCTAATTTATGTAGTCGTATGTATGCGCCGTATTCGTAAAAAAAATAAAAAATATCTGGATCGCATCACGCCATCATGGGAGGACGGGAGGCCCATGTGATGCGGCCCACGTGGTAATAGATAGGTCCAGACGTCTACTAGGTTCACGATGTTTCCGGTTCCTAATTAATTAATCTATAATCTGGACCTGAGGACGGAGGACAAGCACGTCGCCTGACGGCTAACCCCTAACGCACAGACGCCCTGGTGCCCTGCCGTAGTGCCACTGCCGCCTTGGATGCTGGATTGGATCAGAGGCTCGCTGTCCATGTCTCATCTCATCTGTAGTCTGCATGGCGGCCACAGCAGTAAGGCTTATCGTCTTGATTCGCTATTTCATTTAGGTAAAATTTAATCTTTGCTCTTCGGTTTCTTCTACTCTTCATCTTTCTATAGAAAATCGTCGTTTATTTTTCATAGCTATTTGCTAACATCACAAATAGCAAATTGTTTAATTATTTGGTAATGTGTTTTTTTTAATATTTATGCAGTTATTATGAAAAGAAACTCGGATATTGCATCTCTTTATTTTAAGTGCTTTACCAACATATGTAGGGTAGTAAAAAATGGAATTTAACCCGTTCATGCTTACTATAACTAGTTATTTCGGTTTTCTATTCGTTGCTTTAACTACAACACTAGCTCTATTTATTGGCTTGCTTATTTGAAATGAATTGAATGTATAGAAGGATCTTTCTTTTGGATTGGATTCCTGGTATTCTAGACTTTTAAGTATCAGTATGACTTTTTAATTGTTTATATTGTAAAGCGTTGAATAAAATAGCGGAAAAATAGCATTATAAGTCGATTGGTACTCTTTTATGCCTATATTTCAATTATCGGTATGACTTTTGAACTATTTATATTGTATTTAGTGGATGGTTTCAACTTAATCCATGAATTTAAGCCTTATCGCGTTACTTAATGTATATATACGAATCACGTTGTCAATTTTATAATTATTACTGAATTGCTATAATAGATTTACCGAATTGAATATGAAAATTTTTGACCGGCATACCCTAAACTAAAATCCTGGATTAGCCACCGATCACTGGGCTGCGGTGAAGCGGCTATTGCGCTATGTCAAAGGGATGGTGGATTAGGGATCATCTTCCCAAGACCGTGAGAGTAGGCTACAAACTCACTTTGTGTTCAAATGATGCAAACATGGTAGGGGACATCGACGGGCAGCGGAGCACCTCTGGCGTGCTCGTCTTCCTCGGGTCGGCTCCGATCACATGGCTATCGCTGAAACAGAAGGTGGTAGCGCTATCTACGTGCGAGGCAGAGTACGTAGCGGCAGCCACAGCGGCGTGCCAAGTTGTGTGGCTGCGTCGGCTGCTGGGCGAGCTGACCGGTGTGGAAGCACACCCACCAGCACTGATAGTGGACAACCAGCCCGCCATCGTCCTCGCGAAGAATCCGGTTCTCTATGACCTGAGCAAGCACATCGACGTTAAGTTCCACTTTCTCAGGGACTGTGTCGATGGAGGACAGATTGTCATCGAGTTCGTCGAAACTGGTCGACAACTCGCGGACGTCCTCACCAAGCCGTTCGGTCGTCTTCGACTCTCGGAGCTGAAGGAGATGATCGACATGGAGGGGGTTCAAGGGTTAGCAGTAGGATCAGGGAAAGAATTGTTAGATAATCTACTGCTCCCTTATGTGAACATACGGCAGGGGAAGGCGGTGCCGAAAAGGTACCCTGCCGTGGTACTGTAGCACTACAGGGGCAGGCGCCGAACGTCTCACCTGCTGCACTGTAGCCAATGCAGGAGCAGGCGCCAGAGTCAGCCCTGCTGTCTCATCTAGTCACTGTAGTAGCATGGCAGTTGTACTAGGACTAGATGGATAGAGTTGTATAAATAGTTTGACACGTACATTATGAGCCTCCTCTGCTTTGAGAGGATGCCACGAATTGAAGTACTTCCATGCATCAGCATCAGATGGATGTACCATCTTCTCAGGATTGTATCGTGTGCCGTTTTTGTGCCATGTCATCTATTTCGCGGATTCCTCGGTCATGAATAGCTGTTGGAGCCTCGGCAGGAACGGAAGGTGTCGTAGGACTCTCATGGGGATCTTAAGCTGCCTCTTCTGGCCATCACCTGAGTCTACCTCCACGTACCTGGAGGATTTACACTTCGGGCAATACTTTGCATCCACGTGTTCTTTCCTAAATAGGACGCACCCCTTCGGACACACATGTATCTTGTCATACGGCATCTTAAGTGCAAGAAGGAGCTTCTTTGACTCGTACAAGTTCTTTGGCATAATGTGTGTCTTCGGTAGCATATCGCTCCACACGGCCACCATCTTGTCGAAGCCTTCTCGACTTAGGTTTAACTCAGCCTTCAACCCCATTACGCGACCAATGGCATCCAGCTGAGAAACATTAGTATGATCGTGAAGGGGTCTCTGTGCCGAGTCCAACATCAGGTAGAAGGCATCTGCGGCAGCCTCCATCTCCTCCTTGTCACGTCCTTCAGCGAACTGAGCTTGGTGCGTGTCATCCAGCATGTCTGCTACCCCGGCATCATCATCGAAAGCCTCGAGCCGTGGTCTCACCACCTCCTCCCTGATACGATCGGCTTCACCTTGGTGGATCCACCGGTGGTAGCCCGGAGTAAATCCAAACTTCATAATATGTTTACCCATGGTTAACCTATCTTTCCTCCTTCTGTTGTCACAACCGCTGCACGGACAAACCACTAGAGAATGGCCTCCAGCACTCTCGCCAAATGCATGCTGTAAGAATTCTTCAACCTTGACTATAAACAGCAAGTCGTAATCGTGCTCGTCTCTCCGGAGCGTGTACATCCACTCACGGTCCTCCATCCTTTAACAGACGTATCAGCACATATGAGTCACCATCAATTGCATCTACGCGGTGTCCCTACTCTCTAATAGGTGAGGATAGGTCCTAATCCCACCCGCGGATCCATAGATGAGGTTAGTTTCCATGCTCCGCTCCTATCCGAGACAGAATTTCGGCAGCACCTCCCTACTGTTCTCCCGATACACGTCCTGCAAGGGAGAGTGTGTATCCGGAGAACAACAGAGGGGTGATGCCGAAACACCGTCTCGGACCGGAGCGGACCATGGAAACTAACCCATCTACGCATCCGCGGGCTGTCCAAAAAACGTGGACAATTCGAAACAGAAACGCTCGCATATATGCAAAGATCTACATACCTCCAAAGATATCTCTTTCGGACGGGAGACGCCTAACTAGGCTACACCGATCTACGACGACAAACAAGCGGAAAAAGAGATGATTTATAACTAGGGTGTCGGTGAAGTCAGGCTAGCAAGGCAGTGGCGAGTCGACGCAGTGGTGAGGCGACGTAGTGCAGACAGACCCGCGACGCCGACGAAGACGATCGGGGACCTCCGGGTCACCTCCGACAGGTCCTGCTTTGCAAAAGAAGAAACACGACACTATAAGTTCAAAATTTCGGCAGCACCTCCCCTGCATGGGGAGGTTTCCAAAACCTGCAAAAAAAATGGCACGAAGGCCGACATCACAACGGCACGAAGGCCGACAAGCGAAGAAAGGGTGGATATACCTTGCCCACGCTCGTAGGCAGTTCGGTGACGGTAGGGGCATCGGCGAGACGGGCACGCGGAGAAGATGGCCGAGGCACCTCCTCCTCCCCTCCACCTCGTCTTCCTCCCCCTCTCCCCTTCTCCTCCTCCTTCCTCTCCTCCTCCTCCTTCTTCCTTTTTCTTCTCTTTTTTCCTTCTCCTTCTTCTTCCTTTTCCTTCTCTTTCTTTCTCCTCTTTTTTCTTCCTTCTTCTTCCTTCTCCTCCCTTCTTCTTCTTACTGTTGCTTCCTCCTCCTTCTTCCAAGCCGGCGGCAAGAGCAGGGGAGCACGGGGCGCTGGGTCTGGCGCTGCAAGGAGGACTGGCAGCTGGCTTGTGGCAAAGACGCTGTGACTCGGGCGGCATGAGCAAGACGGGCGGGTGGCGCGGGCGCCTAGGAGCTGCAGTGTGGGCGGCCGGGGCGTGCTCGGGGCGGGTGGTGGTGGCGGGCGCTTCATGGCGAGGCGGGGCTCACGGCTGGGCATGCACTGGGAGCCACATGGCGGGGGCGTGTGCCTGGCTGGGGATCACATGTGGAGATGTCTGGGTTTTTGGCATCCGACGTCACAACTTGCTCGAAACCTTCACAATTTTTTACCACAGCCTCCATATGCGATAACACGACGCCTCAACAAGTTTCGTGATTTTCGGACTTCGTTTGCATTTTATATAATTTAAAATCACATTTCCGACAAGTACCTCGACATGTTACGTCAACGAGATGCTCGAGATTTCATGTGAGTTCCTGGATACGGCCTAAACATACCCTAAATATCATGAGTATCAATTTTGGATGACCAAAGTCCATTATTCCATGTACCTGCAGTTCAAATTTGAAATATCCCAAAAAATTTGACGAAACGAAATAAACTAATGAAATATATCAAAAAAAAGTCAAAATTGCCCCAAATTTTAAAATATAGTTTGAAATACTGTCACAAAGCCATAGAAAAAAATTTGGGCCCAAAATGGCACTCGGCAAAGTGGGCTTTGCCGAGTCTCCTTTCCAAAGCACTTGGCAAAGTTGATTTTCAAAAAAAAATTACCGAGTGCCTAAGCGGCACTCAAAGAAAATAAGTTTTAAAAAATTAAAATTTTTTTTTTTGCCGAGTGCCCAAGGCTTACACTCGGCAAAATATGTTTTTAAAAATTAAAAAAAAATTGCCGAGTGCCTTAGTCTGGCTCTCGGCAAAATAAGTTTTAAAAAAATAAAAAAATTTATGAGTGTCATGGGTGGCACTCGGCAAAATATGTTTTTAAAAAAAAAATCGAGTGATTTGAAATGGCACTTTCGGCAAAATAAGTTTTTAAAATAAAAAAAAAATTACCGAAAAGTGCCATCATTAGGCACTCTCGCAAAATCGACGGCAGGTGGCCGCCGTCATGGGCTGGCCACCTTTTGTTGAGTGTGCGGCCTCGCAAAGCCTAGCTTTGCGAGAGCCGAGGCTTCTATGGAGTGCCAAAGCCACCTTTGCCGAGTCGGCACTCGGCAAAATATTGCTTTGCCGAGTGTCCCGATAAAAAGCACTCGGCAAAGTACAGTTTTTCAGTAGTGAATTGGTGGTGATGGTGACATACTGACACCAGCGGCAGCAGCTGTTGAGGCGTGGATTTCTGCTTGAGTACACGGCTGACGACGGCTGCGCCGATTGCACCGAGAGCGAGGAGGCTAGTGCCGTACTAATGTCGCCGACATTTTGTTCGAGTGCCACTGCTAGAGGGTGTCCACTGGGCGACTTGCCGTGAGTTCAATACCTTACGGTTCTGTGTTTTTAAAAAATGCTACTCTTTTGTTTGTTTGTGTTACTTTCCATTCTTTTGCAAATTATTCATTCACATTTTGGGTCTAAATATATATTCTTTGTTTTTGCAACAATTTACCTTGTTAATCTCCAAGAGAATAAATTACTTGAAAACAAATACTGCACGCTTGTGCATCTTTTCTACAAGATTGGTACTAGCTCAGTAAAACAAGGCAAATCATAACAGTTGCATTGGTTGATGGTGGAGATCACCAGCAATGTTTTGGTAAAATTCATTTTTCAATCTCCAACTTGCACAATAGTCTAATTTTTAGGCAGAACGATTAAACTAGGTTCCGAACCCTTCAGTGTTGAAACTGGATAAATTTGGTCCTCTTAACTGGTTTTAAAGGTGATTTTCTTTCTCCTAAAAATAATAAATATAGTTTAATCTCTAAAATTCATAGCTAAGTTATCTTAAAACAGAAAAATATTAAACTAGCATGTTTAAAAAAAAATATTATCTAGTTGTTGTTGCTCTAATGGGAGGCTCGAGTTAGTTGGATATTATTTGTTCATATTCCTAGTGTTTACTGCTTGTGGTCAGTCTTGTTATTTATTTAAATATTATTTTGTGCTCTACTTTATATTAATTGCATGACTAGTTGATTACATGATGTTTGGGGCACCCCCTTGCTTGATCCCTGATCCGTCCCGTCCGGCCGCCCTCGTTATATTCCCTTCCTTGTTCACTGTCCGGGTCCGGAGGTGAGAGGTCCCTCACTCCCTAGCCGAACTCCAAAATCCAAGCCACTCTGCTGCTGACACCCCCTCCATCCCCAATCCGCTATGCAACCACTCCTCTTGCTACTCACTTCCTTCCTCCTCCCGCCGCCGGGGGCCAACGCGGCAGAGTCGTCAGGCTGCTGGCCCAAGACATGCGGGGACCTCAACATCACCTACCCGTTCTGGCTTGAGGAGCCCGGCAAGCCACCTTGCGGATCGCCGTCCTTCCAGCTCAAATGCAACAGTAACCGCGCGTTCTTGACCAAATCCGTGTACCAGGCGTATGAGGTGCTCACTATCTTCCCCAACAACTCCTCCTTCCATGTGGTGGACCACAACCTCCCCCTACCCAGCGGCTGCCCAGTATAACGATGAACATCTCGCTCTTCTCACCCGCATTATTCGTGTTCAAAAAACCAACAAAGAATTGCTCTTCCTTGGGGTGTGCACGGGTTACCACCGTGAATTGTCTGGGTTTCACAGACTGCCTTGCAACAACAGTGGTGCCTCTTCCTTCGTGCTGCTCGGCGACGGCCGAATTTCTCAAGCCACGGCATCCAGGGAGGGATTCCGCCGGGCTGACTCTTCACTGTCGTGCCGTTTCTCGGGTTTCCCGATGGAAATGGGGATGACTACATCACCAAAGATGAAGATTGGGCTTCTCGTGGAGTGGAAAGGGGTGCCGGATGATTGCCCAAGTGCATGGCAAGGGGCGGGGAATGCAGGTACTACGGTGTGAGACCCAGGCGAGGCCCAACACTGTAGTGACCGAACTTTAGTACATATCGAAAGTTGAAGGAGAGCTGAAACAAGTTAAAAGCCAGCACTTTGGAGGATGTTAACTCCGGATCGATCCTTTTGCGCGAAGCAAAGACGAAAGCGCAAGAGAGTTAATTAACAATGTGTGGTTCATTCAACATGTAGAGTGGGCCTTAGCCTTCTTCGTGGGTCGGGCGTTACAAATGGTAATCAGATCCAACTCTCACGGCTTTACGGTTGCGTATGATCCGAAGCACTGGACAGATTGTGCATGGCTGCTGTGAGGGCATGACACTTGGGTTGGAGAACTGGAAATACGAACGTGGCCAAAAGAGTCGGTCCTGGACTTTTATCCTACTAGGTAGCTTGGTTCAGCGTTCGACGAGGACGTCGGATTTGGAAATACGAACGTGGCCAAGAGAGACGGTCTGGACATTTATCCTACTATGTAGCTTGGTCACGTTCGACGAGGACGTCGAATTTCCTAAATGGGGGAGTATGTGAGACCCAGGGGAATGAGGCCCAACACTGTAGCGACCGAACTTTAGTACCACATCGGAAGTTGATGAAGAGCTGAACCAAGTTAAAAGCACCTGGACTGGGAGGCATTTAACTCCGGATCCATCCATTTGTGCGAAGTGAGGACGAAAGCGCAAGAGAGTTAATTAGCAGGTGTGATTCATTCAACGTATAGAGTGAGCCTTAGCCGTCTTTCCGAAGTCAAGGCGATACATACATTACAACGGCACAAAGTTCGCCTGTGATTGCTCCGGTGACAAGTGCGGTGAGTTAAGGAAATTTAAAACGCACATCAATTTTGCCTAGTTTTTTGGTTGGAAATAGCATTAGTCTGCTATCTGGAAGTAGAAGTAAAGTTGGCCCTACGCCAATTCTAAGAGATGGCAGAACACTCAAAAACACACATTTTTTTAAGAATAGGAGGCGAAAAATATATGGAGATCAAGCTAAAGTAACAACGTTTTGCTTTATACTCCGCACTCATTTTATTTGTGAATTCTTATTAGATCATGTATTGAAAACTAGGCAAGTGGCGTAGTACTAGTAACGGATTCAAATATCAATTCCATGGTATCTGTTTGGTTGGCAATTATGGTCCTACTAGTGACATATAGTCGCTATCAAGAATAATTGAACACGTCGCCTTTGTTACAGTTAATAAGAATAGATTTCGTCATTATTCCAGTCTTCAACCTATCCATTATTTCAGCCTATATACACTCATATAAACATAGCATACACCAATCAACTTTAGACAGTCGCATATAGTACAGGTCAGCACAAGGGAGTTGCATGTTTCAAATTTCATATGCAAAATATTGAATCGTTTAATATCATTCCTTCCTTTTACAAAAAACAATCATTATACTTCTACTTATTTAATTTCCATGCTATTTAGGTATCAACGGGAATGGCAGGAATGAGATAGCACTAATAGGTATGCTTCTTTTGACATTACTTCATACACCGTATCTAACAATCCAAATTTCAGTAGTTATATATAGTTATTTAATGCAATAAGTTAATGTTTAGTCTCAGATATTGGAACCAGCAAGACCTTCGAAGAACTACAATAAAACTTCTTACATATATATATTTTTTGCATATATACAAAAATGAAAATTTTAAACAAAAACTACATGATTTGGAGCAAAATATGTGATCATTATAATTTATTTTCATATTTACAATATAGACTGTTTATGGCCTCTAAATCTGAATGCTCATATTTAACACCTCATTGTTTTGTGAAAAGAAAATAACATCTGCTATAATTTCAGTTTAGATTTCAGTAGCTGCAAGCTTGCTCCTACCATGTATATATGTGTTGGTATGGCATATGCAAAAACTAAGGTTTTTCCTATGCAAAAACCACCAGCAACACCACAGAAGAGAACATTGAGGCCCTAATATTATTACATGGGTCACTAGCTCCAAAACGATACAAGTACTCCGAAGTAACAAAGATAACATCTTCCCTTAATAATAAGCTTGGGGAAGGTGGTTATGGCATGGTTTTCAAAGGAAGGCTAGATGATGGTCGTCTAGTTGCAGTGAAGTTCCTGCATGACTCCAAAGGTGACGGTGAGGAGTTTGTGAATGAGGTTATTAGTATTGGCAGGACATCTCACATTAATATTGTTAGCTTATTTGGGTTTTGTTTGGAAGGCTCAAAGAGGGCCCTCATATATGAGTATATGCCAAATGGTTCTTTGGATAAGTATATATACTCCGAGAATCCCAAAGCAATTTTAGGATGGGATAAGCTCTATACCATAGCAATTGGGATCGCTCGAGGGTTGGAATACTTGCACCATAGTTGTAATACACGCATAGTGCATTTCGATATCAAGCCTCAAAATATCCTTCTGGATTAGAACTTTCACCCAAAGATTGCTGATTTTGGTTTGGCCAAGTTGTGCCATACCAAGGAGAGCAAGCTTTCTATGACCGGTGCTAGAGGAACACCTGGGTTTATAGCTCCTGAAGTGCATTCTCGAACCTTGGGAGTTGTTTCAGCAAAATCAGATGTTTATAGTTATGGAATGATGTTGCTAGAGATGGTTGGAGGCAGAAAAAATGTTAAATCGATAGCTCAAGAGTCAAGTGAAAAGTATTTTCCACATTGGATTTATGACCACTTTGGTCAAGACGATGGACTACAGGCATGTGAAGTTACACGTGAGAACAAAGGAATCGCTAGAAAAATGAGTGTGATTGGCACATGGTGCATCCAAATATTACCAAGGAATCGCCTACCATAGGAAAGGTCTTGGAAATGTTTGAGAGAGTTCAGATCAGCTAGACATGCCACCAAGGCAAAACTTCAGTCAAATATTGTAAGATATTATTTGAGACACATATATATTTCAACAATCATTCAGGATCATTTACATCAATGTTGATATAACTATATTTTTCATTCTTTTTTTGCAGCAACGATCCAGCTTACAGTTTGAATGCAGAAAGTTCGAGCATGATTAGTGGCAATGAAAACACAAGTTTCTAGTGAAGTGCTAAAGATGAAGGAGATAAGCGTCGTGAATTCAAAAAATCTTACAACAGTTACCAACTCTATGAAACGGTTACCTAGAAGTGGAATTTGGCATTAAACTTCTGACTATGACAGGTTTTTTCCGAAGGCAAGAGGTTGCCAAATTTATACTAATAGAAGGGGCAGCTGGTCTACTAATAGGATATTTGTTTTGAAACAAAAGGCTACTGGTCTACTATGATATCTTTCATTTGAAGTGATAAAGATTAAGGCTTTAAAAGTGGCTGTCTGGATACCAAGCAATGTTAGGCCTTTGTGAGCAAGCTTTTACATTGCTTCCATGGAGAGACCCAAATGGTTCTCTTTTTTTTCTTGAATACGTATTTAGTGTGTGCGTATGATTGTATTAGAAGAAAGCAAGTTTAAATTGCAGAGTGGCGACCCATCAAGGTCATGGCGAACATAGGGGCTACATTTCTACATAACAACACACGACTCAGGAGAGGATGCCATGGCTAATGCCTAACGAGGCTTCCAAGGCCTTTTTGCTCCGGCCCGAATCCATCGGTCCCTTCATCCTTGATGAGCTGCATAAGCTCGTCGCCCGAGGCCATGAGACCCGCGAAAACATCTTGCATTGCGCTCTTTCACACATGCCAAGACCACGGTGACGAGAGAGTCCATGCTAGATCGCTGCGGATCGTTGCGACCTGCTCGAAGATGCTTCCACCAGCTGAAAGTTGTTGAGGCGAGCTGTGGAAGCGTCTGCATGCAACACTTGTAGGATGCGGTGCCATACCTACGCATGAGTAGGAGCATGAAGCGATGATATGATCGATGGTCTCCCACCTCTTGATCACACAGGTAGCACATTTCCCTTGCCTCGAGCCCGTGTCGCAACCTTCTATCCCCAATCCGATTGCCCGCGCCACTAAGGGCCAGCCAAAGGAAAATTTTTACCTTAAGTGGCGCCCACGTCTTCCAAACTAGATGATGGCCTTTGAATTTGATTAATCCAGCGTGCAGCATCTTGTATATGCAGACTGAGCGGAATATGCTCCATCTTGAGTCCAGCGCCGGATAAGCTTATGCGCTAAAGCGTCGCGTCGGTTGCCTCCCATATGTGCAGGTATTCGATGATAGCGTCAGCGGACATTCCGCCGAGATACACCGGACCCTGCCTTTGCGTCAATGCTTGCGACAGTTAGGGTCGGCGATGCAGCGTGGGGATTAGTTAGTGAGGCATGGAGCCACTTCCTTCAGGGCGTTCCATTGAGCTAGCAGTCTTCCCGGAAGAGAGCCGTGTGGCCATCTCCGATCTCCATGAACGTGGGCGCCCTGAAGAACGCTGAACTTGAGGCGCGGTCTTGATTGGCAGCTGGCTCCAAGCCTGGTCCGCGTCAGTCTTTTGCAAACCATAGCCATCTGGTCTGGAGTGCATATCCAGTTAACTTGAGGTCGCTAACACCAAGCCCTCCTAAGCGTTGTTGGCTTGCAGACAATCGGCCAGGACACCATATATTTCCCTTTCACCGAAGCATCATTGCATGCCCAAAAGAATTTCCTGCAGATGGCATCAACCTCATTGCGTGCCCAGGTTAGCAAGTCTTCGGCCATCATCATGTGGATTGGCACTGCACGAAGCACTGATTTCACCCAAACCAGGCAACCACTCCTGGCCATGGGCGAGCCATGAGAGGGTGGCAGCTTCCGGCGACAGGATTCTACTACCTCCTAGAAATGTGCCTTTGGGATCGTTGGTACTCAGCGGCAGTCCAAGATATTTGAGAGGAAAGGGCTGAACCTGACAACCGAGAATACTGACTATAATGTCAATATTGTCTTCCACACCATATATCGGAGTGATTGAGCATTTTGACAGGTTGGTCTTCAGTCCTGATGCCTCTCCGAAGATGGTTAGGATTCTCTTGACCGCTCGGGCTTCCTGGACTGTTGTCCGAATGAAGAGGATCACGTCATCCGCGTACATGCTGCACTGATAACGGACTTCGGACGGCTCCAATTTCCGAAACACTCCGTCGTAAGGCGGTCTTGATGAACAGCCTGTACAACATCCATGGCAATGATGAAGAGCATCGGTGATAATGAATCCCTTGCTGCACTCCCCCCGCAAGTGTTTGATCGGTGGTCCTTGCCGTCCATTAAGTAGGATCCGTGAAGACGCTGTACAGAGCAGGGATTCGATCCATCTACGGCAGATATCGCTAAAACCCCATGCCTGGAGGACCTCCAATAGGAATGGCCAGAAGACAGTATCAAACACCTTCGAGATGTCCAGTTTCAAAGAAAAATTGGGATCTTTTTTTCCTGATCATAACCGCCGCCCTCTGTACATATTTGAAGTTGTCGTGTATGGTTATGTTCCTGATGAAAGTGTTTGGTTCTTTGCAATGATATGCTGGAGCCGAGGCGCAAGACGCAAAGCCATCAATTTGGACACAAGCTTGGCGAAGCTATGCACCATAGTTAT